>JARLTB010000257.1:697500-1917500 GCA_030141615.1 Unio pictorum | reverse complement strand
TAATGAAGCATTTTATTTAACTAATGTAAAATGCTTTTACTATTAAAGTGAAAACATCCCACGTCACTAATCGGGAGGGAAGAGGCCCAGAGCTACCCAGAAATTTCAACACATTTTGAAATAATTCAATCCTTTGCAATAAAATACCTTTTTTCTCCATAATGTTGTATAAGTAATCATTTAACTTTATATTTAATTTTGCATTGCACATTGGTTATATCGATTGTATTTGTCTTTATCCTCTGGGGAAAATATGCTGATCATAAACATAACCTATATAGATCCACACACACACACAAAAACACACACACACACACACACACACACATACACACACACACTTTCTCTAGATGAAGAGGCCGATTCATTTATATAACCGGCTTTGATCCACGATTTTCCTTTTAACCACTCATGATGGAACCCCAGATTAAAATAGATTTATTACTAATAATAAAAAGCGATAGATGCACAGGTTGTCAAGATTAAACGGTATTTACATGGTTTGGGGATAAATAATTGATAGATGCATAGCAGATGCATTGAATACGTATGTTAATTACAAAACGTTGAACCGTAATTGAGATCAGCACTTCTACTATAGATGAATCATTAGTAAAAAAGCAACAACATTATATATTTCGTCTCAATATCTACTCCAAAAACAACAAAAAGTTCAGAACACAGCTGCTCAGATCCTCTTTAGAGTACAATGATCAGAGCACACCTCCCCGCTGCTCTGTTCCCTTACACTGGCCATCAATTCGATCTATAATCAAGCACAATTTGTTCTCTGTGCTACGTTTCACTGACGGACTACAGTCCAACATAAATATCTGACTTCACCCATGTGTAAACATCAGCAAGATACTTACGCTCCTCTTCTGACAACCGTTTACTCATTATTCCCACTATGAAAGCGAAGTCATTTGGACAACGTTCTTTTGCATACCAGGGCCCAGCAACGTGGAATGAATTACCCATTACAATTAGACACAAAGACACAGTGATCCATTTCAAGACTGCTCTTAAAACTCACCTTTTTAGACTGCATGAGCAAACTTAAAGACCTAATAATTTTGTCTACCTTAAATATGTTCAGTATGTTTTTATGTTTGTTTTCTAAGTTCATGGTGTTTGTTTGGGGGTGGGGGATTAGTCCTATCATTACATATGTAGTAAAGCTCATAGAGCTTCTAAAGAGTAGGCGCTATACAAAGTCCTCATTATTATTATCATTATATATTTAAATTGTAAGTACATCCTTGCCAAAAACACGAATATCAAGTCCTTAATTGCAAAGTTACTGCAAATTATATTCTTTGAAAATACTGCATTGTTTTTAAACAATGTCATCCATTTTGCATACATTCGTATCACACATGTTTCTTCGACGATAACCATGCATACATTATTTGTTGGTACCTTCCATAGGAAGAATCATACAATATCAAGACAGCTTATTATTTCGTGGACATTACTATACAATGTCAAGACATGACCATTATCCTGCAAAGTCAAGGCAAATTATATCTTCCATGACCATTATCAAGTCAATTGTATCTTCCATGACCATTATCATTCAAAGTCAAGTCGATTGTATATTCCATGACCATTATCATGCAAAGTAAAGGCGATTGTATCTTCCATGACTATTATCCTGCAAAGTCAATGCGATTGTATCTTCCATGACCATTATCATGCAAGGTCAAGGCGATTGTATCTTCCATGACCATTATCATTCAAAGTCAAGGCGATTGTATCTTCCATGACCATTATCATGCAAAATCAAGGCAATTGTATCTTCCATGACCATTATCAAGTCAATTGTATTTTCCATGACCATTATTGTAATGCAAATTCAAGTCAATTGTATTTTCCATGATCATTATCATGCAAAGTCAAGGCGATTGTATCTTCCATGACCATTATCAAGTCAATTGTATTTTCCATGACCATTATTATAATGTAAAAGTCAAGGCAATTGTATCTTCCATGACCATTATCATTTAAAGTCAAGGCAATTGTATCTTCCATGACCATTATCATTCAAAGTCAAGACGATTGTATCTTCCATGACCATTATCATTCAAAGTCAAGACGATTGTATCTTCCATGACCATTATCATGCAAATTCAAGGCAATTATATCTTCCATGCCAATTATCATTCAAAGTCAAGACGATTGTATTTTCCATGACCATTATCATAATGCAAAATCAAGGCAATTATATCTTCCTTGACCATTATCAAGTCAATTGTATCTTCCCTGACCATTGTCCTGCAAAGTCATGGCAACTGTATTTTCCATGACCATTAACAAGTCAATTGTATTTTCGATGACCATTATTATAATGCAAAATCAAGGCAATTATATCTTCCTTGACCATTATCAAGTCAATTGTATCTTCCATGACCATTATCATGCAAATTCAAGGCGATTGTATCTTCCATGACTATTATCATGCAAAGTCAAGACGATTGTATCTTCCATGACCATTATCATTCAAAGTCAAGTCGATTGTATATTCCATGACCATTATCAAGGCAATTGTATCTTCCATGACCATTATCATGCAAAGTAAAGGCGATTGTATCTTCCATGACTATTATCCTGCAAAGTCAATGCGATTGTATCTTCCATGACCATTATCAAGGCAATTGTATATTACATGACCATTATCAAGGCAATTGTATCTTCCATGACCATTATCATTTAAAGTCAAGGCAATTATATCTTCCATGACCATTATCATGCAAAGTCAAGGCGAATGTATCTTCCATGACCATCATCATGCAAAAGCAAGGCGATTTTATCTTCCATGACCATTATCATGCAAAGTCAAGACGATTGTATCTTCCATGACCATTATCATGCAAAGTCCAGTCGATTGTATCTTCCAAGACCATTATCATGCAAAGTCAAGGCAATTGTATCTTCCATGACCATTATCATGCAAATTCAAGACAATTGTAGTTTGCATGACCAATATCATTCGAAGATAAGGCAATTGTATCTTACATGACCATTATAATGCAAAGTGATCCCAACTTGAACTCATATAACGATTGTTATGCAAAGCCAAGATAGTTTCATTTCCCTTAATCATTATGATGAAAAGTAAAAAAAAAAGCTTTATTTCACATGAGAATCATCATGCAAAATATCTTTTTTTTCTATGCTCCAGGATTTCATGCAAAGTCTAGATAGCTTTTTCTCCCATGAGGATTTCATAGTCAAGACTGTTGTTTCTTCCTTGAGGGGGGCCCCGAGTGGCCGAGTGGTCTAAAGCGCTGTCCGTTACGGACCACTGCCATCTCACCTCTGTCTGCGTGGGTTCGAGTCTAAGATTCGGCTAATGTAGTTAAGTGAGAAAGCTTGCCAGTAGCTTCTCGTGGGCCGGTGGTTCTTTTTGGGGTTTTTCCGGTTTCTTCCTCCACCACTAATACTGGCCGCCATGTATAGCCTATATATTGCGCTGAAAAATGGCGTTAAACCATAAAAACAAAACAAACATCTTCCATGAGGATTTCGTGCAAAGTCAGACAGATTTTTCTTCCATGAGAATTTCATGCATAGTCAAAATGTTTTTTTTTCTCCCATGAGGATTTCATGCAAAGTCAGACAGCTTTTTCTTCCATGAGGATTTCATGCAAAGTCCATACAGCTTTTTCTTCCATGAGGATTTCATGCAAAGTCCATACAGCTTTTTCTTCCATGAGAACTTTCATGCAAAGATAAGATAGCGTTACATGAAATTAAAGTGTTTCACATTAGTGGTCAACACTCCTGAAGTGCATATTCACTTTACAATATCAATTGTATTATTTACTAATTCATAAAAACAGCTATCTTAAACATGAATATTTAATTCATTTCTTAAAAATAATTGCTATTCATCGTATGTCTCTTTGCACTATTCGAGAACGTATGAACGAATGTATTCCCAACAACCACCTGTAATTTACGATAGGAATAATATCTGTTTACAATTGGAATGAGAACATTTTTTATGCATATTCATTTTGAATAGTCAGAGAAAAGTAGCAAGATATTGTGTCATAAAAACCGAATTGGCAGAACCATTCTCTTAAAAATAGAATTTCTTTGTTAATAGCTATAAACGAAACTATGATTGAAATCATTTAACATCTCACAGCGACAATGGCCGCTGTACTGCTAAATAAATAAGTATTGCTACACGCTCATATTGCACTCAGATAACACGGACAGCTCTTTCACTTTACACAGACAGAGAGTAAAATCTCTACGACTCTCTGAAAGCAACGCTAATAGGGAATAAACGATGTAGGTCAGTTTAAACTTAACTGCAGTTCACTAAGTACAAATGTTTTACTGTTATAAAATTCGAGTCATAAGTCCCATTGTTTGGTCCAAGGCAGTCCATATTTTCAAAATAAAACAGCATTTAGATGGCCGTGGATAGCAAATTACGTAGGCGGATTGAAGATAATGCACTTGTTCTAATTACAGCAAGAGGCGGGGATATTTACTGAAAACATGCGGTGATCATGGAGGGTAATTCTATTGTAACTGGAAAATGATTAGAAAAACATCACACTACATACAAACTTGATCTATGTATAAACAGTTCATTATACGTTGTTAACGATTGAATGACGATGAAAGACGCTTGGCATTCCAAGCCTATCAGCCCAAAAAGTGTTACTGTATTAATTGTTTTCTGGTTAGGGGATGCAATTTCAGAACCTTTCACTGCAATATGGTATGGATCGCTATACACTGCTGTTTTCATTATTATCGTTGGCTCAATGCATTGTATTCGCCCTGAACACTTTCAAGCTTTTTTGATATAACTATTCGATGCTCGAGAAAAGTTGCCAGAAACTGGTGTAACTACAGGAGTGACCATCCTTTAATACAAACATGGCTTTGTCATTTGTGTTGTATATTGCAATAGCAGTTTTCTTTCTTTAATAAAAAATGCATTCAAGAGAAAAAGTGTGTGTGTGTGTGTGTGTGTGTGTGTGTGCGGAATTTGGATTTTAACGTAGGTTTTTAATATATTTCATCATATCACTACAATATCTGCAGTATGGCAATTTGTAGAGATGTCTATCACTCTGGTATCATGCCGCAGACATGTAGTATCATGCCCCACCCATTCATTATCTTCAACAGTCTTAACACTAACCCCGATTATGATGACCGCCAAGCGATGCAGCTGCTGGCATCATTTTTTATACGTCTTTAGTATGATTCGACCCGGTGTTAGAACCCGTGCCCTCAGATATCCGAGTCAGACACTCTAACCATTAGACCACCTAAGCGTTCCAAGAGAAAAAGATACATTTTAATAAATCTGAGGAAATATTGAAGGAATATGTACTGATCAAAAATAAAAATAGGAGGTATCAGCTAGCACAACACTCCATGGAGAACCTTTTTACAACATTGCGGCAGTTGTGTCGTTATGAAATTAATGGTCCTTTGAGGGTGGATTGACTGCATGCGAGCCACCTTACAGAAGAAAATAACGTTATGAAAATTGAAAGCTCTTATAGGACTAACTCTCTTTGTCCGTAATAGTAGAGTCATTTTCTCATCATTATTCATTTATATGCAACACTAGCTACCAATTCAAAAACCCATTTGAAACCATTTATAGCGTAACGACTATACTTCCCTCGCTTTTTTGTTGGCCTGGACGACTAAATCTTCAATGTTCATGCATGTGTCTTGGTCATAATCACCTGTAGAATTGGGAAGACACATTATGTAAAATATTAATATTAATTATGGAAACTGCTTTGTTTTTATCAAACTGACGACAGTATACTACAGTAATTTGAGGAAGAAAAGACGAATTAAGTTGACGAGGCTCAAACCAACTCTAACTTCAATACATTGGATAGAAATCAATAATTGATATTAGATACGTTTTTCTCTTTGAAATATTGGATGAAAAGCCATTTAACTTTATTAAATATGGATTATTTAAAAAGGTGAAAAACGTGTGTGTGTGTGTATGTGTGTGTGTGTGTCCGTTCACTCATGGTCAGAACTTTTGAGATCTCTGCAATTGAACTATAATATATATATATATATATATATATATATATATATATATATATATATATATATATATATATATATATATATATATATATATATATACTTTTTCCCGGATGAAAGAAATGATTAATTTTTGCAGGCTGATCGATTTTCTTTTTAACCACTGGGGCTGACCCGCAAAATCATAACTTAAGGTACTGTTAAATAAACGGTTCTTGTTCGCAAGATTGTAATTGTATCAATCAGATACGGAATGAACGTGATGTTGATAGATAGATTGATTGATTGATAGATAGATCGTATTAGAGCACAAATTTAAAACTCGTACAAAAAAGAATTGGGGTACTAAATCAGTACCCATAGCAACATCTAAAAGCACCTTGATATTAAAAATTCAATGACTTTAAATAGCTTAATGTTCATGATATTTATCTGTATTGACATATTGATTATCATAACTACTCAATAAATGATAACTTGTATAAACTTGTATATCGGATTGCACAGGTACAAACCAATATGCAAAACACTCCACTTACATAACAACGTCAAATTTGTAAACTCTACACACTGAACCCGCCTTAGCAACACTTGCCAGATCTGGAAGTGTGTTTAATTGAAAGTCACTGTGAGGTTTACATAATATGTTCATTCGGCTTGACATTCATAAATAAAACCTTAAGTTTACATTATAGTAAAGTTAATTCAAATCCATATGCGGAGTCACTGCAGGAATCGTGTTCTCTATATGACCCGCGGTACTAGCTAAGATGCCATAGTACATCTATGCAAGCGCCAGGCTGTTAAAACAGCAGCAGAGGTGGCGAGCCGGAAAACTTTTCAAACAAAAAATCGATAAACCCCTCAAAACAACAAATAGAGCCTTCCTACGAAATCTCGTGTTTTAACCACAAAAAAGAGAAAGTCTCCATTTGGCAAATGGAGCCTTAGTGATTTTGTCTGGAACACGATCTTGCAGGGGTGAATCCAGGCGTCGATGAGGCAAACTGAGGCTTCCTCGAAATGCCTCCATTGGGTAAATAAACAACGGACACTCACCCCCCATTGCTGCTATGATTTCAACCGAATATTTTATCAAGTCCGATACGATATCGTGTCCTCGGGGCTGATAAATGTATCGTCACAAATCCGTGTGGTATTGACTGAGCGTGACTAAAGAAATTTCTAAATCGATTATGATCCATATCACCGCAGCACCAAGTTTGCCAAATATTTCTAAGAGTATGTGTGTCAACTCCATTAAATACACACAATAAATTGCAGTTATCTCTGATCACTTTTGGTATTTGTGTGTATCGTTGAGTGACATATATCACATCAGTGCTTTTATGCCTGCCTCTGGAAAATATCCTAGCAGGATTTTTTTGATTATCTAAGATGATATCATCATATACGACTAAATTGTTAATACTTCCATCGATACTTCCATCGATATCATCAATGCTCGGTGCATCGTTGATATCAATAATAAATTAAATAATATCATCATCGATTTGAAATTCTTCGAATTTTGATTTTGCTTTCTCGTTAAAATCCTTTAACACTTCATAGCATCGTTGATCGTCTACACTCGGGGCTATTAAATACAATTTGTCCCATTTCATCCATCTCGTTATCAAATTAAGTAGCAGTTGTGTCTTGCCGCTTCCAGATGGTCCGATTAAAATCATTCTAATTGAATTCGGTAACATTGCATGGTGTTTAATAGGTTCCCGTCGTCGTGTAGCTGAATAATCAATTACATTCATGCTGTTATATATAAATTATGGATCTATATTGTGTGAAATGTAGGGCGCGTACTGGCACAGATGACTTGACGACGATTACAACTAAAAATAACCGATCAGCACTTTCTGGTAAATGCGTACAATGTAGTACAAAGAAATTTAGATTTGTTTCTACGAAACCTTTAAAAAAAAAGAGGAGGTGATATCGCAGCCAAGCTAATTAAACTCCCTGGAACCCCATGGGCAAAGTATCCAGGAGAAAAACACCTTCCAGGGTATATTGTGGACCGGGAACAAGACTTGATATCAGACTCAATAATCATAACCAACCCAAACCCGGTGAAGAATCAATAAACGCCATTGATAAGGCGTGTCACGCTCATGATGTTGCATATAAGAGCAGCAATTTGCAGCAAAGACATCTAGCAGATGTGAAATTAATTCATGCATTAAATGCTATTCCTGATAAATCCTTCAAAGAAAATTTGGCTTTATTTTTGATAAAATCGGCTATGAAAGGTAAATTGATGTTAGGTGCTGGTAATTAATAACAACATGGAATCTATTTATTATTCTCCGAGTGGATACTGGAGAGGCAAGGCAGCAATCAATAATCTCGGTAGCGCTGCAAAAGTGAAAAAAACTACTGCGGCTAATTGGTTATCCAAACAGGCTATATGGCAAATTTATCTACCACCGCCTAAACAAATTCACTACTCACATTTTGATGTGACCGTTCCTAATGAAGTTCATCAAGCTGATATACTATTTCTGCCACATGATGGTGGTTAAAATACGCTCTAACCATAATTGATGTTGCGAGTCGATACGAACAAGCAGAGCCGCTAAAGACAAAATCATCAACTGAAGTCGCTTCTGCATTTGAAAGGATTTATCGACGAGGCCCACTACGCTGGCCAAATCTATTACAAGTTGATCCTGGCAAGGAATTTCAGGGTGCAGTGTTATCAACAATGAAGCATCATAATGTCACCATCAGACGAGGACATACTGCGCTACATCGTGATCAGGCAAATGTTGAACGGTTTAATCGGACGATTGCTGAGCGGTTATTCGGATATCAATACGCGAAAGAATTCATCCAAGAAAAAAGATCTCATGAATGGGTTCAAAGATTATCAGCTGTGATTACCGCACTGAATAATGAGATTACTAGAACAATCAACATAAAACCTATCAACGCGATTAAAAAGAAGTCTATACTAAAACTCCCACAAAAAGATTTTTCTAAACCCGCTAGCGTTTCCCAACCAATTCTTGGTAGTAATATCACTGTTAGGTATTTATACGAACCAGGAGAGCTTGAAGGTGGCAGAAAAAGGGCTACTGATCCTATTTGGAGTGTTACTGCACACAAGATATCTAGTATAACACGATCTACGAGTAGACCAGCAATCTATAGACTGGATTCAACTGCCCCTCAACGAGGATTTACTCGACAACAACTGCAAGTGATACCCGAGGATACTCAATTACCACCGCGGGGTCTTAACTAGCAACCCCCAGAGGCATTGTGCTGGCACCCCGGCGCCTGTTGCACTCAAGACATGTTAGCATCACATTATCTATTGTATAACCAATACTGCTATTTTTTCTGTCTACGGTAAATTGTCGAGAATCCCTATCTGACCAACATCAATTCATTACACAATTGCAACTCGCGCAGTGATTATTCTGTTGCTGTTTCAACGTCATTATTAATTCAACATCAATATCAAATTCTCTATTATTTTTTTATCCTGCTGTTTATAACCAGAAAGTTTTTTTCTGATTATGTCCTTGACTTTGTCAAGGCTGACAGTATCACTTATTGCATTGTCATTATCAAAATCCGTAGGATTTTCAAGGACAACTCTTCGGAGTTGATTTATTCTTCGTACTCTGAATAATGCGAGAAAGACTAAATTCGACCATTCGATGTGATTATCCACCATCCAAACAATTGTGTCTGTGACAGTTAATCCCTGTGAAGAGTGTATTGTCGCTGCGTAACCTAACGTCCACGGGGATTTATCAGCACGCAATGCATCTTCGACGACGCTGATATCAACCAGCACAATATCATTTAGCACTAAATTCTGTCTTTGAAATCCTTCGGATTTTGGTCCTGGAATATCAACTTCTATATTCTGTGTTCGTGTATCCGATGGCCTATAACAAAGGGGCACTGGAAGTGTTGCACATTTTTCTTTATGCAATTCAAATAACTTCATCTGAAGTGTGTCTCTGACTATTTTTCTACTTGCAATTATCAAATCATTTGGTCTCCACGCCTCCCAAAACTCATTCATGGGAGTTTCTGAAATTATTTCACGCGCTATTTCACACTGGATTTTATCCGGTTGTAATCTAATTAGCGCTTTGAATTCTCGTAATTGTTCATCAAGTGATCTATAATCAGTGTTAATTTCTTCATAATAGTCTACAAAATCCTTTAGCCATTCATGTGGGGATGCACCGACAAATGGTGGTGGTTGGCCGTGATCGCCGCACATGACGACTTTTGTATTTTTCAATAACAACCACTCGAGAAATGTTTGTAATACATCTAATGACACTGTGCATATTTCATCCCAAATTATGATTTCAGGAATAAATTTCTCGCCCATACGCTCAGGAGTCCACTTATCTCCTTTCCATCGAAAGAAACTGTGATAAGTACAGGCATTTACCCCTCGCTGTATCATCTCTCTTGCAAGTCTGTGAGTTGGTGTTAGCACAATCGTGTTTGACTTCCCGCGGAATAATTCAATTGCACGAGTCGTCTTTCCTGATCCACCACAGCCGTTTAAATAAACTGTTTTATATCTACAGATTGGATCAGATATCGATGGTGCATTAGAAACTTCTGAACACTGATTGCTTTTTAAATAATTATTTTCAATCGTAACATCTGCTGATTGAATATAATCATGAAGCATTTCCCGCTTAATTCTCCATGATCCCCAACTCTCGTCAGAATTTATGAAGTCAGCCACTTCGCTGTTTATGTAAAATGAATCAGTTGCGACTCTAACTGCGGTGTCTGGAAATCTATTTATCATCGAAAATAAATTGATAGAAGCATAAGCGAGCATAGAAGCTCTCAAATGTGTATATTGCGGATTGTATCCATCGTTGTAGGTAACAATTGTACCCAATTTGGTTCCATCGGACAGAAATGAGTCTTTACGATCGACATATATGCCCTTATTCGTTAGATCCGCGATTACAAAATCGTATTCAGCGTTGTCTATAATCAACCGTGAAGAATATCTTGTATTGTCGTATTAGCCACCCTGAGTAAATTTACCAATTATTCTTCTACTGAGATCTTTTGCTTCTTTGTTTCTGATTTTAAATAACTGATTGGACCATTTTACAAATTCTTCTTCGTTGAATTTTGGAAACAGTTTTCGCTGTTCGCTAATTATTTTTTTCTATATCAGGTTGTGGTAACCAGACTGATTTCTGTGCTCGATAGGATATAATCGCTTCACTGACAATTAACGATTGTAACATCCCACAATCAATCATATATCTCAATAGCACTATTGGCATCCAGTGTTTTTCAGACATGTGTCTACCAATCCAAAGATAACTACACGGATGAAGTCCTGTAGCCAATTCAAATGATACTACACGAGCGAATCCGGTTAAATCAAAATGTGGCAGCGGACCATTAATCGCAACACGAGCCATTTCATGTGGGGGGTGTCCAAATCGTTTGAAGTACTCAGCGCATTCTCCATACCCGAGAAAACAAGCAATCATATCAACGGAAATAACGGTTTCAGTGTCATATTTTGTATTCCATAATCCACCATGGCTGTATTCAAGACAGCTCAATCTGACATCTGATAGAAACTCACTTCGCGTTGGTTTCCACGCGTTTTTCTTCCTAGCAAAATGTGTTGCAACCGAGGGAAGTGTAAAACAGTTTGTTAGTAATTGTTCGTTGTCTTCCCCCAGAGAAAACTCACTAGCTAGTTTTTTCATTTGATTATGCAGCGCTTCAGTACGGTACAATTCTCCGTTGGTTCTTACAAACTGATCGAATCCACATTCATCGTCTGCAGCACTGTGAAATAGCCACATCGACACAGGATCTTTTTTTACTCAAATGATAAATAGCATCAAATAATTTCTGCTCGGAAAAACACTCTCCAAGTTCGGGTATATATTTTACAGTTCGTGTTCGTGGAAATATTGTTACTGCAGATGACCACGCGTGTACGTTATGATCAATAATTTGTATTGGCGTTCCTTTTTTTGATTGATATTTCAGTTCGTGTAATACTTCTCCGGTTATTGTCGTTACTGATATTGGAAATATCAATGAAGTTTCTTATTTATCTATATCCTGAATTGTTACCCCATGCTGTTTCACCGTTAATTCCCATTCATTTATTTTTTTTCGTCTTAGATCAGTCAATTTATTTCCACGCAATGCATTTGTGAAGTGTTCTATTATTCGTTCTGCTACACAATTCAACTTTGAATCCGACGATAGTTTCATTGGTGCTAGTTTTGCAATATCAGGTTTGTCATTTAACGGATATATCCCATAAACAACTGCTGTTACAGGATAAGATCTCTCGTAGTATGGTTTGTCAATTCCAGTCAAAATTCCTGGTTTGGAATCTTGATTCACAGTGAAAGTTTTTTTATCCTTCAAAATAGGTTCGTATTTATCCCTGATGATCCAATCTCCAGTGTCTGAACGGATAATGAATTTTATTTTAAAAAAATACATTTTTTCCCCAAGATGTGAGATTATCACTGCTGCTTTTTCATCATTCATGGTAGCGTCAAACACGGCCATCAATTCGAAATGTTGACCAACATTGAGATGCTCCATCATGCTTGAATTCATTAAAACAATCTCTGATTTTACCAATCATGGTTCTATCAAGAATTATATTCTTTGGTGTATCAGAAACTCTATCAAGATTGAATTTCGACGTGGAAACCTTGGTCCACTACCTTGCATACGATGTGGGGTTGGGGTTAGAGGAAAATCGCAGTTGTGTCTGAATTGTGGTGGTAAGCGATACAGAGAGTTGAAGCGTTACTATGATAAGAGATTCAAAAACTCTGACCCTGACTGTGTCAGCGTCCTTGACAAAATCATAAGAACTCCTCAAGACTACATTGGGAGATTCTCCAGTGATGTTATTATTAGACCAAACAATGAATTAGACAAATAGTATTGGTATACAAATGAAGCAAGAATTCAGACAGCATCCTGTGATTACAAATTATGAAGCATCCAGTGATGGTACTGTCAGACACTGCAGATTGAAGAAACCAGTTGGTGCTGACAATGGTATGGGGTCTTTGGTGTTTTGCGCTGGAAAGAAAACTTATCTCAATCACAGAATAGTGTATGAATGTTTCCATGGATTGATCAAAGATGGTTTTGTTATCGATCATATTGATTCTAATCCAAAGAACAATTCTTTATCAAATCTACGGGTTGTTACACAAAGTGAGAATTTGAAACGAGGAAAGACTGGAAAATAATCGAAATATGCGAGACCAGTAAAATCTTTTAATACAACAAATAATGAAGAAAAAATATTTCAACCAATGTATGAAGCCAGTGGGTATTTCAATATTTGTGTATCCTCAGTACGAAAAGTTGCAGAGGGCATTTATCGATCTGCGATTTCAAAAAAGACCGAACAAAAAATTCAATTCATTTATGTCTGAGTCATTCATCTTTGAGAAAAATAGTTTTTGTATTAGAAATATGTATTTTCATATATGAATTCTGAAAATATGAATATGATTATAGCTGAAATTTCAAAATTGAAAAGTCAGGATATTAAACTATCTGACAATTTAAATCCTTACCAAATTATGTCTGACTTTCAAGATATAGAATACGGTATTATGACTAACAAATATATGCTACCAAAGAAATATGCGTTAATCAAAAAATTCAGAATTCTATTCGGGACTCTCTTGCATTTTGTAGTGACGTAAGTGTGTTTGTCCCGTTATTTAATACCGTGGAAGGAATACGAAAAGAATTGGGTAGGGATTATGAATTGAAAAAGGATGTTAATTCTAAAATCAGGAATATACGAGCGTTAATTGAAGAAAATGAAAAAAACAACTAACGATTTGACAAACAGTAAAAATTGAATTCTAATCGAAATTGTCTACGAGAATTTCCATGCAAAATCGACTACTTTATCCGACTGAAATTATTGGTGATTTTTGGTTGTTTTTTTCATTTTTTTTAGCATTTTTTGACTGAAATTATCGATTTTTTGGTAAAAAATCATCAAAAATGAATCCTAATCGAAATTGTCTACGAGAATTTCCATGCAAAATTGACTACATTACCTTATTGAAATTGATCAAAATAAGTAAAAAAAACAGTGAAAAAACCACCAAAAATCAATGAAAACAGGCAAAAATTCATCAAAAACCGACAAAAATCAGTAAAAATTAAAATATTTCACAGCAATAAAAATTATATGTGAAAAATATTTTTTATTGTTAGTTGCAGCAATCACGATGGTGAATTGATTTTGAAATGGAAAATCCTATAGGAAATTAACATTGAAAATTGACTACTTTACCCTACGTTTTTTTTTAATCAAAAATCAATGAAAAATCAACAAAAATCAATGAAAACAGACAAAAATCAATGAAAATTGATCAAAAATCATCAAAAATGAACCCTAACAGCTTTTCTCTACGAGAATTTTCATGCAAAATCGACTACTTTACCCTATTGAAATTGATAGAAATCATCAAAATCAGTGAAAAAACCAGTGAAAAACAGGCAAAAATGCATCAAAAACAGTTAAAAACAGTCAATAAAAAATAAAATTTCTGTTTATAAAAAATATTTCACAGTGAATAAAAAATAAAATTTCTGTTTATAAAAAATAAAATCAATCCAACAATTATGAATTGAAAAAGGCTACGGGAAATCGACCATTTGACCCGACTGAGATCACTAACAAACCACCAAAACAGTCAAAAATACAATTTGCAATTTATAATTTCAATAATTTTTTATTTCAAATTAACTGAAAAATGTTTTTGTATGTTAGGTCGGGTTATGACATCTCTTCGGGAATTCAAATTGAAAAATTGTTTACAAATTCAAATAATGGTCAACGAGGCTTTAACAACTAGATTGACTCGTGAACGACTAGATGCAATTAAGAGATTTATACCAATTCGCGACTCTGTCAGGAATAAACTACAAGCTAGACAGAGTCTTCAGACTGACTTTTCTACTGATACACAACAGTTATTTAAACCGTTAATTAGCGCAACTGAGGATGTAACTTCAGCAATTTCTAAACAAGAAGAGTCTTTTCTCCCTGTGTTAAAAAAAATAGCAAAAAGAACTAAACAAACAAAAAAATCATTAAAAACACTTCCTCAGGATATATCAACCGATTCAGAACGAAAATTTGAAGAATTTCAGGAAGAACAACAACAACTAGTTAGTGGATCACCTAAATCAAAGAAATTAGCGGATCTATTTACCGATAAAGCTAAACAACGAATTCTCAACGAGGATATAAACAAATTAGGTGAATTTGCTGCTAACAGCTATGATTCACAAGAGAAGTTTTTCACGGACAATTATACGGATTATAGTATGTCACATAATGAATGGGCTGATATAATGTATAAAATAAATACTGGGAGTTTAGATAGAAGGATGAAGGAATACGGAGACTTCAAGAGAAAATTTCGACTCCAAATAAGACAGCAAAAACAAGACCCATACGATGAGAAGGAATTTTCCCAGAGAGAGACTCTGGGGAGTGGAATTTCAGGTAGTGGTTTAGTTGGAAACTCTAGCGTTTCATGTCCTGGTAATGTTCTCAGTGATATAGCACGATTAGAAGTTCTCATCGGAGGGAAACGAGCTGGAAAAACTCACCGGAAGTAATCAATGAAGCAGCTGATATCTGCAGGCGGTTATTTGCCGGCGGTATCATGGATATTGCAACATACCGAAATTTCATTGGCGAGTTAGTGGAGGATTATCACAGCGACTGAAAATCCCTAGGTGAAAATTCTACGAATTTTCCATTTCGTCATCGGCGATGAATCACTGATTAGATAAATAACAATTGAATAAGAATGATCATACACTACAACCATGACAAACCAGCCAGCGTCTATGTAGTTAATTCACGGTTTCCAGTTTATAGCGAGTACTATGGTGATGGTTTCGGTGATACCATTGCGGGGTTATTTGCAAGAATAGCTCCAAAAGTGGCGCCGCTAGCAAAACAATTATCGATGAAAGCTATTGATGTTATTCGTGATAAGGGTATTAGTGCTGTTGGAGATCTTGCCGGGAAAGCGTTTTCAGCCGCGAAGGATAAATTAACAGCGCTAGTTCGGCGGAGAAAATCCAAAGGAGGACCACTACCGTCTACAGCAGAGATGCCTGCGAGTGTTAGTAAAATTATAAATAATGCAGTAGATCAAAAACTAGCGTCGCTGGTGACTCCCGACCAAAGCAACATCGCAAATATGATAGCGGGAAGTGGCTTACAACCACGACGGGGAAAATCCTACGGATTCTCACGCTAGTGTGAAAATCGTTTACGATGAAAATCGCGATTTAGATCAATGGATATATAATAAAATGTTTAAACGGTCACCTGATCCAGCGTTTGATATAGACGCCCCAGTTCGCAAGGATGATTCTGTACGCGATTATCAATATTACGCCTATCATGCAATAGACTCAA
The DNA here is from genome assembly GCA_030141615.1 of Unio pictorum. Taxonomy (NCBI): domain Eukaryota; kingdom Metazoa; phylum Mollusca; class Bivalvia; order Unionida; family Unionidae; genus Unio; species Unio pictorum. The sequence continues at coordinate 1,900,951 of JARLTB010000257.1, read as the reverse complement.
ATAGTCGATCAAGAATTGAACTTCAAGTTCATGATACCAGTAAATACTTTGTACCCGCTGAAGCGTTTATTGAAGTAGAAGGAGAACTTGTAACAGCTGCTGATACTCCTGCTGTATCAGCACCGTATCCAGTTGGTACTCAAGTCGGGTTTGTCATTAATGGTATCATGGCGCTATTTGAGAGTGCAAGATATCTCATCGATGGAAAAGAAATTAAGTCGATAGATCGCGATGTTGATGTGGCTACAACAATAATCGGGTTAGCGAGATATTCCGATGATTATACAAGATCAGGAGGACCTTCTATGATGTTTGCAAAGGATGTTAAAAATACCGCTGGAGGAAATCAATTTGTTGTAAGACGACCACAGAATAATGCTGGTAATGCTAATGTTGATGTCGAGAATATGATTATAAACAACGATACTAATTTCAATCTTGGAGCTGTAACACGTATATCAATGTTGGGAGGAGCGCGAAGATCATTTTCATGCGCGATTCCACTCCATCATATGTTCGGATTCTGCAGAAATGTCCGAAAGGTTATCTATGGAGCAAAGCATACAGTAGTACTCGTGCGAAAGGGTGATGACAATGACGCAATTTGGAGGATTCCAGCAGATGCTGCAAATCCAGATGCTGATGCTGGTAAAGTTATTTTAACAAAACTATCATTGTGGATGCCAGTGTTGACTCCATCAATCACCGCAGAAGAACGATTACTATCATTTATGGACCAAGGAGGAAAATCATTACTAAGTTGGCTAACGGTAAGTACAGATGTTAAACAATCAAATATTAACGGGTTATTCACGTGGAACCTAGCATCAAAACAAGGCATTGCTGCGCCAGGTCATATATTTATTGCGTTACAGGATAACACACGATGATTGGAATCTCTGGAAAATCTTTGATTTTCAGATTCAGAAAATCCTTGTTGAAATCGTAAACGATTTTCTCGATTGAATCGGCGATTTAGAATTAGTCTTTTATTGTATAATGTCATACAGTCATATCAGTGTTGCGTTAACTCCCGGTCAACTCAAGAAATTGCAATCAGAATCTGCTAAGCGATGTGGAACTACAATCACGTTGAAACACAATCAGATGACTGGCGGGGCGAATAAGTTGTCGCTGACAACTCGTCAAGCAAAACACTTCAATGATGCTTTCAAGGATAAAAAAAGGCGTTCAGATCACTCTCTCAGCGGCTGCTATCAAAAACGTGATAAAAACAGGCGGTATATTCCCGTTGTTAGCTGCAATTCCAGCGTTGATTGCCACAGCGGCCCCAGCTGTGGCTAAAGCGGCAGGGGCTGTTGGTACCGCGGCAGGAATGGCACTAAAGAAAGCAACGGGGAAGGGGTATAAAAAAAAGGGAAAGGGTCTAAGACTACCAGGAACCCCGTATTCATGGTACAGCGGGAGATCTGTTCACGGATCAGGTCTGAGAATCCCAGGAACAGTTTACTAGTTGAGGAATCTTCGATTGAGGAACCTATGGTTCCAATGTCCAATTTTGATTTACTCGATGCTACTAAAAAATTGGACATAAAAAACTTCAGAGGTGTCTTTATGAAAGATCAGTTGCCGACACAACCAAACAGTGTTGAAACCGGTATCATTAATCTCGATAACAGCACCGGACCTGGAACTCACTGGGTTGCATACGCTATTGATCCACGCGGGATTGTTTATTTCGATTCATATGGATTAGCACCGCCGAAGGAATTTATGCGTTATATAAAAAACTCCTCGTTGATATTCTACGCTACCAACACAACAAATGAATGACCCACCAATATGCGGCAGCGAAGTATTAAATGTCCTTGACGCTATTTCAACATCTGGAAAACCACCACATGTTGTCGTAAATGAATACACCAGTAATCGCTTTTTAGAGAAAGATGTATAAAATAACATGATTGATATTTGGGGGAGATCTTTATCAACACTGAAGAAACCAACCACAGAAATGTCTGAAACCGGTGATATAAAGAGAATAATCGAAGATGAAATAGCTGAGACGTTGAATCTAGCAAGTGTTGACCTCGGGGAAATAGTTGTATTTCAAGATCGTCAGGGTAAATTGAAAACTAGCAATGTGTTGTTGGATGATATTTTGGTTAAACAACAAAACGCAATCGAGGATACTATCGTGTTATTTTCCGATCAGGGTAAACTCAAACCGGGTGTACTTATTTCGACGATTACAGATAGATTAAAAACTCTCAACGATGAGTTGAAAAATTCTGTGTTGGAACGAGCAACACTTCAATCTAAAATTGAAGAACACGGAAAACAGTTTTCAAATTTTCGTAGAAACATCGTGGATAAATTTCTTGGAGTCCCGTTGGATAAAATTGAAATAAAACTCCCTGATATTAAACAATCCATCGATGAGACGAAAAAATTCATCGAATTAATCCCGAGGATGATAACAATCATTGAAAAAACAAAAATTCCTGATGAGAAAACCAGCAACGTAGTATACACGATCCAACACGGATCATTTGCGTGGACTCCTACAGACAATATACTAAGTATCACTGCAACCGTTAAAGGTATTTATCGATTAACACTAGTGACACCGACTCAACTTAATATATCATCGTCGAGTTGATCCGGGGTCAACAATACGATTTCAACGATCATCGACAAGGATACAACTGAAAAGTTTACGATAGCATCCACTGATAAAAATTTGGTTAGGGTTTCAACAACGTGGTATTTAGAATTCGTAGCGGATTTAAGTAAATAACTGTTCCAATTGAAATCTGTTATAATAAATAAAATGTCGTCATCAACGGTACCTTCGGTATCTCAATATCGCTATGATCAGGTCAGAGAGTTTCAGACTAAACTCAAAGCGTTCACTGAAGAGTATGCAATGAAAATTAAAAAATACCAACGAAGAATCATAGCAGTTGACGTTACCGTATACTCGGTGAGTGGTGTAATCACCGGAGCTGTATTATACTATCTTCGGTGACAATGATTGCTCCGATAGCTGTTCCAATTTGTATATCATCGGCAACAATAATCGCGGGAATAATTTCGATAATAAAATAAAAAAATATCATCATGCAGCCAGAGTAAACTGCAAGACTACATAATTAAATTTCATGTTGTATCAACCGCGTACTCGCAATTGTCCTCGTTGATATCGTCGTCGCTCGATGATACATTTATATCCGATAGTGAGTTCTCAGCGATGCAAGATATGTATGATTCCGCGATGTCAAAATTAGAGCGACAACATGAATATAATAACAATGACAACACCGCAGGAATTACTTCCACGAATAGTGGAGAACACAAATCCAGTACAAACAAGCATGATATCAATAACATCAACGAATCCTGAATTCAGTGTGAATTTCCCTATTCCGATTCCCGTGAAGGAGATAGCGCTAGCAAAACTACGAGTGGATCACAGTTTGCCTAATATTAGGTCAGCACCATTTGGCTGTCAACAACCGAATAATTCCTTGGTATTTGCAAAAAAGAATCGCGAAGACGGGACTCCAGACTGGAGCGTTGTTTCAATACCATCTGGGTCGTACCAAATCGAACAAATCAATGCTGAATTTCAGCGTAGAATAAAATGAATTACTGGAACAGAATCGAAAATCGCTATAACGGTTCACGAGCCGACGCTATCATCTGCGTTTGAGATAAACTCACCAAGTTATGTCGTAGATATTTATAACAGCTCAATCAAATCAGTGTTAGGTTGGCCTGAATTACCACCTAGACGAGAAATTGTTTTACCGCCTGAACCACAAAGTATTGTAATAAATTTGGAGTAAGTGTTAGTGAATTTGAACCATGCTTGGGTCGTTAGTAGTGAATTTGGATACAAGCCGAATGACTGTCCCTTTCGTAACATAGTCCATATTAAAATTCCGTGGTGTATACAAGTATTGTGATTGAAAAGGCAGCATTTATGGTGACGGAAATCAGTAAATTATAGAATGGAATCAATAAGTTGGAACTTGGTAGGTGCCGTTTATGTGGCCATAGTGGAAAATTGGCGTATGTATATGAGCGTTATACGCCGGAAATTCTGTGGATTGACTGGCCTAGGGTCGCGCAGTTAAATATTTCCCAGTTAGTAAGGGAATACTGGTGTAATTTCTATGGCATGACAAGCTATCGGTACGGAAAACGGATGATAATGAATAAAACCATGCAAAGGTGCAGTTAATGGACTCTTGGGCAAGTTGTCTCCTCTGGGTCGCCCATTGATTACAGCAAAGATTAATAATTATAGCAGACACGTCTTTCTTTCCATTTTACAACTCAAGTTGTATGGAAGTCTTTGGAAATTTGGGGAAAACATATGACTTCCAGCGTGACTCGCGCCAGGGTTTTGGCACCGCTACGGTCAAGTGAATACCCATGTGCTTGTAACAAGAAAAATTTCTGGTGGCAGCGATTTGGGATATGTGTGAATAGTTCTGTCATGGTTTGCAATTTATTCAGTTATTAAATGTGAGAAACAGAATATTGTTTCGCATTTGGAAAGAAAGAGGAGAGAAATTTTATGGATAGTGGGCTATTCATTACGTTTATTGTGATTTTGCGACATTTTGTCTGCGAGAGTAGATATATGCATTTGCTGCTGAGAAGGATTATTAAGAGGAGTACTTATGTTCAAGCAAGACGAAGTGATTTATCCGGGATATAGTACAGAGATGACACAAGTATTGTATTTGTGTAGGTCGCGCAGATTGCGAGAAGTTGAGCAGACATTTTTATGATAGTCGGCTGTGTTAGTATTTTACTTATGTTAGAGTGAAGGCATTAGCTGGTTATTATTTTTAAAGTTAGTAGTTTACAAGAACCATTGATAAAAGCAAAAGAACGTGTGCTTGACAACACCTTTTCCCCGCTGTCTTTGGTAAATTCATAAACCTTATGCTGTAGTTATTGAAATTCAGTAAGGGATTCGGGGGGTTATAATAATAATAATAACAATAACAACCGCATACAGCTTCATTGGTTTTAAATAGCAATTGGTAGTGTGCTACAAAGTACAGCAAGACAGGCAAATTGTGAGTATTATAAATTATTAGGATGGCTACAGGCAGAGGTACACCTACCTCATTATTGAATACGCCTTTACCACAGTCTGTGCATTGGCGACTCTTGTCGCCATTGTCGCCTATTGATAGGAGGCCAAGAAAGTTAGTAGACGTAGACAGTGGTGTTCAATGCTATGCGACTTCAACTCCGTGCGAGGCCGATAGTGGCAATGGACGTGCACGTGATGGATGGGCTGAAGATCTGAGGTTCAGAACCATTAAAGAGAGTGTGCCTGAGAACGTGAAGGCAGACATTTATGATCGAACCACGTATTCAGTATCCAAGAGAGCGAGTGGTTCGCCTACTGATAGTCTGCTTCAGACCATTGACACACTCATTACGGACAAGTTTGACAGATTAAGTACCACCATGGGTCATTTGTTGACAAAATGTTTGACAGATTAAGTACCACCATGGGTCATTTGTTGACAAAATGTTCGAATGGGAGCCGCAGTGAGGTTAAGGAAGTAAGGGAGACGCCAGACTTGCAGTTGACCAAGAGGGTCGAAACTGGAAAAACAGAACTCTGTGCTTCTGCACCTCCAACTAGAAATAAGGCAACAGTTAAAGCAGACATTTATGATGGTTCTCAACCTTATCTCGACTACATGACACATTTCGAACACTGCGCTATGATTAATGAATGGAGCGAAACTGAAAAGGGGTTGCGTTTGGCAGCGTGTTTAAGGAGAGACGCTCTCCAAGTCTTAACCGATCTCCAAGTCCAGCCCGGTCAAGTCGAATTTGAGAAATTGAAAACTTCATTGGAAGCTCGCTTTGCGCCTCGTAACCAAGATGAGTACTACAAGGCACAGCTTCGAAGCTGTTTCAGAAAAAAAGGAGAAACGCTCCCTGAACTAGGTCAAACGATACAGAGACTGGTTTCTTTGGCATATCCTGGTTGCCCGCCTGATATCCGCGATAGACTTGCAAAGGACCATTTCTTTGGGGCAGTACAAGATGAAAACCTAAAACTTGAAATTTGGCGGCATCACCCTAGTAGTTTGCAAGAAGCCATCAGAGTAGGGTTCGAATGGGAGGCTTTCCTGCGTGCTGGCGTAAGACAGAAGCCAGTAAGCTCTGCATGTATAAGCTATGAAGAGTCAGAAGACAAGGACGAGGATAGCACAAATAGAACTGTAGTAGCGAGGTTAGAAGCAAAAGTAGAAGAATTAATAAAACAAAATAAGAAATTGACTGAAAAACATCAAGATGCATTAGGTCGTTGGCACGAGTCGGGGGATAAGCAACGCGATTCAAGGCGAACAGGGGTCCAGTGTTGGAATTGTAATGGTCGGGGTCATTACCAAAGCGAATGCACCAAGCCTTTAAACAGATACAATGAACGATGGAGATCAAGAGGCCAAAGAGAGGGAGATTCTAGGAGGACAAGAACAGAAAACGCCAAACCTGTACGTTATGTAAACGAGGAGCCGGGACTATACACGCAATGTTGTGTTAATGGAGTGGAGCTCGCTTTGCTAGCAGACACAGGTGCTGCTGTTTCGATCATCAGCAAGAGGCGGTATGAAACACTTAGTCATCTAAAGCCAAAACTCAACGCCGTGGATAGTCAACTAATCAGTGCATCCAGTAACAAAATTGAAACATATGGTCAGGCTGAATTTTGCATTGCTTGGACAGGTGTCAGAAGGCGACATGTTTTCGTTGTGGCTGACATTAGGCCCGATGGAATACTTGGGTTAGATTTCTTTCGGCTGCATAAGTGCGATATTAGTATTACGCAGTGTACACTGCAGATGCAGGGACTAAAACTCCCATGCCACTTTGCGGGGTCTATGGGCTGTCATCGTATCACCTTAGCTGAAAACATCATTGTCCCGGCAGAGACGGAAATTATTACGCGAGGTTGGATGGCGAATGTTGGTTGTGGGAAGCTAGCTACAGAGTCAGTGCTAGAGCCTCTATCGATGTTTAGGCATGAAACTAAAATCCTTGTCGCGCGAGCCGTCATTAAGACGATGGACGGAACAGTGCCAATACGGTTGCTAAACCCGACTAAAGAGGTGGTAAACTTGCAGGCTGGTGTTTGTTGTGCTGAAGCCAGTGCGGCCCTATCGACACAAATTGTCGAAAGTCAGAAACCGGATTCGAACAGCAGTCTGCCTTCACATTTAACTGAATTGTTTGAGAAGTCAAGCGTCCATTTGACTCCGGATCAAGCACAAGGCCTAAGGAAACAATTAAGTGAATTTTGCACAGTGTTTGCTAAAGATGATGACGACTTGGGCAGAACAAACTTGATCAAGCACACTGTCAAGACAGGCAATACCGCGCCAATTAGAGTCCCACCTAGAAGATTAACGTTTCAGCTCCGTCAGGAGATTGACATACAAGTTGACGACATGCTAAGAAAAGGGGTTACAGAACCGTCTGTAAGCCCTTGGGCTGCCCCAGTGGTCTTAGTAGCTAAAAAGGATGGGAAGAAGAGGTTTTGCGTGGATTATAGAGCGCTAAATGCAGTTACAGAGAAGGATGCGTACCCTCTTCCTAGAATTGATGATAGTCTCGATTCACTGTCAGGCATGAGCTGGTTCTCCACATTAGATTTGATGTCAGGGTACTGGCAAGTAGAAATTGAGCAGGCAGATCGGCCTAAGACAGCGTTTGCAACGCGAAGGGGTCTCTATCAGTTTAAAGTCATGTCGTTCGGTTTATGCAACGCGCCTGGGACCTTTGAACGACTTATGGAAGCCGTCCTAGCCGGGTTGCAATATGAAGTTTGTCTAGTTTACCTCGACGACGTTATAGTGTTCGGGAGCACGTTCAATCAGTTGCTTGAAAGACAAGCACGCGTCTTTACTCGTCTTCTAGGGGCTGGCCTAAAGTTGAAACCCAGCAAATGTACACTATGTGCGAGAGAAGTTAGGTATCTTGGTCACACTATTTCCGCAGCTGGAGTTGCAACTGATCCCGAGAAAGTGGCAGCTGTTTTGAAATGGCCTACTCCAAAATCAATTACCGCAGTGCGGAGGTTCCTAGGTTTTTGCAGTTATTATAGGCGGTACGTAAGAAACTTTGCCGATATTGCAGCTCCCTTACATCAGCTAACGACAAAGAATTCAGTTTTCCACTGGACAGAAGTACATCCGGCGGCATTCGAAAAATTGCGTAAAGCGCTTTCCTCTGCACCAGTGTTGGCTGTACCGGACTTCAATAGCCCCTTTATACTCGACACAGATGCGAGTGGTGAAGCCATAGGTGCTGTCCTGTCCCAGAACATAGATGGCAAAGAAAGAGTGGTAGCTTACGCTAGTCGGTGTCTGGACAGGACAGAACGTCAGTACTGTGTCACTCGTCGTGAGCTGTTGGCTGTCGTTTATTTTATTCGTCACTTTAAGACATACCTTTATGGCAGAAGTTTCAAGGTACGCACTGACCACAGTAGCCTGCGGTGGCTCATGAGCTTCAAAGAGCCTGAGGGACAGTTGGCCCGTTGGTTGGAGCAGTTATCAGAATATGATTTTGTGATAGAACATCGCCCTCGAACTAACACTTGCCAATGCTGATGGCTTGAGTCGCTTACCTTGCAACGGGTGCAAATACTGTAGCAAATGTAGCGTGGGATTATCTGCTATACAGCTAGACAGTGGGATACATTTTGGAGGGATACAAAGACAAGATGCTACTTTGTCACGAGTCATTAGTTGGGTTGAGAGGCAGCAACGCCCTGCATGGGAAGATGTATCTGGGGATAGCGCAGAAGTTAAGGCGTTATGGGGGACATATAAATTATTAGAGATGTCAGACGGGATACTTGTGCGAGTTTGGCTAGATCGTTCTGGAAAGCCAGTTAAAAGGTTCATCGTCGTACCATACAGTTGGCGGCGTGAAGTGCTAAAACAATGCCATGATGGAGCCGCCGGGGGACACTTAGGTGTCGACAAAACCCTCAGTAAAGTGCGTCAACGTTACTATTGGCCCGGTATGCGGGATGATATACGTGACTACTGTGCGACATGCTCCGTTTGCGCTCAGCATAAAAGTCACAAGCAGAAGCGCCGGGCGAAACTTCAGGGCCTTTTGGCTGGTGAAGCAGGAGAGCTAGTAGCCTTGGATATTTTGGGACCCCTTACGAAGACAGACGAAGGCAATGCATATATCCTGGTAATTGGAGATCATTTCACTAAGTGGATAGAGGCGGTGCCTCTGCCTAATATTGAAGCCATCACGGTTGCAAGAGCGTTGTTGGATAATTTTATTTGTAGATTTGGTGTACCTCGTGTACTATTATCTGACCAAGGCCGACAGTTCGAAAGTGCCGTATTCAAAGAGCTCTGTGCAATGTTAGGGATTAAGAAAACACGAACGTCTCCCTATCATCCGCAATGTAATGGGATGGTGGAACGGTATAACAGAACGTTATGCCAGATGCTTGCAGCATATGTAGATGATAAACCAGAAAACTGGGACCAGTACCTTTCTCTTACGAGCATGGCCTATCGTGCATCTGAGCACACTTCTTCTGGATTCACCCCAAACAAGCTGATGCTGGGTAGAGAAGTGATTCTCCCTACAGATCTTCTAGTTGGCAAAACACCAGACGAGGCCCCAAAGAATCTGCCTCAATTTGTGGCAAATTATAGAAATGCAATGTGGGAGGCAAACGAAGAAGCACGAAAACAATTAGGCACAGCTATTCGGCATCAGAAAGTCGCCTATGATCTCAAGGTTCACGGCCAGTCTTTTAGTGATGGTGACATGGTGTGGTTGCACCAGACACTAAGAAAGAAAGGTAAATCACCTAAACTTATGGTCAAATGGACTGGACCGTGGCGAATTGCAAAGAAGATAACGGATGTTACATACCTGATTGCACGGACCGATCATAAGGCGACTCAAATTGTTCACTTCAACAGACTAAAACCATGCTTGGTGCGACCTGAGAGTGAACACCAAGACACCGATGGCCAGGAAAATATGCACGATAGCGGTGATGAAACCGAGAGGGAAGAAGAGGAATCACCATATCCAATTACAGCCCAAAGGGCCAAGTTAATGGAACAAAGAAGGGCGCGACGAAGAAACGATGCTGTGTTGTACTAAGGTGCACACATACATTGTAAATGAGTTCAGATATGTCATGTGCTAGTAGCACTGACAATGAGTAAAACTCCAAAATTTGATATAAGCGTCATACACCAGTAGAAACGGCAAATAAAAGTTATATATGGGTGGGTAATAATTTTTCCCCGTGTTATTACATGGATGGGTTAAGACATTTTGTCAACGGGTGACATTGAAAGCCGCGCAGTTACAGTTATATCAGAATGCGCCCAAAGGCTATGTAAATAATTTGATTATTGGTGTGATTATTTGTTTTATATTTTTTAAATTCTGTGACGACAGATGTCGGTCTTGATTGGGGTTTTATTATTGTATGTATTAGTTTTATAATTTGTAATCATGTGGTGTTAGAGCAGAAACGATCTATAAGTTGTTTGCTGCATGAAACCAGGTGGTAAATTAGGTCTAGTTTGAATTGTGCTTGGAGTTAAACATGGCTAAATTTAAAGAAAATAAGGGTATTATGTATGGCTGTTTGGAGGTTGCTGGACTATTTTTTTATTTTTATTTTTGTGTTGCTGTAGGGTACGGTTAAGTGGTGAAAAGATGATTGAAAAGGCAGTGTCAAGTCTAGCGTTCTGTTGGTGACAATAGGGTCGCGCCAGATGGGCGTTGAAGTCATGGTTGACTTATTTTTGAGGTTCTTAAGAGGTCGTGTTTCATTTGAAGAACGCATTCTCTAACCTCGTGGGGTAGTACAGGACGGAACCTGTATTTTGTTTGTCATTGAACTGTTAGCGACTTGCCAGTTGAGAATGGATTTATACAGAGCACATTAAGAAAGAAGAAAGAAATCGTCTACACGCATCTTCATGATCATATATGGTCCAGCGAGGTTTTCATCATGCATAGTTTGACTTGTCTGCATGAATGGAATGGTGTCAATTTGGAAAACTGTGAAGGACAATTCAAAGCACGTGTTAGTTATTTAGCAGCGTGAAGAAATTGTAGTGCACACCACAATTATAGTTGAATCGTTATGTGATAGTGTTCCAAACTTTAGCGTTTGGGGATAGGTTTTCATAGGGTTTTAGGTCATAACTGGTGTGGAATTTGTAGTGAATTAACAGTGAAAAAAAACAAATAGGATCGTCTGGCACAGACTGAGTTGAAAAATATTTGGGCATTGAAGTCATGGTTGACTTGTTGGAGGTTAGTAAGAGAAGGTGTCTCTGAAGAACGCTAACCTCGTGATGTGTACAGGTGTACCAAGTTCTATTGGAAGAACGTGTGTCCTGGTGGAAACGCAATCTCCAGACCAGAGTTTTAATGTGAAGAGGAATGGTTCTGGTTGCATTTGATGTCTGTTGTTAGAGACCTATGCTTAGACAAGTCAATTTCGAGGAAGTCGTGAGGGAGTTTGAACCCGACTAAGTGGTTGAAACATTATTTCATCTTGGATTCAACTTGTTTAGATTTGGATAGTTTATGTTGTTGTATATAATTATATTGGTAATCGTTTATCGGGTGTGGGGTTAAATTTAGAAGAAAAAAACAAAAAAACAAATAAAAATACTTCAAATTGTGATTTAGATCACAGAAATGTGACGTTTGTGTCACTCGGGACGAGTGATCTTTTAAAGGCGGGGGTAATGTAATAAATTTGGAGTAAGTGTTAGTGAATTTGAACCATGCTTGGGTCGTTAGTAGTGAATTTGGATACAAGCCGAATGACTGTCCCTTTCGTAACATAGTCCATATTAAAATTCCGTGGTGTATACAAGTATTGTGATTGAAAAGGCAGCATTTATGGTGACGGAAATCAGTAAATTATAGAATGGAATCAATAAGTTGGAACTTGGTAGGTGCCGTTTATGTGGCCATAGTGGAAAATTGGCGTATGTATATGAGCGTTATACGCCGGAAATTCTGTGGATTGACTGGCCTAGGGTCGCGCAGTTAAATATTTCCCAGTTAGTAAGGGAATACTGGTGTAATTTCTATGGCATGACAAGCTATCGGTACGGAAAACGGATGATAATGAATAAAACCATGCAAAGGTGCAGTTAATGGACTCTTGGGCAAGTTGTCTCCTCTGGGTCGCCCATTGATTACAGCAAAGATTAATAATTATAGCAGACACGTCTTTCTTTCCATTTTACAACTCAAGTTGTATGGAAGTCTTTGGAAATTTGGGGAAAACATATGACTTCCAGCGTGACTCGCGCCAGGGTTTTGGCACCGCTCGGTCAAGTGAATACCCCTGTGCTTGTAACAGTATGATTATATCACCGACAGGATAAAACCCGTCAATGAAGTAAAGAGTTATAACGAATACTCCAAGTTGAAACTTTGCACAGGATTAATAGAATCCCGCGATAATAGATACTATCGAATTCAACGCGATAGAATCACTGAAAACTTCACAGCGATGAATAATGATTTTTGATTGTTGTTGCCATCTCTTAAATCCGGTACTCTAACCCGAGATGAATTTATCAGCGTCGTAGAAACAGGTAACAAAATCATCGATGACATGGAAACAGTTCATTCGAAAATTATTCAAGAAGCATTAATGAACGACGAAAATAGAACGTCTTTTATGTTAACATACTCAATCATAGATACAGCTATTCCAGAATTTAAAATTCCTGGGTATAATGTTCCAGAACTAAAAAAAAATCTCTCATTGATGCCATCGATGAAGGTTTCAAAAAAATCCACGACGCATGGATAAAATTAACAGAACTACAAACAACTATCCTGACACATAATAATGTCCCAGATGGTGGCGGCAGGCATATCGCTCCTCAAAATGTGAATATTTCATCGGTGATTGCGCTCAATTTATTATGCGATGTTATCGAAGGAAGCTATCAAATAAATCTCGAACGATCAAATCAAGCTCAGCAAGGATATATTCTGTATTCATTTGCACCAACAGCTCCTCCAGGATTTCTAATTATTGAGTCTCCGGTTAATCCAGTCTATATGCGATGTCATAATAATTCGCTAACGAGAATCAACTTCAAACTCACTGACCAGTCTAATAATCTGATTGATCTACAAGGTGAGGTTCTACAAATTAGTTTGTAAAGTCGTGAAAAATTCTTCAAATTTCAACAATGATTTGCATCCTACAAAGATTGTTAACTACATAGGTGAGTGTCCGTCGTTTTTTTTACCCAATGGAGGCATTTCGAGGAAGCCTCAGTTTGCCTCATCGACGCCTGGATTCACCCCTGCAAGATCGTGTTCCAGACAAAATCACTAAGGCTCCATTTGCCAAATGGAGACTTTCTTTTTTTGTGGTTAAAACACGAGATTTCGTACGAAGGCTCTATTTGTTGTTTTGAGGGGTTTATCGATTTTTTGTTTGAAAAGTTGTCCGGCTCTCCCCCTCTGCTGCTAAAACTCAACTTTCAATTTCTGCCAAACATCGTTTAAATAAGTCCAAACAACACTCACACTGGAACAAAGGTCACTCCATGTTACTGCCTCTACCGCCCTCCTCCTAGAAGAAATTACAAGCTGACTGAAGCTCTCTTTTTGGAGCAGTTTCCTAATCTCCTGTAGTATGGGAATTCGATCGGTAGCGACCTGATTATTCAACTTCATTTTGACTATCCTGTTAACAAATGCACTTAAAGACCCCTAGATTCCATTCATATTTTAAACCTTAAACAGTCCGTTAACCAACCCACCCATAAATTTGGTCACATTTTAGACTGAATAATTCGTAGAAAAGATGATAATATTCTGCGATCTACCCTTGTATCCCAGGAACTTCCATCAAATCACCTCTGCATTATATGCCATCTCGACGTATCAGTGCCTAGCCCTCCACCTTTATTTACCACTAAGAGACACCTCCGTATGATACATAAAACCAAACTAATGCTTGACATCCAAGAAACTCAAGCAACTTTCTTACCTCCAACAGTAGAACAACTCAATAACTGCATGCGTTCATTGCTTGAAAAACATGCCCCAGCCACCAAGTGCAGAGTCTCAAGTAAAACGTGTTCTTCGTGGTATAGCAGTGCTATGGACCAGCTTAGCACGGCTACAAGACACCACAGTAAAACAGAGAGGCTTTGGCTTTCTACCAGACTCACTATTCATAAACGAATATATGAAGCCACTAAGAAGAACGTCACAAACAAAGTGCATTTAACAAAATTATCCTACCACAGTACTAAGATCACGGAGAGATCCAGCTGCCAAGAGCTTTTCGAGATAACAAACAAACTAATGTCAAGAAACAAATGTACAGTGGAACCTCGTTAATCCGGACACATTCGTTCCCAGTGAATATGTCTGGAATAACGAGTTGTCCGGATAATTGAATTATGCACATCTATGCTTGCTTGATGGTGTCGCCATAATATATGTAAAAAGTACAACGAATACAAACTGTTTTTTCGCAGTTAAATGCTTTATGGTAAGCTAATAAAATTGCAGTCATTTTTATAAGTTGTATTTTATAGTTGTTACAATTGCTAATGATTAACGTCCCCATTTTAAGCCCTATACTGTCCACAGCTTAAATCTGTCAACTGTATTTGTACAGTCATCAAAAAACTGTGAAGATTCTCAATGGCTTCACTATTGTGTTTTATATATTATTTTACAAACTGCATTTTCATATATGATTTTTCGATTTTTTTGGGGGGGACAGATTATTTCCGAATTATCGAGACAAGTTTTAATGTAATTTTTCGCTTTGGTCCCCGATTTTGATTTCCGGATCCGGAACGCGGATTTCTTGATTAACCGAGCAAATTAACGTTTAGGAATTCCGGTCCGTTGAATTATGTCCAGATAGCGAGGTTTCTGGATAAACGGAGTCCGGATTAACGAGGCTCCACTGTACACCACTTCGAACTATATTCTCTCCAGTACACCTTCCGGACCTATTTGCAAATTACTTCCGGGACAAAGTACAAACCATTAGAAATACGTTTCACAGCACAATTTGAATATACTCGTCGTCACCATACAGTTACGACACAGAATTTCAGCGACAACCATTGGGAGCATTTGAACCTGTTTCAATGGATTTAGTACGGACAATCGTAATGAAGAGTGCACGAAAGTAATGTAAACTTGGGCCAATTCCAACATCACTGCTGCTTGAGTGCTAGACCCAATCTTGCCGTCACTATCTGATGTTATTAATATCTATATTATCCGGGAAATTCCCATTATGTTTTAAAACTGCCATCGGAAAGCCTCTGCTGAAGAAACCAACACTTGACCAAAACGATTTTAAGAACTACCGCCCAGTTTCATATCTCCCGTTCGTATATTAAAAAAATCTTAGAAAACTTTGTTCTAACCAAATTGTATGTCATTTGAATTGTCTTTTAAGCACTGTACAACAGACTGCATATCTTCCTTGCTTGATCTGTCTGCAGCATTCGACACAATAAAGCAGGATATAGTAATTAACCGTCTCCAGCATGTATTTGGCATTCACAATATAGCCTTACATTTCAAGGCCTACTTAGTCAGCAGGACACAACTTGTATCTGCAAATGGAATACACTCCAGCCAAGTTGATCTATGTTGTGGTGTTGCACAGTGGTCTGCTCTTGGTCATGTTCTCTTCATTCTATACAATCAGCCGCTCTCAAGGGTAATATATCATCACCCAGTGTCTCACCAATTGTACCTTGATGACATCCAAATATACAAGTCTAGCCACCCAACTGAAGTTGATGCTACTATCCAAGGAGTAGAGAGATGCATTTCTGATATGAAATCATGGATACATGTAACTAGCTACAGATGAATGATGATAAAACTGAGGCCAATATGATCACAACACAAAACCTTTTTCATTTACATCATTTAACTCAAACAATAAATATCAGCAGCACCAACATTAAATTGACGCAATCAGTACGAAACAGAGTACCACGATCAATGCACACACACAAACACATACACAAACACACACACACACACACCACTGCTCTGTAACCTACACTGGCTATCCATTCGATCCAGAATCAAACACAAAATTTGTTCTCTGTGCTACGTTTCACTGACGTACCCCAGTCCAGCATACCCATCCGGCCTCATCCATGTATACACACCAGCAAAATTCTTCCGATCCTCTTCTGACATTCGTTTGTAAGACACAAAAGTCAGTTTTTGGTCCTTATATTCGCTTACAAAGGTTACGTCTCAGATCATTGTACACCAGGATGCTTTTGTGTTATTATTGTATCTTTAAAGGCAGGTTAAATACTTCCCATGAGTCCCAACGTAGGGCCTACTATGTTTGTTGCAAAGAGTCCTGTCAGGAAGTAAAAATCCTCCACGTTGCACCAACACCTTTTTCAATTAACCAATGGGTATTTTCTTTTGGACCATTTGGCTAAGAACTTTTCGATGTTTGGCTAAGCATTTATTTTAAATGTTTAGACAAATAGTTTCGTGTCTTTCAAGACATTCAAACAACATTCGCACACAGTATTGATGACATATTTTGTGACAGTTGGAATGATTTAGTTTCGCATGAGTGGAGAGGATTTGGACAGGACGGACATCACGTCCCAATGTTTGGCTAAACGAGTAGGTAGTCCTTTCCTTTTCGACCCTTTTTAGAGTGAATAAGGATGTATTATAGGGGATCTTTGTTTGTCGGTTCCAAAAATATACTTGACACACGTAGTTTTATCCTTTTTGAATATCGCTTCATAAACAAATATGATGATTTGTTCCCAAAAATCGCCAAAGAAACTTCCTCTTTGGTGGCTCCACTTTCCTTTTGACGACTACGTTTTTCTTGGGGGTGACATCGATGCTTGGCTAAGTGGGGGTTTTTTTTCGGATGAAGAGACGTTTTCCTTTCTCTTTTTCGACAGTGGTGTGCACGTCTTTGAAGAGACAACTGTGGGTGTTCAGGACCACACTGAAGTCCATGACTTGAGATGTGCCGTTTATCTTATTTTATTGAGAAGTATTGAAAAATAAATCCTCTTTTCTTTGTTCCTCTTTCTAAATGTTTATCTTCATGGTGTTGTGCAAAATGATTGACCATATAATATATGCCAAACATTCGACTTTTCCTCTTCTTTTTTTTTTTTTTTTTTTTTGATCGACTACGTCTTTTCAGGGCTTAAGATCGCTGTTTGGCTAAGCGGTTTTGTTTGGCTGACGAGAATTTCCTCGTATTATTTCTTTTAATTTTTGGATTAGAGAATGATGATGCTTACTGTTTGCACGTAATTGAGGGGGAATCATTGGGTGTTCAGGAGCACAGAAACACCGATTCCCGTCGTTTACCACAAAAATTTTTATATACTGGAATCGCGGCCACTCATTGTCTTTATGTTGTATGAACTTGATAACATGTAACACACGTCGTAGAGGTGTTCTCAACGGACTGTGCCGCAACAATTTTTGCTTGGACATATCCAACTAACTCTGTAACATGCCCGATCTCTCTTGTAGTTTGATGATTATTATTATTTATTTTATTTTATTTTATTTTATTTTATTTTATTGGGGGGGGCGGCAAATACCTTGTGAACAGCTGTCACAGCCGCTAAAGTGGAGAATCAGCTTTCCATTGTTTCATCAACTGAGGAAGAACGGGTTTGTCTGGCATCACCATCAGACGTGGACAAGCCTGGTGCTACTGGAGACGCAGTCGCCGTTGCTGAAGGTCGTGATTTGCCAATGTAAGGTTGGGTCCTGGCCGATGTGCCTTTCTTGTGGGTAGAAGCTGTTTTTAGTGGACTTTTCTTTGGGAGACTTTTCTTATTCTGTTTGTTTTAGTTTGACAGGAAGATGAGACTGAAGGGACGTCATGTTGACGATGTATGAGACAGAGCCAAAGTGTCCAAAGTTTTATAGATCTTTGTTGTTGTTAAGTGCACGACGGGGTCGTGTACACGACAGGCCTCCATCATAACATCAGTCATGAAACAGATAGGTGCGAAGTCGCAAATAATCGGGATGGTAGGTATTTAATCCACGAGTAAATATGTATGTGGGGTTTGAGTGGCATCATCGTACGCATAAGTCAGCCAAGTCGTTACTAACTTTTGGCTAAAACTTGTAATTGCAATTTATCTCTGGGGATTTTAAACAAGACCACGTAATGAACATTGAGATTAATTGTACGATGGGCTTTACTTTTTTTAAAACAAATTTTGTGTGATTCCCTTAGCGCGTAAACCAGTTTAATTTCTTTTGGCGGGTGTGCTGTGTAAAAGCAACATTCTATGCACACGTAAGAACACAGGGAACACAAGTTTAAGTATTTGATTTATTGTCCTTTCTCATCGTCGGCTTGGAACATCAAACAAGTGGGTCCAACAGCTTGTAAATTTCCACGATGAGTTTAAAATCGGGATCGGCTTTCAAACGGTGATTATACTCGTGTTCCCACATTTCCATCACTTGATATCCAAGCTGTTCTAACTTCAATCGACGCAGACAAGTGACCTCGTAGAAATATTCCATGGTCCATTGTAAAAACGGATTTTTTTGTATCACGTTTAGGGTAGCTGAGAGGGGACATTCTTGAAAAAGCAACCATTAAACTGTACACAATACTGGATTTTTCTAATCTCTCTCTCTCTCTCTCTCTCTCTCTCTCTCTCTCTCTCTCTCTATATATATATATATATATATATATATATATATATATATATATATATATATATATATATATATATATATATATATCGAACTTTGATCAGAGCTTTGCGAGGTGTCATACGAATGTTTTCTTCAGACCAGCTGACGAACTTTTCCCCTCCTTTCGAGATTAAAGCCAAGATAATTGCTATATTTGTAATAAAAAAGGACATTTGGCTACAGAATGTCCATACCGTGAAATATTTAATGCAGGTGCCAGAAGAGACAGCAGTCACGATACCTGTTGACATTTTAAAGAGAAAGAACATTGGTCTGCAAACTGTCCTAAGAAATAACAGGAAGTGGAGGGGGATAGGGATTCCGAACAGGACAAAAAGGGATACCCTCCGTAATGGAAGCCCGACACGTCCAGAAAGACAACAAAATAAGACTAGATGGGAGTGAGGAGGAAGAAAAGAAAACACGTGTGACAGTGCATGAATTCTTAAACACAGAGTGAAGAAAAACAAAGAAAAAAGCTATGATGTTTTTTCAAAAGTTGTGCTTTATTTAGGTATTGTACCTAAGTAGATCAGACAGAGAAACTTGAGTGTCTCTTGCTTTTTGTTGTTTAGAATAAGGACTTATACTCACGTACATCATGGGGTAAAATGGAATTTTGAGTTGTAAGTGATTTTGGCCAAAAAAGTGGGTGACCCTGCAAAGGACCCTTTGATGTTTGTTTTCTTACTAAAAGCAAACTCAGGAACGGGACAAAATCAGCTTTAACTGTTTTAAGCCTTTGCCACGGCCAATGCTAACTTCTAGACTGGTTCCAGTCGTTGACTTGGTACAAATCACTAGTTTTGGAATCTCAAGCGTAGTAACGGGGTTGGGTTGTTTTGCACATGAAAGTCTTTTCCTCTTGGGCCGAAATAAAGAAGTCTGATACGTTTGTTTCTGACTCGTTAACTCAGAGACAATATCTCAGAATACCGTCACTGTTTGACTTTCACTGTCCCCCTTCTCTCCTAGGCCTTGTTTCTTTACTGTTGCTTCTTCTTCCTGTCGTTTTCTTCTTTCTTTTTATTGATGATGATGTTGAAGTAGAAAAGCTTGTTAGGCTTCTCTCTTCTGTTGTAAAAATTTCTCTAATTCTTCTTTCTGTCTCCTTCAAACTCCTCAACGTGTGGTAAGGAAGGAGAAGGTGGCGAAGTTATTGTCCGCATACAGCTCCAGAGTGAACTGAAAATTCTTGTGCTCAAGGCGGGGGGGATGTGTTTGTCATATATTTCTCATTGTCCGCTTACAGCCCCCATGTACTACTCACATCTAATTCCGATGGCAAATTCTACGCTTTGATCCACATCTAATTCAGTTGGCAAATTCAACGCATTAACTCCACGTTTACTTCAGTTGGCAAATTCAACGCTCGTTGCCATATATTTGAGATCACACCATTAATTCGAACTAATTATATAATTAATAGCTGATACCAAAATGAAAATTACTTTCAACATCGTACATGTAAAATTTTGTTTAGAAACAAACCCAAGACAAAGCGTTGCGTATTTCGTAGTCGTTAGCAACACGGTATTAACTACAGTACCATTCAGTTTTAATTATTTTGTGGAACCGATAGTTTTCTTTTTGTAACTAAAGAATAGGTGAGTCAGAAAAAGGGTCGATACGGTGTTCAGATGAAACCTTGTCAACCCTTACATCACTCCTTCCCTTTCATAGCCTAACTGGTAATATAATTGTTTAATCAATATTGTCACAAAGTCTTTTTTTAAACGACTATAGTTCTTTTCAAAACATAACTGTTGCTGCGTCATTAAAATATATTTCTGAAAGCATCATGAAAAATAGAGGCCGACCGAAATTCGGATTCGGTTTCGGTTTCGGCGCGGAAAGTTTGCAAATGGCCTCTTTCGGCATAATTTCTGTTTCGGCCGAAGCCAAAAAGTTAGCTTAGAATGAAATGCTAGTGCTGCGTCTATTACTATGCTTGTCGGCCGATCAGTCGGCGCTTACAGTTTGACATTTAGCGAAGTCATCTTACTACAGGCTCTGATTAATTACTTCTAGATTCGTTTTTAATTAGTGTTACATTGCATCATGATCCAGACCTATTTAATAAATCTAGTTTCGGTTTCGGTTTCGGCCGAAGGTGTAGTTAAACTTTCGGTTTCGGCCGAAAGTCAATTTATAACTTTCGGTCTTCATCCTTTCTAATATGGACATAATATTCACCCTCGAAAGACCAAATCTTTGGTACAGTACATTTTCGGACACAACACATAATATTCACCCTCAAAAGACCAAATCTTTGGTACAGTACATTTTCGGACACAACACATAATATTCACCCTCGAAAGACCAAATCTTTGGTACAGTACATTTTCGGACACAACACATAATATTCACCCTCGAAAGACCAAATCTTTGGTACAGTATATTTTCGGACACAACACAAAATATTCACCCTCGAAAGACCAAATCTTTGGTACAGTACATTTTCGGACACAACACATAATATTCACCCTCGAAAGACCAAATCTTTGGTACAGTACATTTTCGGACACAACACATAATATTCACCCTCGAAAGACCAAATCTTTGGTACAGTACATTTTCGGACACAACACATAATATTCACCCTCGAAAGACCAAATCTTTGGTACAGTACATTTTCGGACACAGCACAAAATATTCACCCTCGAAAGACCAAATCTTTGGTACAGTACATTTTCGGACACAACACATAATATTCACCCTCGAAAGACCAAATCTTTGGTACAGTACATTTTCGGACACAACACATAATATTCACCCTCGAAAGACCAAATCTTTGGTACAGTACATTTTCGGACACAACACATAATATTCACCCTCGAAAGACCAAATCTTTGGTACAGTACATTTTCGGCAAAACAGGTAGCCAGAAGTTGTATTATTGATTTAGCTACAACATTGTTACCTGGTATCATAGAAATTAA
This sequence comes from Unio pictorum, assembly GCA_030141615.1. Taxonomy (NCBI): domain Eukaryota; kingdom Metazoa; phylum Mollusca; class Bivalvia; order Unionida; family Unionidae; genus Unio; species Unio pictorum. The sequence goes on along the minus strand of JARLTB010000257.1, from coordinate 1,879,229 downwards.
ACAAGATCTCTATTTCATTCCAAAGGTTTTGCGAATTCTACTTACTAAATTAGTGTTATGCATTATAAACATTTTTTTATTATCTGAAAGTCAATGGAGAATATTTGTTTTTTATAATCGTTCGTTTTATTTTATAAGAGATGTGTATGGTTAAATTAAAACCTGTAAGGATAGAATAGTAAGTACTAGGTACTAAATTGATACTGTTCGAGATATTACGTTTATTTTCCAGTCTATGTCAGTTGGCGTTGTCAAAATAAAGCAGTATTTACATGGTTCTGCAAAGCCAATTATTTAGGTCAATTATGGAAGTATGTACTTGTAGAAATGCCCTCTTGGTCACCGAATGTTTTCAGTCAATACTGACTCCACTCATTGAAAATGAATGACGCAATTTACCTACATAATTCCTTATCTAAAACCTTGTAAATAATGATTTATTTTGACAACGCCAACTAACATAGACTGGAAAATGACAAGTTAAGATCACGTGCGTTTATTGATCAACATAGCCTGATAATATGTGATTTACGTCAGCACTGCAGAATGCTTGGGGAAAAGAAAAATCAAAGAAGTGTTAGGTGCTACATAATTAAATGTTTGTCTGTTTATCAAGGAAACGTTGCCCTTGAAGTAAAATTAAAATGGCATTTATTGGTTATTGTGGTGTTAGAGAATATGTCTTCAATGGACAGTGTTATTACGGAAGAAAGGTTGGATCTAAGTAGGAATAAGCTGTGGGAGGTAAAACAAGTGCCTCTGCTTAGGGCCGTAGAGAGCTATCATGGGCCATGGGGTAAGAAAAACTCGGGCGCCTCCTAGTTCTTATTCAAACCAAATTTTTCTATTACAAAATTTAAAAGTGTTGTTCAACCCGGCCCTGGGGATAAATCCCATGCTGTTACCCCCTCCCTCTTTGGTACTGCCTCTACTCTTCTACTCCTCCCTTATAATGAGCAGATCCCAGGTAGTAATTTTACTTTTCATCAATGTGGAGACAACATTTTTTTAAAGAATCGACCTTAAAATTTAATTTCAAAACGATTCATTCACCAAACTGCCTAAGTTGCAATTTTTAAAGAAATCGGGATGTTTTCAGTTCTATTTTGTCAAATCGGACTCGTCCGATGTATCATTGTTTTCAGTTCTATTTTATCAAATCGGACTCGTCCGATGTATCATTGTTTTTAGTTCTATTTTATCAAATCGGACTCGTCCGGTGTATCATTGTTTTTAGTTCTATTTTATCAAATCGGACTCGTCCGGTGTATCATTGTTTTTAGTTCTATTTTATCAAATCGGACTCGTCCGGTGTATCATTGGAAACTAAGATTAAGATGATGATGCAGTCACCTAAACTTCAATAATTCTTACTGTAGCAATTAGATGAAAAAGAAATATTCTCTACAAGAAAATTTGGTTTAAAGAAGGAAGTAAATAAAATCAATTCCCATCCATGCTTCAACAGAAACAGAGAAATTTATTGACCGTATATTATTTATTTTTGTATCTACACACACACACACACACACACACACACACACACACACACACACACATTGGCAATCTTTAATAACGAATATGACAATAATTGCGTTTAGACTTTTTTGGGCCCACCACCTTTAAAGACTAATGAATTGAAAACAAATTTTGAGAAATGAATTATTAATTAAAGGCCGGCAAGGAAAAGCAAATTTTGAGAAATGAATTATTAATTAATGACCGTAAAGGAAAAGCGAATTTTGAGAAAGGCCGGCAAGGAAAAACAAATTTTGAGAAAGGCCGGCAAGGAAAAACAAATTTTGAGAAAGGCCGGCAAGGAAAAGCGAATTTTGAGAAAGGCCGGCAAGGAAAAACAAATTTTTAGAAAGGCCGGCAAGGAAAAGAAAATTTTGAGAAAGGCCGGCAAGAAAAAACAAATTTTGAAAAATGAATTATTAATTAATGACCGGCAAGGAAAAGCGAATTTTGAGAAATGAATTATTAATGAATGACCGGCAAGGAAAAGCGAATTTTGAGAAAGGCCGGCAATGAAAAACAAATTTTGAGAAAGTCCTGCAAGGAAAAACAAATTTTGAGAAAGTCCGGCAAGGAAAAACAAATTTTGAGAAAGTCCGGCAAGGAAAAACAAATTTTTAGAAAGGCCGGCAAGGAAAAGCAAATTTTGAGAAAGGCCGGCAAGAAAAAACAAATTTTGAAAAATGAATTATTAATTAATGACCGGCAAGGAAAAGCGAATTTTGAGAAATGAATTATTAATGAATGACCGGCAAGGAAAAGCGAATTTTGAGAAAGGCCGGCAAGGAAAAGCAAATTTTGAGAAAGGCCGGCAATGAAAAACAAATTTTGAGAAAGGCCGGCAAGGAAAAACAAATTTTGAGAAAGGCCGGCAAGGAAAAACAAATTTTGAGAAAGTCCGGCAAGGAAAAACAAATTTTGAGAAAGGCCGGCAAGGAAAAACAAATTTTTAGAAAGGCCGGCAAGGAAAAAGCATCTGAAGAAATTATTGGTCTTTTTATATCTGTTCTCATAAATATGAGAAATAGAAATTATTGGTCTCTTTATATCTGTTCTCATATATATGAGAAATTGCTGTATAGGCCATAAGTTACTCAAAATATCTCTCGCTGAGAAAAAAAAAATCAAACCTTATAGTTTATATCGCTTACTATCTCATGTTTAGTTAGATTTTACGATACAATAAGAAGAGTTCTAACTTTTGTTAGCTAAAAAAAACACCCACACCTGATTAACAGCGTGCACTTCTTATAGAAAACACACAAGAAAGCCAACCCAAACCGGTTGGGTGGTGTTATTTTCATTCAAAGCATTTTATATCAATAAACAAGAAACGTAAACACTAGGTCAATGTAATCAGACCGATTTTAACCTCGAATACTAGCTTATTTGATTGGACGAGTTTTACCACTGAATTTTTCTTTCTGACGTCAGAGGTGTAACATGTGAATAGCTTATTATTTGTTTTCCAGAGCTACCGCTCCTATTAGAATTATATATTATCTATTTCCTCGCTTGACAGGGAGACAGTTAATCGTTGTATAATACAAATAATCGACATTTAGGTAAAGACTGCTCACTAGTTTTTGACCGAGATTGTTCATCCTTTCATAGAAAAACCCAACCTTAAACAAACATTTGATTACGTTATGCTTTCCATGCAGTTGAATTCGTACCCTTTATCCTGAATGGTATTATTATTATTATTATTATTAGTAGTAGTAGTAGTAGTTGTTGTTGTTGTTGTTGTTGTTGTTGTTGTTGTTGTTGTTGTTGTTGCAGCAGTAGTAGTAGTATTGCTCATATGTTACCCATTCACTTATGTCTAACGTAATTATGTTACAAAAAGGGTTTTCTGTTCTAATTTAGAAAAAGTATATACATTTACTTGTATTTATGGACCTTCATGAGGAAAATTAACCGGTAAGAAATTTCATACCCTCCTATCAATCCATTCGTGTTATTCTCTTAGTCGTATTGTTACTATGAAACTGCCTTCAAAGTTGTAATTAACACCATCATTCTAATCATCATCGTCTTTTTCGTCATTGTTATCTTCGTTGTCTTACCGCCACTATCCTTAACTTTGTATTTGAAACATTTATTTTCATCATCGTTGTACCTGTGATACGGCCATTCGTGCAAAGTCTATTTGATTTTCACTTTTGGTCACTTCATAAAATCTATAAAGTACAAGTGCAGTTGCTGCAACACAATGTTACACTTCAGGGATGGGGCTAATTAAAATAAATAAGAGGAACACATACGCTGCAGGGGTGGGGCCAATTAAAATAAATAAGAGGAAGATCACAAAATTAATGCATTTAAACATTGAATTTTAGTGGACAATCGATAATATAGGAATATTGTCTTTCTATTCTAAATCCCCTATCCATTCAATAATTAAACTTAATTTTAATAAATATAGAGATAGCGAAATCCAGGAAACATATTTACTGTCCCTAAACAAGAAATTACTAATAATGTAATACACACATTTGAATTACGCGTTCTTTTTGAAAAATCTACACATGTAGTTGACAAAACATACACTAATTTGTAAAATACGGGCTACTGAGTTTGTTCTGAGTTATTACCTGGAGAGATTTTCTTAATCACCCAAGTCAACAATGAAAAACGAAAAATGTATATCGCGCAGATTAATAAACAAGAAATTGTATTTTATTTATTTATTTATTTATTTTTTTATTTTTATTTATTTATTTATTTGTTTATTTAAAGGATTAAATATATGAATTTCCCAGACAACGGCAAAATCTTGTTACAATCATAACTCAAACATCACACAAACACCATACAAGCATTATACGAACACCATACGAACACCATAGAAGTACCATGCAAACACCATACATAAACTAGTATTAGCATTTGTCAATGCGTTTGAAGCAATTTTAATAGGGTTAGCCCATGAAAATAGATAAATTTGATTTAAAGTTTATTTGAACTAAAATATGGTCCATAACTCATTCTCAGCATAACTAAATACGACAACTACAACTACAACTACTACTACTACTACAACTACTACTACTACAACTACTACTACTACTACAACTACTACTACTGCTACTACTACTGCTACTACTACTACTACTACTACTACTACTAATAATAATAATAATAATAATAATAATAATAATAATAACGAAGACTTTGTATAGCGCCCAATCTGTAGAAGCTCTAAGCGCTTTACAACACATATAACGATATGACTACAAAAAAGCAGCAGTAAAACTGTTAGGATTTAATTTTTAGTAAAATTAATAAAGATTGATATTTTCTTTGAATTGTATTAAAGTAATGTTTTATTTGTTATATTCTAAAAGATATTAAAGGTAATTTCACTTGTTTTTCAAGCGCAACTATATAGAATAGAAGGGTTGCTGAGCAAGTGGAAAATAGGCAATGTATATCGATGTGTTGTGTAGAAGCAGCAAGATACTAAAGCTTGCCAATGTATAAGCTGCGTGGAAACATATAACAAAAAAATACATAATACATGAATTTTGCCTAGCTACAGTTCTAAGTACCAACAGTAAAAATATGTTTTTGACCTAGAATTGGCATAAGTTCAAGTCAGTTAATAAAGGTGGAGTAACTTCTCTCTCTAAGAAACTTGTGAAACAAGATGGCTTCCAACTAACAGCTAACCATATTTGGTGTGACGACATAAAACGAATATAAATAAACTATAGACTAAGTGTTATGACGTAAGATAATTGGTTCCTGTCGGTCAAAACTGGTTTATACCTGAAAGTTAGTAGACATCTTTTCTGACTGATGCATGGAGGGTATGACCTTCTCTGACCCTGACACTATAAATACAGATGCGCGATCAGGTCAGATTAGTTCTCCATGTCAGCAGAGAATAGATGTTTTACTTTTCATTTCAGGTAAGAACACTGTATATGTCATAACCTCCTTTAGAAATAGGTATCTTTAATGTTTGAGATTTTAATGGTAAAATTGATATGTTTGCAACATCGTTACTGAATTCTTTTATTTGCAATATATATATTGCAATAGAATGTTTTATGTTCATATTTAATTATATTTATGTAATTTTTATTGTATAGGTTGAATTCGCTACCAACTTCATTTTTTTGATTTAATGATTGAAATAAAGTATTCCTTAAGTAAGAAAGAGTAATATCTAGCAATATATTCTAAATCAATATTCTTAATATTCTTTTTTAGAATGAGTAAAATGTATTAACTGTTATTACATTTAATACTTTTACTATCTTGAAATTGATTGAGAATTAACTAGTGTATAATATTCTAAGGTGCAGAAGTTATATGAATAAAATGAAGTTGGAAAGCTTAATAAGGAAAATGTAATATGTATTTCATGAATTTTTATTATAAAGCTTTTAGAAGTGTTTCTAGAATGTAGTAATATATATGTGTATTGATTATTTAAATAAAGTTCTCCATGTCAGCAGAGAATAGATGTTTTACTTTTCATTTCAGATGTAGCTGTCTATCATCGTGGTGGCGCTCCTTTTAAGAGAGCCTGAATTCTTTCTTCTCTCTCTCTCTCTCTCTCTCTCTCTCTCTCTCTCTCTCTCTCTCTCTCTCTCTCTCTCTCTCACCATGGATAATGACGCTCCTTAACTTACGAGTAATTCCTTCTCATAGCAAGAAATGAGAAGAAGGTTATGAAAAGCTAATCACAACACAACACATAAATAACAAAAAACTTTCATAACAAAACAAATAATAATAATAATAATAATAATAATAATAATAATAATAATAAAAACGAAGACCTTGTACAGCGCCTAATCTCAAGAAGCTTTATGCCTTTTACAACATATATAACGATATGACTACCAAAGAAAATTAACAACAAAAAGCAAACACCATGAATTAAGAAAACATTTTAAAAAATACTGAAAATATTTAAGGTCGGAAACATTATTAGGTCTTTATGTTTGTTCTTGCAGTGGAAAAAGATGAGTTTTAAGAGCACTCTTGAAAGGGATCACTCTGTCTTTGTGTCCATATTCAATATGCAATTGAACCGTGATAGTTTTCCTCGTTTCATTAATTTTACAATATATAACCATATTCAGCATGTCGTTCAGCTCGTTGTTATGGGAAACCCGTGCAATCAAGGGTTGTTTTTATTGGTTAACTCCTTGTAGAGCTGAGGTGTCGATACGCTAATTGAGACAAATGCCACTGACCCGTTTGTATACGCATCAACGTGTCAGTCGGAAATTTTAACCCAACCTCCTCATAGACACAAATTTTACCGTCAAACATTTTGTATCAGGTATCGTAAATAGGTCATTTCTAGTTTCTTTTTCCTCCAAGATGAATACAACTACTGAATTGAACTGAATATATTCAATCAGACTGATCGCAATTGGCAGGTAGGATTCAGAGTTCGTATACGTGTACTTATTTTACATTCTTCTGTATTAAATTGGATTATATATTATCATATTTAAGAGGCCCCGAGAGGCCGATTGGTCTAAAGCGTTCTCCGCTACGGATTATTGCCATCTCACCTCTGTTTGCGATGGTTCGAGTCTAAGATTCAGTCAATGTGGGTATGTGATAAAGCTTGCCGGTAGCTTCTCGTGGGTTGGTGTTTCTTTCCGGGGGTTTTCCGGGTTCATCCTCCACTAATAATACTGGCCGCCGTGTATAGCCTATAGTGTGCTTAAAAATGGCATTAAACCATAAAAAACAAAACAAACAAACAAACATTTTCATATTTACTACTACAAACTCGATCCTCATAAGATCAAAATAATAGCAAAAAATGTCTGCTGTGCTTTCACTATCCTTGCCTCTTTGAATTATCCAAACAGCTTTAATCTGAAAAGAAAGAATTTATTGTACTTATGTTGAACACTTTTTTTTATACTGACTATAGCATCGACTGTTTACTTCTTGACAACCAGTAAACTCAAGAACTGGGAAGCATTTTCACTCCCATGGATTAAGTACGTGTAAACATTGTCGATAACAACTTCAGTGTCAGTAGGGTTTGGTGAATGATTGCATAAAATAAAAAAAATCCAAGCAAAGAATTTTGTAACATATTTTCTAAATCTGTAAAGATCGGTTACTTGACATTTCAAAAGATAAAATTCTAAAAAAAAAATTATGTGGATTAGACGATTTACAAAATATCATTCATTGGTTTACGTTTATTAAATAATATAGTCTGAAATTACGGCTCAAATTACATCATTTAATGGTACTGCAGCCTCTCACTGCAAGCATAAATGTTTATGTGAATTAGATTCATTTTATTTGAAATGTGTAACTCAAAGGTTTATTAACATATTCTTTATCCAAAAAGAGAAGGGGCACCGAGTGGCCGAATGGTCTAAAGCGTTCTCCGTTACGGATCAATGCCACCTCACCTCTGCGTGGGTTCGAGTCTCAGATTCAGCCAATGTGGGTACGTGAGAAAGCTTGCCAGTAGCTTCTCGTGGGTAGGTGGTTCTTTTGGGGGGTTTTCCATGGCTTTTTCCTCCACTATTAATACTGGCCGCCGTGCACAGCCTATATTGTGCAGAAAAATGGCGTTAAACCCTACAACAACAACAACGACAAGACCAACCATAAACAGAGCCTACCTAAATTGATGTGCACTACACATATAGTAGGATAGTTAACTTCTAACTGCATTTTTGTATGGTTTTTCAAATCACTTTGGTGCACGATTCTTAAACACTTTGACTTCTAGTCATTTGGGCGTACGATTCTTAAAGATTGACTTCTGGTCACTTGGGTGTACGATTCTTAAAGATTGACTTCTAGTCAACTGTGTGTACGATTCTTAAAGACTGACTTCTAGTCATTTGGGCGTACGATTCTTAAAGACTTTGACTTCTAGTCAGTTGGGTGTACGCAGTCCCGGATTACCCATTAGGCAGAGTAGGCAACTGCCTATGGGCCCCGCGACTTTTATGGCCCCCATGAGACCGTGACCGTGGGTCTGGGGCCCCAAAAGTTTGACTGCCTATGGGCCTCCACGGTGCTTAATCCGGCGCTGGGTGTACGATTCTTAAATATTGACTTCTAGTCATTTGGGCGTACGATTCTTAAAGATTGACTTCTAGTCAGTTGGGTGTACAATTCTTAAAGATTGACTTCTAGTCAGTTGGGTGTACGATTCTTAAAGATTGACTTCTAGTCAGTTGGGTGTACGATTCTTAAAGATTGACTTCTAGTCATTTGAGCGTACGATTCTTAAAGATTGACTTCTAGTCAGTTGGGTGTACGATTCTTAAAGATTGACTTCTAGTCAGTTGGGTGTACAATTCTTAAAGATTGACTTCTAGTCAGTTGGGTGTACGATTCTTAAAGATTGACTACTAGTCATTTGAGCGTACGATTCTTAAAGATTGACTTCTAGTCAGTTGGGTGTACGATTCTTAAAGATTGACTTCTAGTCAGTTGGGTGTACGATTCTTAAAGATTGACTTCTAGTCAGTTGGGCGTACGATTCTTAAAGATTGACTTCTAGTCAGTTGGGTGTACGATTCTTAAAGATTGACTTCTAGTCAGTTGGGCGTACGATTCTTAAAGACTTTGACTTCTAGTCAGTTGGGTGTACGATTCTTAATGATTGACTTCTAGTCAATTGGGTATACGATTCTTAAAGATTGACTTCTAGTCAATTGGGTGTACGATTCTTAAAGATTGACTTCTAAGGCCTTATGTTAAGAATATCCTATTATCTAAAAGCGATTACTATACAAAACCCTTCGAATGAAAAATCACTAAGAATCGTACATCATAGCGGTACATTAAACCAGAAAATATACTAAAGAAACGTACAATATATTCGCTAAAAAAATCCCATAAATATCAACAGTAATCGTACAGTATAGGCGCTAAAAGCCCATAAATATCACCAGTAATCGTACAGTATAGGCGCTAAAAGCCCATAAATATCACCAGTAATCGTACAGTATAGGCGCTAAAAGCCCATAAATATCACCAGTAATCGTACAGTATAGGCGCTAAAACATGTAAGTCACAAATAATTGTGCAGCATTGTCGCTAAGAATCACAAAGATTTGTACAGCAGAGCCGCTAAACAGCCCAAAAAAATCATTAATAATCTTACAACAACGTTAAAACGCTCAAATCCTTACGAATCGAATCGTACAGCATAGTGGCTCCAAACCCAGTGAAATAAAACGTAATGGTACACCATAGTCTCCAAACCCAATCAAATAAAACGTAATGGTACACCATAGTCACTAAAATAATCCCCAACAATAGTCACTAATATAGTACACCAGAGCAGCTAAAACATAAATATTACTAAAACTCGTAAACCACAATGCCTAATACATGTTCAGAATCTTACACCGTAATCGCTAAAACACCATAAAAGTTGCTACAAATCGTACACCAGAATACCTAAAACAAATTCGGGGCCTCAAGCTGTCCGTTACGGATCACTGCCATCACCTCTGTCTGCGTGGGTTCGAGTCTAAGATTCGGCTAATGTAGTTATGTGAGAAAGCTTTCCAGTTGCTTCTCGTGGGTCGGTGGTTCTTTCCGGGGGTTTTCCCCGAGTTCTTCCTCCACCAATAATACTGGCCGCCTATATTGTGCTGAAAAATGGCGTTAAACCATATAAAAAAACAACCTAAAACATATTCAGAATCTTACACCATAATGGCTACAACACCAAAAGAATTGCTACAAATCGTACACCAGAATACCTAAAACATATTTGGAATCTTACACCGTAATCGCTAAAACACCATATAAGTTGCTACAAATCGTACACCAGAATACCTAAAACATATTCGGAATCTTACACCGTAATCGCTAAAACACCATAAAAGTTGCTGCAAATCGTACACCGGAATACCTAAAACATATTCAGAATCGTACATCAGAATACCTAATACATATTCAGAATCGTACACCGGAATACCTAAAACATATTCAGAATCGTACACCAGAATACCTAAAACATATTCAGAATCGTACACCATAATACCTAAAACATATTCAGAATCGTACACCAGAATACCTAAAACATATTCGGAATCGTACACCAGAATACCTAAAACATATTCAGAATCGTACACCAGAATACCTTAAACATATTCAGAATCGTACACCAGAATGCCTAAAACATATTCGGAATCGTACACCAGAATACCTAAAACTTATTCGGAATCGTACACCAGAATACCTAAAACATATTCGGAATCTTATACCAGAATACCTAAAACATATTCAGAATCGTACATCAGAATACCTAAAACATATTCGGAATCGTACACCAGAATACCTAAAACATATTCGGAATCGTACACCAGAATACCTAAAACATATTCGGAATCGTACACCAGAATACCTAAAACATATTCAGAATCGTACACCAGAATACCTAAAACATATTCGGAATCGTACACCAGAATACCTAAAACATATTTGGAATCGTACACCAGAAATACGTAAAACATATTCAGAATCGTACACCAGAATACCTTAAACATATTCAGAATCGTACACCAGAATACCTAAAACATTCAGAATCGTACACCAGAATACCTAAAACATATTCAGAATCGTACACCAGAATACCTAAAACATATTCGGAATCTTACAGCATATTCTCTAACATAAATGTAACCAAAAATATTACACCTGAGTAGCTAACACATACACAATCGTACACCGTAGTCGCTATGGGAAAAATAATCTTCTAGAAAGAAGATTTATCTTTCGAAGTGGTTTATATTGTATACTTGTATAGCTCTCTTAGCAATATCAACATCTGAATGTATACACCCTCCGAGGGAAATGTATATTTGATTTTTTTAAAAACACATCAAGACACTTTCGATGGCTGACTGCCATGCAGTTCTGTTCAAAATAAAGATATTCTATCTGATTTAAAATAAAATTTCGTCGTCATGTCAACACTATCGTAGTGGCAGAACGTAGCAATCAAAAGTCTATTCACCAAATGTTTAGTCGTATACGAACATATTATAAGCATATAATTGTTTCCACTAGACTCGTGTGTTTAGTCTATAATAACATATTATAAGCATATAATTGTATCCACTATACTCGTGTGTTTAGTCTATAATAACATATTATAAGCTTATAATTGTATCCACTAGACTCGTGTGTTTAGTCTATAATAACATATTATAAGCTTATAATTGTATCCACTAGACTCGTGTGTTTAGTCTATAATAACATATTATAAGCTTATAATTGTATCCACTAGACTCGTGTGTTTAGTCTATAATAACATATTATAAGCTTATAATTGTATCCACTAGACTCGTGTGTTTAGTCTATAATAACATATTATAAGCTTATAATTGTATCCACTAGACTCGTGTACTAAAACCAACTAGATACTAAATATGTTCTCTACAAAACTTACGAGTAGAAGCACACATCTCCTGGTTTGAATATTTGTACTTTTATCTATCGAATTACTTCAATAGTTTAATGCCACTTAGCCATCTGCACGAGCCATGCGTGGGTTGTTATCTGTGACTTGCTATGATGTCGTTTATCCTAAACTTTAGTAAGGGTCAAGATCATTCATGATTGTTCAGCTTTTGACCACGACTGGTTACACACATACATACACACGCACGCACACACTGAAATTAAAAAGTTCTCGTGATAACAACAAAAACATATAATGCTCAAGGGCAACACTATACGCCTTACAACACAGCTGTCGTGGTTAAGCATACAAATATCACAAGAGACTAATGTGACCCCAAGACAGCTCATCTGAGTAACATCTGCTTAACATTAAGATCACATGGCCGCGAAATTTGTATCTATGTAATGAGTTTCGTTGAAATTTCTTCTAATATTCTGTAGATTCTTCGACAATAATTTTTTTACAGTTATTAGTCTTTTAAATTCACATTTAACCCAGCATTGACGTCATTGGTCCAATAGTGAAAAGTCACCAAGATCACTTGGCTAACAATGTGTTGTGTGTGTATCATGCATTTTGTTGAAATATCTTCAAATACCTTTTACTGCAGACACTATGAAAATTATGAGTTCAACATTTCTCAAGATTTTACATCATAGTCCATATTTTACCCCGCTCAGTATTTAAAGGCAATATGTCACGGTACGTCTTTGTATCAAAATTGGTCAAATTCTTTGGATATTTCGTTTTCTTCATATTTTATTTTTTATTTTTATTTTTATTTGTTTGGTCATATGTTTCCCCAAATTTCCAAAGACTTCCATACAATTTGAGTTGTAAATTGGAAATCCAGACGTGTCTGCTTTATATACTAAATTTTACTCTAATCAATTGGAGTCCACAGTTAAAACAACTTGCCCAAAAATTCCATTAACTGCACCTTTGCATGGATTTCCTTCATTATCATCAGATTTCCGTACCGACAGCCCGTTATGCCATAGAAAATAACAAATCCCCTTCCAACTAGGAACTATTTAACTACGCCACCCTAGGCCAGTCAATACACACATTTACCGGCGTATCACGCTTATAGGATTACGCCTATTTTCCACTAAGAACACATAAATAAAAATATGTAATGTTACATCATATCTGCATCATTTGACCAATTTGATTTTAAAATATGATGCAAATATGGATAACTGTTGACACACGTAACAGCATTGAATGAACATGTACAAGGAGTGGCAGTGGTGCTCCATATTGCATTAAATATGACCGCCTAAGCAGCAAATCTGAAACTCTTTTGTCAGTGCTCAGAATGTCAGAGATGGTTTCGAAACTCAGCCGTTCAAATCCAATGATCTTACCTTTTATTCCTGGAACTTTTATTCGATTAGGAGAGCATCAGTTCATTCGATATACTTGTTATCTAATATAGCCATAAGGCCTTATCGTGCTTATGGCATGGTCAATCGTGCGTTGTCCCGCGTCCACCAACCAACTTTGGCACAGAGCATAAATACCTTCAAAGCTTATACAAACAAATCTGACCCGCCATCAAATATTGCCGACTTTACGAAAAAGAAATAAAAACCTTTAAACTGATTCTCCAAAACCGATAAAAAGAATATGCTAAATTTGCCAGGAAGCATCCCCAGCCGAAACTGATACGGATTATGCCGAAATATGGCCGACATTGAAAGCCCCCTACCTCCATAAAAGCCCAATAAGAAAACCCAACAAACAGTTAAACATTTAAAATGACATCACCTTAGTATCTTAGCTTAAACACCTTTCAGAGTAATACATAATGATGTTGTTCCACTGTCAGTTCTCAAAGTAGGAAATAATTACAATAACTATTGTTGTATGTTTATTTTTCCTCGGAACCATACCACTGACTAACAATCCAGCAGAAGCGCACATTACTTTACAGGAAATACCGGTTAACATTGATTAGTACAATGGAGAATTTAATACTGGCTACAAGAGAGAGAGAGAGAGAGAGAGAGAGAGAGAGAGAGAGAGAGAGAGAGCACAAAAGGAAAAAGTATTTATTGCAAACATTTTCTACGCGTACACATATACACACATAGCAGCTATACAGACATACCAATCATACCAATTCATATGGAGCCAAACATACAATTATAAACACACACACACACACACACACACACACACACACACACACACTGCCCATACACACATGCATGCTACTAGATTCAACATTCACTGATTACAAGTTTTATACAGGACCTTTTTTCTGTACTCATTGGACAATATTTATATTCAATTATCATTTCAATAATTGTTTTCTCTGAATCTTCTAATAAATCAGATTATAGTGCTTTAACTATTTACTGTAATAACACAATTACTCTTCTGTGTAGATGTGTATATTATATCAGTACTGCTTTGTTCTTTCTGATATACCCAGCAACAAAATAAATAAGATAATAGCAATTGATATATAATTATTCCCAAACCCCAACAAAAAGATCCTACTCCCCCAAACAAATAAAAATAAAAATAAAAAATAAAATATGAAGAAAACGAAATATCCAAAGAATTTGACCAATTTTGATACAAAGACGTACCGTGACATATTGCCTTTAAATACTGAGCGGGGTAAAATATGGACTATGATGTAAAATCTTGAGAAATGTTGAACTCATAATTTTCATAGTGTCTGCAGTAAAAGGTATTTGAAGATATTTCAACAAAATGCATGATACACACACAACACATTGTTAGCCAAGTGATCTTGGTGACTTTTCACTATTGGACCAATGACGTCAATGCTGGGTTAAATGTGAATTTAAAAGACTAATAACTGTAAAAAAATTATTGTCGAAGAATCTACAGAATATTAGAAGAAATTTCAACGAAACTCATTACATAGATACAAATTTCGCGGCCATGTGATCTTAATGTTAAGCAGATGTTACTCAGATGAGCTGTCTTGGGGTCACATTAGTCTCTTGTGATATTTGTATGCTTAACCACGACAGCTGTGTTGTAAGGCGTATAGTGTTGCCCTTGAGCATTATATGTTTTTGTTGTTATCACGAGAACTTTTTAATTTCAGTGTGTGCGTGCGTGTGTATGTATGTGTGTAACCAGTCGTGGTCAAAAGCTGAACAATCATGAATGATCTTGACCCTTACTAAAGTTTAGGATAAACGACATCATAGCAAGTCACAGATAACAACCCACGCATGGCTCGTGCAGATGGCTAAGTGGCATTAAACTATTGAAGTAATTCGATAGATAAAAGTACAAATATTCAAACCAGGAGATGTGTGCTTCTACTCGTAAGTTTTGTAGAGAACATATTTAGTATCTAGTTGGTTTTAGTACACGAGTCTAGTGGATACAATTATAAGCTTATAATATGTTATTATAGACTAAACACACGAGTCTAGTGGATACAATTATAAGCTTATAATATGTTATTATAGACTAAACACACGAGTCTAGTGGATACAATTATAAGCTTATAATATGTTATTATAGACTAAACACACGAGTCTAGTGGATACAATTATAAGCTTATAATATGTTATTATAGACTAAACACACGAGTCTAGTGGATACAATTATAAGCTTATAATATGTTATTATAGACTAAACACACGAGTATAGTGGATACAATTATATGCTTATAATATGTTATTATAGACTAAACACACGAGTCTAGTGGAAACAATTATATGCTTATAATATGTTCGTATACGACTAAACATTTGGTGAATAGACTTTTGATTGCTACGTTCTGCCACTACGATAGTGTTGACATGACGACGAAATTTTATTTTAAATCAGATAGAATATCTTTATTTTGAACAGAACTGCATGGCAGTCAGCCATCGAAAGTGTCTTGATGTGTTTTTAAAAAAATCAAATATACATTTCCCTCGGAGGGTGTATACATTCAGATGTTGATATTGCTAAGAGAGCTATACAAGTATACAATATAAACCACTTCGAAAGATAAATCTTCTTTCTAGAAGATTATTTTTCCCATAGCGACTACGGTGTACGATTGTGTATGTGTTAGCAACTCAGGTGTAATATTTTTGGTTACATTTATGTTAGAGAATATGCTGTAAGATTCCGAATATGTTTTAGGTATTCTGGTGTACGATTCTGAATATGTTTTAGGTATTCTGGTGTACGATTCTGAATGTTTTAGGTATTCTGGTGTACGATTCTGAATATGTTTTAGGTATTCTGGTGTACGATTCTGAATATGTTTTACGTATTTCTGGTGTACGATTCCAAATATGTTTTAGGTATTCTGGTGTACGATTCCGAATATGTTTTAGGTATTCTGGTGTACGATTCTGAATATGTTTTAGGTATTCTGGTGTACGATTCCGAATATGTTTTAGGTATTCTGGTGTACGATTCCGAATATGTTTTAGGTATTCTGGTGTACGATTCCGAATATGTTTTAGGTATTCTGATGTACGATTCTGAATATGTTTTAGGTATTCTGGTATAAGATTCCGAATATGTTTTAGGTATTCTGGTGTACGATTCCGAATAAGTTTTAGGTATTCTGGTGTACGATTCCGAATATGTTTTAGGCATTCTGGTGTACGATTCTGAATATGTTTAAGGTATTCTGGTGTACGATTCTGAATATGTTTTAGGTATTCTGGTGTACGATTCCGAATATGTTTTAGGTATTCTGGTGTACGATTCTGAATATGTTTTAGGTATTATGGTGTACGATTCTGAATATGTTTTAGGTATTCTGGTGTACGATTCTGAATATGTTTTAGGTATTCCGGTGTACGATTCTGAATATGTATTAGGTATTCTGATGTACGATTCTGAATATGTTTTAGGTATTCCGGTGTACGATTTGCAGCAACTTTTATGGTGTTTTAGCGATTACGGTGTAAGATTCCGAATATGTTTTAGGTATTCTGGTGTACGATTTGTAGCAACTTATATGGTGTTTTAGCGATTACGGTGTAAGATTCCAAATATGTTTTAGGTATTCTGGTGTACGATTTGTAGCAATTCTTTTGGTGTTGTAGCCATTATGGTGTAAGATTCTGAATATGTTTTAGGTTGTTTTTTTATATGGTTTAACGCCATTTTTCAGCACAATATAGGCGGCCAGTATTATTGGTGGAGGAAGAACTCGGGGAAAACCCCCGGAAAGAACCACCGACCCACGAGAAGCAACTGGAAAGCTTTCTCACATAACTACATTAGCCGAATCTTAGACTCGAACCCACGCAGACAGAGGTGATGGCAGTGATCCGTAACGGACAGCTTGAGGCCCCGAATTTGTTTTAGGTATTCTGGTGTACGATTTGTAGCAACTTTTATGGTGTTTTAGCGATTACGGTGTAAGATTCTGAACATGTATTAGGCATTGTGGTTTACGAGTTTTAGTAATATTTATGTTTTAGCTGCTCTGGTGTACTATATTAGTGACTATTGTTGGGGATTATTTTAGTGACTATGGTGTACCATTACGTTTTATTTGATTGGGTTTGGAGACTATGGTGTACCATTACGTTTTATTTCACTGGGTTTGGAGCCACTATGCTGTACGATTCGATTCGTAAGGATTTGAGCGTTTTAACGTTGTTGTAAGATTATTAATGATTTTTTTGGGCTGTTTAGCGGCTCTGCTGTACAAATCTTTGTGATTCTTAGCGACAATGCTGCACAATTATTTGTGACTTACATGTTTTAGCGCCTATACTGTACGATTACTGGTGATATTTATGGGCTTTTAGCGCCTATACTGTACGATTACTGGTGATATTTATGGGCTTTTAGCGCCTATACTGTACGATTACTGGTGATATTTATGGGCTTTTAGCGCCTATACTGTACGATTACTGTTGATATTTATGGGATTTTTTTAGCGAATATATTGTACGTTTCTTTAGTATATTTTCTGGTTTAATGTACCGCTATGATGTACGATTCTTAGTGATTTTTCATTCGAAGGGTTTTGTATAGTAATCGCTTTTAGATAATAGGATATTCTTAACATAAGGCCTTAGAAGTCAATCTTTAAGAATCGTACACCCAATTGACTAGAAGTCAATCTTTAAGAATCGTATACCCAATTGACTAGAAGTCAATCATTAAGAATCGTACACCCAACTGACTAGAAGTCAAAGTCTTTAAGAATCGTACGCCCAACTGACTAGAAGTCAATCTTTAAGAATCGTACACCCAACTGACTAGAAGTCAATCTTTAAGAATCGTACGCCCAACTGACTAGAAGTCAATCTTTAAGAATCGTACACCCAACTGACTAGAAGTCAATCTTTAAGAATCGTACACCCAACTGACTAGAAGTCAATCTTTAAGAATCGTACGCTCAAATGACTAGTAGTCAATCTTTAAGAATCGTACACCCAACTGACTAGAAGTCAATCTTTAAGAATTGTACACCCAACTGACTAGAAGTCAATCTTTAAGAATCGTACACCCAACTGACTAGAAGTCAATCTTTAAGAATCGTACGCTCAAATGACTAGAAGTCAATCTTTAAGAATCGTACACCCAACTGACTAGAAGTCAATCTTTAAGAATCGTACACCCAACTGACTAGAAGTCAATCTTTAAGAATTGTACACCCAACTGACTAGAAGTCAATCTTTAAGAATCGTACGCCCAAATGACTAGAAGTCAATATTTAAGAATCGTACACCCAGCGCCGGATTAAGCACCGTGGAGGCCCATAGGCAGTCAAACTTTTGGGGCCCCAGACCCACGGTCACGGTCTCATGGGGGCCATAAAAGTCGCGGGGCCCATAGGCAGTTGCCTACTCTGCCTAATGGGTAATCCGGGACTGCGTACACCCAACTGACTAGAAGTCAAAGTCTTTAAGAATCGTACGCCCAAATGACTAGAAGTCAGTCTTTAAGAATCGTACACACAGTTGACTAGAAGTCAATCTTTAAGAATCGTACACCCAAGTGACCAGAAGTCAATCTTTAAGAATCGTACGCCCAAATGACTAGAAGTCAAAGTGTTTAAGAATCGTGCACCAAAGTGATTTGAAAAACCATACAAAAATGCAGTTAGAAGTTAACTATCCTACTATATGTGTAGTGCACATCAATTTAGGTAGGCTCTGTTTATGGTTGGTCTTGTCGTTGTTGTTGTTGTAGGGTTTAACGCCATTTTTCTGCACAATATAGGCTGTGCACGGCGGCCAGTATTAATAGTGGAGGAAAAAGCCATGGAAAACCCCCCAAAAGAACCACCTACCCACGAGAAGCTACTGGCAAGCTTTCTCACGTACCCACATTGGCTGAATCTGAGACTCGAACCCACGCAGAGGTGAGGTGGCATTGATCCGTAACGGAGAACGCTTTAGACCATTCGGCCACTCGGTGCCCCTTCTCTTTTTGGATAAAGAATATGTTAATAAACCTTTGAGTTACACATTTCAAATAAAATGAATCTAATTCACATAAACATTTATGCTTGCAGTGAGAGGCTGCAGTACCATTAAATGATGTAATTTGAGCCGTAATTTCAGACTATATTATTTAATAAACGTAAACCAATGAATGATATTTTGTAAATCGTCTAATCCACATAATTTTTTTTTTAGAATTTTATCTTTTGAAATGTCAAGTAACCGATCTTTACAGATTTAGAAAATATGTTACAAAATTCTTTGCTTGGATTTTTTTTATTTTATGCAATCATTCACCAAACCCTACTGACACTGAAGTTGTTATCGACAATGTTTACACGTACTTAATCCATGGGAGTGAAAATGCTTCCCAGTTCTTGAGTTTACTGGTTGTCAAGAAGTAAACAGTCGATGCTATAGTCAGTATAAAAAAAAGTGTTCAACATAAGTACAATAAATTCTTTCTTTTCAGATTAAAGCTGTTTGGATAATTCAAAGAGGCAAGGATAGTGAAAGCACAGCAGACATTTTTTGCTATTATTTTGATCTTATGAGGATCGAGTTTGTAGTAGTAAATATGAAAATGTTTGTTTGTTTGTTTTGTTTTTTATGGTTTAATGCCATTTTTAAGCACACTATAGGCTATACACGGCGGCCAGTATTATTAGTGGAGGATGAACCCGGAAAACCCCCGGAAAGAAACACCAACCCACGAGAAGCTACCGGCAAGCTTTATCACATACCCACATTGACTGAATCTTAGACTCGAACCATCGCAAACAGAGGTGAGATGGCAATAATCCGTAGCGGAGAACGCTTTAGACCAATCGGCCTCTCGGGGCCTCTTAAATATGATAATATATAATCCAATTTAATACAGAAGAATGTAAAATAAGTACACGTATACGAACTCTGAATCCTACCTGCCAATTGCGATCAGTCTGATTGAATATATTCAGTTCAATTCAGTAGTTGTATTCATCTTGGAGGAAAAAGAAACTAGAAATGACCTATTTACGATACCTGATACAAAATGTTTGACGGTAAAATTTGTGTCTATGAGGAGGTTGGGTTAAAATTTCCGACTGACACGTTGATGCGTATACAAACGGGTCAGTGGCATTTGTCTCAATTAGCGTATCGACACCTCAGCTCTACAAGGAGTTAACCAATAAAAACAACCCTTGATTGCACGGGTTTCCCATAACAACGAGCTGAACGACATGCTGAATATGGTTATATATTGTAAAATTAATGAAACGAGGAAAACTATCACGGTTCAATTGCATATTGAATATGGACACAAAGACAGAGTGATCCCTTTCAAGAGTGCTCTTAAAACTCATCTTTTTCCACTGCAAGAACAAACATAAAGACCTAATAATGTTTCCGACCTTAAATATTTTCAGTATTTTTTAAAATGTTTTCTTAATTCATGGTGTTTGCTTTTTGTTGTTAATTTTCTTTGGTAGTCATATCGTTATATATGTTGTAAAAGGCATAAAGCTTCTTGAGATTAGGCGCTGTACAAGGTCTTCGTTTTTATTATTATTATTATTATTATTATTATTATTATTATTATTATTTGTTTTGTTATGAAAGTTTTTTGTTATTTATGTGTTGTGTTGTGATTAGCTTTTCATAACCTTCTTCTCATTTCTTGCTATGAGAAGGAATTACTCGTAAGTTAAGGAGCGTCATTATCCATGGTGAGAGAGAGAGAGAGAGAGAGAGAGAGAGAGAGAGAGAGAGAGAGAGAGAGAGAGAGAGAGAAGAAAGAATTCAGGCTCTCTTAAAAGGAGCGCCACCACGATGATAGACAGCTACATCTGAAATGAAAAGTAAAACATCTATTCTCTGCTGACATGGAGAACTTTATTTAAATAATCAATACACATATATATTACTACATTCTAGAAACACTTCTAAAAGCTTTATAATAAAAATTCATGAAATACATATTACATTTTCCTTATTAAGCTTTCCAACTTCATTTTATTCATATAACTTCTGCACCTTAGAATATTATACACTAGTTAATTCTCAATCAATTTCAAGATAGTAAAAGTATTAAATGTAATAACAGTTAATACATTTTACTCATTCTAAAAAAGAATATTAAGAATATTGATTTAGAATATATTGCTAGATATTACTCTTTCTTACTTAAGGAATACTTTATTTCAATCATTAAATCAAAAAAATGAAGTTGGTAGCGAATTCAACCTATACAATAAAAATTACATAAATATAATTAAATATGAACATAAAACATTCTATTGCAATATATATATTGCAAATAAAAGAATTCAGTAACGATGTTGCAAACATATCAATTTTACCATTAAAATCTCAAACATTAAAGATACCTATTTCTAAAGGAGGTTATGACATATACAGTGTTCTTACCTGAAATGAAAAGTAAAACATCTATTCTCTGCTGACATGGAGAACTAATCTGACCTGATCGCGCATCTGTATTTATAGTGTCAGGGTCAGAGAAGGTCATACCCTCCATGCATCAGTCAGAAAAGATGTCTACTAACTTTCAGGTATAAACCAGTTTTGACCGACAGGAACCAATTATCTTACGTCATAACACTTAGTCTATAGTTTATTTATATTCGTTTTATGTCGTCACACCAAATATGGTTAGCTGTTAGTTGGAAGCCATCTTGTTTCACAAGTTTCTTAGAGAGAGAAGTTACTCCACCTTTATTAACTGACTTGAACTTATGCCAATTCTAGGTCAAAAACATATTTTTACTGTTGGTACTTAGAACTGTAGCTAGGCAAAATTCATGTATTATGTATTTTTTTGTTATATGTTTCCACGCAGCTTATACATTGGCAAGCTTTAGTATCTTGCTGCTTCTACACAACACATCGATATACATTGCCTATTTTCCACTTTCTCAGCAACCCTTCTATTCTATATAGTTGCGCTTGAAAAACAAGTGAAATTACCTTTAATATCTTTTAGAATATAACAAATAAAACATTACTTTAATACAATTCAAAGAAAATATCAATCTTTATTAATTTTACTAAAAATTAAATCCTAACAGTTTTACTGCTGCTTTTTTGTAGTCATATCGTTATATGTGTTGTAAAGCGCTTAGAGCTTCTACAGATTGGGCGCTATACAAAGTCTTCGTTATTATTATTATTATTATTATTATTATTATTATTAGTAGTAGTAGTAGTAGCAGTAGTAGCAGTAGTAGTAGTTGTAGTAGTAGTAGTAGTTGTAGTAGTAGTAGTTGTAGTAGTAGTAGTAGTTGTAGTTGTAGTTGTCGTATTTAGTTATGCTGAGAATGAGTTATGGACCATATTTTAGTTCAAATAAACTTTAAATCAAATTTATCTATTTTCATGGGCTAACCCTATTAAAATTGCTTCAAACGCATTGACAAATGCTAATACTAGTTTATGTATGGTGTTTGCATGGTACTTCTATGGTGTTCGTATGGTGTTCGTATAATGCTTGTATGGTGTTTGTGTGATGTTTGAGTTATGATTGTAACAAGATTTTGCCGTTGTCTGGGAAATTCATATATTTAATCCTTTAAATAAACAAATAAATAAATAAATAAAAATAAAAAAATAAATAAATAAATAAATAAAATACAATTTCTTGTTTATTAATCTGCGCGATATACATTTTTCGTTTTTCATTGTTGACTTGGGTGATTAAGAAAATCTCTCCAGGTAATAACTCAGAACAAACTCAGTAGCCCGTATTTTACAAATTAGTGTATGTTTTGTCAACTACATGTGTAGATTTTTCAAAAAGAACGCGTAATTCAAATGTGTGTATTACATTATTAGTAATTTCTTGTTTAGGGACAGTAAATATGTTTCCTGGATTTCGCTATCTCTATATTTATTAAAATTAAGTTTAATTATTGAATGGATAGGGGATTTAGAATAGAAAGACAATATTCCTATATTATCGATTGTCCACTAAAATTCAATGTTTAAATGCATTAATTTTGTGATCTTCCTCTTATTTATTTTAATTGGCCCCACCCCTGCAGCGTATGTGTTCCTCTTATTTATTTTAATTAGCCCCATCCCTGAAGTGTAACATTGTGTTGCAGCAACTGCACTTGTACTTTATAGATTTTATGAAGTGACCAAAAGTGAAAATCAAATAGACTTTGCACGAATGGCCGTATCACAGGTACAACGATGATGAAAATAAATGTTTCAAATACAAAGTTAAGGATAGTGGCGGTAAGACAACGAAGATAACAATGACGAAAAAGACGATGATGATTAGAATGATGGTGTTAATTACAACTTTGAAGGCAGTTTCATAGTAACAATACGACTAAGAGAATAACACGAATGGATTGATAGGAGGGTATGAAATTTCTTACCGGTTAATTTTCCTCATGAAGGTCCATAAATACAAGTAAATGTATATACTTTTTCTAAATT
This sequence comes from Unio pictorum, assembly GCA_030141615.1. Classification (NCBI taxonomy): domain Eukaryota; kingdom Metazoa; phylum Mollusca; class Bivalvia; order Unionida; family Unionidae; genus Unio; species Unio pictorum. Next base: position 1,855,406 of record JARLTB010000257.1, on the reverse strand, counting down.
AGAACAGAAAACCCTTTTTGTAACATAATTACGTTAGACATAAGTGAATGGGTAACATATGAGCAATACTACTACTACTGCTGCAACAACAACAACAACAACAACAACAACAACAACAACAACAACAACTACTACTACTACTACTACTAATAATAATAATAATAATACCATTCAGGATAAAGGGTACGAATTCAACTGCATGGAAAGCATAACGTAATCAAATGTTTGTTTAAGGTTGGGTTTTTCTATGAAAGGATGAACAATCTCGGTCAAAAACTAGTGAGCAGTCTTTACCTAAATGTCGATTATTTGTATTATACAACGATTAACTGTCTCCCTGTCAAGCGAGGAAATAGATAATATATAATTCTAATAGGAGCGGTAGCTCTGGAAAACAAATAATAAGCTATTCACATGTTACACCTCTGACGTCAGAAAGAAAAATTCAGTGGTAAAACTCGTCCAATCAAATAAGCTAGTATTCGAGGTTAAAATCGGTCTGATTACATTGACCTAGTGTTTACGTTTCTTGTTTATTGATATAAAATGCTTTGAATGAAAATAACACCACCCAACCGGTTTGGGTTGGCTTTCTTGTGTGTTTTCTATAAGAAGTGCACGCTGTTAATCAGGTGTGGGTGTTTTTTTTAGCTAACAAAAGTTAGAACTCTTCTTATTGTATCGTAAAATCTAACTAAACATGAGATAGTAAGCGATATAAACTATAAGGTTTGATTTTTTTTTTCTCAGCGAGAGATATTTTGAGTAACTTATGGCCTATACAGCAATTTCTCATATATATGAGAACAGATATAAAGAGACCAATAATTTCTATTTCTCATATTTATGAGAACAGATATAAAAAGACCAATAATTTCTTCAGATGCTTTTTCCTTGCCGGCCTTTCTAAAAATTTGTTTTTCCTTGCCGGCCTTTCTCAAAATTTGTTTTTCCTTGCCGGACTTTCTCAAAATTTGTTTTTCCTTGCCGGCCTTTCTCAAAATTTGTTTTTCCTTGCCGGCCTTTCTCAAAATTTGTTTTTCATTGCCGGCCTTTCTCAAAATTTGCTTTTCCTTGCCGGCCTTTCTCAAAATTCGCTTTTCCTTGCCGGTCATTCATTAATAATTCATTTCTCAAAATTCGCTTTTCCTTGCCGGTCATTAATTAATAATTCATTTTTCAAAATTTGTTTTTTCTTGCCGGCCTTTCTCAAAATTTGCTTTTCCTTGCCGGCCTTTCTAAAAATTTGTTTTTCCTTGCCGGACTTTCTCAAAATTTGTTTTTCCTTGCCGGACTTTCTCAAAATTTGTTTTTCCTTGCAGGACTTTCTCAAAATTTGTTTTTCATTGCCGGCCTTTCTCAAAATTCGCTTTTCCTTGCCGGTCATTCATTAATAATTCATTTCTCAAAATTCGCTTTTCCTTGCCGGTCATTAATTAATAATTCATTTTTCAAAATTTGTTTTTTCTTGCCGGCCTTTCTCAAAATTTTCTTTTCCTTGCCGGCCTTTCTAAAAATTTGTTTTTCCTTGCCGGCCTTTCTCAAAATTCGCTTTTCCTTGCCGGCCTTTCTCAAAATTTGTTTTTCCTTGCCGGCCTTTCTCAAAATTTGTTTTTCCTTGCCGGCCTTTCTCAAAATTCGCTTTTCCTTTACGGTCATTAATTAATAATTCATTTCTCAAAATTTGCTTTTCCTTGCCGGCCTTTAATTAATAATTCATTTCTCAAAATTTGTTTTCAATTCATTAGTCTTTAAAGGTGGTGGGCCCAAAAAAGTCTAAACGCAATTATTGTCATATTCGTTATTAAAGATTGCCAATGTGTGTGTGTGTGTGTGTGTGTGTGTGTGTGTGTGTGTGTGTGTAGATACAAAAATAAATAATATACGGTCAATAAATTTCTCTGTTTCTGTTGAAGCATGGATGGGAATTGATTTTATTTACTTCCTTCTTTAAACCAAATTTTCTTGTAGAGAATATTTCTTTTTCATCTAATTGCTACAGTAAGAATTATTGAAGTTTAGGTGACTGCATCATCATCTTAATCTTAGTTTCCAATGATACACCGGACGAGTCCGATTTGATAAAATAGAACTAAAAACAATGATACACCGGACGAGTCCGATTTGATAAAATAGAACTAAAAACAATGATACACCGGACGAGTCCGATTTGATAAAATAGAACTAAAAACAATGATACATCGGACGAGTCCGATTTGATAAAATAGAACTGAAAACAATGATACATCGGACGAGTCCGATTTGACAAAATAGAACTGAAAACATCCCGATTTCTTTAAAAATTGCAACTTAGGCAGTTTGGTGAATGAATCGTTTTGAAATTAAATTTTAAGGTCGATTCTTTAAAAAAATGTTGTCTCCACATTGATGAAAAGTAAAATTACTACCTGGGATCTGCTCATTATAAGGGAGGAGTAGAAGAGTAGAGGCAGTACCAAAGAGGGAGGGGGTAACAGCATGGGATTTATCCCCAGGGCCGGGTTGAACAACACTTTTAAATTTTGTAATAGAAAAATTTGGTTTGAATAAGAACTAGGAGGCGCCCGAGTTTTTCTTACCCCATGGCCCATGATAGCTCTCTACGGCCCTAAGCAGAGGCACCTGTTTTACCTCCCACAGCTTATTCCTACTTAGATCCAACCTTTCTTCCGTAATAACACTGTCCATTGAAGACATATTCTCTAACACCACAATAACCAATAAATGCCATTTTAATTTTACTTCAAGGGCAACGTTTCCTTGATAAACAGACAAACATTTAATTATGTAGCACCTAACACTTCTTTGATTTTTCTTTTCCCCAAGCATTCTGCAGTGCTGACGTAAATCACATATTATCAGGCTATGTTGATCAATAAACGCACGTGATCTTAACTTGTCATTTTCCAGTCTATGTTAGTTGGCGTTGTCAAAATAAATCATTATTTACAAGGTTTTAGATAAGGAATTATGTAGGTAAATTGCGTCATTCATTTTCAATGAGTGGAGTCAGTATTGACTGAAAACATTCGGTGACCAAGAGGGCATTTCTACAAGTACATACTTCCATAATTGACCTAAATAATTGGCTTTGCAGAACCATGTAAATACTGCTTTATTTTGACAACGCCAACTGACATAGACTGGAAAATAAACGTAATATCTCGAACAGTATCAATTTAGTACCTAGTACTTACTATTCTATCCTTACAGTTTTTAATTTAACCATACACATCTCTTATAAAATAAAACAAACGATTATAAAAAACAAATATTCTCCATTGACTTTCAGATAATAAAAAAATGTTTATAATGCATAACACTAATTTAGTAAGTAGAATTCGCAAAACCTTTGGAATGAAATAGAGATCTTGTTTAATTTCTATGATACCAGGTAACAATGTTGTAGCTAAATCAATAATACAACTTCTGGCTACCTGTTTTGCCGAAAATGTACTGTACCAAAGATTTGGTCTTTCGAGGGTGAATATTATGTGTTGTGTCCGAAAATGTACTGTACCAAAGATTTGGTCTTTCGAGGGTGAATATTATGTGTTGTGTCCGAAAATGTACTGTACCAAAGATTTGGTCTTTCGAGGGTGAATATTATGTGTTGTGTCCGAAAATGTACTGTACCAAAGATTTGGTCTTTCGAGGGTGAATATTTTGTGCTGTGTCCGAAAATGTACTGTACCAAAGATTTGGTCTTTCGAGGGTGAATATTATGTGTTGTGTCCGAAAATGTACTGTACCAAAGATTTGGTCTTTCGAGGGTGAATATTATGTGTTGTGTCCGAAAATGTACTGTACCAAAGATTTGGTCTTTCGAGGGTGAATATTATGTGTTGTGTCCGAAAATGTACTGTACCAAAGATTTGGTCTTTCGAGGGTGAATATTATGTGTTGTGTCCGAAAATGTACTGTACCAAAGATTTGGTCTTTCGAGGGTGAATATTTTGTGTTGTGTCCGAAAATATACTGTACCAAAGATTTGGTCTTTCGAGGGTGAATATTATGTGTTGTGTCCGAAAATGTACTGTACCAAAGATTTGGTCTTTCGAGGGTGAATATTATGTGTTGTGTCCGAAAATGTACTGTACCAAAGATTTGGTCTTTTGAGGGTGAATATTATGTGTTGTGTCCGAAAATGTACTGTACCAAAGATTTGGTCTTTCGAGGGTGAATATTATGTCCATATTAGAAAGGATGAAGACCGAAAGTTATAAATTGACTTTCGGCCGAAACCGAAAGTTTAACTACACCTTCGGCCGAAACCGAAACCGAAACTAGATTTATTAAATAGGTCTGGATCATGATGCAATGTAACACTAATTAAAAACGAATCTAGAAGTAATTAATCAGAGCCTGTAGTAAGATGACTTCGCTAAATGTCAAACTGTAAGCGCCGACTGATCGGCCGACAAGCATAGTAATAGACGCAGCACTAGCATTTCATTCTAAGCTAACTTTTTGGCTTCGGCCGAAACAGAAATTATGCCGAAAGAGGCCATTTGCAAACTTTCCGCGCCGAAACCGAAACCGAATCCGAATTTCGGTCGGCCTCTATTTTTCATGATGCTTTCAGAAATATATTTTAATGACGCAGCAACAGTTATGTTTTGAAAAGAACTATAGTCGTTTAAAAAAAGACTTTGTGACAATATTGATTAAACAATTATATTACCAGTTAGGCTATGAAAGGGAAGGAGTGATGTAAGGGTTGACAAGGTTTCATCTGAACACCGTATCGACCCTTTTTCTGACTCACCTATTCTTTAGTTACAAAAAGAAAACTATCGGTTCCACAAAATAATTAAAACTGAATGGTACTGTAGTTAATACCGTGTTGCTAACGACTACGAAATACGCAACGCTTTGTCTTGGGTTTGTTTCTAAACAAAATTTTACATGTACGATGTTGAAAGTAATTTTCATTTTGGTATCAGCTATTAATTATATAATTAGTTCGAATTAATGGTGTGATCTCAAATATATGGCAACGAGCGTTGAATTTGCCAACTGAAGTAAACGTGGAGTTAATGCGTTGAATTTGCCAACTGAATTAGATGTGGATCAAAGCGTAGAATTTGCCATCGGAATTAGATGTGAGTAGTACATGGGGGCTGTAAGCGGACAATGAGAAATATATGACAAACACATCCCCCCCGCCTTGAGCACAAGAATTTTCAGTTCACTCTGGAGCTGTATGCGGACAATAACTTCGCCACCTTCTCCTTCCTTACCACACGTTGAGGAGTTTGAAGGAGACAGAAAGAAGAATTAGAGAAATTTTTACAACAGAAGAGAGAAGCCTAACAAGCTTTTCTACTTCAACATCATCATCAATAAAAAGAAAGAAGAAAACGACAGGAAGAAGAAGCAACAGTAAAGAAACAAGGCCTAGGAGAGAAGGGGGACAGTGAAAGTCAAACAGTGACGGTATTCTGAGATATTGTCTCTGAGTTAACGAGTCAGAAACAAACGTATCAGACTTCTTTATTTCGGCCCAAGAGGAAAAGACTTTCATGTGCAAAACAACCCAACCCCGTTACTACGCTTGAGATTCCAAAACTAGTGATTTGTACCAAGTCAACGACTGGAACCAGTCTAGAAGTTAGCATTGGCCGTGGCAAAGGCTTAAAACAGTTAAAGCTGATTTTGTCCCGTTCCTGAGTTTGCTTTTAGTAAGAAAACAAACATCAAAGGGTCCTTTGCAGGGTCACCCACTTTTTTGGCCAAAATCACTTACAACTCAAAATTCCATTTTACCCCATGATGTACGTGAGTATAAGTCCTTATTCTAAACAACAAAAAGCAAGAGACACTCAAGTTTCTCTGTCTGATCTACTTAGGTACAATACCTAAATAAAGCACAACTTTTGAAAAAACATCATAGCTTTTTTCTTTGTTTTTCTTCACTCTGTGTTTAAGAATTCATGCACTGTCACACGTGTCACAGACACACTTATTATATGAAAATATTTGCCAAACTTCTGTACAATCTGACACACACCATTCTTATATGAAAATATCTGCCAAACTTCTGTACAATCTGACACAGACACCTTTATTATATGAAAATAGTTGCCAAACTTCTGTACAATCTGACACAGATACCCTTATTATATGAAAATATTTGCCAAACTTCTGTACAATCTGACACAGACACCCTTATTATATGAAAATATTTGCCAAACTTCTGTACAATCTGACACCGACACTTATTATATGAAAATATCTGCCAAACTTCTGTACAATCTGACACAGACACCTTTATTATATGAAAATATTTGCCGAACTTCTGTACAATCGGACACAGACACCTTTATTATAGGAAAATATTTGCCAAACTTCTGTACAATCTGACACAGACACCCTTATGTAAATATTTGCCAAACTTCTGTACAATCGGACACAGACACCTTTATTATATGAAAATATCTGCCAAACTTCTGTACAATCTGACACAGACACCCTTATTATATGAAAATATTTGCCAAACTTCTGTACAATCTGACACACACCATTATTATATGAAAATATTTGCCAAACTTCTGTACAATCTGACAGACACCCTTATGAAAATATTTGCCAAACTTCTGTACAATCTGACACAGACACACTTATTATATGAAAATATTTGCCAAACTTCTGTACAATCTGACACACACCATTCTTATATGAAAATATCTGCCAAACTTCTGTACAATCTGACACAGACACCTTTATTATATGAAAATATTTGCCAAACTTCTGTACAATCTGACACAGACACCCTTATGAAAATATTTGCCAAACTTCTGTACAATCTGACACAGACACACTTATTATAGGAAAATATTTGCCAAACTTCTGTACAATCTGACAGACACCCTTATGAAAATATTTGCCAAACTTCTGTACAATCTGACACAGACACACTTATTATAGGAAAATATTTGCCAAACTTCTGTACAATCTGACACAGACACCCTTATTATATGAAAATATTTGCCAAACTTCTGCACAATCTGACACAGACACCCTTATGAAAATATTTGCCAAACTTCTGTACAATCTAACACAGACACCCTTATGAAAATATTTGCCAAACTTCTGTACAATCTGACACAGTCACACTTATTATAGGAAAATATTTGCCAAACTTCTGTACAATCTGACACAGACACACTTATTATAGGAAAATATCTGCCAAACTTCTGAACAAACGAGGAGGGAGAGGGGCAAGCTTATAAGCAAGTAAAATATTATAATTGTTAGTTTATTGTGTTGAAATTAAACAACAGACAGTTATTTGGATGTACATGTATATTAGAATGTCAATATGCTATTTGAACCTGACAATGATAAGTCATAGGCATTTGGATGTACATGTATATTAGAATGTCAATATGCTATTTGAAATTGACAATGATAAAGTCATAGGCATTTGGATGTACATGTATATTAGAATGTCAATATGCTATTTAAAATTGACAATGATAAGTCACAGACATTTTGATGTACATGTATATTAGAATATCAATATGCTATTTGAACCTGACAATGATAAGTCATAGGCATTTGGATGTACATGTATATTAGAATGTCAATATGCTATTTGAACCTGACAATGATAAAGTCATAGGCATTTGGATGTACATGTATATTAGAATGTCAATATGCTATTTGAACCTGACAATGATAAGTCATAGGCATTTGGATGTACATGTATATTAGAATGTCAATATGCTATTTGAAATTGACAATGATAAGTCACAGACATTTTGATGTACATGTATATTAGAATATCAATATGCTATTTGAACCTGACAATGATAAGTCATAGGCATTTGGATGTACATGTATATTAGAATGTCAATATGCTATTTGAAATTGACAATGATAAGTCATAGGCATTTGGATGTACATGTATATTAGAATGTCAATATGCTATTTGAAATTGACAATGATAAGTCATAGGCATTTGGATGTACATGTATATTAGAATGTCAATATGCTATTTGAAATTGACAATGATAAGTCATAGGCATTTGGATGTACATGTATATTAGAATGTCAATATGCTATTTGAAATTGACAATGACAAGTCATAGACATTTGGATGTACATGTATATTAGAATGTCAATATGCTATTTGAAATTGACAATGATAAGTCATAGACATTTGGATGTACATATATTGGAGAATGTATATATGCTATTGAAACCTGACAATAATATTAATAATAATAATAATAATAATAATAATAATAATAATAATAATAATAAAAATAATAATAATAAAAATAATAATAATAATAATAATAATAATAATAATAATAATAATAATGGATATACATGATTAGGAGAATGTTAATGTGCTTTTGGAGCCTGCTTATGAGACAAGCAAAGTCAAATGCATACAAAACTGATTAAGTCTGACAGCTATGTGTCAAATATATTTCATAAGAGGTTAGTGTTATGACTGATCGGCCAGGTGTCAGGATAATGTGATTGGGTGGGACATCATGAAACATGTCTGCAGCATGATGCTCCCAGTGCTAGATATCACTATAAACTGCCACCCAGAAGACATTGTACCAATATGAATGAACATTTGCTAAAGCTACATTAAAAATCCAAATCACACACAACCAACCCCCCACACACAGATTCAGTCAGTCTGTTATCTCATACGTCGGTAGGTTCAAGGCATAGATTAAACAAGTCGTGTTGGGCTTCAGGTTTTCTTTTGAAGAATTTCCAACATACATACCATATTTATTCAATGATAAATCCACACCTGATGCTAAGCCCATACATAATGATAACCCTATACCAGATCATAAGCCCATACCTTGTAATTCCTATACATAATGATAACCCTATACCAGATCATAAGCCCATACCTTGTAATTCCCATACATAATGATAACCCTATACCAGATCATAAGCCCATACCTTGTAATTCCCATACATAATGATAACCCTATACCAGATCATAAGCCCATACCTTGTAATTCCCATACATAAAATGATAACCCTATACCAGATCATAAGCCCAAACCTTGTAATTCCCATACATAATGATAAACCTATACCAGATCATAAGCCCATACCTTGTAATTCCCATAAGTTTGTTCACACCTGATGAGAAGTTAATACTTGATGACAAGTTCAAATTCGCACCTCAAAAGTTCATACCTTATGACAAATCCATAACCAGTGATAACCCTCCAAAAGATATTTCCATACCTTGTGACAGGTTCATACTTAGATAATAATAATAATAATAATAATAATAATAATAATAATAAATATAATAATAAAAATAATACATGTATTAATAATAATGAGGACTTTGTATAGCGCCTAATCTTTGGAAGCTCTAAGGGCTTTACAACATATATAATGATAGGACTACAAAAAAAACAACACCATGAAAATAGAAAAAATATAAAAAAATGCTGAAAATATTTAAGGTAGGAAACTTTATTAGGTCTTTAACTTTATTCTTGCAGTAGAAAATGGTGAGTTTTAAGACTTGAAAGGGCTCACTGTGTGTTTTTGTCTAATTTCCATGTTGCTGGGCCATGGTATGCAAAAGAACATTGTCCATATGACTTAGTTTTCATAGTGGGAATATTGAGTATGCGATTGTCAGAAGAGGAGCATAAGTGTCTTGCTGGTGTGAACACATGGTTGAGACCAGATAGGTATGTTGGACTGGAGTCCGTCAGTGAAAAATAGCACAGAGAACAAAGTTTGTGTTTGATTCTGGATTGAATGGATAGCCAGTGTATATTACAGAGCAGCGGGGGGAGAGGGTGGGTGTTCAGATCGTGGTATTCTAAGAATGATCCGAGCAGCTGTGTTTTTAACTTTCTTAAGTATCTGAAGTAGATGTTGAGATGAACCAGACAGAATTGAGTTACAATAGTCCAGACTTGAAAGAACTAATGAACACATAAGCGTTTTAGTGGCATCATCTATCACGTGTTCATAGATTTCAAAACAGGCTTTTGACAGAGTGTGGCATGAGGCATTGTGGGCCACAATGAAGAAGTACAACATGGGTCAAACGTTGACCAATACCATCAAGCTGTATGCCAAGGCTACCAGTGCAGTAATTACCCAAGGTTATGTGGGGGGACTGGTTCAGGACAACAGTTGGAATACATCAAGACTGTCTCCTGTCACCCATGCTTTTCAGTATCTACTTAGAGCGCATCATGAGCAAAGCCCTGGAAAACCACTGCAGGACAGTCAGCATTTGAGGGCGTAACATCACCATCCTACTCTTTGCAGACAACATTGATGAGCTGGCTGGCAGGCAATGAAGACAACCTTGCCACCTTAGTTAAGAACCTGGACGAAATATCTTCAACATTTAACATAGATATGAGAAGACAAAGCTGATGACAAATAGTGGCAGACAAATCTCAGCCAAGATTAAAGTCAGAGGACAGGAACTGGAAACAGTGAGCCAGTTCAAATACCTTGGTTCCGTAATCACCGAAGAGGGATCAAGAGCAGACATTTTGTCATGAGCAGCACAAACAATAGCAGCTATGTCAAAGCTAAGACCCATTTGGAGAGACAAGTATATCTGTCTGAAAACTAAAATCAGACTATATTGAGAGCACTAGTCATCTCAATCTTTCTGTATTCATGTGAGGCCTTGACCGTGACAGCAGAATTACGATGAACAATCCAGGCACTTGAAATGAGATGCTACAGAACCATCTTTGGCATCTCTTACATGGACCACATCACAAATGAAGAAGTGTGTAACACCATCAGGCACAAAGTAGGTCATTATGAAGACCTCCTCACCACTGTCAAAAAGAGAAAGCTGAAATTGTATGGCCATGTCACTAGCCAACAGTCTATCCACAACAATACTGCAGGGCAGCATCCAGGGTGGCAGAATGAGATGTGTAGACAGAGAAAAAAAAGTGGATTGGCAACATCACAGAATGGACCAGGAAAGGTTTTGAATAGACACAGAACTTGGCACATGATTGAGACAAGTGGAGGGAACTGGTCAGATGTTCAACAGCACAGTGCCTCAATGACCACACTAGGTCAAGAGACTGATGATGATGAAAGATATTTGTGAATGAAGCTGATGCGTCTCAGCTCAAGATATGCAGCTTTGCATATGTTTATGAGCTGTTGATGCAATGTGGAGTGCTGTCAAAAGTAATACCTAGGTTTCCTACTGAATGTGTAAATTTAATGTTGGTGTTGCTGATATTTATTGTTTGAGAAAAAAAATGTGAATAAGAAAGTCTTTGTGTTGTGATCAGAATGCCTATGATTTCACATCAGAAATTCACCTCTCTACTCCTTGGATGGAAGCATCAACTTCAGTTGGGTAGCAAGATTTGTATATTTGGGTTTATCAGCGTACAATTAGCGAGACACTGAGTGATGACCTATGATACTTGAGAATGGCTGATTGTATAGAATGAAGTGAACAGGTCCAATAACAGACCACTGTGGAACACCACAACATAGATCAACTGGGCTGGAGTGTATTCAATTTGAACATACAATTTGTGTCCTGTTGACTAAGTAGGACTTGAACCACTGTAAGGCTGTATTGTGAATGCCAAATACATGATGGAGACGGTGAAGTAATATATTATGGTCTGTTGTGTCAAATGCTGTTGACAAATCAAGGATATAAATGATTTTATACACATCAAATGAGTTCTTTCCCCAACTCCAAACAAACCTGGTTATATTTATTACCTGCCTTATCCAAATATTTCCACCTAAACAGTGTGAATGAAAACAAACAAAAACTGGCATCACCATTAATCTGTGTAATACACATGGACACTAGCCAACACACCGAGTAAGTTACACTCTTGGTGTTTAAAATGGCAATATGGATTTAGCATCTGTATTGACTGCCAAAAAAATCATGCAAAATTATATGTGTATACAGTAAACATCAATATGAATGAATGTTAAATTAAAGTGAACCGGCCATGAAGGGTCATTATTCACTGTTTTATCTTTCAAAAGAAAGTTATTTAATTTTTCCTGTGGGGTAAGGAATGGTGCCACATTTCCATAAACATTTATGCACACATAGTGTGCTATTTAATTTGGTCATCATGTTGCGCCCCTATTGAGGGACTATCGACATAAATGTAGGACCTGGGTGAGTGGGAATGGATCAAACACGCACTCAACCCTATCAACCAATCTGAAGGAGTGTACTAAAGGTGCAATGGCACCAAATAATGACTGGTGAAAAATGGTTTTCAAGTCTCATCATTTTGAGGGTTTCTGGTCGCGAGAAAGGACGAAAAGATTCGATAAGCCAGCCCATGCATGTCGACAGCCTTGAACCGCCATAACCATACTTATTTCAAATCAGGTCCAGTTTCACTAATGGACAGAAAATATACCAATAATGTGTAAGCCACCTGAGTAATTAAATCAAATTTTGTGTAGTTGAAGATTTCTAGTACCCAATGTACGTATTTTAAGTCCCTAACAATTTTTATGCTAAAACATCTGCGACATATGTAGGTTGGTCACTGTTAGGTTATATGGATTGTGAATTTTGATTGGCGGTGTTCGAAATTGATCAAGTTAGGTTTCTTAAATGAGCTTGTCAAATAGAGCTTTCGTACCAAATGAGAGCTCTGTATTGGCTAAATGGCAGTAGCCCTTAGAAGGGCTTTTTGATGGAGAGTTACGTAATGGTAACCAGTCTTCTCCCATCTGGTTTGTTTGCTCCGGTGTCCTCCTGTCCTTTCTTGTTCCTTGATTGTCAGCACCGGCGTTTTCCTCTCTTCTGGGTATCTAGATCTAAAATTGTCCTTATCAATTTGGAAATACTCTGTGCTGTTGTTACAAAAGTGTAGACAGTCCGATGTGACAGCCTATTAATGAGGATGTACTAGTCCCACATTCCTGACGGTTCGAGGTTCGATACCACTTTACCTTGTATTTCTGATTTAGTTTTCAGGAGAATACTGACTAATTGGTATTTGGATGCAGCATTGTGCTGCTGGGTCTGATGGTCTTGGTGTTTTATGTATATGGAAAAAAGTTAGAAATAGACAGAGAGGAGTGTTAATTCCTAAATGATGGTATCCATAGTCCACCCTTTTGTTTTTGTACCTGATGTTATTTTCTTAAATGTTTCAATGTTTATTTTAATATCTTTTGTTGTCCCTGATGCTTCACCTAATTCTATTTGTTTGTTTTAAGTGTGTAGCCCATCAAATGATTGGTCAATGAACCCATGTGACCTCATTGTGGGGCTACAATTTACTTCTTAAGGTTGTGATACATGTTAGAATTTTCGATTTATTTAGGTAAACATCAATATGCTAATAAATTTGATACTTTTTCATTTCATTTGTATTCCTTGGCTTTTTTCATTTGGTCCCTCAGAACTGCTGACCAATTCTGTTGTTGCATGCATAAATAAATAATTTCATTTATTTTCCACATCAGCATTGAATTCTGGGATATCATTCAAGAAAGCTTGTGGAGATGTGTAACAGTTAAAGAACCAGCTACAGTTCCATAGTTTTTCTTAATTTGACCTTGATTTCTTGAGTTGGAATATGACTTTCAGATATACTGGTTTGAGTTTCATCAAAACATTATTATTTAAATGTTACAGTCCTGGAATGGTATCAAGTTATAAAGTTACACTTTCCCTATTTAATTCACCATAACCTAGAAATTACCTATAAGATGACCTTGACTTAGGCATCTGTGATAAATAACACATTGCCTACTTATCATATATTTAATGCAGAAATATGTCACACACAAATTTTTCCTAAGAAGACCTTAACTCGAGGAGCATTACTGTGTTATATGGCAGTGTATTTCATCCATCTTGAGACATGCATATCAAAAGGACAAGTCATAACATCATACCTCCAACTTATGACATGTATATCTAAGGACAAGTCATAGTATACTTTTATCTTGAGACAGTCATGTCAAAAGGACAAGTCAAAACATCATTTCTCCAACTTACGACAGGCATATCAAAAAGTCAATTCATAACATACTTCTACCTTGAGACAATCCAACTTAAGACATGCATATCAAGGGACAAGTCATAACATAATTCCTACAGCATAAGACATGCATGTCAAAAGGACAAGTCATAACATCATAACAGACACGCATGTATAAAGGACAAGTCATAACATCATACCAGACATGCATGTATAAAGGACAAGTCATAACATCATAACAGACATGCATATCAAAAGGACAAGTCATAACATCATACCAGACATGCATGTCTAAAGGACAAGTCATAACATCATACCAGACATGCATGTCTAATGGACAAGTCATAACATCATACCAGACATGCATGTCTAAAGGACAAGTCATAACATCATACCAGACATGCATGTCTAATGGACATGCATGTCTAGTATGATATTATGACCTATCCTATCCACCCAAAAGAAGCAATTTTCATCCCTATTAAAAAATTATCCCCAAAAGAAGCAATTTTCATCCCTTTAAAAAAATTATCCCCAAAACAAGTTTCAACCCTATTAAAAAAATATTCCCAAAAGAAGCAATTTTCATCCCTATTAAAAAAAAGGTTAAGCCTCCACCCAAAAGAAGCAATTTTCATCCCTATTAAAAAAAAAAGGTTAAGACTCCACCCAAAAGAAGCAATTTTCATCCCTATTAAAATAAACTAGAGACTCCACCAAAATGAAGCAATTTTCATCCCTATTTAAAATTATTCCCAAAAGAAGCAATTTTCATCCCTATTAAAATAAACTTGAGACTCCACCAAAATGAAGCAATTTTCATCCCTATTTAAAATTATTCCCAAAAGAAGCAATTTTCATTCCTATACAAATTAAGTTGAGACTCCTTGGCTGATCATATTGCTTTCATCCATTTGTCCAAGGCAATAAGTTTTTAAAAAAGTCACTTGCTGCAAAAACATTTTCACATATGCCAAAATTTCAGTCACTTGCTATGACTCAATCATATGCACGCTCTTTAAATCCAAAGAAATAACAAAATAAATCCATGTACAACATTTGTACATAGGTTGATATTATGTGTATTGTTAATTTAGTCATAGCTATAGAAACGGGAGCTTAGAGAATACACAAGTACATGTTTGCCACCTGGACCAACACTAAGCCAGCAGTTCATAGATGTCGACATGTCTTCTTGTTCATTTAACCCAATGGGTTCAAGGACTGGGTTTCTCAGTGGTATAAATAAATCACGAAGTTAAACTCAATAATTACTGTTTATATATGCATACTAATTTTTCTACACTACAAGTTTAGCTACATGGTTTTCTAATATACGTCTCCACTTGACCAAGTTTTTCTTATTCCACCTCACCCCTATTTCTCCCTCTTTCTCTCTTAATCTATCCACATCACATATAAACAACCACTTCCATTACATACAGAATATGACTGGCTAACCTTACCAAAAAAAACTAGGCCCTACAGACCACATGATGCTAAATGATGCTGACCCAAAATTAAAAGAATATGACCCGGTTACCCAGACTTGACATTCGTTTCAGGAATCTCATACTTTATATTTTTAAGTTGCCTTGATGTTGATGTTTTTCAAATTCCTCCTGGCTACTTCCTAATTTAAAATCTGAGACCCCACCCAAAAAAGCAACTATTGATTTCGTTATTTCCATTTATTCACCTAACACATTTATAGATATTTCTAACACTAAAATCCCAATGGTAAAATTGGTATATGGGATGATATTTGTGTGAACTGCAAAACATCTTTCCTTTAATAGTCACTGAATTCAAGCCATATGTAACAATCAATCTAACTCTAGGCTGAAAATATCTGTCTTTAGTTTTCACATATTTGACCTTCTTTGCTGCCAGAGTCTGGATTGTCTCTTTCAAGAAATGTTACTTACAAATTCAGCGATGAAGTTACATTGTAACCCAGGACCCTGAGTGGCCGAGTGGTCTAAAGGCACTCTCCGTTACGGATCACTGCTATCTCACCTCTGTCTGTGTGAGTTTGAGTCTCAGATTCGGCCAATGTGGTATGTTAGAAAGCTTGCCAGTAGCTTCTCGTGGCCCAATGATTCTTTCCAAGGGTTTTCCCGGGTTCTTCCTCCACCATTAATACTGGCCACAATGTATAGCCTATCATGTGCTGAAAAATGGCATTAAACCTTACAACATTTTACCCCACCACATTCAGGAGAAAATTCCTTCCTGGATCTTCCTTATCGCGTTCATTGTGAAAATAATTTTGTAAGCTCATTCTATCCAAAAGTAAGGAACACCTCACTTGAAAAATATCATAACGTAAATTTTGTCATTTAAATGTAAACACAGATAACAATGTAATTACATGCAGTACAATTGCTTTGTTTCAAAATGAATATCATATATAAGTGTTGACGCACTGTGTAATCATTAAAAAATTCATAGAATCATAAATGGTTGCTCACTTTGACCTGGTAATAACGATCTAAGCATTCAGTATATCTGGAGTTAATGCATGACCTGTTCAACGATCTAAGCATTCAGTATATCTGGAGTTAATGCATGACCTCTTCAACGATCTAAGCATTCAGTATATCTGGAGTTAATGCGTGACCTGTTCAACGATCTAAGAATTCAGTATATCTGGAGTTAATGCGTGACCTGTTCAACGATCTAAGAATTCAGTATATCTTGAGTTAATGCATGACCTGTTCAACGATCTAAGCATTCAGTATATCTGGAGTTAATGCGTGACCTGTTCAACGATCTAAGAATTCAGTATATCTGGAGTTAATGCATGAACTGTTCAAGGTAAATAAAGTAATTAAAGCATCAACACTAACATTTCTCTGGCCTGTTTTTTAATATTAAAATAAAAACACCTTGTTGGGGCAAGTACCGTAGTAAATATTAAGATATTACTTGTCTAATTTAAAAAATGAAAGGTTTGGAATGCTGGGCTACTAATATTGATAAGCCCTGGACTGTTTTTTCTAAATTTGTCCCATTTATAGCAGCATCTTTGCTTTATGGCAAGAGTAAATGTATGATGTCAATAATTTTCTTCATTTGCGGAGATTACCACTGGTACTCTAAAGGTCAAACTAAAATGTCGCCATGGCAATGGCATGTTACCAGGCAACAAATGTTAAGCGTCCTGCAGATACTGCATAATTTTCATTTCATTCAATTGCTTTTCAACAGTTGCCTCCCAATCTTTATTTGCTGCTGGATTGGCTGGACTGGGGTGCATGATCATCTCAATACGAATGCCACTAACTCCTGCTAAAGACAGCACCTTTTGAGCTTTCTGTTCTGTAAATCTCCCAACGCACACCAAAATCTTCACACGCAGCAGTCGGATAGTTTCAACAAGGACAGAACCACAGTAGTCATTCAGCAAATTTCTCTCAGTGACAGGCAAGTCAGGTGGTGTGATATTTTTTCCAGACTCAGACATAAATGTCAGTGGACAGATGTTGTGTACAAAACAGTGTTTGAAGAAATTTTCTGGAATTCCACATTTCTTCTTGAAATATTCCCAAAATCTGGACCCACTGACCTGAAAAATATATTATATAGCTCTAAGTTCAAAGATTATGCCAAAAATATATCAAACATGTATCACTACATATTTTCAAAGTACTATTTTTGTCCATTTTTAAAACAAGTCAAGCAAGTGCTAAATATTATATTTTACTTTATCTACCTTTATATAGCAATTCATGTAATCTGGGTATACTGAATGCTTGAATTTACCTCCATATTGTCATTCATACTCTGGGATACTACAGTGAGTGGTTACTGATAATTGTTATTTGTGTGCAGGTTCTACTGGGTGTGTTCTACAAATAGTACATAATTTTGTGAGTGTGACATGTGTGAGGTGAAGTTGCATGCATTTGCAATTTTGGCATATCTCTGAGTTATAATATTGTGGCTGAAATTTGGATATTATACATGTGGATATTTTATATGATCTAAACATATAGTTAACCAAATTATAGCTCTCATGTACTCAAAAACTTGGCTTCACCTATAAAGTACACTATCTTCATCAGTTATTAAAAAAGGGAAAGCGAATTTTGTCTACACAATCTCAGTTTCTGAAGGTGCAATGTATGAATTACAAAATATATAAAAAGTAAAAAAGGTTATCAGCTCTAGTTTTACAATTTCCCTTGAAATTAAGTAATCCAAATTATACCCATCAATCATGCACCGAAAAAAAAGGTAATTACAAAATCTGTAAGCAATACCTGAGATATACAGGGTATTGTTTAAATAATAAAGGGAATTACAAAATCTGAAAGCAATACCTAAGATATACAGGGTATTGTTTAAATAATAAAGGGAATTACAAAATCTGTAAGCAATACCTGAGATATACAGGGTATTGTTTAAATAATAAAGGGAATTACAAAATCTGTAAGCAATACCTAAGATATACAGGGTATTGTTTAAATAGCTTGCATAACCAAAGTGGAAGCCAAGGTAAATTCATTTTCTTTAAAAATATAACCATATGCAAAATATGAAATTGTATTCTGAAGGAAAGCTGTTTTCCAGTTCTTGCAAACACATGTACAAACAGTGTGTTTGTCAACAGAACGGTCAAATTCAGTATTTAATCAAGCATGTCTCTTGACAGTTTGTGACCTCTTAAAAAAGCATGTGTAGCATGGTATATGCATGACACAGCCAGCATTTACATTTCATAGTAAAAGCATGACACTAGCCAGCATGTGTAACACAGTATATGCATGACATGGCTCTATCCAGCATGTATAAGCATGACACTAGCTAGCATGTACAGCACAGTAAAAGCATGACACTAGCCAGCATGTGTAACACAGTATATGCATGACACTAGCCAGCATGTGTAACACAGTATATGCATGACACTAGCCAGCATGTGTAACACAGTATATGCATGACACTAGCCAGCATGTGTAACACAGTATATGCATGACACTAGCCAGCATGTGTAACACAGTATAATCATGACACTAGCCAGCATGTGTAACACAGTATATGCATGACACTAGCTAGCATGTACAGCACAGTATAATCATGACACTAGCTAGCATGTGTAACACAGTATAACCATGACACTAGCCAGCATGTGTAACACAGTATATGCATGACACTAGCCAGCATGTGTAACACAGTATATGCATGACACTAGCTAGCATGTACAGCACAGTATAATCATGACACTAGCCAGCATGTGTAACACAGTATATGCATGACACTAGCCAGCATGTGTAACACAGTATAATCATGACACTAGCCAGCATGTGTAACACAGTATATGCATGACACTAGCCAGCATGTGTAACACAGTATAATCATGACACTTGCCAGCAAGTGTAACACAGTATATGCATGACACTAGCCAGCATGTGTAACACAGTATATGCATAACACTAGCCAGCATGTGTAACACAGTATAATCATGACACTAGCTAGCATGTGTAACACAGTATAACCATGACACTAGCCAGCATGTGTAACACAGTATATGCATGACACTAGCCAGCATGTGTAACACAGTATATGCATGACACTAGCCAGCATGTGTAACACAGTATAATCATGACACTAGCCAGCATGTGTAACACAGTATATGCATGACACTAGCCAGCATGTGTAACACAGTATAATCATGACACTTGCCAGCAAGTGTAACACAGTATATGCATGACACTAGCCAGCATGTGTAACACAGTATAATCATGACACTAGCCAGCATGTGTAACACAGTATATGCATGACACTAGCCAGAATGTGTAACACATTATAATCATGACACTAGCCAGCATGTGTGACACAGTATATGCATGACACCAGCCAGCATGTGCAGAAGATCCATGAATTTGGAGTTGCCAACACGCCACTGAGAAAAGCCATTTTAAAACAAATTAACAAATAAATTATCAACAAATGAAACAACTTAAACCTTGGCCCATTATGAGAAATTTTTGTATAGCTGGAAATGATGTGTGCACTCCAGAAGAAAGGTCTTAAACTTGGAGCTAATCATAAGAACAGATTTAAGCCAAGAGACATTCTATCAAATGATTAAGTCTTGAGAGAAGAAGTTAGGGAAGGTTTTACTGCTTCTAATGCTTTTCCTGGCACTAGCCCCCAGTCCAAATAGAGTAATCCCACTGCCAATTAATAATCAGATGTCTAAAAACAAAATAACATAGCATGACCCCAGTCCAAATAGAGTATTCCCACTGTCAATTAATAATCAGATGTCTAAAAACAAAATAACATAGCATGACCCCGTCCAAATAGAGTATTCCCACTGCCAATTAATAATCAAATGTCTAAAAACAAAATAACATAGCATGACCTCAGTCCAAATAGAATATTCCCACTGCCAATTAATAATCAGATGTCTAAAAACAAAATAACATAGCATGACCCCAGTCCAAATAGAGTATTCCCACTGTCAATTAATAATCAGATGTCTAAAAACAAAATAACATAGCATGACCTCAGTCCAAAAAGAGTATTCCCACTGCCAATTAATAATCAGATGTCTAAAAACAAAATAACATAGCATGAGCCCAGTCCAAATAGAGTATTCCCACTGCCAATTAATAATCAGATGTCTAAAAACAAAATAACATAGCATGACCCCAGTCCAAATAGAGTATTCCCACTGCCAATTAATAATCAGAGTCTAAAAGCAAAATAACATAGCATGAGCCCAGTCCAAAAAGAGTATTCCCACTGCCAATTAATAATCAGATGTCTAAAAACAAAATAACATAGCATGACCCCAGTCTAATATCTTAGTTATCTACCATACACAATATTGTCCTTCATGACTTGGACTAAGACGCCCAGTCTAATATCTTAGTTATCTACCATACACAATATTGTCCTTCATGACTTGGACTAAGACGCCCAGTCTAATATCTTAGTTATCTACCATACACAATATTATCCTTCATGACTTGGACTAAGACAAAACACAACATCAAAGCAGGGCAGAGTAAGGGAATTGGCAGCAGCAACAGCAAGTAAGAAATATATAACCAAAAACAAGTTATACCCAACCAAAAGTACATTTTAATAAGAGTAATATATTAACTGCTATTATTTGCTTTAATAAATTTGCCAGCGTGTATGGAAGCTGATGGCCCAAGATTAGTTATCAAAGTGAACCTACACTGGCTATCAGTCTGATACTGTAGAACTGATTGGAAGATACTTGGACAACTTGCTTGGCTGACATAACTGAACAGAAAGTTCACTGAGACCAACAGAATGTGACTTTCTTGACATCATTCAAAGAAAAATGATTTTAAAAATACAAAGATGTGGAAAAATGACACAAACCCCAAGGGTTTTGATTCTCATTAAAGAAAGTTCACTCTAGGTGAGAGGTTTATAAGGTTTTTTTAACAGGACAATCCATCTCTAGCTGGTATCTGACAAAATATAAAAACAACTCTACCACTGGGTTTTTCTACTGGTGAAAAAATGTTTTTGCAACCAATTGGTAAATAGACAATTCCGTAAGGTCTACTTATCATAGTTTGGACAGACTGTCTACATAAATTGTCCTAGTTTGGACAGACTGTCTACATAAATTGTCCTAGTTTGGACAGACAGTCTACATAAATTGTCCTAGTTTGAACAGACTGTCTACTTAAATTGTCCTTGTCTAGACAATACTGTTTCTATTGCATGCAATGTAGTGGATTCTACGAGTAAAGTCTTTTAACACTACCAAGAAAGGAGAAAAGGGGCACAAGTGCCTCCTTGCAGGGTTGCATCTAGGTTTTGATAAATGTGGGTACTTGTCCCCACTGAATTTGAAAAAGTGGAGACCTTCCAGTCTGGTGTTAAAAAAAACATCACTGAGCAATAGCATGTATGACAAGTGCATTAAATGCATATCATGTATTTTGTATAAACCTGAAAAGTGAAAAGTCTTATGTTTTCTAATAACAATATTCTATCCACACACTAACCATTAAAGAATCAAGCCATAGCCTTGCAATAGTGTCACTCCTCTGGCCAGTCTTAAAACTCAGCGCCATGTACTTACTGTGTGTCAAATGCTCAATTCTAATTGGTTACAAATCCATACTAAGAAAAATCAGAAGAGCAAACATTTTCCCTTTCATGGATGACAAAAATTAATCTATAAGGAAGAGTCCAAAGCTCAAAATGAATTAGGGAAAGTATATATACAGTTTCTATAAATATTTATCTTAATTGGAACATAATACATCTTAGATATGCATCCAGACTGACTGTAATTGCGACTGCATTATTCTGAAAATATGATCACTATTACATAAATAGCCTCCTATCCTTCCTCATCCTCCACTCTACCAATGCCTTGTTAAAGTTGAAGTCTCTCAGAGGATGTCCTTCAATTGAAATCATCTAGAGTCTGTTCAGAACCCTTTCTTCTAGACAGCTTCTTCCTGCAGTTATGGTTAGATTTTGATTGCTGAATCTTCTGTCACAGTCAGCGGTTTGGTATGGCATAAACATGGCCACAGTCAGCGGTTTGGTATGGCATAACCATGGTCACAGTCAGCGGTTTGGTATGGCATAACCATGGTCACAGTCAGCGGTTTGGTATGGCATAACCATGGTCACATAAGCCCTTGATGAATATGTTGCGTTTTCTCCTATTCTCATGCTGCTATCACAATGACCCAGAAAGTCAATAAAATCCAACAATATTTTACAGAAGCAATATTCTCATTCATAAAGTAATAGGCAACTGACATAGCATGAATAATTGATTCAGATTTCTTGCTGATAGCTGCCATGCATGTAGTTTTAAGATTTTCACTTAGTTTCAAATCCTGAATTGCCTGTTTGTGAGCTGGTAATTCACCATGTTTGTCATGAGTTGATGTAATGAAATTAGCATTTTCAAGTGTGAACGAACTTTCTTGTCAGTTTTTACACAGCATCTGCAAAGCAGCTAATGTTTTTCCCTTCATTTCCAGACATGGTTGATTTTGATTCTAGTCTGAATTGAAAGAGTACCTTTTTTCTTGGAGTTAGATGAACTTTTAGTTTTATCGCCACCATCTTTAAACACATAACTAGCTTCGTTCGATATGGGATTAGCCCGAAGAAGAGTTTGTTCACTGTCATTGTGCCTATTGACAGAATCTACTGCTCCCTGACTGTTATTAAAAGTGTTATTGCTAAAATGATGATAAAGTTTCCGACTTTTAACAGATTCTGCCATTTAACATGTCCAATCCAAGACAGCCTCTGTATCAAACTTGCTCTTCTAACCTTTCCTTTTAACCAATCAGAATTGAGCACATGACACAGAAATACATGACGTATTTACATCTATACTAGTACAACATATGCATCACGAGTGACAACCAGGAATTTTCCACCAAAAATATAATAAACGCCTTCTGAACAAAAAATGTGCGCAATTCTTAAAACCTTTTGTGATTTTGCCTGCAGAGATTAAAATATTTGCAGGAAATCTTGAATTTAGGGGGGATTTATGGGGGGATTTACATGGCCAAACGTACTAGATGCAACCTTGCTATTGATGTCTGATAAACACTATGATTGATGCACTGTGACAGACTTCCTTCCCAGCTCCTCTGATGACCATATCATTCAAAAGACTGGCAGGATAAATGTTTTAAACTGGATCTGAATGTTCCACTAGGGCCCCTGTTAAAACATTTAGGAGAAGAAACACAAACATTTTAGGATATGGGCATTTCTTCTCTGATTTAGCAGAACTAGATTTAAAGACTGATGATGTTGACTGATCCTTGAATCTTTCAAAAACACTATAGATATTATTCATCTGAACACAGCCTATGTTGTCCTCCAATAAAAATTTTGGTATCTCCACAGAAACATCAAATGCTGTGATGGGCACTGACAGCACATCTTCTTATCTTGGCAAAAGCTTTTAATAATCTCTGTAATATGGCACAAAAATTGATAGAAACAGAAAAAAGATGTGTGAATAGCCTCAAGGAATTTAACACATAGACGGGTCCAAGCCCTTGCCAACAACTCAAGTTCAAATCAGGAGGAAGGGGGAGGGCATTGGAGACTGTAACTCGAGGTAAAAGCATAAATGATTGAACAGACCACTCTCTCTTCTGTCTTTCATCTCATGGCCTCTTGTCATGTCTGTGTTAACTCCCTATCCACTGCAGAGCAAGAGAGCAACTGAAGGTCAGCTTTTGAGAGTGCCAGAGTGGCACTCCATGCTGGAGAGGATTTTAAAACAAGATTCTGAGGGACTCAGACATAGACATGTGGAAGAACACTGTTGCTTTGTCAAAAGTCCAAACAGACTCCAAGTAACAGAAAGTTAATATCAATTCTGATGAGAATAAATCTCCCAAGTTGTAAGAAATCTTAAGCATCAGTTTCCTCCATGATTAAGGAAGACACCCAGCTATGAGCACATGACAAAAACAGCTAGCTCTTGTTCATACTGACTCTTTGAGATATTCATTTTGACTCTTGAGATGTTCATTTTGACTCTTGCGATTTTCATGCCAAGGGCCAAATGGCTATAAGTTTGACATTTTTTGAGAACCCTGTCCTTATGCTAAACTAAGCAGATTACAAGCAGTGATGCAGCAATTTACCTCACGACGTGAACAATGCAAACCCAGTATTGGTCTTTTAGGGTGTTCTTTGTAGGGTTTGTAGATGTCACCTTCAATCATTAACCAGTCCCTCGCAATTGTTGCATCTCCAAATGGAACCTGGGAATTAAAAATAATATCATTTAACAACTTAACTATTACCATATTTAACTTAACAAGTACAGCAGCAACATATAAATATTATCTGAATAATTTCTCACGGATAGTAAAGTTTATCATTATAAGTGTGTATTACTGATGCCATGAACAAGGTCACAATAAAGTGCATGAACAAACTTTCAGAGTTATCTCCCTTTGACTGTTTTGCTCTCTACACTGTGGTTGTGCATTCTGTTTTCTAATATGGTTGTACTAAAACAAAAGCATTTAATGTTCAGATATTGTTTGTGGCTTAATTGAATAGTAATGAGAAACTATCATTGGAGTGGTAGGTTTAAGAAAAGTACTTGGCAAATATTAAAAGCCATTCCTATTTAGGCATCCATCAGGTATTTATAAACTGAGTTTTGACCACACATGATGAATTGGTACATATAAAGTGTATGCACTATGTACCACACATGATGAATTTGTACATATAAAGTGTATGCACTATGTACCACACATGATGAATTTGTACATATAAAGTGTATGCACTATGTACCATACATGATGAATTTGTACATATAAAGTATGCACTATGTACCACACATGATGAATTTGTACATATAAAGTGTATGCACTATGTACCACACATGCTGAATTTGTACATATAAAGTGTATGCACTATGTACCACACATGATGAATTTGTACATATAAAGTGTATGCACTATGTACCACACATGATGAATTTGTACATATAAAGTGTATGCACTATGTACTATATATTTTATACTTGGATCATTTCAGTGTTCACATAAAAAGGTAAATTATAAATTATATCATTTTCTGTCAACAAAAATATATCATTACAACCTGTGGCAAAGGCATTAATGACTGGCATTCATTTTAATTTTTAGTTGGCCTTTCATTCTGTGTTGTTTGTTGTTGAACTTGACCTATAAGCAAGTTTATATGGTAAGTTTCAACCGAATCATAATGGATAAAAAATTTGTTTCGTGTCATTAAAATGTTAAAATGTCTGTTAAGGTCTGCTCCAAGAGATATGGAAGAAGCTGTTAAACAATGTTTAGTCTTGTTACCTAGAAATACTTTTGTTGCTAACAAAAAATACTGAAATATATGATATATGGAATATGTTTGCTAACATCAATCATAAATACTATACTGAAAAAGTAGCCATTATGTGACAATTATTTAAACCCTCTAAATTAAGCATATCCCATAATTTAAAATGTACACATCATTGAACTATCAAGAAGTATCAATAGCTAACAGCACAGACCTTCTAAATTAAGCATATCCCTTAAATTAAAATGTTATAATTATATATCACAGAACTGACAAGCGGCATGGATGGTGCATCATAAATTTTGTTGCATTGTACGCTTTGATAAGAATTTTATGGTGATAACTTATGCTTTCTCTACAAATAAAAAATAATCCTGCTCATTATAATTACCTACACCATTTTGTACCATTCCAAAATGAAACACCTACCCCAATATGTACTTTACCAAATGAATCATATAACCCATTATGTGCCATTCCAAATTAATCACCTACCATTCTGAGACATTCCCAATAAATTATATATCCCATTTTATTAAGTTCCAATTAAACTACCATTTTATGCCATAGTTCACCTACTCCATTCTGTGCCATTCCAAATGAATTACTTATCCCATTCTGTTCCATTCCAAGTGAATTACCTAAACAATTCTGTTCCATTCCAAATTAATTACCTACCCCATTCTGTGCCATTCTAAATGAATTACCTACCCCATTCTGTGCCATTCCAAAATGAACTACCTACTCCATACTGTGCCATTCCAAATGAATTACCTACCCCATTCTGTGCCATTCCAAATGAATTACCTACCCCATTCTGTGACATTCCAAATGAATTACCTACCCCATTCTGTGCCATTCCAAATGAATTACCTACCCCATTCTGTGCCATTCCAAATGAATTACCTACCCCATTTTGTGCCATTCCAAAATGAACTACCTACTCCATACTGTGCCATTCCAAATGAATTACCTACCCCATTCTGTGCCATTCCAAATGAATTACCTACCCCATTCTGTGACATTCTAAATGAATTACCTACCCCATTCTGTGCCATTCCAAAGGAATTACCTACCCCATTCAGTGACATTCCAAATGAATTACCTACCCCATTCTGTGCCATTCCAAATGAACTACCTACCCAATTCTGTGCCATTCCAAATGAATTACCTACCCCATTCTGTGACATTCCAAATGAATTACCTACCCCATTCTGTGCCATTCCAAATGAATTACCTACTCCATTCTGTGCCATTCCAAATGAATTACCTACCCCATTCTGTGCCATTCCAAATTAATCACCTACCATTCTGAGACATTCCCAATAAATTATATATCCCATTTTATTAAGTTCCAAGTAAACTACCTAATCCATTTTATGCCATAGTTCACCTACTCCATTCTGTGCCATTCCAAATGAATTACTTATCCCATTCTGTTCCATTCCAAGTGAATTACCTAAACAATTCTGTTCCATTCCAAATTAATTACCTACCCCATTCTGTGCCATTCTAAATGAATTACCTACCCCATTCTGTGCCATTCAAAATGAACTACCTACTCCATACTGTGCCATTCCAAATGAATTACCTACTCCATTCTGTGCCATTCCAAATGAATTACCTACCTCATTCTGTGCCATTCCAAAGGAATTACCTACTCCATACTGTGCCATTCCAAATGAATTACCTACTCCATTCTGTGCCATTCCAAATGAATTACCTACCCCATTTTGTGCCATTCCAAAATGAACTACCTACCCTATTCTGTGCCATTCCAAATGAATTACCTACCCCATTCTGTGCCATTCCAAATGGACCTGGATTCATTCCCAAGAACAATACCACTTTCTCTGAGTTACAAAACCTGGACACATAGTTTAGGTGTGTATTGAATGCATACTCAAGTGGGTTGTAAACACAATACACTTTTGAGCCAAACTGTAATGACTTCAGCTTTTCACACAGTCTCTGTTCTATTGACAAAAACTCAAATGCTAATGGAGAGATTTGTGTTTCATTATATACAGGAGATAACACCTCATTACTTCTAACTGATATAAAGTTATGGAAGTTGAATATTGTCCTCCTTTGCTCCAAATCTATTTCTTGCTTCACTTGTAAAAAATTATCATGGCTTGGAGTAAAATGGTCCACATCTGAAGATGAAATGAAATCATAACTTTCTTCTTTCTCTGGTGAAGATGGCCCAGAAAGGGAATTGTCCAACTTTTGCCTCTTAAAATTTAATGAATCTGCTTCAGCAATATTTTGTAACTTTGAACCTCTGTTTTGATATGGAGTCTTTGTGACTTTCATAAAATCAGTCAATTTTCTAGTGACCAATTTGTCACCCTTGGAGCAATATTGATAATCCACTGCATTACTGACAGCTTTTGCCATCCGAATTCCATCAAAACTTGATGAGATAATCTCAGGTTGACAATGAACTCTTAGTGATTCAGGGTCATAGTGAAGAATATCTCTGTCTGCACACCACCGTTTATTACCTCTAACTGTACCATCAAGATTGGAGTCCCGCTGGTCTTGGCATGTTTTCATGTAGTGTAGCATGGATGTTTCAGGTTCCTCTTTTTTAATACTAACTCCATGTTGTGATGTTCCTTCATTCTTATGCTTATCACTTTTATCATACTGTTGGCATGCTAATGAAGGTGAAACTGACCAGCTTTTATCCATGACCCGATGACTTGATAAAGATACTGTCAATAAAGCAATATTTTATCCATGACCCGATGACTTGATAAAGATATCGTCAATAAAGCAATTTTATTTCAGTATTTGATGAACACTCCTCCTAATGTGTAAAATTATAAGTTATATTAAAAAAGGCAGAAATATTTTGTATGGAATCTTTCTCAATTCTTAATATCAAATTCCCTCTGGAAGTAGTTGTGCTAGCTGTATCAGTGATTTTGGACTGCACATATTCATCATAATCCTGAACAAACTGGTTAACATACAATTCCATATAGCCAAGCAGTAGGTATTATTCTGAGTTTATGGCATGAAATCGATGGCCATTGAGTCTGTTCAGGTAGAATCTGGTTCCTGCACCGATCAAGTTTACGTATGTTTAGAGCCGGGACTAATACATGAAGCTCATTACTACACAATAATGGTAATGTTGCATTATATTCAAACTAGTTGGATTCGAATTCTCTTCAAATGTTCTGTTATATCCAAGCATTCACTGGTTGGTAAGAGATATAAAATACCTATAAAAAATTAAAAAGTTCATTAGGAACAAATATCACACCAATCAAATAATAACAAAAATATATCAAGACATTTTTAAGATGTGCAGTGAGTAGATGAAGAGTACATAAACACTTTACAAGCCACTAGCTTAACTTCATCAGGTGTGCATCGCATGTATTCAGTCTAAAAACTTCTAACTAAAAAAAAAAGACAACAATTATCAACAAAACTGGAAAATAAGGACTATCATACATGGTTGACAAAATAATGTCCATCTAAAACACAATATAAAATAAAGTGATTTTTAAAAATAAATTTAATTTTTTTTTAATAGTGTTGGATAAAATGGATCACATGAAGAATCTGATTGCATTACTGAGAATGAACTCTATTTAAACCATTATTATCACAAATATTATGCCAGTTTTGCTTAAAAGTGAAAACACTAGAAAAATGCCACTTGTTTAATTATCAATAATATTTCCAGTATTATTTTAAGCCTGTTCGAAAAAAGATTGTTTGCCAGTGTTTTCAACATTGGTTGTCAGTATTACATGTATAATGGGTGTCAGTAGTACATGTACATGTATATTGGTTGTCAGTAGTACATGTATAATGGGTGTCAGTAGTACATGTATATTGGTTGTCAGTAGTACATGTACATGTATATTGGTTGTCAGTAGTACATGTATAATGGGTGTCAGTAGTACATGTATATTGGTTGTCAGTAGTACATGTATAATAACAGACTCTAGTCTCTACATCCACTTCAAATGTAGAGTCCCCCTTAATGTCTAATTTAAAAAATATGTGTTCAGTTTTCATACATTACTAGACAATAACGAAGGGTGGGCAATAGTGGCAAAAACCCAGGGCACCATTCTGCTGTGTTGTGGGGTTTTATTTCTCCAGGTGATGGAGCACCAATGGCATTCCCCAAAGCGTCATATCAACAAGAGCAAAACGTTTGATGGGCATATGTGTTTGTGTCTATATATATATATATATATATATATATATATATATATATATATATATATATATATATAAAACTTATCTATATAAGCTCTA
This sequence comes from Unio pictorum, assembly GCA_030141615.1. Taxonomy (NCBI): domain Eukaryota; kingdom Metazoa; phylum Mollusca; class Bivalvia; order Unionida; family Unionidae; genus Unio; species Unio pictorum. Next base: position 1,825,284 of record JARLTB010000257.1, on the reverse strand, counting down.
ATACTGTTAGCTTAATAAATAATAAAAAGTACTGAAAAGTACTGTTACAAATATTGTTCAAAACTTAAAAACGTGGTAAACCCCACCATAAAACAGAAAATAAAGATTTCAATTGAAAACAATGTGTTTGTCCATGATCATAAGCAGACATGAAAGGATCATCAATTTGATTGTGCAATATTTAATGCAACCTTTGATGACAAAGTATACATAAAACATGTTTTAGTATGGACATTTCATATTATACATTTGACAGGATCTGCAAATTTAAGATGTCTGCATGGTCCAACACTAAAAAGGAAACATAACAAGAAAGAAAAAAATCCATTTATTTTCTTTACAATAATACACTTTGCTGCATACATTGTCTGTTAGTTAAAATACAATGTTTAAACATGGGATTAGCAATCAATCGAAAGGACCCATGTTTTGGCAAATACTTGGATCCTGTGACACATTGGTACCTGGTTTATGGACTAACTATAATTTTAAACACCGGCTCCAGTCAAGACCAGATATATCACTCATATTACATGTATGTCAACTGTCAATATAATGTACTGATTAAATCTGATATAAAGAAGACATAAGCCATACATTAACATTTGTTTCTCATTGTTATTTTCAACTCATTATATGGGGCCCGGAGTGGCCGAGTGGTATAAAGTGCTTTCCGTAACGGAACAGTGCCCTCTCACCTCTGTCTGTGTGGGTTCAAGTCTAAGATTCGGTTAATCTAATTATGTGAGAAAGCTTGCTGGTAACTTCTTGTGGGTTGGTGGTTCTTTCTTGGGGTTTTCCCGGGAACTTCCTCCACCAATAATACTGGCCACCATGTATAGCCTATCGTGTGCTGAAAAATGGCATTAAACCCTAAAACAACAACAACAACAAATGAACTCATTATACCACACTTCATAATAATGCACAATGGATATTATCGCAGTCATGCCATGGACCACAATGATGTACTGTTACAGCATGGATATAATTAGTTTTTCTTACAATGGTGTACTATTACAGCATGGATATAATTAGTTTTTCTTATAATGGTGTACTATTACAGCGTGGATATAATTAGTTTTTCTTACAATGGTGTACTGTTACAGCATGGATATAATTAGTTTTTCTTACAATGATGTACTGTTACAGCATGGATATAATTAGTTTTTCTTACAATGGTGTACTATTACAGCATGGATATAATTAGTTTTTCTTACAATGGTGTACTATTACAGCATGGATATAATTAGTTTTTCTTACAATGGTGTACTATTACAGCATGGATATAATTAGTTTTTCTTACAATGGTGTACTATTACAGCATGGATATAATTAGTTTTTCTTACAATGGTGTACTATTACAGCATGGATATAATTAGTTTTTCTTACAATAATGTACTATTACAGCATGGATATAATTAGTTTTTCTTACAATGGTGTACTATTACAGCATGGATATAATTAGTTTTTCTTACAATGGTGTACTATTACAGCATGGATATAATTAATTTTTCTTACAATGGTGTACTATTACAGCATGGATATAATTAGTTTTTTTTTTCAATGGTGTACTATTACAGCATGGATATAATTAGTTTTTCTTACAATGGTGTACTATTACAGCATGGATATAATTAGTTTTTCTTACAATAATGTACTATTACAGCATGGATATAATTAGTTTTTCTTACAATGGTGTACTATTACAGCATGGATATAATTAGTTTTTCTTACAATGGTGTACTGTTACAGCATGGATATAATTAGTTTTTCTTACAATGATGTACTGTTACAGCATGGATATAATTAGTTTTTCTTACAATGGTGTACTGTTACAACATGGATATAATTAGTTTTTCTTACAATGGTGTACTATTACGGCATGGATATAATTAGTTTTTCTTACAATGGTGTACTGTTACAGCATGGATATAATTAGTTTTTCTTACAATAATGTACTATTACAGCATGGATATAATTAGTTTTTCTTACAATGGTGTACTATTACGGCATGGATATAATTAGTTTTTCTTACAATGGTGTACTGTTACAGCATGGATATAATTAGTTTTTCTTACAATGGTGTACTATTACAGCATGGATATAATTAGTTTTTCTTACAATGGTGTACTGTTACAGCATGGATATAATTAGTTTTTCTTACAATGGTGTACTGTTACAGCATGGATATAATTAGTTTTTCTTACAATGGTGTACTGTTACAGCATGGATATAATTAGTTTTTCTTACAATGGTGTACTGTTACAGCATGGATATAATTAGTTTTTCTTACAATGGTGTACTGTTACAGCATGGATATAATTAGTTTTTCTTATAATGGTGTACTGTTACAGCATGGATATAATTAGTTTTTCTTACAATGGTGTACTACTATTACAGCATGGATATAATTAGGCTTGTTTCAACAGATTGGAGTAATTTTTATATCTTGAAATCAGACATTTATCAAAATATCCAAGGCACACTGGCAGAATACTGACAGGATTAAAGCATTAGAAGTGCACCTACCACCGGACTGACAATGTACATTTAGGCTCACATGTGTCCATTGTCAGCATGGACTTAAAGACAAGGTTGACTGCTTGACCAATCAGATTTCTCAGTTTCTTATCCATGATCATGTTGCAGATTTAACTAATAGATTCAAGCACTTCTTTTAGCTTCATGTTCAGGAGTAAAATCTCATGACTAGAACATACAAGTAAACAATCATTCACTTGGAACAAAAGTTAATTCAAACAGCATGAAATAATATGATTAAAGCTTTTTCATATTACTCAATGAACAAAATCACTGTCAAAGATCAAATGCATGAAAACAACAACTTGTGTAAAGGACAAAGTCAGCTCATCTTTGACTAGACAGGCACTGGGGACGTGACTATTTGGCAGAAACTATAAGCACTGGAGATGTAATGTTCACTTGAATCAAGCTCTACTGTGAATTATTAATTTGGATGTTTAAAGTTAAACACACAATATGGCCAGAATATTTACATCCACTGCTGTGGCAAAACAATTATCTTTGACCTCCTGCCAGCCACCCCAAAGGCAAAGGGCAAGAGCTGTGGTTATGCCCACCTCATCGTGCCTATCAATAGATCAATATCTCAATAGATCAATATCTCAATAGATCTCAAGGGAAAAATTGGCCCAAAGTTCCATGAATACGTCTGTGATTTACAAATCATCGTCAAAGACAGGTACATGTATAAAAGACAGATACATGTATAAAAGACAGATACATGTATACAAGAAATAAGGTTTTACAATATGACCCAATATAGTGTTATTAAAAAAAAGGAGACTGGGAGTTCCAGATGTTATTTGCAGCATGTACCAAACACAGATGCTCAAGGTGTGCTGGATGTTGAGGGGGAAAAAATAAATAATCTGAAAATTATCCCCTTGACCCCGTCTGATACAGGACCCTGTTATAATTTTTATAAAAGAGAACAGGCCATGGAAGTAATCTGAGGTAATTTTGTCACTGCATCAGTTGTATTTTTTTCTTCTTCAGATTATTGGGATGGGTGATTTTATCAATTAAAAAAGGCTATCATACCCTGAGTCTTCTGTAAGCAGAGTCTTAACATTCAAAGTAACAGATGCACGATGATTATTGGACGGGGAGGAGGATTTTATCAATTAAAAAAAAACTATCATCTTGCATCTGTTACTCTGGATGTTAAGACTTCTGATTACAGAAGACTTTGAGTGTGTGACGGGGAGGAGAGCTCTAATAATTCGTGTTTTTGCTTGACTATACTGCAGCTGAGAATATCATATGGCAAAGAGGAAAAGGGCATATTTATCAGAGACAGATTGGTTCTCAAACTGCTGAGAATAACTGAATAAACAAAAAATTAAATTATGTACATCCGAAAGAAAAAAGTGACAAATGGTTTTCTTAATAATAAAATTGTAACAATCTTTATAAGAACATTACTTAATATAAATATAAATTGCAGGCACGTAGTTCGAAAACAGGTTACCGTTGTGACTTAAATGTCGTTGAACGAATCTGTCGTGCGAATAAATAATATGTACAACCTGATCAAGAAAATATTAGCATTAAACCTTATCATCTCCTATCATCTCTTTGCAACATCTTCGATCAGATAAATAAAAAAGGGATTTAATTTTTGACAATAATATACATCTGTTGCAAGTGGGTGGGTTCTAACCGAACCAGTGTCAAAATTAGTCCGAGTTTCCTCTGACCCTTGCCACCCCATTTTTTATATTTGTTTTTTTATGTTGGGGTGTAGGGTCAGAGCCACAGGCACTTGATTCTGAGTAAATTCATGTATACACTCACCATATAACACTGGTGAGTGTATACATGAATTTACTCAGAATCAAGTGCCTGTGGTCAGAGCGCATCCCCTATCGAAAACTTGGAATTCGGCGACACCAGCTGGTATCGGCATGGGGTACTCGCCTACTGACAGGCCTATAAAACTTTAATGACATTATATTGAGCCATACTTACATTAAATCGATAGGGAAATGATTTATCTTCTCCGAAAATACAAGTATAACACTGATTGTTAATTTAATCCGTTGTCGGACGAGACGAAATTACAGCGTTCATGAATTTTTGACCTGGTTCGCATCATATGCATTGCTAGTCACATGACTAGCCAAATCTCGCAGCATAATACGTCACATGTCAAATAGTCACGTGATAACAACAAACCCGCGTTGTCGTGTGGTTTCTGCGTGATCAATCTGCCTCTGACCAGGACGAAGCGCAGTCATTGGAAAATAATTGTACATGTACTATGATGGAGTGTTCCTGCTGCGGCACAGAGTTTCATAAAAAAAAATAAAGGATAAAAAATGGGGTGGCAAGGGTCAGAGGAAACTCGGACTATGTCAAAGTTAAATATACCTTTTTTTTTGTTTTATCCAGACAGAAACGCTATTGTTTCGGTAGCTTGCTGAAACAGTCTTTATCACGGTATCAATTTTCGATGCTAACGTATTGTGAAATAAATAATGTAAATGCTACTTCAGAATGCCTGTCAAAGAGAACAAGGTCGATTTGACAATGACAGTACCAGATCTTGCATAGTATTTAAGAGACATAACTCTGTCTGAAGAAAACCGTTGCAAGAGTTATCCAGTACTAACCGATGCATTATCAAATGGGTTCCATTTTTTAAAAACTCAGTAAAGATACAAAATATGACATGTATATGAATTGATACAATATGAAATGTTGCCAAGAGACTCAACTTTATTTCAAGACTGATAGAAACTACATCCCTTACATATGCACCAAGCTATTTTGATTGTGTATTTGTGAATACAATGTTTACACATTAAACTCCGTCATTTCAACAAATAATAGTGGACTGTGCATACAAGTCTAAGCCCCGAATTGCGTACATGCACGGAAATTGAGGTAAAATCTCATAGTAGTCCGCGTATAAGGCCGAATGAAACAAACACGTGTGTGTATGTGTGTGCGTGCGCGTGTGTCTTTTGAGAGGAGGTATAATTCTATCCTAAGCTTGAAAATGAAATATTCTTGCTCTGATTTGTACACTGAACGAGCTAATAGTTTCCATATTATAAATAATTAGGACTTTGTATAGCACCTAATCTTTAGAAGATCTAAACGCTTTACAACATATATAATGATATCACTACCAAGAAAACACAACATTATCACAGTAATAATATAAATGTCAGAATCTCAAGGAAACACACAGGCATATACCATGCAATTAGAAAACATAAAAAATGCTGAAAATATTTAAGGTGGGAAATATTATTAGGCCTTTAAGTTTGTTCTTGTTCAAGAAAGGTGAGTTTTAAGACTGCTTAACGTAAGTTTTCATACTACTGTAACAAGACACCATATTACACACAATTTGGGCAAGTCTCAAATAGAGTGACGTAATTGCTTCTGTTTGGTTACTCCCGGATACTTCCGTGAATTGCGGTAGGGTTAAGAGTTATATCCCTTTGCCACCTATAAAATCTACCTTCTATGTACATACATGTTTATTTATGCATCCGCCCCTTTGCTGAAAATGGACTTGTCCAGGAACTGGAAATTGTTCTCGAGGATGGCCATGGTTGTAATGAAAACTTCCGTTTAGCATCAGACGCGCAGATGATAAAGGTGTTATGGACACCCTGGTCGCAATCGGGTTAGGAATTATAAATCAATGAATGAATTGAGTAAGATGTATTGACTTTTTATCTTGTTTATGCTTTTCGTTATTGAAATCGGCACGGAGGGGGGGGGGGGGGGGGGTTACAAACAAACCGGGATGTAGACACAGACTATAGTAGGCGAAGATGGAGGAAAAGGATGCACACAACGGTATTTTGATAATATTACACATTTTATAAAGCGTCATCTCAGAGATTCCTTCTCCAATCGATTCCTTGATAGATTTTACGTCCAAATTGATGAGGTGATGCTGGTTCATTGTTTCATTTCGTTTCTACTCCACGCTAATTTCCATACGTCTGTAGGTGAATGCCTGACCGTACAGGTTCAGTGTACATGTACAAGAAGCTAACCGTGTTTGCAGCGCACAACTTTTTTTTTTAAAACAACATATTTTATGTTTAAACCATGAGTGTATCTTATGTTGATTTTTAAAATGTGAATAAAAAAAAAACTGAAGAAGAAACAATCAACTTATCAATTTGCAAATGTCCTTATGAACAAGAAGACAAAATCCTAGAACGTAGCGGATACACTCGGCAGGGATGAGAGCTCATTCACTCGGTCAATAAACAGTTGCCAGGAGCATATCGTAACTCCATTCAATGTGCAAATATGTGTATTTATATGTGATATAAATGAAATATATGTATAGTAAGTACGCTGTATCAATGATATAACGCTCGTTGTATCAATTATTCATTAAAAGGAAACTCTGACAAGCCTAAAATATTCAAAAGTGGGTATAAATTTGACCTGAATTCAGAATCTTCATAGTCCAACAAGAGCCATGGCTAGAAAATGGATTACTAAAAGTTTACCATCCTGGAGCCATTTTGTGTCAAAACCGTACACTGTGTTTCATTCCAATTTAAATGTAATTAGCATAGGTTATAATGCAAACAAGCCAACATGAGCATGTAATTGTTCAAAGTTCGATGCAGGTGTTACGTTCGTAAAAGGCAGAGGACGTAATAATGTTGATGACGTCCCATGTTGAATCTGTTGACGTTGTTCAAGTGTTCCTAATGTGTGGTGGACTTGAGAAGCAAAACGATAAAGAATATGAAAAATATGTGTTTACATATCAACTATTATCTTACACTGGCTGACATTTGTCAGAATATAGTCTTAAACTATTTGAATATAGCTTAGAAATGCAAGAGTAACGTCAAAGGGAATGCCAGTTAGTCTATATTCTGAGTTAATACTATCGTTCTAAACTGGCAAACATTTGTCTTAATTGTAGTTTATCATTTCTGCATGTTTATCCTAATCTTGTCTTATAATTTCTGCATTTTAGATATGTCTTGTATTAAAAATATCTTGTCTTAAAATATCTTAACTATGTCTTTATGATATATAAATATTTTTGCTGCCTAGTATTAAGTTTGTGAGTCATAGCAGTGTTGATATAGGTTTACAGACATTTCTGGAATAACTTTTAATGTACATAATCGTTTAGTTTACTTTATCTGCTCAACAGCCAAACAGAATCTTCATTGGATTCACAACACACTGGAAACGTCACATAATTTCATTTCTACAACTACTTCCTTAAGGAAATATATTTATTCTCCACCTGTTTACGACGCGGGTTTTGCGTGGCATGTGGAACGTCCGACTAATTAGTGTGCACGGCCGTACACTGTCAGAAGATCATATAGTGGCCATATCGTAAGACGGTGAGAGGAGTGCCCAAATACTTGTGAAAATTCGATGTAATTAATACAGGAAAAGCTACTGCGACTATGAGGAAGTTAAAGAATGGCTGTCAGAAACCTGGTATGAAGAATTATGTACGATACTAATCACTAAGCGAGACTCACAACATGGCATTGCTACATTTGAAAATTTCACATTAGAAGCATGCAAAATTATCATGTAATGTAACAAGTGAAAATAGCCAAACTTGTTCAAAGCTGCTCACGTACCAGATTACCATTATTGTATCAAAAATATTAAATTAATAATTAGAAAACCAACATCCTATCATATAACAAGTTATTAGGTGTTGTTTAAATATGGCATCGTGACATGTATCGACATGCCATAACGATTTGTAGTGACATGTATCGACATGCCATAACGATTTGTAGTGACATGTATCGACATGCCATAACGATTTGTAGTGACATTAAAACATTACACTACTTTCGAAATCATTTCCATGGCCAATTCACATAGACTAATACGATTTTGCATGTTTGCTGAAAATTTCAAAATTGTATCTTGGCTTATTTACTCAGAAGCAGGCAGTTGTTTTAGACGAAGAAGAAGAAACAAACAGTAGGCACGAATTATAATTTTTCTAAACCTGAAGTAGTTCTCGACAGGTTCAAGCAATACATTGATTATTTGCCACGTTTTGATATACTACTTCATGTATTAGGTCGTTTCTCCTATATAGCCCCAAGCTACAAAGAAAACTAATCTTGATTTTAAATTTTATGTGTTGTTCTAAGACCTTTACTTGAGGATATTTCATATTGATCTTGCTCGTTTGAATATTAGTAGACGAATTCGTAGTTAACAATCTTTTTTGGTTCCTACATTTAAATATTTACGTCTGAGGTTTTTGACATTAATCGTAGTGGTTTCTCTTTTGAAGGTTGAATTTGCACTTCTTTATTTTTTTATTTACATGAAACATTTAATTCATTTATATTTATCGGAGTAATATGTACATGCATATCCGTTTGATTAATATAATTACATGCATATCCGTTTGATATATATAATTACATGCATATCCGTTTGATTCATATAATTACATGCATATCCGTTTGATTCATATAATTACATGCATATCCGTTTGATTAATATAATTACATGCATATCCGTTTGATTCATATAATTACATGCATATCCGTTTGATTAATATAATTACATGCATATCCGTTTGATTAATATAATTACATGCATATCCGTTTGATTAATATAATTGCATGCATATCCGTTTGATTAATATAATTACATGCATATCCGTTTGATTAATATAATTGCATGCATATCCGTTTGATTAATATAATTACATGCATATCCGTTTGATTAATATAATTACATGCATATCCGTTTGATTAATATAATTACATACAGAGTAACCTGGATAGTTTATCTTCATGTACATTAATCTGAGTAACTTTATAACATCTATATTAATTAGCATGAGTAGTTAAGTACATGTATGTTAATCTGAGAAACTATAGAATCTGAGCAATTTAAATACATGTACATTAAGCCGGTTCATTTTAGAACATTTATATTAATTAGCCTAAGTTAAGTACATGTATGTTAATATGAGAAACTAGAGAATCTGACCAATTTAAATACATGTACATTATTCCGAGTAATTTTAGAACATGTATATTAATTAGCCTGAGTAAGTTAAGTACATGTATGTTAATCTATGAAACTAGAGAATCTGAGCAAAATAAATGAATGTAATCTTAGTAATTTATATACATGTTACGATACTGCATTCTAAACGTAATTATTATGATCATACAGTGATGTTTGAAGTATGAAAAATTAGGAGTTATTACACCTTTGACAATTTATTAAAGAAAAAGTCTAATCAAGCTGTAAGTATACTATAACTTAACATACATACATACATTCATACATACATACATACATACATACATACATACATACATACATACATACATACATACATACATACATACATACATACACATGCTAATTGTACGTGTTTTTATAGTAGGAAGTTTCTACTCCATGGAACTCAGGATGCTCTCCTAGTCAGTATCAAAGAATGCAATCATACTGGCACAAACTGTTAAATATACAGTTACTAAATATCCACTACTGAGTATCCATCATATTTTCACAAAATATTAATCTAACCGATATTACTTATCGCCATCCCTCCTGAATACTTGAAAGTCTTGATAGTTTAACTGTTAAGATGATAAATAAAATGTATAAAAGATCGGGGTTTCTTTTTCCTAACCCTAACCCCCACCCCCAATCTGATCCAGAAAAATAAGAATATATATATATATATAGTTTCTCGTATTTATTTCTTCGGACAAGTAAGGATTCGTAGTATTCACGATTTCTTCAGGCGAATAAGACTATGTACAGTATTCCGTATATATTTATCCAGACGATCAAACAGGGATGTGGAGGGCAGGGGAACTATCCCTTACCCCGACCCGAATTTGCATGTGCTGTAAACTGGATGTATCCTATATATATATAACTTAAAAAGCCCGTTAAGTGTTGCCCCCCCTCCCCCTAAAAAATATTGAAATGACGTCACTACAATCAAGGAAGCATTGTTTCTTGTGTATATTTTTCAGGAAACCTCTCTCTCTATGCTTGGCAAAGACTACATCTGAGACCAAAGCGGCTATATGTTGTGATTCTCGCGATCTTAATTGTGATTCCTGTGTTCCTGTATGGTTATCTGATTGGCTATTTACAAATGGATTCACAGTATATACATGTACCGAATATAATAAGTTTCCAATATCGTGAAATAGAAAAAATGAATTCCATGATATATTCTGATTCTGAGTCGAACGTTGTTGGTGTTCAAATGAATATCAAAAAAAATAATTTAAAACGGAACAAAGGTACGTTCCAGCAAAGTAAGATGGCCACATCAATTTATTCCGATTTTGAGACTATATCGGGTATGATTAACGATATAATAGCGACATATCGCCAAATAGCAACGGACGACCTTAGAGTGGAAGCGAAAAGTGATTTTTCCTGCAAACAGAACGATACGGAGGACATTCTCTGTATGGTAGGTACCTTTTCTCACTCTTTGCTCAAAAATATTGCTCTTAGTATCGCATTCTCATATACGTCTAGAAAATGTAACCAATTGCATTTAAAGCTGTGCTCTGAGAGACGTTTAACTAAAGATACATTACAGATGGCAATTTACCCAAACAATTCGAAATGATACATTGAGAATAAACCGTCCATGTTTAGTACTGTTCGAAAGAAAGTCAGCGTAGAGAAAAAGCCGTCAATCCTTTTAGCTGTTAATCCTTTTAATTGTTTGATGCCGATTATATGCAATAATAATGAAGCATTCAATCAAACAAATTTATATTAATTAAAATAACGAGAAATTAACTTATTCTTCGTCAATGCTACCCTGCTCCAACAGTCATATAGTAAAATACCTTTAAGTTGTTTTACTACAAGTCAGTTAACCTAAAATATGCATATTGTCTTCTTGAAACTCTACCTATATTATTAATGAGTTATAAAACTACCTGTATTATTACTGTAAGAGACATCTACCAGTACTATAACTGTGAGATACATACATATAGTATAACTGTGAGATGCAACTACCTGTATTATTACTATAAGAGACATCTACCAGTAATATAACTGTGAGATACATACATATAGTATAACTGTGAGATGCAACTACCTGTATTAATACTATAAGAGACATCTACCAGTATTATAACTGAGATACATACATATAGTATAAATGTGAGACGCAACTACCTGTATTATTACTGTAAGAGACATCTACCAGTATTATTACTGTGATATACATACATATAGTATAACTGTGAGACGCAACTACCTGTATTATTACTGTAAGAGACATCTACCAGTACTATAACTGTGAGATACATACATATAGTATAACTGTGAGATGCAACTACCTGTATTAATACTATAAGAGACATATACCAGTATTATAACTGAGATACATACATATAGTATAAATGTGAGACACAACTACCTGTATTATTACCATAAGAGACATATACCAGTATTATAACTGTGAGATGCAACTACCTGTATTATTACTGTAAGAGACATCTACCTGTATTATAACTGTGATATACATACATATAGTATAACTGTGAGATGCAACTACCTGTATTATTACTGTAAGAGACATCTACCTGTATTATAACTGTGAGATACATACATATTGTATAACTGTGAGATGCAACTACCTGTATTATTACTATAAGAGACATCTGCCAGTATAATAACTGAGATACATACATATAGTATAAATGTGAGACGCAACTACCTGTATTATTACTGTAAGAGACATCTACCAGTATTATAACTGTGAGATACATACATATAGTATAACTGTGAGATGCAACTACCTGTATTATTACTATAAGAGACATCTACCAGTAATATAACTGTGAGATACATACATATAGTATAACTGTGAGACACAACTACCTGTATTATTACTATAAGAGACATCTACCAGTATTATAGCTGTGAGATACATACATACAGTATAACTGTGAGACACAACTACCTGTTTTATTACTGTAAGAGACATATACCAGTATTATAACTGTGAGATACATACATATAGTATAACTGTGAGACACAACTACCTGTATTATTACTGTAAGAGACATCTACCTGTATTATTACTGTAAGAGACATCTACCAGTAGTATAACTGTGAGATAAATACATACAGTATAACTGTGAGACACAACTACCTGTATTAATACTATAAGAGACATCTACCAGTATTATAACTGAGATACATACATATAGTATAAATGTGAGACGCAACTACCTGTATTATTACTGTAAGAGACATCTACCAGTATTATAACTGTGAGATACATACATACAGTATATATATATATATATATATATATATATATATATATATATATATATATATATATATATATATATATATATATATATGTGTGTGTGTGTGTGTGTGTGTGTGTGTGTGTGTGTGTGTGTGTGTGTGTGTGTGTGTGTGTGTAGCGCCTAATCTATAGAAGATCTAACCGCTTTACAACATATATAATGATATAACTACACACCATGCAATTAGAAAACATAAAAACATGCTGAAAATATTTAAGGCAGGAAGCGTTTTAGGTCTTTAAGTTTGTTCTTGCAGTCGAGAAAGGTGCGTATTACGAGCACTCTTGAACGGGATCACTGTGGGTTGTGTATAATTTCAATGGCCGATTCATTCCATGTTGCTGGGACCTGGTATGCTAAAGAACGTTGTCAATATGACTTCATTTTTATAGTGGGAATAATGAGTATACGATTGTCCGGAGAGGAGCGTAAGTATATTTATGGTGTGTACACATGGGTGAGGCCAGACTTGTATGCTGGACTGTAGTCAGTCATTGAAACGTAGCACATAGAACAAATGTTTGTGCTTGATTCGGTATTGAATGGATAGTCACTGTAGGGTACAGAGCAGCAGGGAGTTGTGCTCTGATCGTGGTACTCTAAGGATGATCCAAGCAGCTGTGTTTTTAACTTTGTGATATTTCTGGAGTAGATCTTGAGACGAGCCAGACATAATATGTTACAATAGTCCAGTCTTGCAAGTACTAATGAACACACATGTGATTTAGTTGGAACAACTGAAAGATACTTGAGAATAGAGCTGATGCGTCTCAGCTCAAGATGTGCAGCCTTGCATATGTTCATGACATGGTGGCGCAATGTAAGAGTACTCTGTAGTTCCATACTGACTGTGTGAATTTAATGTTGGTGTTGACATTTATTGTTTAAGGTAAAGGATGTGAATGAGAACGTCTTTGTGTTGCAGTCAGAATGGGCTCCGTTTTATAATTATTTATCTGCAGCTTGTTACATGTCATCCATGATTTCATATCAGAAATGCACCTATCTACTCCTTGGACGGGAGCATCAACTTCATGTGTCTGGCTAGATTTGTATGTTTGGGTTTCATCAGCGTACAATTGGTGAGACACTGGATGAGTATATATGACACTGGAGAGCGGCTGAGTATATAGAATGAAGTAAGCAGGTCCCACAACCGACCCCTGTTGAACACCACAATCTAGATTAAAAGGGCTGGAGTTTATTCCGTTTGCAGATACAATTTATGTACTGTTGATTAAGTAGGACTTGAAACACAGTAAGGCTGTATTGTGAATGTCATACACGGGAATTAAACCTTTAAATGTATTATGTTACAACTAGTTTCCTGTAGAAACAGGCATGTAAAGTTTTGTAAACACGGTTTTTGTATTTTATTTGTCTGTCTTATCTTATCTATGTTCTGTATTTGCCTTTGATAAAGACTCATTAAGAGTGGAAAGCGCTCAGGCTAGAGTGAAACTAGTTTTGCACTGTTGCTTGTCAGTTTTTTGCATTATATATATATATATATATATATATATATATATATATATATATATATATATATATATATATATATATATATATATATATATATATATATACATGTACCTATATTATTACAGTGATGTACATATACTTTTTTTTATTAATTGGGGATCCTTCTACCTATAGTATTAATTTAAGATTCATCAACCTCGAAAGTAAGTAGTCCTCAAGCATAATCCGTAAACAAAAAAGTAAATTCTCCACAGACACAAGTCTTGAACAAAAGGAATCTGTCATCAAACATACGCCGCAAACAACAGTAAACTGTCCTCAGTAATAGTCTTACACAAACGTAATTTGTCCTCAAACACGAGCCTCTAACAAAAGTAATGTGCCCTCATATACAGACCTTAAACACATGCTCTAGACAAAAGCAAATTGTCATCAAACATAAGCCTCAAACAAAACCAAGCTGTTATCAAACACAAACATTAAACAAACGTAAGCTGTCCACCAACGTAGACTTGTTTTAAAAGTAGGCTGCCGTCAAACACGCATCAAACAAAAGTGTGTCGTCCTTTAACATTAAGCTTCAGAAAAGTAACCAGTTTCGAGAGAAAAAGCTTGATACAAAAGATTAAGCTGTCCTCATATGTAAAACCTCAAGCAAAAGTATGCTGTCTTGAAACATCAGCTGAAGAAATCTCACCGAATATTATTATGTAATGATGCATTGTTTATAGTTTAGGTCATGACGGAACGAAAACAATGCATTTAGAATTGTATCTTTTTATTGCGATGTCAAGGTATGTGATTAAAGGAAATCAAACAATCGTACAAATTAAAGATAATTATTTTAATATAGCTGGGCTTAAAAATAAGTTTCGTTTTTATTTTAATCAAAATTCATTGGGGAAATTCGGCAAATAAGTGAGACATTTGATTTTCATGCGATAAGTATCAACTTACGTTTATTTGTACGGAGATTCCATGTTAAACAATGTCTCTGTAATATCTTTATATAGGAGAAAAAAATCTTCAAAAAAAAGTATTTTTTTAAAAAAAACCACTTAGTTTAAGTTTGCTGTAGATTGGGAGAAATGAATGAGCAGGTTTTCCTGACTTATAACTCTGTAATATCAATTCATTAGTTACCTGGTTCTCTATTGCAGAATGTCCAAATATGCTGGACCCGATAAGACTGTTAAATTAACTCGTCACTCATCAGTAACCTGGATCGCTATACAGACTGCCCAAATATGTTGGACCCGATAAGACTGTTTCTAAATCAACTCATCCGTAACTTGATTCTATATTTACACAGGCGAAATGTATAGATCCCAATCAGCCTGTCCTAACATTAATCAAATATTTGTATACTGACCACCGTTATAAAACGTTCAAAACCTTTTTATCCAAATCGCATCCGTTTTAGCGACATTTCATTCTTTATAACTTTATTTTGCAGACACTTCCAAAACCTATTGAGAATGTGAAAAATCCATGTTGGTTTGACGCTTATGGGAGATTTAGGTGTCTCCCATACTTTCAACTCATCGGATTCAGTAAATGTGCATCATCTGACTTATTTGCTAGGATCTGCGCTCACCCACAGGTCCTTGCGAACAAAGGGGGAAATAGCAAAGAGACCAAATGGTGGCCAAGGTTTAGATATGGGATTTATAGTAAGATAGAACAATTCTATGTACATTTGTCTTTATAAACTTTTTGCCAGAACCTAAATTGTATATCTTCAGAATCTGATAAACTTCTGTTAATCAAGTAGCTATTATTGGAAAGAAAAATTGTGCGGTTTTTGCTTTAGTTTAATTACACTTAGAAATATATTTTTTGTTTTCTAATGCCGTCTCTTCTTTAATAAGAAACTTACGATGCATATTATTTTAGATCTTTGAACCCAAGAACTTAATGTTGTAAGGATGACAGAACTAGATTATCAGATTTAATCTAAGTAATGGTCTTTGTTTGAACTAATTAATGTATGTAATTGTCTCTATTTGGAATATTTAATCCAAATTATGGTCATGCATTTCGGCCAATTGTCTAATCACTGGTCACAGTATTTGAATTACAAAATTTAAGTAATGGTCAATTTATTTAGACTATTTAATCCCTGTATTTGGATTATCACATAATCTAAACAATAGTAAATATATTTGAACGACTTGATCTAAGTAATGTCTCTGTATTTGGACTACATAATCTAAACAATAGTAAATGTATTTGAACGACTTGATCTAAGTAATTGTCTCTGTGCTTGGACTATTTAATCTAATCTAAGTAATGATCTATGTGCTTGGACTATCTAATCTCAGTAATTGTCTCTGTGCTTGGACTATTTAATCTAATCTAAGTAATGGTCTCTGTGCTTGGACTATCTAATCTCAGTAATTGTCTCTGTATTTGGACTATCTAATCTAAGTAATTGTCTCTGTGTTTGGACTACTAAACTATACTATTTGTCTCTGTCTGGACAACCTAATATATACAATGTTCTCGGTATTGGGACTACATAATCATAGTAATTATCTCTGTCTGGACTACCTAATGTATACAATGTTCTCGATATTGGGACTACATAACTATAGTAATTATCTCTGCCTGGACTACTTAATATACACAATGTTCTCGATATTGGGACTACATAACTATAGTAATAATCTCTGTCTGGACTACCTAATGTATACAATGTTCTCGATATTTGGACTACATAACTATAGTAATTATCTCTGCCTGGACTACTTATGTAGTGTTGTCCGTATTGGGACTACATAACCATAGTAATTATCTCTGTATTGTGAAGACTTAATTTATTGTCATCTTATCTTTATTATCGTTTAACTATCTCAGTGTCAATGATCAGCTTAGTTCCTTCTGACTGTCATGAAAAGTTAAAATGGATGGCACGGATTTTCACATTTTCTTGATATGATCATGATAGAGAGAATACTAACGAACATTGTAAGACAAGGATAAATATCATATATCTAGATATTGTGCATTGTATATATCTAGATATTGTGTATTGTATATATCTAGATATTGTGTAAGCAAACGTTGACCAATTTGGAATGACGCAACAGTTGCTGTGACAAAACACTGCTTGACATATGTCTGAACCATTTTTTACAAATAAGTATTTCTGTTATAATTTTAGAAAGCAGTATGTAATGATGGACCAGTAAAATGTGTGCATTAATCTGATTCTGTTAAAAATGTTACGGTGAAAATCCAACACAAATTAAAACAACATTGATGAAAACACTGTTATATTTGTAAAAGGCTTTTAGATATTCGAATTAACTTAATGATTATCGAATAGCAAACGTCATCTGAAGGGAGAACAAAAAAGACTGTTTTTCAATATATATATATATATATATATATATATATATATATATATATATATATATATATATATATATATATATATATATATATATATATATATATATATATATATATATATGTATGTATATATTGTCAAGTTTTAGCTTGAGATTATTTTTCAGAGTATAAAGGTCAGTCAGACAGCAGAAAGCAGACTTTGGAGGACTATCTAAATTATTTTTCTGCCACAAACATATCTCAGAATACCAGTCTAATAACGGGTGAGTGATGATTGTGTGTAAATACCCATTAAAAAGTATCTCCAAATAATAGTCTAATAACGGGTCAGTGATGATTATAAGTAAATACTGTAATAAATTTGGAGTATGCGCATTTGATAGTGCCCCGTTTTAAGCAATTCTTAGATTTGTGTAATTATTGGGATTCGGCGCCATGGAAATATTCATAGCCTGGAATAATTAGCTAATTACTAGGAGCAAACGTCACGGAGTCGAGTGTCAGTGAGTTTGAATTATGCCATGGTTCGCTAGTGGTGAATTTAGGTCCAAACTGAATGACTGTCCCTGGAATAAAATAGTCCATATTAAAATCTAGTGGTGTACAATAGTAGTGTTGCTGAGATGGTAGTATTTACGGTAGGAAACCGGTAAATTACACAATAGAATCAATAAGTAGGGACTTGGTAGATGCCGTTTATGTGTCCATAGTGGAAAAAAGGTGTGGTTATATTGGCGTAATGTGCCTGTAATAATGTACATTGACAGGCCTAGGGTGGCGGAGTTAAAATAGTTCCCAGTGAAAAAGGGGATAATAGTGTATTTTCTATGGTATAACCTGCTGGTGGTACGGAAATCTGATGATGATGAAGAAAAACCATGCAAAAGTGCGGTTGATGGATTTTTGGCAAGTTGATTTATATGTGGTCTTGAATTGATTAGAGTAAAATTTAGTATGTAAAAGCAGACACGTCTGGCTTTATAATTTAAAACTCAAATTGTATGGAAGTGTTTGGAAATTAGGGGAAAACATCTGACTTCCAGCGTTTACACTTGATCTAACTTATCTTTCATTCAGGCTTGATCTAATGTAATTTTATTTAGGCTTAGCAGCAGAGGGAGCGAATCGGACAACTTTTTACAGGCGTCGATTCGGCAAACTATGGCTTCCTCGTAAATCGTAAAAAAACGCGTCCATTTGACTAACTAACGCTTCCTCGAAATTGCCAGCAATTCATCAAAAAAAAGGACGCCGACGTTCCCTCTGCTGCAATGGGTTAACAATTCTTGTTAGGATTTCATAAACAAACTAATTTGTAAAACCTCATTTCGTAAATCAATCAGATTATTGGACTGGTCAGTCAGTTAATTTTCGTTAATGAATCATTATGACATCGCAAATAGACTGGATTAGTTGGATCCTCAATGATTAGAAATCCTGGATGAATATAAAATATATCCCTGTTGGGCTTGGTTCGATGCCCCGATGACATCTCATACTAAATTTAATGCAATCACCGAGGATATATTCACGTTGAACGGAGCGATATGCCATCCACCGCCATCTGGGTCATTATTATGTCTGAGGATTGTTTGTGGTATTTTAACCATGCGTCATGAATCTTTTTAAATTTTTCATCGATGGTGTCGTTAAGTTGTTTCTTTAGTGTTGCTGCATCGATGTTGTATCCAGAGAGTTTAAATTGAGATATATTATCCTCTCTCAAAACAAATAGTTAAAATTCGCTGTCATGCTTCTCCTGTGCTGTCAATTACCATTTTAATGTTACGTTATGAATAAAGTCAACATTAAATATAACCTGATTTAATATTTTTATATGTTTGATAATATTGTTATAAACGTCTTTATTCCCGGGAATATAAACATCAAATTCATCTTTTAGTTTATTAAGTTGGCTGGTAAATGTTTTATAGATAGTATCAAGATATTCTGTAAAATAGGCACCAGTCATTGTACCAAGATTTTCTCGTTTGCCTTGTTCATCTATGTTTAAAAAATCTCCCAACGAAGCCAATTTCTGCTCCCAGAGATATAAATTTTCATTTCTTTTCCAGTAGAGGTTTTCCATTTATCTATATTTTTTTTGGTATTAAAATTATATGTGTGTTTTATAGGTTTTGTTCCGGTGCCTGTATATTCCTCAGGGTGTAATTGTTCATCTTTGACATAATCAGATCTGTTAGGTTCGGGTATCAGGCCACCCTAGTATTTTTCTTATAGAACTCTGATAGATATCTACGACATATCCGGGTGAGTTTATCTCAATGGCAGATGATAGAGTCGGCTCGTGACCTGTTATAGCAATTTTCGATTATTTTCCTGTACTGAATTTTATTCTACGCTGAAATTCAGCATTAATTTGTTCGATTTGGTAGGGCCCAGATGGTAACAAAACAACATTCCAGTCTGGAGTTCCATCGGGTTTATTATTATTTGCAAACACCAAGGAATTATTCGGTTGTTGACCACCAAATGCTACCGACCTAATGTTAGGCCAATTGTGATACACTCGTAGTTTTGCTAGCGCTATCTCCTTCACGGAAATCGGAGTAGGGAAATTCACACTGAATTCAGGATTCGTTGATGTTATTGAGATCATGCTGGTTTTCACCGGTGTGGTGTTTTTCCTTATTTGTTGAATCGGTTCGGTATTTTTTACTATTCGTTGAAGTAGTTTGTGCGGTGTTGTCATTGTTATTATCATTATCGTTTTCTAATTTCGACATCACGGAATCATAAACACGTACTATTTCTGAAAATTCACTATCT
Source organism: Unio pictorum (assembly GCA_030141615.1). Lineage (NCBI taxonomy): Eukaryota > Metazoa > Mollusca > Bivalvia > Unionida > Unionidae > Unio > Unio pictorum. The sequence continues at coordinate 1,804,786 of JARLTB010000257.1, read as the reverse complement.
GATATTAAAGTATCATCGAGTGGCGATGATATCATCGAGGATAATTGCGAGTACGTCGTTGACACAGCATGGAACTTAACCACATAATCTTGCAGTTTGCGTTGGCTGCATGATGATATTTCTTTTGATATAATCGAAATAATTCCCGCGATTGTTGTCGCGTCTGATATACAAACTGGAACAGCTATCGAAGCAATCATTGTCACCGAAGAGAGTATTATACTAGTTCCGGTGATTACACCAATCAACGAGTACACGGTAACATCAACTGCGGTGATTCTTCGTCGGTATTTTTTTTATTTTTGTTTGGTACTCCTCGGTGAGGGCTTTGAGTTTTGTTTGAAATTCTCTGACCTGATCATAGCGATATTGTTGTGATGACATTTTATTTATTGCAACAGATTTCAATTGAAACCGCTAGTTGTTTAATTGTTTACTTAAAAATCCGCTACGAATTCCACATACCATGTTACTGAAACCCTAACTAGATTATTATCAGTGGTTGTTATCGTGAATTGTTCAGTTGTATCCTTGTCAATGATCGTTGATATCGTATTGTTGACCCCAGATGAACTCGACGATGATATATTAAACTGAGTCGGTGTCACTAGTGTTAATCGATAAATGCCTTTGACGATCGTTGTGATACTTAGCGTGTTAATGGATGGTGTCCACGCAAATGATCCGTGTTGAATCGTGTATACTACGTTATTGGTTTTCTCATGAGGAATTTTTTTCTTCAAGTATTTCTATTATCTTTGGTAAATTACCCTTGATGACATCGTTGATCGTTTTAATATCATCACAGGTAGCTTCTATTCGCCGATTAATCGCTGATATTTCATCGAGTTTTGCAATAATGTCATTGAGATCCATTTTAATATCATCTGGTTTCACGTCTTTACCAAAAAATTCATCTACGGCATCATCAGTCTTTTTAAAAATTTTACGAAACGTTGAAACTGTTTTACGTGTTCTTCATATTTGGATTGAAGTGTTGCAAATTCTAACAGTTGTTTTTATCTCGGTGAGATTTGGTGTGGTCACTGGTGGATTTCCATTAAACTCTAGCAACGGTTTGTCAATTTTGTCAATTATACTTCTTTGTAATTCAGAAAACCGATCGAATTTAGTTATATGATCGTTGTATTCATCGCGTAGAGTTTTTAATGGTTATAATGGTTTTAATGGTTTTTAATGGTTTTAATGGTTTTTAATGGTTTTAATGGTTTTAATGGTTTTTAATGGTTTTAATGGTTCTAAATCGTTAATTCGTTCCACAATAGTTGATATAAGTACGCCCGGTTTGAGTTTACCCTGATCAGAAAACAGCGCTATTGTATGGTCTGTTGCATCTCGTTGTTTAACTAAAATATCATCCAGGGAAACATTAATAGTTTTCAATTTACCCTGACGATCTTGAAATACAACTATTTCATTGGGATCAACGCTTGCTAAGTTCAACATCTCAGCTAATTCATCTTCGATTATTTTTTTTATATCACCAGTTGCAGATATTTCCGCGGTTGGTTTCTTCAACGCTAATAAAGATCGTCCCCAAATATCAATCAGGTTATTCTATATAATTTCTGTCTAAAATCATCGTTGACGACTCCGTCGTTGTCAGCGACTGCTGGTGTATGAGGTGGTTTTCCAGATGATGAAATAGCGTCAAGGACATTTAATACTTCGTTGCCGCATATTGGTGGGTCATTCATTTCTTGTGTTGGTAGCGTAGAATACCAACAAGGGGTGTTTAAGCGGTTTATATAACTCATAAATTCTTTAGGCGGCGCTAGCCCGTATGAATCAAAATAAACAATTGCACGTGGATCAATCGCGTATGCAACCAAGTGAGTTCCAGGCCCTCTGCTGTTATTGAGATTAATGATACCGGTTTCAACGCTGTTTGGTTGTGTCGCCAACTGATCTTTCATAAAAACACCTTTGAAGTTTTTTATCGCAATAGCAGCATCGAGTAAATCAAAATTTGACATTGGAACTTTTGGTGTTAATAAACCGGTTCCAGTCTCAGGCCGCTTCCCTTGTACCATGAATAAGGGGTTACTGGTAGTCTTAGACCCTTTCCTCGTTTCTTTTTTTATATATCTTTTCCAGGTTGCTTTCTTTATTGCCATCCCTGCCGCGGTACCAACGGCCCCTAACGCTGCCGCTTTAGCCACCGCTGGGGCCGCTGACGCAATCAACGCTGAAATCGCGGCTAACAACGGGAATATACCACCTGATTTTATCTTGTTTTTGATCGCAGCTGCAGAGAGAGTGATCTGAACGCATTTTTTATTTTTGAAAGCATCATTGAAGTGTTTTATCTGACGAGTTGTCAGTGACAATTTATTCTCAGCACCAGACATTTGATTGTATTTCAGCGTTATCGTGGATTCACATTTTTTAGCCGATTCTGATTACAATTTTTTAATCTGACCGGGAGTTAACGCACCACTAATATGACTATATGACATTATACAATAACAGATTGATCTAATTGTAACAGTGGAAAAATCCGAAGGATTTTCAATCATAGATTTCCACTGGTGCATCAACGACTCTCATTTTTCCACCAACACCTTCGAGTAGCATTGATTTGTCACTGAGAATCACAGCAACTGCTCTGTAATTAGCAATAGCACCACTAAGCACATTAGCTCTAAAGTGTATATCAACGACGGATTGTTTTGTTAAATCAAGATGTTCCAGCGAAAAGTAATAGATCGGATACAGATTTTTAAAATTCAATCGTAATATTTGTAGACCAGTATCAACATTTTGATCGCGTCCTAGATATGACAACAGACGATGATACACACTTGCAATATGGTTTTGATCGTAATTAAGTTGTATATCCTCGGATGGTTCTTGCTGGCCATTTATTCGTCAGTAACACCTAATCGATCAAATATCATATGGCTGAACCGTTGATCGCCAGCTCTCGTCATATCCTGTAACGCAATAAATATATGACGCGGAGTAGAAACACCTTGTTTGGATGCCAGGTTCCATGTAAATGTACCATTAACAGCTGATTGCTTAGTATCTGTTGTTGTTGTTAGACAACTTAGTAATGATTTTCCTCCACGATCCATAAATGATAGTAATCATTCTTCTGAGGTAAGTGATGGAATCATTACTGACATCCACAATGATAGTTTTGTTAAAATGACTTTATCGGCATAAGCAAGTATGTTTGCAGGGTCCGCTGGAGTCCTCCAAGATCGTCATTTTCATCACCGTTTCGCACGAGTACTACCGTAGGTTTTGCTCCATAGATAACTTTTCTAACATTTCTGCAGAATCCAAATATATGATGCAGTGGAATCGCGTATGAAAATGATTTACGCCGCCCTTCCAACATTAACATGCGTGTTGCGGCTCCTAGATTAAAATTGGGATCATTGTTTATAATCATATCCTCAACATCAGCATTAGCAGTTTTAGCATTATTTCTTGGTTGTCCTACAACAAATTGATTTCTTCCAGTACTATTTTTAGTATACTTTGCAAACATCATAGAAGGACCTGCCGATCTTATATAATCATCGGAATATCTTGCTAGCCCTATTATTGTTGTGGCCACATCAACATCGCGTTCGATAGACTCAATCTCTCTTCCATCAATCATATATCTTGCGCTCTCAAATAGCGCCATGATACCATTATTGACAAAACCGACTTGGGTACCATCTGGATACGGTGCTGGTACACCAGGAGTATCAGCAGCTGTTACAAGTTCTCCTTCTACTTCGATAAACGCTTCACACGGTAGAGAGTATTTGCTGGTATCATGAACTTGAAGTTCAATTCTTGATCGAATATCCTGTTGTACTGCATGATAGGAATAGTATTGATAATCGCATACAAAATCATTCTTGAGCACTGGGGAGTCCATATCAAACGCTTTATCAGGTGACCGTTTGAACATTTTATTATATATTCGTTGATCTAAATCATGATTGGAAAATCTTCGATTTTCATTGTCGTCGTTGACGACCCCGTCGTGGTTTTAAGCCACTTCCCGCTATCATATTTGCGATGTCGTTTTGGTCACTTGCGGTCAATGATGGAGTTCTCAACGAAGTTGTCAATGACGCTAATGTTTGATATACTGCGTTATTTATTATTTTACTAACATTTGCAGGTATTACTTGTGTAGATGGTAGTGGTCCTAGTGACTTCGTTGCTGGTGGTTTCCTTCGCCGCCGAACTAGCGCTGTTAGTTTATCCTTCGCGGCGGAAAATGCCTTCTCAGCAACATCACCAACAGCGCTAATACCCTTATCACGAATAACATCAATGGCTTTCATTGATAGTTGTTTTGCTAACGGTGCCACTTTTGGAGCCATTCTTGCAAATAACCCTGCAATGGTATCACCGAGACCGTCTCCATAGTACGCTTTGTAAACAGGCAATCGTGAGTTTACTACATAGACGCTGCTTGGTTTATCATGGCTGTAGTGTATAATCGTTCTTATTAATTACTAGTAATTCAATTACTATTTATCTAATGTGGTGATGAAAAATCCAAAGGATTTTCAGTCACTGTGGTAACCATGATGATAGGCTAACTCATCGATGAAATCTCGATATGTTTCAATGTTCATGATGCCAGCTTGAAATAACCGCCTGCAGATATCAGCTGCTTCAATTATTATTTCCGATGAGTTATTTCCAGCTCGTTTTCTTCCGATGAGTACTTCTAATCATGTTATATCGCTGAGAATATTACCAGGACAACTAACTAAACCACTACCTGAAATTCCCCTTGGAGTTCCACTGGAATCTCTTCGAGATTCCAAAAATTTCTTCCCACTACTACTAAAACCGGTTTCAGCCTGTGCATCATCATCTTCGTCTCGATCAGATGGTATATACAATGATTCAGGTGGAAGTTGTTTTTTAGGTTAGAAAGATATTTTCTTTGACGGTTGTTGTCTTTTTTTTTGCAATTGTGCTTTTTCGTTTTTGCTGATAGTTCTTCATATTGATCATTCACTATACCCACCGCTTCCAGTGTATAATTTGCCGCTTGTATCAATTTGATTTGTTTTAGTTTTGATTTTGTAATAATACATCAGCCCAATTTTGCATACTTTTAATATACCTATGTTGTTCTGATTTCAGCATTTTTTTCTGTTTTCATAAGTAGTAACAACAAGCGTAGGAATGTGTGCTAGGCCAGTCTTATCAATTGCTCCTAACCCCTCCTCGTTAAATCTCGCGCGTAAATCATCTACTGTTTTTTTTGGGATCAGGAGGGATTTTTGTTAACAACGCTGATGGGTTTTTTTTTTCAGTTTCAGCTGCTTTTTTTTTCAAATACGCCAAGAAGAGGTGTCTCTTTTCTTGGTGGTTTCCCATCTTCAGGGACATCCCCCAATATAGCTCTTTCAGTGGCTGATATTGCCCCTTTGGTTGCCGTGGTTATCGGTTTAAACAATTCTTCACTTCCTGCAGCAAAATCGGTCTGAAGACTCTGTCGAGCTTGTAGTTTACTTTTGACAGAGACGCGAACGGGTATATACTTTTGAATCGCGGCCAGTCTCTCACGAGCCAATCTACTTGTTAATGATTCGTTTACCATTATTGAAATCGTAAACAATTTTCCAGTTAATGTACGATGCAGTGATTTTGTCATCATAAAATGATTGGAAAATCGATTATTTCAAATGGAAAGAGTCTAATTGATTCATTTAGAGAGAATTGACCATTTGACCCGACTCAGCCAGGCAAAACTTGATGAAAAATAGGCAAGCATCGACAAAAAAAATGACCAAAAAAAGTATTTACTAAAATATTTCAGTAATAAAAAATGTATTTACTATAACTTCCTTATATAGTAAACGCGTTCATTGATAAACCCCAGTAGAGATTTCAACCGCTATTGTTGACTAAAACAGCCTTTATAGTTGAGTGCACGTACCTGTCCATGGTATGGTAATACAATACCGGTCCATGGAGTACATGATCAAAAAAATTTTTACACACACAGTTAACTTATACAACTGGCGGTATCCAAAAGGGGATTTTCATTTTGTTCGATAAACTTTCTTATACTCCTAATTTTTTAATTAACCTCCCGTTTAATATCGTATTCCTGCCTCAGTTCCTTCCTTATTTTTTTCACGATAGTAAATAACGGAACAAATACACTGACATCGTTACTGAATACAAGAGAATCGCGGATAGAATTCTGGATTCGTTTTATCAGTGCGTATTTTTTGGGCAGAACATATTTGTTGTTTATAGCAGCGTATTCAATGTCCTGGAAATCTGAAATAATTTGATCACAGTTTAATCGATCTGTATTTTTTGAGATTTCAAATTTGAAATTTCAGTTATGATCTCATTGATATTTTCAGAGTTCATATATATGATAATTATATATTTCTAATATATTTTTAAAAAATAAACAGCAACCCATGATGAGCGGTTATCATTCATTGAGTCCCTTATTAGGCCTTTGTGTCTTTCATAAGGTTCCTTCTTTGAGAGTATTTTTCTCTGCTGATTATAATCAGAGATTTTTTCTTTTGAGATTGTTTCTCTCTTTGAATCTCTCTTTGAGATTTTGACCCTATGACCGTTTCTTTTGGCCGATAATTCCTTCTGAATTATCCTGTGTGGTTACCCAATATGACAGAGAGCTTATTGCATCCATGGTTACTTTTTATTTTGAGGGCGTCTTTGTTGTTATACACCCCCCCCCCCCGAGAAATAATATCCCAGTGGGATATTAAATACATCGTCACGATATTGACGTGACGGGAGGTGTACACAAAGTACCTTTGGGCTGGCGCCCTCAATTATATAGAAAAAAACATCCATCGGTACCGTAGACAATATGTCTAATACGGGATTAGAACCATGGACCCCAAGACGAGATTCCAATGCGTTACGAATGCGCTAACTGTTCTTATTACAGGTATATGCTTTAGAATATAATATATATGTAAATTAATACAAATTGGCGGAAGTCAATAGCGATGTACAATGGATGGATTGTATACAATGAATGACGTCAATGGCGTGGTATTGAATGAATGAATGAATGAATGAATGAATGAATGAATGAATGAATGAATGAATGGAATTATTTAGGACAATGAATGAATCCACATACCTTTCGTGTACTTAATACTGATTATTGACAACCGAATACTTGAAAGAGAAAAAATACAAAAAAGAATACAATTGTTTGTAAACACTGCGTATTTGATTCGTTTTCTTACAAAAAACAGATAATTGATTATCCTGTTCAGAATTGTGATAATTATAATCAGCCAATCGGAAATAAGATTTAAAAAAAAAAAAAAACATCAAGGGTAACTCTTTGCTAATCTGACATATCCGTACGAGTTATCCCCGCTGGTGTTATATACATATAATACAAAATATGATTCATATGTAAACGAATTTAATTTTTTGTCCGGTCGTTTTTGAAAAAGCCGAATTTTGTACTCGTTCTGCAACGAATCGTACTGAGGTTCTACAAATATCAAAATACCTACCGGCTTCATACATTTATTGAAATATTGTTTCTTCATTAGTTGCTGTATTAAATGATTTTACAGGTCTCCTTGCAACTGTTTTATAAGTATCAGTTCTTCCTCATTTGGTATTCTCACTCTGTGTAACAGCTTGTAAATTCGATAAAGAAATATCAGTCTTAATATCATTTATATGATCGATAACAAAACCATCCCTGATCAATCCCGTTATATACTTTATAAACGAAACGATGATTATAATATTTCTTCTTCCCAGCTCTAAACACCAAATACCCCCATTACTCACAACACCGACTGATTTCTTCAGTCTGCGGTTTCTGACAATACCATCACGGGATGCCTCGTAATCGCTGATCACGGGGTGGGGTTCAAATTCTTGGGCCATTTATATACTATACTATTATGTCTAACTTATTATTTGGTTTAATGATTACATTACTTGAAAATCTATCAATGTAGTCTTAATGTGTTCTTATAACTCTGTCAGGGATACAGTCATTGATGAACTCCATCAATTCAGTTCTTAATTCGTTTATCATAATAACGCTTCAACTCTCTGTATCTCTTACCACCACAACCGAGACACAACTGTAATATTCTTCTAACCCCTACCCCACATCGTAGGCAGGGTAAGGGCCCATAACTCACGTTACGAACGCTTTGCATATGATATCCACAGAATTCCTTTCTGCATGAATTGTTACACGGGGTTACTGATCCAATCATGAGCCATTTGCAATGATTCATTGTATATAAATTTCTTATTTAAATACTTGTTTTAATTATAATATGAATGAGTTCGAGAGATTATCGAAACGTAATCCCTGGAAAAATGCAAAATTCAATCTCGATTGAGTAACTGTAGCACCAAAGAGTCTAATAGATAATATAACCATGTTGGGCAAAATTCGTGATTGTTTTAATGAATTCAAACACGATGGAGCATCTCACTGTTGGTCAACATTTCGAATTGATGGTAGCGTTGATGCTATCATGAACGACGAAAACTCAGCAGTGATAATCTCACACCTTGACAAGAAAAAATATTTTTTTTAGAGTGAAATTCATTATCCTTTCAGACACGGGAGATTGGATTATCAGAGATAAATTTGACCACATCTTGAAGGATAAAAGAACTGTCACTGTGAGTCGAGATTCCAAACCAGGAATTCTGACTGGAATTGACAAACCATACTACGAGAGATCTTATCTTGTAACAGCACTTGTTTATGGGATCTATCCGCTAAATGATAAACCGAGTATTGAAAAACTAAAACCCATGAAACTATCATCGCTGAATTGTGTAGCAGAACGAATAATAGAACACTTCACAAATGCGTTGCGTGGAAACAAATTGACTGATCTAAGACGCAAAAAAATCAATGAATGGGGGCTAACAGTGAAGGAGCGAGGGGCAACAATTCAGGATATAACCAAATTAGAAATAATTCCCACTAACCATAATGACGATAACAGGTGAAGTATTGCACGAATCGAAATATAAATCAAAAGGAGCTCCAATCAAAATTATTGACCATAATGAACACGCAGTAACAATATTTCTGCGGGATAGAACAATAAAATATTTACCCGCAGAGTTCTCGGGAGAAGAATTCTCTGAGAAGAAATTATTTGATTTTATTCACCAGTTGAGTAAAAACGATCTTGTGTCAGTGTGGTTACTTCACAGTTTTGAGCACAAAGAGGGCAAATTCGATCAATTTGTAAGACCCAATGGAGAATTATACCGCACTGAATCCATGACGCGATGAAAAAACTAGCTAGTAGTTTGTCAACAGAACACGACGAACAATTATTAACAAATTGTTTTACAATTCCGTCGGTTGCAGCTCATTTTGCGAGAAAGAAAAACACGTGGAAACCAAGAAGAGCCAAATTTCTATCAGATGTCAGATCAAGCTGTATTGAGTATGGCCATGGCGGATTATGGAATACAAAATACGACCGCAAAAATATTATTTCAGTTGATATAGTTGCGTGTTATCCCGGGAGTTTCTCGGGTACGGAGAATGCACTGAGTACTTCAAGCGATTTGGACATCCCACACATGAGATGACCCGTATTGCTATTAATGGGCCACTGCCTAATTTTGATTTAACCTGATTCGCTCGTGCGGTATCATTTGAATTGGCTACAAGACTTCATCCGTGCTGTTATGTTTGGATTGGTAGACACATATCTGAAAAACACTGGATGCCAATAGTGTTATTACGGTACATGATTGATTCTAAAATGTTGATATCGCTGATTGTCAGTGAAGCAATTATATCGTATCGAGCGCAGATTGAGGTTTGCTTACCACAACCTTGATTATAGATAGTGCTGAATACGATTTTATAATTGCGGATGTAACATCTAAGGGTATATATGTAAATCGTAAAGACACTTTTTTGTCCGATGGAATCAAATTGGGTACAATTGTTACTTACAACGATGGATACAGTCTTCAGTATGCAATTTAAGGGCGTCTATGCTGGCTTATGCTTCTATCAATTTATTTTCGATGATAAATAGATTTCCTGACACCGCAGTTAGAGTAGCCACTGATTCATTTTATATAAACGCGAAACATAGCGAAGCAGTGGTCGAATTCCCTAATTCAGACGAGAGTTGGGGATTATGGAGAATTAAGCGGGAAATACTATGTGATTATTTCAAATCAGCAGATGTTACGATTGAAAACAATTACTTGAAAAATAATCAGATATCAGAACTATCTAATGCACCGCAGATATCTGATCCAATATGTAGATATAAAATCGTTTACTTAAACGGTTGTGGTGGGTCAGGAAAGACGACTCGTGCGATCGAGTTATTTCGTGGGAAATCAAACATGATTGTACTAACACCGACGCACAGACTTGCAAGAGAAATGAAAGAGCGAGGGGTGAATACATGTACTTATCATAGTTTCTTTCGATGGAAAGGTGACGAATGGACTCCTGATCGAATGGGTGAGAAATTTATCCCTGATGTCAACATTTGGGATGAGATATGCACGGTATCGTTAGATGTATTACAAAAGTTTCTCGAGTGGCTATTACTATCGAATACAAAAGAAATAATGTGCGGCGATTATGGTCAACCACCACCATTTGTCGGTTTATCCCCACATGATTGGCTGAAGAATTGTGTAGTCTACTATGAAGAAATTAATACCGATCATAGAGCACTTGAAGAACAATTACGCGAGTTCAAGAAACTAATTAGATTACAACCAGATAGAATCCAATGTGAAATAGCACGTGAAATAATTTCGGACACCTCATTAAATGATTTCTGGGAAGCGTGGAGACCAAACGATTTGATAGTGGCGAGTAGAAAAATAGTCAGAGACACACTTTAGATGAAGTTATTTGAATTACATAAAGAAAAATTTGCAACACTTCCAACGCCGCTGTGTTATAGACCCAAGGATACACGAAAACAGAATATAAAAATTAATATTCCAGGACAAAGTGAGAAGCAGAATTTAGTGTTAAAAGATATTGTGCTGGTTGATATCAATGTTGTCGACAATGCATTGCGTGCTGATAAATCCCCATGGACGCTAGGTTACGCAGCGACGATACATTCTTCACAGGGATTGACTATATCAGATACAATTGTTTGGATGTTTGTTAATCACATCGAATGGTCGAATTTAGTTTATCTTGCAGTGTCCAAAGTACGAAGAATAAATCAACTTCGAAGAGTTGTTCTAGACTATAACGACACTACAATAAGTGATATTGTAAGCGATGATATAATCAATAAAAAAAAACTTCTCTGGTTGTAAACAACAGGATAAAAGAATAATAGCGAATTTGATATTGATGCTAAATTAATAATTACACTGAAACAACAACAGAATAATCACTGCGCGAGTTGCAATTGTATAATGAATTGGTGTTGGTCGGATAAAGATTCTCGCTAATTTACCGTAGACAGAAAAGATAGTAGTATTGGTCATACCAGAGATAATGTGATGCTGACTTGTCTTGAGTGCAACAGACGAAGAGGTGCTAGTTAAGACCACGCGGCGGTAATTGAGTATTGGTTGTTTTGAAAAATCATTTTGTGGTTTTACAGGTATAGACTTTTTCTTAATCGCATTGTTAGGTTTCATGTTGATTGTTCGAGTAATCTTATTATTCAGCGCGGTAATTACGCCTGGTAATCTCTTGACCCATTCACGGGATCGTTTATCCTTAATAAATTCCTTTGCGTATTGATATCCAAATAACAGCTCAGCAAGTGTGCGATTAAATCGTTCAACAATTGCCTGATTGCGATGTAGTGCAGTATGTCCTCGTCGTAACGCGGTATTATGAATCTTCATTATTGATAGAACCGCACCCTGAAATTCCTTGCCAGGATCAACTTGTAATAGATTTGGCCAGCGCAGAGGACCCCTTCGATAAATCCTTTCAAACGCAGAAGTGACTTCAGTTGATGATTTTGTTTTTAACGGCTCTGCTTGTTTGTATCGACTCGCAACATCAACTACGGTTAACGCATACTGGTAGGAACCATCATGTGTCAGAAATAATATATCAGCTTGATGAACCTCATTAATAACTGTCACATCAAAATGCGAGTAGTTAATTAGTAAATCTACCATATCGCCTGTTTAGATAACCAATCAGCTGCAGTGGTATTTTTCACCTTTGCGGCGCTAGCGAGTTTACTGATTGCTGCTTTGCTGCTTTGCCCCTCCATTATCCTCTTGGAGAATAATAAATAGATTCCATGTTCTTATTAATTACGGAACCCATCATTAATTTACCTTTCTTTGCCGATTTTACTAACCATGAAGCCAAATTTTCTTTGAAGGATTTATCAGTGATAGAATTCAACGCGTTAATTAATTTCACATCTGCGATATGTCTGTGTTGCAGATTGCTGCTTTTATAAGCGTCGTCATGAGCATGACACGCCTTATCAATAGCGTTTATTGGACTTTCACCGGGCCGGTGTTGGTTTTAATCATCGAGTCTGGTCCCGAGTCCACAATAACTATACCCCGGAAGGTGTTTTTCTCCTGGATACTTCGCCCGTGGTGTTCCCGGGAGTTTTACTAACTTGGCTGCAATATCACCTCCTCGTTTTTTTTTTAAATCCTTAGAAACAAATCTAAATTTCTTTGTACTGCATTGTGCACACTTACCAGAAAGTGCTGATCGGTTATTTTTAGTTGTAATCGTCGTCAAGTCGTTTGTACCAGTACGCTTCTTACATTACACAGAATATAGATCCATAATTTATTTATGTTATATGGATATAATTGATTATTCAGCAACACTAGAACCAGAACCCGTAAAACATCAAGTTATGTTACCAAACTCTATTCGAATGATTATCATTTGACCTTCAGGGAGAGGTAAAACACAGTTGTTAATTGATATGATAATGAGATGGATGATACTGGGATAAATTATATTTAATAGCTCCGACCGTAGATGATCAACGGTATTAAAAGGTTACAACGAAAGAGCCGCAAAGATTGCAGACGAGAGTATTGTTGAGTTTATAACCGATATCGAGGAAGCACCGAGCATTGACCATATCGATGGAAGTATTAACAATTTAGTTGATTACGACGATGTGATGTTAGACAATCAAAAAAAGCCTGCAAGGATATTTTCCAGAGGCAGACATAAAAACACCGACGTGATATATGCAACTCAACGATACACGCAAATACCAAAAGTGATCAGAGATAACTGCAATTAGTTGTGTATATTTAACGGAGTTGATACTCGCACGCTACGAAATATTTCGCAAACCTGGTGCAGTGGTATGGATTATAATCAATTTAAAAATTTCTTTAGTCACGCACATACAATCCCACACGGATTTGTAATGACAAATTTAGTAGATCCTCGGACGCGATATCGTATCGGACTTGATAGAATATTTGGTTAAGCCATAGCAGCCCAAGGGGTGAGTGACAACGACGTCGGCGTCCTTTTTTTTTTTTTTGATGAATTGCTAGCAATTTCGAGGAAGCGTTAGTTACCCAAATGGACGCTTTTTACGATTTACGAGGAAGCCTTAGTTTGCTGAATCGACGCCTGTAAAAAGTTGTCCGATTCGCATCCTCTGCTGCTGGCTTGATCCAACGTATCTTGTACTCAGGCTTGATCTAATGTAATTTTGTTTAGGCTTGAGCTTGCTTATCTTATGTTCAGGCTTGATCCAATATATATATATATATATATATATATATATATATATATATATATATATATATATATATATATATATATATATATATATATATATATATATATATATATATATATATATATATATATATATATATATATAAAGTATGAACATTTGATACTTTGAATCAAGCATATATATATGATTCAAAGTATCAAATGTTCATATAGTATTTGTTTAGGCTTGATTCAAAGTATCATATGTTCATACTTGATAAAGTGTATCTTTTATTTAGACTTGATCCAGTGTGCCATATTTTTAGACTTTTTGAATTTTAGCGTTATCTTTAACTTGTTTTGTTTATTACTTAATGTGTGTGACGTTTTCAATGGTGTTTTCATCATATTTATTTAGTTAGGCTTGTTTGATATTACTAGTTAAACGTCATACTTTTATTTGCGCCATGCAGCCAGTATCTTGCCGACTTCCGGTTAAACCATTCTGCTACTCTTAAATGATCCAGTAAGTCATAAAAATTAGAATGGACTACTCATACCAAGGTTAATACTTATTCTCTTACACTAGCGTTGAGAATATTGACGTTAGACTGTTTCCATGACTTCCTCATGTCTTTCAGTTCCCTGTAATTCCTTTGTAATTTTCTTTAGGAGATGGAACTCCTTCGGATGTTTGGGATTTCGCAGGTTGGCCCATGATCCCACAAAACAAAGGTCTTTTCGAGCCACTTGTCTTAACGCCACATCTAGTCCGACATATTAACCCACGTGTCAAAATGATTGTTATACTACGGGATCCAGTTGAAAGGTAAGACTGATTAATATATTGATTTAGATTGTATATCTTTAATTATCATCGTTAAAAGCACATACTATTGAACAAAGGAAAGAGAGGATTGAGCAACAAACATAATCTTAGAGAAGATTTTCTAGAACATTGCCAGAATTTTTATAACAATGATCTATCTATCTATCTATCTATCTATCTATCTATCTATCTATCTATCTATCTATCTATGTTTAGTTTTATATTTTGGATATTACATTTTAACATATCGCATTATTTGGTTTGGATTGGTCCCATAAAAATCCATGCAATTTTTGCGCATTATTCGCTTTACGTTGGGCTGCGATTGTGGGAAAAGTTTCCTTTGCACCTCACCTATGGAACTTTGTCCTTTTATCAATATTTTTTCTTAGGAAGCCTTAGTTTTAAAAAATGAACCTTCCAGCAAGTTGTCTGTTGGCATCTTCTGCTGCTCATAATTAATCTTTCTCTTAACTTTAAGTTCATAAATCTGTCTCGGCCTAGAAGATCAATAATCTTCCTCTGCATGAATTTTTGCAAATCTCTAATCCGCATCTGCTTGTGTTTACAAAGCTAAGTTTTGGAATGTGTAAATGCACCACTCTAATCCTGTTAAGAAAGAGTTGAAATAAGGTTGATTTCTTTCCCGTAGACAGCATATGGAGAGAAAAATACTCACAGACAATACTTTCTGTCTTGCATTTCCTCCCTATTTCAGGCTCTACTCTGATTTCTTCTCGAGAGGCGGAATTAGCCCCAGGGGCTTCCACCAACGAGTAGTGGATACAATTACCAGGTTACACACCTGTGTCCGGAATGCAACTTTTCGTAGTTGTGTATTTTCATGGGAATACAGATTAGCAGAGAAGGTGATTTGATACAAAATGAATTAGACCCATCACGTGATCATATTCAATGTCGTACACGTTCATTCGGAGTCTATTGCTAAATCATTTTTTTTTTTCCTTCATTGCATCTTTAGAAATATTTCTTTGAAAAGATTCAGACAAAATACAAAAAATTATTATTTTAAACCTGGCTCTTTCTCATGAAGAGCTTTACAGGCAGACTTACAAAGGTGAACACAAATAATGAATCTTGGCTGAAACGTAGATTTATATGTATAGTTTTCATATGTAACCATTATTCACTTACAACAACCGTACATTAGAGTTTTTACGGTGAGATGTTATGTGTATTTTAGGATGTAATTTGGTATATACATTAGGGTGTGATTTCGTTTATACATTACGATGTAATTTGGTATATACATTAGGGTGTGATTTCGTTTATACATTACGATGTAATTTGATATATACATTAGGGTTTGATATCGTTTATACATTACGATGTAATTTGGTATATACATTATAGTGTGATTTCGTTTATACATTACGATGTAATTTGATATATACATTAGGGTGTGATTTCGTTTATACATTACGATTTAATTTGGTATATACATTAGATTTTGATATCGTTTATACATTACGATGTAATTTGGTATATACATTATAGTGTGATTTCGTTTATACATTACGATGTAATTTGGTATATACATTAGGGTTTGATTTCGTTTATACATTACGATGCAATTTGGTGTATACATTAGGGTTTGATTTCGTTTATACATTACGATGTAATTTGGTATATACATTAGGGTGTGATTTCGTTTATACATTACGATGTAATTTGGTATATACATTAGGGTTTGATATCGTTTATACATTACGATGTAATTTGGTATATACATTATAGTGTGATTTCGTTTATACATTACGATGTAATTTGGTATATACATTAGGGTTTGATATCGTTTATACATTACGATTTAATTTGGGATATACATTAGGGTGTGATTTCGTTTATACATTACTATTTAATTTGGTATATACATTAGGGTGTGATTTCGTTTATACATTACCATGTAATTTGGTATATACATTAGGGTGTGATTTCGTTTATACATTACGATGTAATTTGGTATATACATTAGGGTGTGATTTCGTTTATACATTACGATGTAATTTGGTATATACATTAGGGTTTGATATCGTTTATACATTACGATTTAATTTGGTATATACATTAGGGTTTGATATCGTTTATACATTACGATGTAATTTGGTATATACATTAGGATTTGATTTCGTTTATACATTACGATGTAATTTGGTATATACATTATAGTGTGATTTCGTTTATACATTACGATGTAATTTGGTATATACATTAGGGTGTGATTTCGTTTATACATTACGATGTAATTTGGTATATACATTAGGGTGTGATTTCGTTTATACATTACGATGTAATTTGGTATATACATTAGGGTGTGATTTCGTTTATACATTACGATGTAATTTGGTATATACATTAGGGTTTGATATCGTTTATACATTACGATTTAATTTAGTATATACATTAGGGTTTGATATCGTTTATACATTACGATGTAATTTGATATATACATTAGGATTTGATTTCGTTTATACATTACGATGTAATTTGGTATATACATTAGGGTGTGATTTCGTTCATACATTACGATGCAATTTGGTATATACATTAGGGTTTGATATCGTTTATACATTACGATTTAATTTGGTATATACATTAGAGTGTGATTTCGTTTATACATTACGATGTAATTTGGTATATACATTATAGTGTGATTTCGTTTATACATTACGATGTAATTTGGTATATACATTAGGGTGTGATTTCGTTTAAACAATACGATGTAATTTGGAAAATACATTAGGGTTTGATTTCGTTTATACATTACGATGTAATTTGGAAAATACATTAGGGTTTGATATCGTTTATACATTACGATGTAATTTGGTATATACATTAGGGTTTGATTTCGTTTATACATTACGATGTAATTTGGTATATACATTAGGATGTGATTTCGTTTATACATTACGATGTAATTTGGTATATACATTAGGGTGTGATTTCGTTTATACATTACGATGTAATTTGGTATATACATTAGGGTTTGATATCGTTTATACATTACGATGTAATTTGGTATATACATTAGGGTTTGATTCCGTTTATACATTACGATGTAATTTGGTATATACATTAGGGTTTGATATCGTTTATACATTACGATGTAATTTGGTATATACATTAGGGTGTGATTTCGTTTATACATTACGATGTAATTTGGTATATACAATAGGGTGTGATTTCGTTTATTCATTACGATGTAATTTGGTATATACATTAGGGTTTGATTCCGTTTATATATTACGGTGTAATTTGGTAGAATTCGACTTTGGATTTACGTTTATCACTAAGCATTCTGACTCGTCAAGAAATGTTGTTGTATTTGTCTCTTTCCAGACGCGGATTCATATCGGATTCTATTCCCTGTACCTGAAAGAATGGTTTCGGGTCTTCTCTAGGGAACAGTTCCTGTTTCTTACAACAGAAGAATATTCACAGAATATGACTAAGAATATGAGAAATATTTTCAGATTTTTGGAAATAGGTAACTCTGGTTGTGTAGAATAACGATTGGTAATTATCTTTCTTGTGGGGAATATAACAACTACGAGTTTGCAAGCTTTAAAAATACTGGAAGTGATGCATGTATAATATGTAATGACGTAAAGTAGGAGCAGTGTGCGTGGAACAAATTAATGAGATATGCATTGTGTGTGAAGCAATATGACGAGATATGTATTGTGTGTGAAGCAGAGTAATGAGATATGTATTGTGTGTGAAGCAGTGTAATGAGATACACATTGTGCGTGAAGCAGCGTAATGAGATTTGTATTGTTTGTGAAGCAGTGTAATGAGATTTGTATTGTGTGTGAAGCAGTATAATGAGATTTGCATTGTGCGTGAAGCAGAGTAATGAGATATGTATTGTGTGTGAAGCAGTGTAATGAGATTTGCATTGTGCGTGAAGCAGAGTAATGAGATATGTATTGTGTGTGAAGCAGTGTAATGAGATTTGCATTGTGTGTGAAGCAGTGTAATGAGATTTACATTGTGTGTGAAGCAATGTGACCTGATATGTATTGTGCGTGAAGCAGTGTAATGAGATTTGCATTGTGCTTGAAGCAGTGTAATGAGATTTGCATTGTGCTTGAAGCAGAGTAATGAGATATGTATTGTGTGTGAAGCAGTGTAATGAGATTTGCATTATGCGTGAAGCAGAGTAATGAGATTTGCATTGTGTGTGAAGCAGAGTAATGAGATATGTATTGTGTGTGAAGCAGTGTAATGAGATTTGCATTGTGTGTGAAGCAGTGTAAAGAGATTTACATTGTGTGTGAAGCAATGTGACCTGATATGTATTGTGCGTGAAGCAGTGTAATGAGATTTGCATTGTGCTTGAAGCAGTGTAATGAGATTTGCATTGTGTGTGAAGCAGAGTAATGAGATTTGCATTGTGCGTGAAGCAGAGTAATGAGATTTGCATTGTGTGTGAAGCAGTGTAATGAGATTTGCATTGTGCGTGAAGCAGAGTAATGAGATATGTATTGTGTGTGAAGCAGTGTAATGAGATTTGCATTGTGCGTGAAGCAGAGTAATGAGATATGTATTGTGTGTGAAGCAGTGTAATGAGATTTGCATTGTGTGTGAAGCAGTGTAATGAGATTTACATTGTGTGTGAAGCAATGTGACCTGATATGTATTGTGCGTGAAGCAGTGTAATGAGTTTTGCATTGTGCTTGAAGCAGTGTAATGAGATTTGCATTGTGCTTGAAGCAGAGTAATGAGATATGTATTGTGTGTGAAGCAGTGTAATGAGATTTGCATTGTGCGTGAAGCAGAGTAATGAGATTTGCATTGTGTGTGAAGCAGAGTAATGAGATATGTATTGTGTGTGAAGCAGTGTAATGAGATTTGCATTGTGTGTGAAGCAGTGTAATGAGATTTACATTGTGTGTGAAGCAATGTGACCTGATATGTATTGTGCGTGAAGCAGTGTAATGAGATTTGCATTGTGCTTGAAGCAGTGTAATGAGATTTGCATTGTGCTTGAAGCAATGTATAGAGATATGCAAAGTACTTGGTCGAGGAAACAAACACTGACTTTTGAACTTTCTTCATTTAACTCATTGATATATGCATGTGTTTTTTCTTCTTCAATTACAGATTTGTATTTTGTTGTAATACCGCATTATACAGGCTTATTAGATGAGTCCAACTGCAAACTGCACAAACCAAGATCTGCATTTGCGTAATGGGTATGTGTCGTTTGTAAAGGAGTACCGACATGTCTGGGTATGTGCCGTTTGTAAAGGAGTACCGACATGTCTGGGTATGTGTCGTTTGTTTGTAAAGGAGTATCGACATGTCTGGGTATGTGCCGTTTGTTTGTAAAGGAGTACCGACATGTCTGGGTATGTGCCGTTTGTTTGTAAAGGAGTACCGACATGTCTTGGTATGTGCCGTTTGTAAAGGAGTACCGACATGTCTGGGTATGTGCCGTTTGTAAAGGAATACCGACATGTCTCGGTATGTGTCGTTTGTTTGTAAAGGAGTACCGACATGTCTTGGTATGTGCCGTTTGTTTGTAAAGGAGTACCGACATGTCTGGGTATGTGCCGTTTGTTTGTAAAGGAGTACCGACATGTCTGGGTATGTGTCTTTTGTAAAGGAGTACCGACATGTCTGGGTATGTGTCGTTTGTAAAGGAGTACCGACATGTCTGTGTATGTGCCGTTTGATTGTAAATGAGTGCCGACATGTCTGGGTATGTGTCTTTTGTAAAGGAGTACCGACATGTATGGATATGTGTCGTTTGTAAAGGAGTACCGACATGTCTGGGTATGTGTCGTTTGCAAAGGAGTACCGACATGTCTGGGTATGTGTCGTTTGTAAAGGAGTACCAACATGTCTGGGTATGTGTCGTTTGTAAAGGAGTACCGACATGTCTGGGTATGTGCCGTTTGTAAAGAAATAATCAGTAAAACAAACAACATAGATCAGGGTCTTTGTTGTTTCAGTTTGACGAGACTTTACGAGACTTTGCGAGAGTATATGGTAATTTACACGTGTATTTTAGTACCACTGCTGGGTATAAGCTGAAAATCTCGTTCTAATTGGGCCAAATATTTTAAGTGATATAGGCGACTGAACGTGTAGATGTTATATATTTTTAGAATAGAATAACTTTGACGACTCCCACCCCCACCCACGGTTTCCAAATTGAATAGACTTTTATGTTTGTCTATGTCTGTGTCTGTGTCTTCCATAGTCTCTTTATAGTGTGTATATTTTAAAAAAAGACATGAACAAACTAACCATACATATAGATATTTAAATAGTGGTTTGCAATCTAATTGATTAGCATTGACACGAAGGTAATTATTGTACCTAAAACGCCTTAGCGAAAGTAATAATGTGTGTGTGTGTGAGAGAGAGAGAGAGAGAGAGAGAGAGAGAGAGAGAAGCACTGGGATAGGATATAACTTGAAATCGCAAATACTTAGCGCTATACAGTATCGTTTTTGAACGATAATGAGGTAAAATGATAATTTTTGATACGATAATGAGGAACAATGATGATGATAGAATAAAACACACTTAAAATAACTTCTATATCTATCTCCTTAAAGTTGTATTATTAGATCGTCGATGATCACACAATGCACATCCATCACAATGTATTACCGTATATGTTCGATAAAATCAAGTCTAACTGCAAACTGCACAACTTCTGTGGAGAGAAAAGGATATGAGCCGCGGCATTTTCTGGACCTACATGTTGATACTTACGCTTTCAATTCCGCACCAATAAGTCAGGTACTCTTTCCCATTTTTCCGTACAATAAGTACTGCGTGTCCAATAAAGAGAGCTGTCAGTAGCTTCCCTTGGGTCAATGGTTCTTCCCAGTGCTTCCCCGGGTTCTTCTTCCACCAGTTATACTGGCCGCCATGAATAGCCGATCAGGCACTGAAAAAGATGTAAAACCAAAATGATAACATCAATATGAAACTATTTTCATCACATGACAGGTTGCAAAGAACTAGGTTTAATATCCTTATGATATATATTGTAAAATGTCAGTAGCTACAAGACAATTTTAGATACAGTTGTTCAAATTGCCTTTGACCTTTATGCATATTTTGTCCACTAGTACCATCGTTAAGGAGTTTTAGGTATCCTAAGACGATTATTAATGATCCCAGTTAGAGACACGTTGATTATTTGTCATAATTAACAATTAACATTTACTCAGCATTATCTCCGAAGTTATATTAGAATCACTAAGCACTGCTAGTGTCAAGTTCCATCGCATGAAAATTAATATTGACATCAAATTACCTGGCGTTAATATTCAATGTATTTTCAGATGCACTGTCGGATGCAATGCTAAATCAGATAACAAAGAATGACAGAAGAAACGTGTCACTGAAGAAAAAGAAAGTTGACCCTATGCTTCAATCTACAAGAAAAATTCTAAGGGAACTTTACTATCCGTTTAAGGTTGATCTTTCCGTACTCTTGCAGGATAATAAATACTTGTGGGACGTAGACATGGAGGTATAAAAAAAGTGTGCTTGAATTTGAGAAATAAATCTGACTGCCTATATATCTATATATCGTAGTTCCAGTTTCATTTTCAATAACTAAATTTAAATGATACAAGTTTATGTCCGTCTTTTTATTTGAGATATTAGTTTTGGTCAATTGGAATATCATGAAAAGAAATGTATGACTTCTCTATCAATGTATAAATGAATCAAAGACTCAATAGCCTGAGTTGTTACCATCAAAGTACCTTTAATTAATTTTAGAGTGCATAATGATTGATATGTAATGGTTGATATTTATGAAAGATCTGCCTCAAAACAAAAAGACAATGGAATAACACAAGAAAATATAAATAAAATCATAAATGATGAAATATCTAACTTATTAAATCTTGCATAATTTAATTTTGTTTGAGGATAAACAAAGTAATGTTTCATTGGAAGATAGTATTGATATAATTAATGTAGGAACTGAAAAAAAGTATAGCCGTGTTTGATAATGTTAAACTTACATCCGGAATTTGTATGTATGTCAACATTATATCATATTCGAAATAGAATACAACGATCCGTGACGCAATGTATGTAATCATTAACATAAACAAA
The DNA here is from genome assembly GCA_030141615.1 of Unio pictorum. Classification (NCBI taxonomy): domain Eukaryota; kingdom Metazoa; phylum Mollusca; class Bivalvia; order Unionida; family Unionidae; genus Unio; species Unio pictorum. The sequence goes on along the minus strand of JARLTB010000257.1, from coordinate 1,782,149 downwards.
AATAAAATTACAAATATTTAAAAACCTGAATTAGAAAATGACGTTGCAACAAAGAAATATATCGATGAGAAATCAACAAACTCGTTAACGTCAATCAATTATGAGATCACCACATCTAAATCTGATCACTCCACTCATGTACAAACGTTTCTGACTTTTTGTAAAAGACTAAACGGAATTGTTGAGGATTTCTTTGGAAAACCCATGTCAATTGATATTAATCTTGCTGTCATTTAGAAAATTACCGACAACGTCATATATAACGTAATAACTTGATCAATGTTATGGTCACCGCGAAATAAATCCATTAATCGGTCCGGTGATACAATGTCTGGAACCATTAACATGAACAAAAATTAAATTTTAGAAATCTTTGAAAACCTGAATCAGACAATGACTCTGCAATAAAGACATATTAATGAGAAATCAACAAACTCAGGTTATTGAATGATATAGATTCTCGGCGATTCAAGATATCAACAACATTAACAGGACATTATGTTAATAATATTGGATCAAAATGAAGAAGTAAGACTTGAAGTGTAACCTGAAGACCAAAAACCAGGCTTGATGTTTTATTGTGGTCTTGAATTAGTTTGCTAAACTACCACCTGTTTTATAATGGGCTGCCCAATCATCATGCAACACTACAGACATAATCAAGTACGTGAATGGCATAACAAACACAAATTGTTGCTGACTCCTGGATTGATAAGAATGTGTGCGGAGACTGGCTTGTTTTGACGGGCCAGCAACGGGTGCAAGGAACCTATGTTCTTTGTTCCTAAAGTCATGAGAGGTGCTACTATGAATGAGGCCGCCAAGTAAGCTCTCTGAATCAAAGTGTTCAGCCATCTTATGATATTTGCTAAGTTAAAGCAAACCTTTGAAGAGTCTAATGCTGCATTTAGATTTAGATGAAGGAGTTCCACGGACACGGCCATCACCGTGAAAAATGCGTATCGCAAAGTTTTCACTACAGCCTATAATAGTCATTGCAAAACGACAATGATTCCTTCTTTAGTAAACTGAAGGAAGCTGATACAAATGCGTCAGGATGAGATGCTAAATAACATGGCCTTTGACTCTACAGTCTCCAAAGATTTAAGTTAGAGGCTAAGAAAAGAACCCGTTTAAATGGCAACATGTGATGCTCCGACGTCCATGTAGGGGTGCAAGTGGGTGGGTGTGTCAGTGGACAAGCAAGTAAATGGACCTTGAGGCTGATATTAAGGGTCTCAGTGTAGCAAAGAGGACATACCACCATTTTGTTGTCTCGCCGTTTCCTAACCTTTGCTAATCCATTTATCAACTTCTCTAACCATCTGAGAATGAGCAGATAGCAGCAAACCCGGTCTTGACATTACTTCTAAACTACAGGAAATCTTAGTATCACTCGAATACTTAGCGCGGGGATGAAGGCAGTAGACTTCGTTTACATTCGTGTGGAACGACTAAATCTTCTCATCCTTGATAACGCCAGATGATTATGGTGAGAGATTTGGAAAACCTTGAAGAGTATGGTATACCCTATCCTCTGAAATTTCATTAAATTCTTGACGCTCTGTTATGATTGACAAGACCTCATCTTCCTGTTTCAAACCTCGTGGATAATGGAAGAAATGAACCCCAAACGATCCCTCTGCGGGAAGGTTAGTAAGTTGAGACATGTCTATTCTGCGTTTCAGCATAGGGAGCGACAGAATTTCCCTCAGTGGGTGTCTTGTCAGGAGAGTAGAAAATTCTTCTCATCCCGCTTTGGTCTCTCAGAGCGAAGGGAGGGGGTGGGGTGTGTGTGTAGAACTTGTGATGGTGATCTGACCTCATCATTCGAACATGCAAGCAGACACATAGACGACATTAGTAGTAGAAGTTGTTCGCTCCATATAAAAAAATGATTTATAAGGAACACGGGAAAGGAAGGAACATCTATACGATTTCCTAGCCTGGAAGTGTGTCTAAATGGATAAGCTGTCCCTATTGTGTGACAGTTAGGTAACGTAGCGAAAGAGGGGTATTAGAACATTTCCGTTGCGATAGATCTCTATTTGACATGTTGTGCATACCTATACCCAATATCTGGTCTGTCCTCATCAGGTTATAGGGGACTTTTCTATGAGCTCTTACTCGTAGTATATGGCGATCTAGAATTGAGAGAACTTTCGTCAGAACTACAAGAGTTCGAGTGAGGGCTTCACCTCGTGGATTCGCGTGATTTCACTCTTCGCCTGACCTTAGATCTTATCCAGATAGTGTCCCTCCTTGAAGGAGATAAGCAAAGGTTCTCCATATTTGAGCTCAGGGTAATCCCACCAGGGATATTAATATGTTTGCTTGTGGGATTGTTCTACCCCACCCTCCTGGAGTTTGAGAATGGAGAGCACTCGGACACGGTAAATTAATTAACCTTAGTAATAAAAGCTGCCTTCTGTTTAGAAGACGTTCTGTCATGTCTCTGAAAGTTGCTGATCCTCCATCTATTATTCGGTTGAGTGCACTTGAACAACTAAAAAAATGTGTTACTATCTCACACGTAGTAACACTATTTCTTTCCTGGAAGACGCTGAGCTCCTTGTTTTGATAGGTTAGATCCAGTCAATTACATCTTGTTTAGGGAAGGTGCTAATCCTCAATCGTTTGTTCGTGGAGGGGGGGGGGGGCAGCGCACACGATTCTTTTAGAAATATCTGTTAGTACCTCACATGTAGCATCATTATCTCTTTCTATGGGAAATTTATTTGATCCAAATGGGAACAAAAGTGTTTCATTCCTCTTTAGTTACGTATGGACGGCTTTCAGCAAGGTGCCATCTGACCGGAGGCAACATGTGGAACCTTTTTCGTTTTAACATGATAACCATATTAAGTAAATGTCCCATCGGCGATTCATATGGCCACACTTACCAACCGTCTGACTCATCTAAAAATATTCAAGTTATGTCAAAATAACAGAAATGATAATAACAAGGGTTCCATCAGCCTCATTATTTCCCGACTTACAGACACCAAAACAGCACTGTGTGTTGGAGTAATTGCACAAAGAAAACACAAATAAAACATTAAGGAGCTGAGAATCTTTTAATAAACTACATTTATGGGATTCCATTTCATGACCATGCTATTGCATTAATAGTAATAATCACAGTATATATGGACCCTTGTATTGTAAAACTGTTGTAACTGGTTAATTTTCGAAAACCCAAATTGTTCAGTACTAATTATCACCATAATGTCCTACGCCTTATATGCTGGAGGGGAAGGGGTATATGCAGTGACGTACGAAAAATTCACAAATAAAACTCAACAAAATTATTTTTTATCAATTTAAAAAAAAATTGAGAAATACGAACAAAATGTTAAATTTATTAAAGGTAACTATTATTGACAAACCCTGCATATTAGCATGAAACAACTGCTCTTTCTCTTCATAGTATTTCCTTGATGTTGATTCAGTGGTCGCCTGGAAACGAAGGAGGATGCTCTATAGCAGGGGTGGCCAACACGCGGCCCGCGGGCCGAATGTGGCCCGCGTGCTGCTAATTGGCGGCCCGCGGACCTCTTTCTAAATTTTTTTTTTTTTTATTGATTTTGTTATTTATGCGTATAAAACTGATCGCGATGTCCAAATTTCAAGTGTATCGCTAACTACGTGTAATATAATACATACTTACTGATATTCGATGCTTACGTCACGTTGTACGAAATATCGTTTTGACATCCGGTTACCAGTTACCTGCTAGTTTACATTGCACTTGTTTTCGTTTATTTCATTATTTTTTTAAGCAGTTATGAAATTAAATATTTTATTTGTTAAATAGCCACAAATTATGAAATGTTGAACAACAACAAGAAGCGAACTCGAACTTACGATGCTGAGGGTAGAATATTTCAAGAAAGGTGGGAACTGAACTACTTCTTTGTTGAGCATCGTGGCGCTCCTGTCTGTCTCATATGTAATGAATCAGTTGCCATCATGAAGGATTATAACTGGAGGCGTCATTACGAAACTCGTCATAACGATGACTTTGGTAAATTTGAAGGAAGAATGAGGGAAGACAAACTGGCATCTCTCAAAAAGAACCTTGCAGCCCAACAAAACATCTTTAAAAAAGTTTCACGGCAGACGGATGCAGCTATGAGATCAAGCTATGAACTAGCAGTTGTTTTTGCTAAGCAAGGCAAACCATTTACAGATGGTGAGTTCGTCAAAAGTTGTATGATGAGGGTTGTTGAACACATCTGCCCGGAGAAGAAGGAACACTTTGGCACAATTAGTTTGTCGAAACAGACAGTTACGCGTCGTGTTGAAGACATAGCAAGTAATCTACATCAGCAGCTTGAGAGAGCTTCAGAAAAATTTATCTGGTACTCTGTTGCTCTTGATGAGAGCACTGACGTATCAGACACAGCACAGTTGTTGATATTAATCAGAGGGGTGGATGAAAACTTTAAAATTACAGAAGACATTGCCGGACTCTGCAGCATGCACGACACGACTAAAGGCAGAGACGTGTTTGATGAACTAAAGAGGGTTTAGGAGAGTTTTAAGCTGCCATGGGAAAAGCTATCTGCGATTACCACTGATGATGCTCCAGCAATGTGTGGAGAGAAGAATGGACTCGCAGGGCTTGTTAAGACACAATGTTCTGACTTCAGTCATCAGCCTTGGATCTACCATTGCATAATTCACCAGGAAGTCCTCTGCAGTAAAAGTCTGAAGATGCAGCATGTTATGTCAGTGGTGGTAAAGACGGTTAATTTTATCAGAGCCCGCTCACTTAATCATCGCACGTTCAAGGCTTTTTTAGAAGAAACAGATGCCGAGTTTCTTGACCTTCCATATCACACCGAAGTGCGATGGCTAAGTCGTAGCATTGTGCTTGAAAAGTTATATGCCTTGCGCAACGAGATTTGTAGCTTTATGAAAACAAAAGACTCGCCAGTTCCTCAGTTAGAAGATGAGAGCTGGCTACAAGACTTGGCGTTTTTGTCGGACATGATGGCGCACCTGAATTAGCTAAATACCATGCTTCAAGGTTCAAAACAACTTGTACACACTTTGTATGAATCAGTGAAGGCTTTTGAGATCAAGCTTAGTATTTTTTCTGCACATCTGCAGGAACACAAACTGGATCATTTTCCAAAATGTAAAGACGTAACTCGAGAGGGAAACAGCTCATTTCAGTTTGATCGCTATAAGGAGTTGGTTGCAAGTCTGATGCACGAGTTCAATGTACGATTTAAAGACTTTCGTTCTCATGACATTGCCTTTCGTCTCTTTGGAAGTCCTTACCTTGTGAATGCTGATGACGTGCCAGCGCACTTTCAAATGGAGCTTGTGGAGTTGCAGTCAGATAGTTTTATAAAGCAAACATTTTTGGAAGGAGACTTTATCAGGTTCTACTCTGTTGAATTCAGCCACGTATCCAGCACTGAGAACAAATGCGCTGAGGATGATGAGTTTGTTTGGCAGCACATACATATGTGAGCAGACATTTTCTCGCATGAAATTCAATAAATCTGTGCACAGGGCAAGACTTACTGACAACCATCTGCACGACATCCTACGCATTTCGGTGTCTGCATTTGAACCTCACGTTGATGAGATGTCAGCGGACAAACAAGCACAGGGTTCACATTAAGTCAGACGTATGATAAAACATTAGTAATCTTAGTTCATGTGCTTAATTCGGTAAAATAGTAAATTACTTTTGCACTGCTTTTTAATGTTAACCATACCCACATGTTACCAGTTACTACTGTTACCACTACACTACAGTGACTACTACGAGGACAGAAGTTTTGCATAAGTTTTTACTTTATAAAGTTTACACTGTTTACAACACACTTTACAACTTTACAGTATAAATTTTCTGTGCTTGTACTGATCTAATGTGAATGGGAATCTAAGATTGTTACATAACAATATTATTCGAAGTTACATATGCTGTCAGTAGTTTACAATGAAGTTTTAAGTTTTTTACATAAATATTTGTATTTCATTTTGACGCTGCAAACAGGCAAAAAAAATCATGCGGCCCGCCGCATGTTGATCAGAAAATATAATGGCCCGCCTGCAATAAAAGGTTGGCCACCCCTGATCTATAGAGTAGGGCTGATGATGTAGATCAGACAGTGTAGACGCACATCTATATCTATCTATATATCTATATATACGCTGACGCAGTCGCACTTGACTATTAAGCAGTGGGTGGTGCATGGTCAAAGATAAAGTAAAGACAGAAGTGATAGGACAGTCAAAAGAGTAATGATAGGAAAGGCAGAAATAAATATAAAAAGTGTAACTATTCGTTTTTGTCGCTTCATACTCAGACCAACCAGACTACCGTAACCCGACTACCGTAGCGGCAATGAGATATGGAACCTCAGCCTGCATAGCCCTGAGAATCACTAGGTCTTACTTGTATCTGACTAGTTCATTAGAATGTTATTTTGGAAAGCTCCTGATTGTGAGAGACCAAGTCAGGAGCTTCTGCAATTATTGATGGTAATTTGTTCCATGTCCTTATTTTACATGGGAAGAAGCTGAACTTAAAACAATTTGTCGATGTTGATTTTCAATGGAACCTTTTTCTGTGTTTTGCCCTAGTTTAGCCATATGACCGGGTTAGATATTTCTCCACTGGCATCTCCACTACTAGGCTGTTCACAATCTTGTAAGGGTCAGCTGGTTCAACATGTTCTAAGAACTCAGTTCATCGAGCACGGACGAGGTCTTTCCATGCAGAAAAGTAAAAGCTTCATAACAGTGACAGGTAAACTATTACCGACATTATAACTATTGTTCTTCTCCAGTCAGTAATCTTCACCTTTTGATCCCGTAATCAATAGGCTTCCTAATTACACAATGTGTGCTATCCACAAGCTTTGATGAAGCTCAATCGTCAAGAAATTAAATGTATGTGCAGCGGTCAGTCCGACTTACTGACCCCAATATGAGTAGGCATCTTTCTTACCCCAAGTCTATGCCATCCACAAAAAGGCTGGGTTATATCTTTGATACAGAATATTATTATGTAGTAACCATATTTTGACCTTGACCCTCAACCTTTTGAGGCCAACATTGATTTTTCTTCTTGGTAATGTAACTGCAGATGGTAGAGTTCTCCATCTATAAGGCAGAAACCACTGATCTTACAGTGAGCATCTTTGACCTTTGAACTCTAAAACAACATTTTTTTAATCACAAGTGTATGCCTTCCATAAAAGTTGGAAACTATAAACGTTGTACAAATCCTTACAATACAAAGCTCGTTTTCCTTCTTCCAGTGAGTTAATGTTCACAATTGACCTTTTGATCCTAAAATGGACAGGCTTCTTCCCTACTGTAAGAGGATGTGATCTACACACATTGGTCACTGTCACTGGTGGACAATTTGTGTGCAAAACCAATTTTTTTCTGTCACATGAACTCGACCTTCGACCAAGAAATCAATAGGGTTCTTTCATAATCCATGTACAAGCTTACTGCTATCTACAAGGTTTAGACAACTTAATTCATTACACTTTGGGGACATTGTAATATATCCTACCTTACATCTGAATACACAAATTATATATATCCTACCTTACATCTGAATACACAAATTATATATATCCTACCTTACATCTGAATACACAAATTATATATATCCTACCTTACATCTGAATACACAAATTATATATATCCTACCTTACATTTGAATACACAAATTATATAAATCCTACCTTACATCTGAATACACAAATTATATATATCCTACCTAACATCTGAATACACAAATTATATTTTAAAAAGACTTTCATTCAAATTGGCTTTTAAAAAATTCACAAGAAGCTTTGAATTTATAAATACAAAATCAGGAGAAAAAAGTATTTACATCTTCATATGGAACTGTGACTTTTTTAAAAATAAATATTGAATTATATTTTATTACTCAAAATATTAAATAAGAAACTAACTTGCGTTTGAATGTACTTTTCACATTATTTATATGCATCATCTAATTTCAAGTAGATTTTAGCACTGAAAGGCTGAAGAAAATTTCCCAACCTTTCATTCCCCTATCTTGTGGTACAAGTTTAGTTACATTTCTGCATTAAAATGTTACAGCAGATTTATTTCATGCACATATATTGATACCATTTCTCATTTTTCAAAAGCTAAAATAGATCTCCAAATTGTTTCACTATTCTTGATACAAGAAATATGTATTGTAAAAATGCATCTCAGACTAAAATTAAATTTGTACATCAGATTAATCAAGATCATAATACAATGCTATATTATTGGGACACCCAGCCAACCCTTTTCACTCGAACGGACTTCCTTAATCAGCAATTGTTGATATGAAGTGTGTGACAGCTAATGATCTTCTGGATATCAAGTATGTAAAGTGCCATCTAGTTTTTATAGTCTACAATAAAATTGGACTATAATACAGTGCACTACCCACTACCTTTTAGTTATAATGCAAATAACACAGTTAACTAACCATGATTTTTTTTTCAATATCAAGTCTGTTACACTAACCACCAACTTCATTGATACTATGTGCAAGGCAGATAACCATCTTGTTAACTGACCACCATTATTTGTCATGGCATGACAATGATCATAGACAAGAGTTTCATAAAGCTTGTTCTAAAAATACCTAATGGAAGAAATAAATATGCAAGACACTTCTTATCATAAAAAGTTTTTATTTCACATTTAATCTTTTAAAACACGATTCATATCAAAGTAAAAACGTATCTAAAACTTCTCAAGAGCCATTATGCAAAGGGAGGTAACCCAGCTTTGGCTTTAAGGAAAAGTTCATAGTTAATACTAAAAGCACTATTGGGATAAATTTTAAAAATAATAGGACTACAAAAACTGAAATGAAAAGCAATAACACAAATCAAACTTCATTACAACAAATACAGTCTGAAAGACAACACAATTCTGCAGAGATGATGTCTTACATTTATTGTGGTAAAGAGGCCATTCAAGTTTAGGTTTAAAAAAGCAGAGTACTGCAAATTGTTGTTATGCAATCAGAAACTGTAACATAGTAATTGTAAACCAGTTGGAATAAAAACATGCAGATTTGGATCTATGTAATTATTCAGAAAAATGTAACAACACAACAATATACTCTAATTTTTGATAAGGTTTGGTTTAGTTTTGTGGGGTTTAATGCCAGTTCAGCAGATGATAGGCTATACATGGTGTTTGGTTAAGGAAGAACCAACAAACCAAAGGTAGGTGCTAGCACGCATTCTCAAATGATGGTCAAGCCAAAACTCTATTTCGAAGATAAAACTAAGTATAATGCTGCAAAAGAAACTCATCTATTTGTTTCACATATGAGCCAATTTTCTTTAGGCAAATTACCTTGATACATATTGCACCAAAACATTATTTTATTATTCAGGTGTAATTACCATTCTCTCAAATATCTTGACTGAACATTTCACAAAATAAATAATACATCCGATTTAGAAATATTACTCAAATGTACGATCACAACATTCTGATAGGTCAAAATATTACTAGTATTTTTTTTTTAAATCATGTAATGATTCTACAGGAAGACTTAATGTAAAAAAAAAAATCACAACAAAATTTAAAACAAGTTACTTTTATCACTGTATTTTATTCCAGAACTGTTTAAAAGTTGTTTAAGTTCTTTTGGATTAATGCCATTTCTTAGTGCAAGAGAGCCCAACCATGCCAGTCATTTTAAGATAGCCCAACCATGCCAGTCATTTTAAGATAGCCCAACCATGCCAGCCATTTTAAGATAGCCCAACCATGCCAGCCATTTTAAGATAGCCCAACCATGCCAGTCATTTTAAGATAGCCCAACCATGCCAGCCATTTTAAGATAGCCTCACCATGCCAGCCATTTTAACTAAAAGGATGTGATAAAACCCCTGTAAGAAACAGAAACCCATGGGAGACCACTGACAAGCTGTCTCACATACTCACGCTAACCATGCCAGACTTGAGCCATTGTAAACATGAGGAGAGATGGTTGTGATCAATAAAGACACGTGCTTCAGACCACATGGCCGCAATACAAGTTGAAATTTATACTGGCAATCACTGATGTCATTTTCAATGTAAGATGAATATCACAGAGTTCACTTCAAAACTAATCATAGCAATGGTGAAATAGTGTGATACATATAGTGACATTAAAATGCAATTTTTCTTTGATTAAGAGACAATAAACATCTAATTTTTGTTCTGTATTTGTTCATGTTTAAAATTTATATACAGAGCACAAGGATATCTTTCAGTCCTTGATAAAATGTATATGTGCAGAAACTACAAGCTAAGTTAAAAGTTATGTAAATATACAACGAAAACTAACAGCCTTTTGTTGTCATGGTAGCAGTGTTCATGACACAGACTCCATACTGGTACTTTTCATGAGCCAGTCAAAGAGCTTGGTGATTATCTCATTATCATTTCTTACAAAGACATTTGACAAAGATATTCCAAAAGACCCTTCTATCAGGTTTGTTCTAAGTAAGAAATAAATCATATCCGACATATATTACAAAAGACCATTCTATCCTTAGGTTACATCTAAGAAAGTAATTTCCTTTAGTTTAAGCATTCCAATCATCAACATACACAAAACATATTTAGATCTGTCAATGTTACAATCGGCCAATAAAACTGCATGGTTCCTGTCTTTCCAAATGATGCTGCATCCATCGCCAACTGAAAACATCAACTCATACAATCACTCAATCAATGATCGCATATGTAAACAGTAAATAATATTCTGTGACTGTATGCATGAAGAGTTTTTACTTTGCAAAGAATTAAAGGCACTTGTGTGTGTTTCTTAAAAAATACCAAATGATGCCTCCCGACATCTAAAAAATGTAATAAATATGAAAAGTATATAAACCAAGCTGGTATCCGTGTTCTTCATCAAAGAAAAAGTAAAAGACATAACCATCAATAAAGCTACGTGTTCGGATATGGAAATATCACAACCTTGCAAAAAAGTATTTCATAAAATCTTGTTTAAGGCTTCCTAGTGTTGGATGGATTACAATGCTCAAGAGTTAAAGAATTTTATTATTATTTCATTTATAGTATATAAAAAATACATGTTTTAGATTAATGGATATTTGATTGATACCACAAAAATGCAATTTCTATCTCCTACTGGGCAATAAAAGAAATCCAGCTGTTGAATATTTCTTGTAGTCAAAAGTACATGAACAGAATTTGATAACAGTATACTATTACCAAAAGAATAAAACAATTATTTCAAGAGAAAATAAAAATAAATAATGGCTTTAAAAACCAAGATCATGTACACAAGCTTATTAAGAAAATAATAACCCAAGTACAAAACTTACAACACTTGCTAAGACAATTTCTTATCAAACAAACAGAGTGAAATTATATCACTGGAGAAAACTTCAATCAATAATTTCAAATCAGGCTGTTGTTTACTTTAACAACAATTTTTTTTAAATATATATAAAATTCCAGGTTTGTTAAAATTTAACTTTTCTATAAGAAAAGCATGTAGGCTATATAATTCATGTCGTATTTACAACCCATAAAAAGTTAAACATACATACATACATTATATATATATATATATATATATATATATATATATATATATATATATATATATATATATATATATATATATATATATATATATATATATATCCCCTATCTTCAGTAAGGCTTGTAACCCTAAATTTCTTGCTTTTGAAACATGAAAGACAAGAGTACATCATGTTTTTATAATGCTGTACCAAATGCATGCTAAACCTATCTAAGTGTACATTGCATTTATAACATAAATAACTCTAAAAGCTTCAGCAATATATTAATATTTACAACATGGCTCACAGCCAGAAAACAAAGGTGCACAAACTTACTGTAAAAAAACTGTAAGCTAATGTAGTGCACTATGGCAAACAAAATGGAAACAATGGAACGTCCAACAGTTAAGGCACATTGTACGTCGTTTGTACCAAGAATCTAATGTGAAAATATTGCTAATAAAAATTACATTTATAATCTAGCTTTATAACGATGTTTTCTGATGGCATTTATGTTAACCTGCACCTCATATTTAAATTTTTATCAGTTTCATTCATGAAAAAGGATAAACGTCATGATCTTTGCTGTAAGCCAACATAAACACCCCACCAGACATTAAAAACTGAATCAAATCTAAAACGTAATGGACGGACTGACAGACAGATACGGGTAAAGCTACATGTCCTTAACACACACAAAAAAACAACACATTTAAATTCAAATATTTTGATATTCAGTTATTTTTCTATTTAAATCTATCAGAACTATTGAATAGACAAGAAATACATGAAGTGTGTGAATATACACAGATTGAAATTAAGACACAATATGTTCATGTATACCACATGATATTGACATCGTAACAAAATTTTGCTGGAAAAAGTTTGTTAAAAAATGTTCAGGTATAGAACCAATAAGCGATGTGTTTGACAAAAATAATACTAAATGTCAGCCTAACTTACTTTAGTGATCAAAAAGTAATTTATGCAGCAGTTATGTTTATTACTTGCTCAGAATTTATAGAATTTTATTAGAACTGCATCAAGAGTTAGAAGTTTAGTTTCATTTCACATATAGAAACTATTTTTCCACAACACAACAAAAATCAGATCTATACAAACAAGTGTTTCACAGAAAACAATGTTTGCCCATCATGATTACCACCAGCAGGATGGAATTTTTAACAGGAAATATCTGGACATCACGGAACAAACATACACGTTATAAATATGTATGCAGAAAGTGAATGGTATATAAGATTTCATTCTTGCCAGTAAACTAATATATATAATACATTTATTACCTCATAAACGTTACGTAAAATGAAAATACATTATGAATCTTTTATCTGCCATCATTATGATCATTGCTTATAGACAGAAGCAATTGCCTCCCTTGGATATAAAACAAATTGTACCAAACAACCAGAGAATTTTTTAATACAGACTTCTTCTGGGGAGAAAATTTTCAGTGGGGTTCTATGCAAGTTTATTTAGCAGCGGATATTGCCATTAATCTAGCAGCTCTATTTAAATCCAAATTGTAAGTCACATGATCATCTTCGAGTTGATAACCCCATTTGAATATATTTTAATAGAAATTATCAATTTTACATCATCTAAACAAATCTATTCAAGAATTCAGTTTCTGAGGTAGTAAACACCGACACTAAAGTTTAAGCTGAATACAACAGGTGATGTAGAAGATTCAAGATTTTCAGTAACTGAAATATCGAACAGATTGCATTAGCATTACTGATAACAGAAGTATTGACCTCGCTGCCCCCAAAGTGATACCTGTACAGGGAATGTTAACATTACCAATGATGACAGTACTGACCTCACTGCCCGCAAAGTGATATCTGTACAGGAAACGTTAACATTACCGAGGATGATAGTACTGACTTCGCTGCCTACAAAGTGATACCTGTACAGGGAACTTTAACATTATTGCTGTCCACAATGCGAGATCTGCACTAAAGGATTGTTAACATTACCAAAGATGACTGTACTGACCTCGCTGCCACCAAAGTGATACTTGTACAGAGAATTTTAACATTATTGCTGTTCACATAGTGACACCTGTATAGAACTTTATAGTGACACCTGTATAGAACTTTAACATATGATGCCAGTAATGCCTTTGCTGCCAGCAAAGTGATACCTGTACAGGGAATTTAACATTATTGCAGTTCACATAGCGATACCTGTATAGAACTTAAACATTACCGATGATGACTACCAACTTTAGCAGTCCACATAGTGAGAACTGTACTTGGATCTTTAACATTATTCATGATTTCAGTAAGGACTGCTGTCTGCAGAGTAACACCAATGTCCATTTACAGGCAAGAAAAATCTATCTGCAAAGTAACACCAGTGTACTTGAACAGCCAAGAAAAATGTCTGCAGAGTAACACCAATGTCCATTTACAGGCAAGAAAAATCTATCTGCAATGTGACACTAGTGTGCTTTAACAGGCAAGAAACATGTCTGTAAAGCAACATCAATGTTCATTCATTGGCAAGAAAAATCTATCTGCAAAGTAACACCAGTGTCTTTTAACAGATAAGACAAATACATGTATGTCTGTAACGCAACATCAATGTCCATTTACAGGTAAGAAAAATTCATCTGCAAAGTAACACCAGTGTACTTGAACAGCCAAGAAAAATGTCTGCAGAGTAACACCAATGTCCATTTACAGGCAAGAAAAATCTATCTGCAATGTGACAGCAGTGTGCTTTAACAGGCAAGAAACATGTCTGTAAAGCAACACCAATGTCCAATCACAGGCAAGAAAAATCTATCTGCAAAGTGACACCAGTGTACATTAACAGCCAAGAAAAATGTCTGTAGATAGCACCAAAATCCATTCACAGGCAAAAAAAACTGCAAATTGATACCAGGGTACTTTAACAGCCCAAAAAATTGTCGGTAAAGCAACACCAATGTCCATTCACAGGCAAGAAAAATCTATCTGCAAAGTGACACCAGTGTACATTAACAGCCAAGAAAAATGTCTGTAGATAGCACCAAAATCCATTCAAAGGCAAAAAAAATCTGCAAATTGATACCAGGGTACTTTAACAGCCCAAAAAATTGTCTGTAAAGCAACACCAATGTCCATTCACAGGCAAAGAAAAAAAATATCTGTAAAAAAACACCAGTGTACTTTAACAGGTAAGAAAAATATGTCTGTAAAGCAACATCAATGTCCAATGACAGTCAAGAAAAATCTATCTGCAAACTGACACTAGTGAACGTTAACAGCCAAGAAAAATGTCTGTAAATAGCACCAATGTCCATTCACAGGCAAAAAAATCTATCTGCAAATTGACACTAGTGAACGTTAACAGCCAAGAAAAATGTCTGTAAATAGCACCAATGTCCATTTACAGGCAAGAAAAATCTATCTGCAATGTGACACCAGTGTTCCTTAGCAGACAAGACAAATATCAAATGCAAAATAAAGGCTGAAAAAGAAAAGAAAAGGGAAGACATGATTTTTCTATCAAGATCTTATTTTGCTTATAAAAAATACATACAATCTGATTCAATTTTGACAATTATTTCCTTGGAATTTGATGCGTAAAAAAGTTCACAGATTATCCCACTTTTCATCAAAATTGGATGTGTATTTTCATGTTCTTTTACTATTAAACCAACATCGAAAGCTTCAAAGACCTAAATTCTGACAGTCTATAACTTGAATCATATTCAAGTTAAAATAATTAAACTAATCTTAAATATGGTACATCAATGTGTAATATCCATTGTAGCTTTCTGAGCTTCTGGTTGGTGCTAAAAATATTTTTAACATGGGGCGACAAATAATTTATTTTTCCTTGTCTACCCATGTTGAAGTTGTAACATGCATTAAAAATAAAGCTCTGTTCAATAGGGACTTTGTTTTGTAGCCGAACTCTGCATTCTGAAAATGTATTTGACTAAGATGAAGTACAATAGACTGGAATGGTGGAATTATCTCCCTTGAAAAATTCCTTGTTCATATGGATTTTTAAAATTAATTTAGCATAATGCTGTCATGGTTAAAATACTTTGGCTCCATGGTGACGTAATACTGAGAAGATTCACAATGTTTAATCTGAATTATGTGTAACAGCTTCATCAACATTATCTCTTCTGATTTGTCTTGTCACCAATTAATATATCATTTCAATCAATCAGCTATAGTTTCTCTCCCTTTCTGACTTCATGACACTCCATCCAGATGTATTATTATGGGATGAATAGCATATCCATGATTGAGGGTTGCTATGGCAACTCTTGTGTTATAACATCAACCATTAATTGCATCACATTTTGGCCACAACCTACAGACTTCAGTCAGACACACCCTAGTTGTATCATTTACATTGTTGAGCCCACTTTGGAAGGATCCTCCGTCTTGCATTTGTGAACCAATAGTTAATCTGGTTGATAGTGAGACCAGTCTGTTTGATCAACATTGCTTTTTCATCATCATTTGGATAGGGATTATCTTTGTGTTGTCGCAACCAGTCCAACATGATAGCCACTGCCTGAAATCACAAAAGTATTATGCAATTAGCAATTGTTTTAACTGAATTTCTAAATGTCGCTAACCTGACTTTTATTAACTGCAATTGCTGCAATTAATAATACAATTAAATGCAATTAATACAGGTCCTTGAGAACCAAATGGTGATTTTACTATTGTTGTTTTTGATCATAAGAAATCCATTTTTCAAATAATTAATAAAAGATAGGAAAACAAAACATAACTTTGGGCTTAAACCTATGACTGTTGCTTTCAGAACTGATCTGCCAAACCACTCTGCTCCTGGTGCTTACACTTTCCTGGTCAAGCATTCTTTACAAAATAAAGACCTGCCAAAAATTGACGAGTCCATCTCATGTTGAGTTTTTCTCCATATAAGTGACCAGTTTTCAGTAAGGTATAACAAAATATCAATAACTACTACTGTAAAGCTATTTTTAGTTTTCTGTGTTAATTATTAACACTTTCTAGAAACTTATTTTCCCTTTCATCTTAAACATGAATTGCTTTCTGTATGCCATTTTAAAAAATTCAATAATCAACAGTTTGATCAAGCAGGCGCTTCACATGAACAAACAGATGCAGATTAAATCATCTCAGGTGCTGCTGTCAACTTAGTCTGGTTCTCTGACTAATTTCATTAATTCTAAGATTAAACCTGGATCCCTCCAAAACATGGATAAACCAATTATTCATATTGGCAACGAGTTTTCAGAAGTTTTTGCTAGCATACCGAAAGTTCATATTTTAATTTTCGTGAAATCGTACAAATTGGGAGGTTGGATTTGATTTGGCTAAAAATACCTTCTCTTGAAAATCTAAATATAAAATATAAGAACTGATGGTTTATTTTAACAGCCGAAGTTTGTTAGGGACTTAAAAAACTTGGTCATATCAAGATCTAATAGACTATTTCTATATTCCTGACAAGCCTGTATGTATATAGATTGGTCAAACTAGAAATGTGACATCCAAACTAGCATCACAGTGCCTAAAACCTAAATGCAAAACTTAATGACTGATGGACGGCTGTATTCAACTGCATGACAGCATAAGATTACAAAGAAAATACTGTATGACTGTTGGATGGAAATATTTCAATCCTCTCACTACTCCAGATAGAGAAAGAAGTAAAATTAAATTTTCCCCTTGCAAACAAATGCCTCAAAGTACATAATTTACTTGTTTTGTTTAATTTTCTTTTGTTTTGTGTATTTATTTCTTTGCTGCCTTTTCTCAAACATGTCTTTAGAGAATTCTAGGTATTATGACAGTTGAAGAAACTGACAAGGGAGACAACTCAATGGTTATTCACCTCTTTCGGTAGACTGGGATGTTTCTTGGATTCTGTTTTGCCACCATGGTTACTACTGCTACTGACCATACTACCATTATCACTTGCACAGTCTGCCAGGTCATGGAGAGATTTGAATTGGGGGGAAAGCATGCCCTGGAAATCCAAACCTTTCTTGGACACTGGAGAAAACAGGTCACCTGGGAGCTGAAACAAAAGGCAATATATGTTATTGACAATCAGCAAAAGCTCGGTTAGACCGTTAATATGGTTTGAAAAAATTATGCACCCCCACCCCAATGTTACTCTTCCCAAGTATCTGTCGCAAATAACAACACTTTATTGCTACATTTTCATAAGTAAAGTTTCGAAACTTTGACCCTGTAGTGACATAAAAGGTTTGCAAATGACCATGGTTGTTAAACAGGTACCAAAATAACTTTGTTAAACAGGTACCAAAATAACTGATCATTTTTTTCTATTTATAGTAATTGCACATGATACCAAAATACCTGATCATTCATAATTACAAGGGTATAAAATTAGTTATAGTTTACCATTTAGTTTATGCAAGTTCAAATCTCAAAGATTAAATCTGTCAATGCTAGTAGTAAGTGAAAGCGAGAATGAGAGTAGTTCAAAGG
Organism: Unio pictorum; assembly: GCA_030141615.1. Lineage (NCBI taxonomy): Eukaryota > Metazoa > Mollusca > Bivalvia > Unionida > Unionidae > Unio > Unio pictorum. The sequence goes on along the minus strand of JARLTB010000257.1, from coordinate 1,764,091 downwards.
TCGTGTTATGACTATTGTCTGCTGTACATTATCATGGACCTACATCTACTCATCCTATATTTTCAACGACCATTTAGCTGTGTACATTGAACAGCTTCCTTTTTTTCTATTTATACTAACTGCAGATGATACATTTGTTTCTGCTCTGTATTTCTGTACTAATCCCGATAGATTTAGATGAATTGTGACAAGAATTTTAACAAACTGCAAAACCAGGCAAGTAACACAATAAATGCTTTTTATGCGGTTTTCTGTACTTATAGCATCTAATACACAGATTAGTGTTTGTATGCTCTTTATATGCTTTTTCTTGACACTTATAATAAATATGCTTACATCTCTTGGGGGATCAGCTTCTGCATAAAGCATTTCAGGTTTTCATTTAATACAACTTCTCTTTGATCTGGGTAACTGATCACTAGGATCAACAGGTACTCTGCAGATTTTTCATAAAATCTGGACTGCTCTTCAATACTGTACAATACATTCTTGCCAAATCAAGATTACTATTGAAACATTTTAGGACTGACAGGAGGGGAGAATGTTATTCTTAATTACACCTTTGCTTAGACAACAGCCAGATGGATTTTAGGGACATGGTAAACTTTATCTTCATGGTAAACCTGTCACAATTGAAACATTACAGAAACTCTGTTGTTGTTGTTGGGTTCACTGCCATTTTTCAGCACAAGATGGGCTATACATGGCGGCCAGTATTAATGGTGGAGGAAGAAGCCGGGAAAACCACCAGAAAGATCCACCGACCGGAAAGAAACACCGTCGTACAAATCATACTGGCAAGCTTTCTCACATGTCCACATTGGCCGAATCTGAGACTCGAATCCACGCAGATAGAGGTGAGATGGAAGTGATCCGTAACGGTTAGCACTTTAGACCACTCAGTGCCCCTCCAGAAACTCTGTAATATTCAAAACAACCAGGTCAAGCTGATCCTGATTTTTGGTGCCTCTGAGAATGGCGACAGAGAGATGTGACTCTGTTTGGTTACAATAATTAAGAGGCCTGTTACCCACACAAAATTTCCTATGTTTTATCGCCACATCGAAAACTTTAATCAGTCTAAGCTTTTTTGCTAGAGAAACCAGAGTAGGCTCCCTTTTAAATCCTATTATCAAAAGGAGACTGCTGTCGAAGGAAATTGATGAACTAATTTGGAGGAATGTTGACAGCAAAGGTAGTGTGACAATTCCATGTAATTTCTTGATGCCATAATGCTTTGCTGAATTATTTATTTGTATTTGCATTAATTTTTGTTCTACATTCGTATAATAATTTACTTTATGAAGTATAATGGTGTTGAGTTTATGCAGTGATAGTCGTACATTAATCTTTAGATAAGTTTTACGAATTCTTTGAATTCGTCTTGTTTGCATAAAAATATAGGTTTTAATAACTTAATGCATTAATATGATTATGAGAATCCATGTGATTTCACCGAATTTAGAAGAATTCACGTATAATAGAGTGAGTGTGTAATGACGTAGTAACTGATGTAATGTATCTCATTTATTCGCTCTGTAAATTTAACTGCTAGGCCTCGTGTGGTGTGTGTTAATGCATGACGAATTAGCCATTTGACTAACTAGAGTCAGTATAGGACATGTAGTCGATTGATAGCCTTAGCATCTGTTTAGCACCTATAGGAAGATCTGATAACGAGGGGATAATGCAAAATCCCCTGTATCATAAATAATAGTAAATTTAGGTTTTCGCTATCTATATTTATTTAAAAGGGAGAAAATAGCTTCTGAGACATATAATCCTGTGGCCTATCTATTCCAAGACGTATACTGAGAAGTATAGAAGTATAGCAGGACATAAATCCTGTGATGTAATCCTGCGACATATTAATTCCGAGACATATTCTGATAGTATCCTGAGATCTTGGGGTCTGAACAGCTGCAGTGGAAGTAGAGCGAACCGAAGAAACATGTTATGCCATCGTACAAGTCGTTGACTTTAATTGTTCACTCGATCCTATGATGAACTAAATCTATCCGTAAACAGATCAGCTATTTAAATCCACTTGTGCTTTCCTTTGTAATTCATGAAAAGTTTTGTTTTCTAACAGCAGAGTGTATTTCTGATGTAATGATTTCTCACAGTTGTTTTATGTAATTGATAAAATTGTTTGTTCACCTGTATGGGGGCTTGTGTTGGTTTGTTCTATATATATCTGCTCAGATATCTATCAATTTCAACAATAAGTTACACCATTTATGTAGATATATTTACTCGAACCAGGCAAGAACATCGAGGACGATCAACCACTAGATGACGAAAACCAAATTAACCCAACAGTAAAATCCCTATCCCCTACAAAGTGCTTAACAAAAACCAACTTGATTTTCATACAGGCTTCACGATTAAAAGTGCTATTGTTCTATAGTTTGGACAGGTGGTTTGTCAATTAGTCCATAATTCAAAACAAGTTTACACCCAGGTGTTGTATCTGCATATCCCAATGAAAACTGCTCAGTAAAATCTGCCACATGTCCCAAAGATACTGAAACCAGTACTGAAACCTATGGTGACTTACTAACATGTACTAGTAATATTGATACCTCTATAGTAAACACTGACACAGCTGTCCACCCTAAATCCATATTGAAACTTCAACAGAAAAATCTGTCCTGACTTCACTATATGTGCCATTAGTAAAGTGAAAACTGTAAAATAAAAACTATGTTGACTTTACATGTCTGAAAAATAGTAAAACCCGTCCAGTTAAAATCTGTACTTAATTAAGTACATGGCCCAAAAATAAAACCTGTCCAATTAAATCTATACTTAAGTACATGGAGCATTATCCTCATGCTATCCCTAACCTCCCACCAAGTATCCTCATTGTTACAAACATCTCACCAAGTATCCTCACTGTTACAAACATCTCACCAAGTATCCTCACTGTTACAAACATCCCACCAAGTATCTTCAGTTACAAACTTCTCACCAAGTATCCTCACTTTACAAACATCTCACCAAGTATCCTCATTGTTACAAACATCTTACCAAGTATCCTCACTGTTACAAACATCCCACCAAGTATCTTCACTGTTACAAACTTCTCACCAAGTATCCTCACTTTTACAAACATCTCACCAAGTGTCCTCACTGTTACAAACATCTCACCAAGTATCCTCACTTTTACAAACATCTCACCAAGTATCCTCATTGTTACAAACATCTCACCAAGTATCCTCACTGTTACAAACATCCCACCAAGTATCTTCAGTTACAAACTTCTCACCAAGTATCCTCACTTTACAAACATCTCACCAAGTATCCTCATTGTTACAAACATCCCACCAAGTATCCTCACTGTTACAAACATCCCACCAAGTATCTTCACTGTTACAAACTTCTCACCAAGTATCCTCACTTTTACAAACATCTCACCATGTGTCCTCACTGTTACAAACATCTCACCAAGTATCCTCACTTTTACAAACATCTCACCAAGTATCCTCATTGTTACAAACATCTCACCAAGTATCCTCACTGTTACAAACATCTCACCAAGTATCCTCACTGTTACAAACATCCTACCAAGTATCCTCACTGTTACAAACATCCCACCAAGTATATTCACTGTTACAAACTTCTCACCAAGTATCCTCACTTTTACTAACATCTCCCCAAGTATCCTCACTGTTACAAACATCTCACCAAGTATCCTCACAGTTACAAACATCCCAAGTATCCTCACTGTTACAAACATCCCACCAAGTATCCTCACTGTTACAAACAATCCACCAAGTATCCTTACTGTTAAAAACATCCCACCAAGTATCCTCACTGTTACAAACATCCCACTAAATATCCTTACTGTTACAAACATCCTACCAAGTATCTTCACTGTTACAAACATCCCACCAAGTATCCTTACTGTTACAAACATCCCACCAAGTATCCTCGCTGTTACAAACCTCCCAGTATACAGCAAAGCAGCATTAGCCTTACTCAGGTATCCTTAACCTCCCAACACTGTACAACAATGCAATATTATCCTTATATCAGCCATTTCCAACCTCCCAACACTGTACAACAATGCAATATTATCCTCGTTCAACGAATTCCAACCTCCCAACACTGTACAACAATGCAATATTATCCTCATTCAACGAATTCCAACCTCCCAACACTGTACAACAATGCAATATTATCCTTATATCAGCCATTTCCAACCTCCCAACACTGTACAACAATGCAATATTATCCTCATTCAACTAATTCCAACCTCCCAACACTGTACAACAAAGCAATAGTATCCTTATATCATCCACTTCCAACCTCCCAACACTATATAAAAAAATTAACATCCATCATTGTAAATGTATGCACACACAAAAAAAACACCCAAGAAGCAAGCTCCACTCCCTGGCTATTAATTAAGATGAGAATTATATGTACATGTATTATGGTACAGTATTAATATGAGAATTACATGTACATGCATTATGGTACAGTATTAAGATGAGAATTATATGTACATGTATTATGGTACAGTAGAGCACACAATCATATCCCAAGGTTTGACATCTTTATCTTCAGTGGTGTAGGAGTTATTTGACATTACACATTCATATCTGGATGGCCAGGATCCTAATCCCCATCTTTACATTCAAAGTATGGCCAGGATCCTAATCCCCATCTTTACATTCAAAGTGTTGGAATAATAAATAAGGAAATGATAATATTGTGAATGATTGCACTGTATCAATTTGCCATATCAACCTAGAGGACTTAATGATGTATATTGGTCACATGAACATGCCGATTTTAGCTCAAGATAATAATTTTAAAAAATAGTACTCCAGTCCTGGTCTCTATTGTTTCTTCCAGTTATTTATTGATTTCCTTGTGTTAAAGGACTGACACAATACAAACCCCCCAACTTCTGTTAAGGTGTAAAGAACACAGGTAAAAATCAATGGTTCACATGCTACATCCTGTGGAGTTCTGGTACTAGTGTGTGGATTGGAATTAATCTACTGCATATCAACTTTTCGCAATTCAGAAATTTAGTAAAGAAACAAGAAACTCAATGATGTGTATTTAATTAAGGGTATTTAATTAAAAGTATTTAATTAAGTGCATTAACTTAACTTCATTTGAGGGTTTGACGGTGATAAAAATGTCCTCATTCATCTCTAAATTTGTTTTGGTACTGGATGGTACTATACAATGGTACTGGATGGTACTATACAATGGTAATGGATGGTACAATGGTACTATACAATGGTAATGGATGGAACTATACAATGGTACTGGATGGTACCATACAATGGTACTGGATGGTACTATATAATGGTACTGGATGGTACCATACAATGGTACTGGATGGTACTATATAATGGTACTGGATGGTACTATACAATGGTACTGGATGGTACTATACAATGGTACTGGATGGTACTATATAATGGTACTGGATGGTACTATATACAATGGTACTGGATGGTACTATACAATGGTACTGGATGGTACTATATACAATGTATTGTTCAAACTTAAGTTATCTCAGCATTATCAATGCGACTTCCTGATGCTAAATTCAATAAATTAAGCTCCGTCAGTCAAATTTAGTGTCCATCATGAGTTGAAAAATTTAGTTTTGTTCACTGTCAATTTTTCTGGAACTGCAATTATGTTACAACATGCTGCTTCAGAAAATGAATCCACTGTTCCTAACTTTGCCTATGGAGGTGGGGGAAGTAGTCTAAAAAGCACACATCGTTACAGGTCACTGCCATCTCACCTGTCTGCGTCGGTTCAATTCTCAGGTTTGGTCAATGAGGGTATGTGAGAAAGCTTGCCAGTAGCTTCTCGTGGGTCAGTATATCTTACAGGGGTTGTCCCGGGTTCTTACTCCATTTATTTATTTATTCTGGCCGCCATGTATAGCCTATCTTCTGCTGAAAAATGGCATTAAACCGTGCAACAACAACGACCTTTTCTTATGGGAAAAATGATAATTTCTATTTTACCGTATATACTCCCTTATAAGACCAGACCAACTGTAAAGATCCAGATCTAATGCTACATATTGTGATCATATACGGGTCTGATTGTTAGGACTAATTGATAGGACAAACAATAATGACCCTAATCTTATGGCATATAATGCTATGGCAGATCAGGATCTATTTAGTCTGAAGGTAATATTAAGCTAGTATATATTATTGTATGTACTGAGTAAAATCTGATTAGAAAGTAATACTGCCATTTATTGCAAATTTGCCAATAATTGATATAATAAATGTTTGAAACGTTCTACATAAAGGCAATGATGCACAGTAAATATTTATTTCTTCATTTTATTTCTTCTTTAACTAACTTCAAATGAATCAGTTGTTCCACTTTGTGTGCTTACCTACGCAATTCAACATAATGGACTATCCCAGTGATGCTCAAGGGACTTACCTACGCTATTCAACACAATGGACTATCCCACAGTGATGCTCAAGGGACTTACAAACAAAAGCATTGAAGATATTGTATTTGAATTAACATCTGGTGAATGGTGTTTTTTTTAATCAGAATTATTATTTCTGTAAACTATGTAAGGAAGAAAAGTTTTAAATTTGAAAAGAGATTCTATGTACCGGTAGTTGTAACATATTTATGTTCTCTCTGATAACTTGAAATAGTTCTCAAGGAGACCCGCAAAATTTGAAGACTCTTGAAGGTTATACAAATCAATTAAGTATGGGCCTCAATGTACCTTTATCTTAGACTTTATATATGAAATTGATGGGGGGGGGGGGTTGGACCCATGGCCCTCTCTCAGGAATTGGAGCCAAAAATAACATCCTAAATCCACAGGAGAATGGCAACAGCAATGTTCAGTGACATTTTACCACCGACAGATCAATAGACAGACAAAAAGAACAGACACACTTCAGAAAATAACCTAAAATGAAAGCCTGATAGAATAAACTTTCACACAAGAGACCATACATCTCACTGTACAGAGACCGTACATCTCACTGTACAGAGACCATACATCTCACTGTACAGGGACCATACATCTCACTGTACAGAGACTGTACATCTCACTGTACAGACCATACATCTCACTGTACAGAGACCATAAATCTCACTGTAGAGACCATACATCTCACTGTACAGAGACCATACATCTCACTGTACAGATCTTAGACTGAAAAACAATAAATTCTGCCATGCCCTGGTTGAGTAAAAATTTTGATATGTTCTATAGAAATGGATGCCAAAAATGTAGTCTAAAGTTAATACAAATTACAGTGAAGTCTTGTTTTCTTAGACAATTTTCTGACAAAGATTCCACTTTAAAAGTAATACATTACAACATCAAACTCCTGTTCTGCCTCTTCTAGTGTAATGTTTATTACATCCTTACACTTTGAACTGTGTTTAGTACAAGAATGAAAATCGAGTTCCTACATGTTACGTTAAGTATCTATGAAAACTGTACATGAAATTCTATGCAAATACCAGTAACATTATATTTTTTCAAGTATTTATTCAAGGACTCCTAAAACGTTTCATGGCATGTTTAATTTTACTGTTTTATTTCATGACAATTAACTGAACACATCGGTGCCTATAATAAATACCCCAAAACCAAAATACAATTCTTAATCAAAAATGCTACCCAAGTGGTCTTCAGTGATTGTGATTTTCAGTAAAGCTAGGACTGTCTTTCAGTCTGGTCAATTTTCATCTACTGTCATTGATGATTGGTGTCCGAAAACATGGCTGCAAGAGCCTAGCTTATCCTGGCCACATTCAAGTACTCTTGATAATTGACTCTTGTGTCTGGCTGAAGCATTTTAACTAATGGTATGTTTGTACACCTATTAATTCCCAGGTCTGAATAAACACAATCTCTTTATACAAGCCATAAAGTCTGGGAATGTTACTGGATTCCCAACTGCAGGCGTTGGCAGTTACAGCTGCAAAGATTAGGTTATAATCAAAAAGATTTGCTCTTTTTTTTTTCTTCAGTAAAGCTATATAAAAAAACAGGGCAGCAAAATCTCGGGGGGGGGGGGGGGGGGGGGGGGTTCTTAATTTAATTCCTGGAAGTTAAACCTAGAAAAAAATCAGTTAGGGTTAGGCAATAAATAAAATTACTGGCTAATACGCTAAATCTTTCTCAATATTATTTTTCATATGAAATGTACATGTTTATATATGCAATGGTGAAAATCATTTTCCCATCATGCTTTTTTGTGAATGGACAAGGTAACTGCTGCAGCAAGATAAATGAGGATTTTGTGTATCAAAGCCATATATGGAAAAGAAAAATGAGGATTTTGTGTATCAAAGCCATATGGAAACTGCACAGCCCTTTAAACATGAAAATCATTTTGCCCAAGATAAATGACTCATCACCTTTTGCTTCTTTATGAAGTTAGATCCCTTGACAACAATATTAAAAACAAACAGTGCTGCATTATTCAACCATACTTATTTTTGCAGTGGTAAAATAGTTTATAAAATGTACTTTACTACAACAGATTACGTCCTCTAAAGTCAACCCTAGTCTCTATCATTTATACCTTTTACAATTGATCTCTATCATTTATACCTTTTACAATTGATCTTTATCGTTTATACCTTTTACAATTGATCTTTATCATTTATACCTTTTACAATTGATCTCTATCATTTATACCTTTTACAATTGATCTCTATCATTTATACCTTTTACAATTGATCTCTATCATTTATACCTTTTACAATTGATCTCTATCATTTATACCTTTTACAATTGATCTCTATCATTTATACCTTTTACAATTGATCTCTATCATTTATACCTTTTACAATTGATCTTTATCGTTTATACCTTTTACAATTGATCTCTATCATTTATACCTTTTACAATTGATCTTTATCGTTTATACCTTTTACAATTGATCTCTATCATTTATACCTTTTACAAACTGATCTCTATCATTTATACCTTTTACAATTGATCTCTATCATTTATACCTTTTACAATTGATCTCTATCATTTATACCTTTTACAATTGATCTTTATCGTTTATACCTTTTACAATTGATCTCTATCATTTATACCTTTTACAATCGATCTCTATCATTTATACCTTTTACAATTGATCTCTATCATATATACCTTTTACAATTGATCTCTATCATTTATACCTTTAACAATTGATCTCTATCATTTATACCTTTTACAATTGATCTCCATCATTTATACCTTTGACAATTGATCTCCATCATTTATACCTTTTACAATTGATCTCTATCATTTATACCTTTTACAATTGATCTCTATCATATATACCTTTTACAATTGATCTCTATCATTTATACCTTTTACAATTGATTTCTATCATTTATACCTTTTACAACTGATCTCTATTATTTATACCTTTTACAATTGATCAGGTTGAAAGATTCCACCAATCATTTCAATGTATGTTTCGCAGAACATCTCTAAAATAGCCTTTTGTTGATCGTCTTTTCAATCTGGGGCAATTTATCAAAAGTATATTGAAAATGCCAAGCACACACCAATACAACGATACTGTCCTTAACAGACACATGTATGTTATACACAGGTCAAAATTACTGTAAGGTATGTGATTTCTCAAGTCTGTAATTAATAAACACATATCCATTAGCCAACTCAAATATCATAATGTTACCGATAAATGCTGTCCTTGATGAGGTCTTTTATATGGATGTGTCCACTAAGGCAGGTTGAAATGTATACATTGTATATATGAGGATATCATAAAAACATTTTAGGGAGATTTCAACTTTGTCTGAACATTTTGTGCAATTTGTAGGTCTTCCTGGTAGTCACAGAGGCATATCACATAAATGTTAGAAGTGAAGGCCTACCTTTTGAAATTGTGCGCTCGGTAACCCCCTCATATCAGGACAGTAATCTCTTGTCTATTTATCTTTATTAATATTTCTAATCTTGACTGGTTCAGGGTCATGCACCTCAGTAAATAAGCTTCATTAAGAAAGAATAGTAAACCAGTCTTCCTTAGAAATGATCTTTATCTTGCATGCCACCAAATTTTCAACAAATATTAGTCCCACAGTAAATCTCCAAAACAAATTACCGTAAATGCTCTTGTACATTACACTTTCTTTAGTTCTGCAGTAAATCTTTGCAACTAGACATTAAAGGCTAATATTAAACGGTGTGATTCTTTTAAAAATTATTAATACACTCCTTATTGTGAGACCTGAAGACTATAATAAAAAATAAAAAATAAACTTCTATTCTCAATACTAGTATAGTCATACGATTAGGATCATTTCTTATACTTTTGTTGGTATCAGCAGTGTAAAATGGTATTTGGCCTGATATTAAGAAAGAAACTGAACTTGAGCCCAAAACAAATGAAATTTGTTTGAAATACTAATGTTACAGGTAATAAGTCATAGGACTCCAGTCCAAATGGAGACTCATAAATCTGAGAAGTGCGTGCTGACAGCAAGCGCTGCCCTATCAGATAATGTGTTTGATCAAGCACTAAATTTACCTGCCACATCAAACAATAGGGTTCACCTTTATTGCACCCACTAATCCCTGGCTTGGACACACCATTGATTATATTCTTTTAAAAACAAATTTGACCTGTAACCTCAAAACATGATTTATGTGCCAAAACAAACATCTTGTGTAATACCCCAATATATATTGGATTAGATAACTTCCAATCCTTCTGCCAATAAATACATATAACCTTCCACTGCCTATATTAATATGTGTATATATATATATATATATATATATATATATATATACACACACACACACACACAAAACTGTCAATATTTTCTAAAACCAGACATTCTGAAAATGACTTTTTTGTTGCTTAACACATTAACCCCTGAATCAAACAGCTAGGTAGTCCCTGATAGCATACTTGCAGAGATCGCCTAGAGCAGTGTTAGCCTTACCAGTGCCTGTATCCCTGAGACTTGCTGACAGTACTTGGCTTAAAGATTTTTTTCAGAGAGCTACGAGAAACAAATGTTATTTTTTTTTAGATTTACGTTCCTTTAATTAAGCTAATATTTGGCACAGAAGTTCTCAATAAAATAACGTACAAAATGGTATAAAAATTTCGAACTACATGCAGAAATAAAACTGAAACATAAATATAAAATTAATTTTGTACCAATTTGTTTCTCTTGCCATGAATAATCCATGATGAATTCACACAATAATTAACACTATCAACACGTGAAATTCACTCCATTTTATGTACATACAAATTCAACTTGTCATCTCTATTGCAAACTAAACCTTGTTTGAATACTTCTTCAGTCTGACAAGTAAAAGTCTACTTCCAGTGGCTGATTCTCGTAATTATCTTTTCTAATCTAAATATTTCCACAAATTTTACCAATATCAAAGTCAAATTTTTTCCCCCTTTCTTCAGCAATGTACACTCTATATAAGCTAACATTTTATTGGTTAAACTGCCTGCATAATTAGGAAATGACTTCAAATCAACCAATAGTTTGCGCTGATTTAACTCGTCACTCAAGATACAGGCATAGTAAAATGCTGCCACTCAAACGCGGCGCTTGGGCAACAAGCTATGCAAACTCAGCCCCGTTATCGAGGCACTCGGTAGATGAGGGAGGTAAAGTGCGACGAGTTATCGAGGCGGCAGAGGTTAATGTGTTAACAATAAAAACAGACCTTACATAGGATGATAGGACTCTAATAAAAATCAGGAATCAAAATCTAAACAAGGTTTCCACAAAATCTAAACAAGGTTTCCACAAAATGCTGCTTTCCAGATGTGCCACACTGTGTGATGCAAGTACTACCAACATTCAACTTGATTTGCAAAACAGTTTTGACTACAAAGTTTTTTCCATCCACAATCTCATGCTGATCTGACTAGGTGTTCAAAATTAGTGATAACAACATTTTCAAGATGGCCACTGTTTCTCAGATCCACATCATTTCATTTAAGACTGCATACAAAGTCTTCCAGTCAAAGCCCCATGCCATAACGACTCTCTGTGCCAAGATTTTAAAATGGCCAACACAGTGGCCATATTGGATGTCAGATCAGCGACACAGTGGCCATATTGGATGTCAGATCAGTACCATATTTATTTAGTTTTTAAGTGAAAATCCAATATTGATACAACCATTGCAATAACTGCAATAATATAATTTTCAAGATGACTGAAAATAACATGACAGATCAGCAATTAGACCATCATAAGATGTATTTCAGTGAAAACTGTTGACACTAACCCACTATGAGACCAGTGTGTAGTTAGTTTCATGGTAATCCTCAGCGTAGTTTGGGAGTAGCATATGCCAAGTAGATGAAATATACAAAACAGAACAGTCTAAAGACCGTTCCATAACCTGTTTTGGTCTAAACAAGTATAAAAATACTGACATATTTGGTAAAAATTATGGTATGTGAAAAGTTATGGCAATAATATTATTAAATTGGAAGATAATTCAAAATGTATACATACCATTCCAGACCTCATTGTAAACTTGGATTCTTTGGTTGGGGTTCCCATTTCTATACCCATTTGACCTGACACCATTTGCTGAATGCCCATAGAACCACCATGCATTGGACTACCTCCCTGTCCATCAAGCCGTAATGTGGCTGGCTGAAAATCCAGAAAAAAAGAAAATCTATGATTCTGAAACTGAAAAAACGGGCCAAACTATTAATTTCTTTCTGGAAGCTCTTTACAAGAACTGTTTTAGAAAACTCAAGACATATACAGTCAACAAAACTGCAGAACCAGCAAAAAATTAAAGATGTTACTTGATCTCTATCTTACACGTATTCCATACAACTCAGCCTGTCATTAACATTATAACATCCTTATATTTTTAACTTGACATTCACAACATTTTACGAAACAGTAAAATTGTCATAATGCTCAACTATGCAAGGCTGGTAAGTACTTGATTAGTAGCCATGGACATAAACGTCAACTCATCTGGACGTTTTTAAAAGTGTAGCTGATCATAACCTTTAGGGTGACGACCAAGATCAGGTTTGTTAAGCCTTGTCACCATCTACTGCTAAATGCTAAAAAGCACTTGTGTGAAGGTGATTTCTAATTATTAATATCAGCAACAAACTCAAAACAGCATGGCAACCCTGTTTGAGGACATGACTTATCTGTCAAGAACCAACGTAGTAGAGGAAAATCTACATGTTCTTAGTTTAGAGCAGTTTTCAGTAGTGAAAAAATGTTTTAAATTCTGCTATTGAACAAAACAAATTTTTATAAATTATAAACAAAAGAACTCAAACTAATGTTATAACAACTTCATTATAATGAAATTACACGATAATTTTATATTTATAAAGCTATTGTAGAAAAGAAATTAGGCAATTTAATTGTTTCCAATTTCTCCAGTCTTTCACAGTCATATTGATTAAAATCCATATTTCTGGAAGTTTGTTATTTGTATAGTCTAAAACATCTTTACAGCATACTCACCCCAACAGGGGAGGTAGTTCTGGGTTAGGTAGTAGAGAAAACATGTACGCCTGTTTATGTAAATTAATTAAAGAGTTTTCAAAGCATTCTGGGTCTTACTTTTCATATGTGAGATTATTCATGGCTTAGTTATGACTATAATGGAATTTAAAAAACACGATGGTTTAGAAAATAAGCATTTTTAAAATCTAAATCTGACAGAAGTGTGAAACATGTATTATTATTGAAATTCAATGTAAATTTGCATTTACATGATAAAGATAATAGCTTTACTTGGCTTAGCTGTACATGTTTAGATGAAAAATGGTTTATTTTTACTTTTAGAAAAGTATTGTTTTAAATTTGTACATGCACCTTAAAATATGAAATGCGCAGTGACACTTACAATCTTAGTCCGGTATATCCTGTTATTGTGTTGATATTCAGAAAATGTACCTGAATTCACCCATTTAACTACTGTTCTTGAGAAATAACAAGATTAACTGCTGTGGTGGACATTTTAGGACAAAGCAGACATTATTATCAGAAGTCATTTTGGTGAAAACTGATGTCCTAGCATTTACAATCAGGCAAACAAAATATAAAAAATCCTGAATTTGATTTGTGCATCTAATTGAGTTGGTTTAGCCCAATACTTAACACATTATATATACTAATTGTTACAATGTATCTAATGTTTAAAAATATTAACATTTTATAAAATCTGAAAATTGATTTCTGCATCTAATTGAGCATGTTTAGACCAGTACTTGAAGTATATATATATATATATATATATATATATATATATATATATATATATATATATATATGTAGTATGTGCAACTAATAGTGTCCCGTTTTAAGGAATTTTTACATTTGTGTAATTACTTGTGTGAATATCCTTAGCCTGAAATCATTAGCGATTACCTGGAGGAAACGTAACGCAGTTAAGTCTAAGTGAGTTTCCATGATGCCATGGTTAACGAGTAGTGATGTCAGGCCAAAACAGAATGAATATCCCTGGAGTAACGTAGTTCATAGAAAAATCTAGTGGTGTACGTTGCTGATGTGACTGCGGTGGCAGGATTTACAGTAGGAAAAAGGCAAATTACACCAAAGAATAAATAAGAAGGGACTCTGCAGATACCGTTTATGTTGCCAGCGTGGTTGTTGTTATAGGGTTTAACATCATTTTTCAGCACAAGATTGGCTATATATGGCAGCCAGTATTAATGATGGAGGAACAACCCAGAAAATCCTGGAAAGAACCAACGACCCATGAGAGGCTACTGGCAAGCTTTCTCACATACCTACATTGGTTTGAATCCGAGACTCGAACCCACGCAGACACGGGTGATATGGCAGTGGTCCATAACGAAGAGCGCTTTAATCCACTTAGGGCCACCATTGCTGCCAGAGTGGCAAATGTGGTGCAGTTATAAAATAATGGCGAAGTGTGCCTGGAAAGTGTACTCTGACTGGCCTAAAAGGGGGGGGGGGGGTCGAGGTAAAATAGTTCATTGTTTAGGTTTTATTTATACAAGGGATTAACGGGACATTACTCCTAAGGACAATTACTCTTGATATATTTTATATATGTATATGTATGTAGGATGTATATTCAAATTTTTATGGTTGATGAATCTAATGACTTTGATCACTACAAATATTGACACCCTAGCGGTAAACAAGCATTATCAATAATTTGATTCATACTGGGTTTCTGCTTGGTATTGAATCCCTGTTTAGGGGAGAGTTGTATTGTTTCTATGGTGTGAACTGTTGGCAATATGGAAACCAGATTCAGAAAAAACATGCAGATGTGTGATTTTTAGATACTGAACAGGCTAGAAAGATTGGTGGTCTTGCATAGATTAGAGTAAAATCTATGTAAAGTAGATTAGAGTAAAATCTATGTAAAGTAGATTAGAGTAAAATCTATGTAAAGTAGATTAGAGTAAAATCTATGTAAAGTAGATTAGAGTAAAATCTATGTAAAGTAGATTAGAGTAAAATCTATGTATAGAGTGGACATGTCAAGCTTTCTTGACATCTTGAGTGGTATGGAAGTCTTTGGAAATTTGGGATAAACTTACGACTTCTAGCGGGAATTGCACCAGGGTTAGACAATAACTCAGTCAACTAAAGACCCCTGGCTTGTAACACAGACATATATATAAAACCCTACCTAACCACCCTAATTTAAATATCAGTACAATAGGAAATTTTTGTTGTTAGCCAGCAAAGCCTACCACTTAAAACCCTGACCAGTAAGAAATCAAAAATGAATATCTGGCAATGTAAAATTTATCTGCTTATGCTGCACATTTTCATGCTGAAGTCACTTACATCTGCTGGTGTGGTGTATTTTCAGGGTTGGCAAAAATAATACAATATTAAATTTTTTAACAAAGAAACATGCACATATTTATAAAATTAGCAATTTAAGTTTAAACAGAAACATTTCAAAGAAAACATGGTTCTGAAAGAAAAAACTTTTTAATAATGGGTAATGACTAAAGACAAATAGAACCATGATCTTGAACAGAATTCCAAAGCACAGGCCCTTCTGGTACACTCAATAAACATACTTGGCAGTATTTTTCAGGGTAACATTTGGCAACATTCTGAAGAAATTCCAGCACCAAACAAATAATTTGATTGCCCTAGTCAAAGACCAGAAATAAAGTGGGTAAATGGTGCAATGGAGACTGAAAATTCCAGTCAGGCAAGAGGATTTATAAAAAAAAAAGTACTTTTATTTATAAGCTGCACACTATGGATAATATTAAGTACAAAAATGTCAACTTTAAAATAGCATACAGCAAACTTGTTTATTCACACCTCATTAAGTTCTGAAATTTTGCAATAAGGACTGGCAGAATCAAGAGAACTGGTCTTTAACAGAACCAAACACTGGCTCTGGGTATCATATTACAAGACATGCAGGATGCTGGAAGCTATGGATAGATCCGAAATGACTAGTTAAGCTCCGACCCCTTAGAGACAGTTACTACGAACCCCAAGCTTCCCATTAAAATGGCTGACTCATCACAGAATACAGGCACCATGTCAGATTCTCTCTCGCGTATACCCGATAACATTTCACTTAAATACCTTCCTGATCAGAGAAACTTTCCAGTAAATTGATGCAGAAGACTTTGATCTACTTTACGCAAGGATATATACACGATATTAAAGGTTTGGAGTTTGAAAAGTTAAGATTCGCGTACAGCGAGACGCTGTCCATTTCTGAAGAGAAGCAGCCAACGCACCGTCTGCACATCGAAATTACGGAGGAAAAGTGTGAAGATGCATACTGTTGATGTAAAGCGATGTAAATTTAATGTTTTGTATTTTTATGAACTATTTTTTATATTTGAAATATTTAATACCCTGAAGTAATGGCAACTGTTATAGTACAAGTCATGCAGGTCATGTAGCCGATCGGTATCAACTATTTAAAGTAATGTGGTTTATTTCTTTTACAATTTGATTTCACATATATTTTACTAATGAATGTGTATGATATTGAAAAATAAACATGTATTGTTGCAGTGTCAGTGGATATTGCTCCCATATTTGGGCTAATTAAGCCCCTACAGGGTTTCAAACTACATAACTTCACCACTGTTCCTGTATAAAACGACTATATCCAACCTTCCCGGATATCTCTCATCTGCATTGCATGATCCCCATGCACATAGAAGCACCATTTTGTAAATATATACAAAAAATCATGAAAGTCTGTAATGCTTCTGTAGATGTAGATATTTAATTGGGGCTGGCCAAAGGAATGACATGGCTGTAATGTAGCTCATGCAGATAAGCCACTGTTCAAAGCTCAGAGAAACAATCCAACTGACAAAAATTCTGTCAATCACTTATACTAAGCTTCTGTGATATCTGTAACAGATACCTATTTATGGTCTTACCAACTGTATACCTCAATCAAACCTTGCCAATTTAAATCATCAGCTGCTATAAACCATTGTTTCTCAAATGTTTTGGTTGAGCCTGATGTTTATTGACACATCAAACACAAGCAGGTTATTGGCATGGAGGCAACTACAACCGGAATAAAGTCCCTTGCTGAAAGACACTACAAACAGCCTACCCAGGCTGATCTGACAACAGCCCACCCAGGCTGATCTGACAACAGCCCACCTAGGCTGATCTGACAACAGCCCACCCAGGCTGATCAGACAACAGCACACCCAGGCTGATCTGACAACAGCCCACCCAGGCTGATCTGACAACAGCCCACCCAGGCTGATCTGACAACAGCCCACCCAGGCTCATCAGACAACAGCCCACCCAGGCTGATCTGACAACAGCCCACCCAGGCTCATCAGACAACAGCCCACCCAGGCTGATCTGACAACAGCCCACCCAGGCTGATCTGACAACAGCCCACCCAGGCTGATCTGACAACAGCCACCCCAGGCTGATCTGACAACAGCCCACCCAGGCTGATCAGACAACAGCCCACCCATGCTGATCTGACAACAGCCCACCCATGCTGATCTGACAACAGCCCACCCAGGCTGATAAGACAACAGCCCACCCAGGCTGATCTGACAACAGCCCACCCAGGCTGATCAGACAACAGCCCACCCAGGCTGATCTGACAACTGACAAAGGCTGATCCAATGTTAGGATCTGAAGCCCAAAATTC
This sequence comes from Unio pictorum, assembly GCA_030141615.1. Classification (NCBI taxonomy): domain Eukaryota; kingdom Metazoa; phylum Mollusca; class Bivalvia; order Unionida; family Unionidae; genus Unio; species Unio pictorum. The sequence continues at coordinate 1,745,919 of JARLTB010000257.1, read as the reverse complement.
TTTTGGTTGTGAGTCATGCATTCTAACTAATGACTAATTGGAGCTCTTTTCTCAAATGTACATATACACCTCGAAATAACAGAACAATATGCATGTACAAATGAACAATTATTAAATGTATAATAGAATAAATTTACATGTATAAATGTACAATGATAGAATAGTGTACATGTACAATATGAGAGAACCTTAAATGTGCTGTTAAATATCCATCAATCAATTAACCAATCAATCCCAATTAAGTAAATAAGTTTTAAAAGAAAAAACTCTTAAAAAATTGAGTCATGAAAAACAAGTAAGCCTGGCCTAATACATTTTTTTATTGTCTGCCTGAAGCAAATTTTGCTTAATTTGATTTAGCAAAGTATAAAAAGTTAAAAAGATCTAAAAATATAAACTGGGTCATCTACAATTGAACATATTTATGATTATAACAGTTAGTATCCTACCTCATGTGGTTTATTATACATGTTCTAGCAAGATTTTTTTAATATCAAAATAGTGAAATAATTGACAATTTTGCTACAATTGCCTGAAACTCAACTCAGTCTATCTTGTTTGGCCAGGACTTGTATGAAATTTCAAGGCCTTAAGTTTAAAAGTGTGTCATATCAAATACAAATGTGTAGCCATTTAAACAGGGCACAATCATTGTACCACTTCACGTGGGTCAGTGGTTCTTTCTGGGGTGTTTGCCAGGTTCTTCCTCCACCATTAAAACTGGCCACTGTGTATCCTGTGCTGTGTGGGCGTTAAACCCTATAACAATAACAACACAGTTTGCTACGTCTAAGTTAAAATGTTTGCTGGGGCACTCAGGCCTTTAGACTCGACTCCTTACAGTAACACTCTGCTCCACTGAAATCATGCTAATTTCTCCAATACAATCTCCTTGCAAACTGCATTTGCTAGCTTTCTTGAACCCAATTTCAATTGTACACTGTGATTTTAGTTCATAGGAAATTTCAATTGTACACTGTGATTTTAGTTTATAGGAAATTTATTTGAATGTCTTCACTGGATTAACAATTCAATCTCTCCATCCCCCCTCCCATACATACAATCTTCTAAATAGTGTCATCTAGTTGAGTATTTTCCTACCAGAAAATGTTTGGATATACAATTACCTGCCCATGTTTTCACAGGTGAGAAATGAATGGGTGACAAGTGCGATTAATTAGTTGGAACATGGGATTGCCATGTATCCACAAGTCAGTGCTATGTAAAATATTTATCTCATTATTTTACTTCACTGTGCTGACACGAGCAAAGGTCACCTTGAGTAAAATGATTGGACCAAAGTAATCTCTTCTAGTGGCAACAAAATAAATATGGAACACAAGTTAATCAACCAGTTCCATATAAAATTAAATTATAAAATATAAACTTTAAGACTAATTAACTGAATATGTTAAATCAATTAAGACTAATTAACTGAATATGTTTAATCAATTAAGACTAATTAACTGAATATGTTAAATCAATTAAGACTAATTAACTGAATACGTTAACTCAATTCACTCTCTTTAAAAACATTCTATCTACTTCCCATTTGAATGTTTTTCACAGTAACATGGTGAGCATTGATTTTCAAGATTGAGAAGAAACTAATACACTTTCTACCAGGTATGACAGTGCCAATTTTCAACTGAAAAAAAATATTCATTTAGTTTTGATACTGTTACTTTTTTTAAGGTGACCATTCTACATTCATTGATAATTTATTAAAAAAATCTGAAATATAGATTTCTATGAAGTTTGCCATTCTAGTTCATCATTTCGTTTAATTAATAAAGGGAATATATATGCTCATGGTTTATAGGTTTTTTCATAACAAGAATTTCAACAACCAGTCACTTCAGTGACTGCATTTCCACAAATGAAATTTCCATCCCTGATTTTGTCAGTGACTGCCACTATGTATGAAAACTTACATATTGTCAGAAGTGCTACACGAGAAATGAAAATATTGCTAATTAATACGTTAAGTAAAATAAAGTTTGACAACTGAGCAAAGGTAACAAATCATTTTGATGTGCACTAATTATTGAAGTCAGATAGAAGGTACAGGAAGATACAAAAAAAGTACATTGCAGGTAAAAATTGCTGCGAATTATTCTAGAAAAATTTCTGCATTTGAGTACACTATACTAATTCTTCAGTGTTAATTAATAAATAATTATTATAAAAAAAGCAAAACACCGGTCACCTTTGTAGATATCTGAAAGAGGTACAAGTTAGAATTTAAAAAAGTTCAAATGACCTATCTATCGATGTTAATTGATGTGTAAAGTAAACAGAGATGTGAGATTCTAAATATCAAACCAAATGGACAATCCTTTTAATTTGCAATAATTAAGAGTCAAAGGTGTCATAACACCTGCAAATTATATTTTGTTAACGGTATATCTGAGTTTCATATAATTGTCAATTTTATGTTATTTTGCTCTTTCTGTTTCAGTCCTAAATCTTTCTGACTGCTCTTCTCTTTTACTTCTTAAGACAGAATTTCACTTAACTTTTATTAGATATTTTTTTATTTGTCACTGTCTGCCTGTTTTGGAAATGCCATTCATCAGAAATGTGGAATTCGGAAATGTCGTGAAAAAACATGCATACAACACAGATAATCCAGTGCCTATATTGACCTAAATGTCATGGAAAAACATGCATATAACAGATGTCCTAGTGCCTAATAGGACCTAAATATCATGGAAAAACAAGCATATAACAGATGTCCTAGTGCCTAATAGGACCTAAATATCATGGAAAAACAAGCATACAACACAGATGCTCCAGTGCCTAAAATGACCTAAAATAAACCTTAACTGAAGTGTGTTGGACAGATGGATGTACATATGTATATCATGAATACATGCAAGAAACAGATCCTGTAGCATGTCAGGGTCTGTTCTACTGATTACTACTAGAAAACAGACCCAGATCTGCCTGCACATATTGCAACCGTAGATCTGGATCTGTGCAGTTTGTGGCTGAATTAGTCTTATAAGTGAGTATATATGGTGCACACAGGTGCTCCATCAGAAGGTAAAATTGCATGGCCTTAATTACTGTCACTGAGGACATTTTTAAAAGAATCACAACCTGAGACTGATTTTGAAGCATCAATCAAACCTGAAAATGGCTCATTTCTTATGGAGTGTATACATTTTGGCAGTACTTCCAGAAGGACACAAATTAGCAAACAAAGGTAATATTAGTAAAATAATTTGCAAGGGAGAGGTAGTAAAGTTTTCTTTCTCTTGCCCAGAATTGTACACCAAATGTGATGGAAAATAAGATAGTCATGCAATGTTAAGAAACATTTTAGAATACTTGTCAGTTTGGATCCAAAAACAGTGTAATCTGTCTTAAAGTGAAGCCATCCACAAAATTAAGTCAAAATACAGAATAGCAGTTATTTTGCATAAATCATTTTTTCTTCTCTTATGCTAGTAATCTCTGACTCATTTATGCCATTATTAAATGCAAGGCATACAAAAGGTTTCGTCCCCGGTTTGCTAGTAATCTCTGACTCGTTTATCCCAATATTAAATGCAAGGCATACAAAAGGTTTCGTCCCCGGTTTGCTAGTAATCTCTGACTCATTTATCAAATTATTAAATGCAAGGCATACAAAAGGTTTGGTCTCCGGTTTGCTAGTAATCTCTGACTCATTTATCCCAATATTAAATGCAAGGCATACAAAAGGTTTGGTCCCCGGTTTGTGGCACAGACATAATTACTTGGCAAAAACAGTCTTCCTTCAGTCTTCCTAACATTATACCTTGATCTGTTATTCAACAAGAATCTTCCATGTCTCAAATACAAGCCATATGCAATGTTTAGTGATGGCATGAAATACAGAACTTACGTAGCTTTGTGGATATGCTTTCTTTTTTTCAGACTACATCATGTAACCTTGATCAATGGCCACTTGATTCCAAAATCAAGAAATTTGTTCTGTCTCAAATGCAAGTGGTGCAAATATTTTAGTTCAAAGTATGTGATATGAAACAAATTTTCTCTCTAGTCAGTGACCTTTTCATTTGACCTTAAATTCAAAATGTGTCTTTTCTTAAATGCAAGCAATTTAGTGAAATGGGTCAAAGTTCATGATCATACATGTGAATAAATAGAATACAATTAAGGTTATTTGTGAGGACACAGTTTTCATGATCATACATGTGAATAAATAGAATACAAATAAGGTTATTTGTGCGGACACAGTTTTCATGATCATACATGTGAATAAATAGAATACAAATAAGGTTATTTGTGAGGACACAGTTTTCATGATCATACATGTGAATAAATAGAATACAAATAAGGTTATTTGTGAGGACACAGTTTTCATCTTCGTGTCTGTGACCTTCAGTAACTTGTTTAGGAGATATATGACATTCTAAAGATTTAACACAATACATGAACACTACTGCTCATACTGTCATTAACTTAATCATTTTTTTCTATCTAACCATTCAAAGATGATTGGTAAAAATGTTTATCCATAATTGTTGTAATTCTAAAATTCTTTCCTTATGGATTGTGCCAACTATCTGCCAATTCTTTTATTTCATGATCTTATTAAATCTACTGAAGTGCTTCAGCAAATCTCAAAAAGTAAATATAAGCCCTGAAGCTACTCAACTCAAAAAGTAAATACAAGCCCTGAAGCTACTCGACTCAATTGGTCTCATAAACAGAAAACACCATGGTATAACTTCAACACCACCATCTGTTACTCTAAACTGGAAAATCTTGAAACTTCATGGCACCTACGATGCATTAATGCTTCTCCAAAAAGATTTTTTAAAACAATTATTTTCCAAAATAAACACATTACCTATCTTATATAAGCATCCACTGGAGTGTATCTTGCCATATTTATCTGAGGAATGGCACACATGATTTTTACATCTGAGTCAATATTTACAAGATATTTTTTATTAGTTAATATCCTGCCATCTTTTACAAATCTAGTAGACTGGTCTCTAGATCTATTCTAGTTTTAATCTTTTTTAGATTTCATTCATGTATGTTTTGCAATCTCGTTATGAATTGGCTGCTAATTATTGTTTAATTCTTTCTATAATTATCTATACACTAGCACAAAAAGGTAAATTATCAAGCAAGATGTACATATATGCCATATTTTTAAGTCTTGAGATAATCGTATTTTGACTGGTTTACAGCATCTAATTTAATTATCTTCAGGCATTCATAAATTTGTGTTAAAAAGATCTGCTTTCCACATCTGGTAAATATAACCTAAAAACCAGTCACAGGAAATGACAGTACAAGTTACTGCAGTTCCTGAGCTAATAAGAACAGCAATGAGTTAAGTGGAAATGGTAATAAATGTTTCTCATAAACAAGTATTTGTTTTTCAAAAACAAATGCATAATGTTATACACAGCTTAATCAATTGTATGTCACCTGATTTACTAATAGAGTAATACCAGAGGTGCGATTCTTAGGAATCTTTATAATTTTTTAATTTTTTATTTCAAAGTATGACAGCACCAGGAACAAGGCAGATTTGATGAAAATAGTGGAATAGAGAGAGAGCAATTATCTAGTTTGTCCAGCAAGCATTTATTCATGTCAAGCGAACGCTGAATAACATTTAAACCAAGTGAGAAGAGCAATGCATTGTGGGAATATTAAAAGTACATAAAAAATCAAGCTGGGCTCATTGAGGTTTCAATTATTTTGTATTTCTAGTGCTGTCATCTTAATGATAACAGTTTTAGAGGTTGGTTGATACAGACTGCAACCCAGCTAAAACAAATGCAATTACTTACCAAGTATTCTTACAAATACCTTCAATATTATTTTTTTTAAATGTAACATCTGTGCATGAATGGATAAATGCCAAATATGCTGGAGTAAAATGTTGAAATAAATGACTACCCTGTGATCTATGCAGGATTCAAGCCTGCACCCTTCAATATGTCCTCATAATTGCTTTATTATAACAAAATATATAAGCAACATACAACTGACCACATATCCAATATAAAATTGTACATATACATATCCAATATAAAATTGTACATATACATATCCAATATAAAATTCTACATATACATATCCAATATAAAATTGTACATATACATATCCAATATAAAATTGTACATATACATATCCAATATAAAATTGTACATATACATATCCAATATAAAACTGTACATATACATATCCAATATAAAACTGTACATATACATATCCAATATAAAACTGTACATATACATATCAAATATAAAATTGTACATATACATATCCAATATAAAACTGTACATATACATATCCAATATAAAACTGTTTAAGCTCTACTAAGACAACGCTTTAATAATGTTATGTCAAACATTTGCCAAAGTCACATATTCTGACTTATAAGTTGATTCAAACTGCAAACAACAAAGATTCTGATCTGCCAAAACATAACGTGCCTGCAAATCAGGGTCTTTGTTCTTTGTTCTACTGGTTACTCCGAACAAACTGCTCAGGGTTACTCCGAACAAACTGCTCAGACCCAGATTACATTGTGCTCTGACAGATCTGGCTCTGTGCAGTCAGCGGTTGGACTCGACACTATAAGCATGAAAATTTTTTACTATAAGAAACCTATCTAACTTTCAGAATGCTGAAGCAAAAAGGAATACCCCCCCCACCAATAAAATTACATGGTAATTCATGCTCAGTTTCTTGGCCCATGTATGCAGCTTCAATGCAAATGAAGAATTTTCCGCTGTATGATATCGTAGATTCAATCTGTGTTGGCGTTGCGTGACCAATATCAGCTGATTCTCAATAGCCTTGCCTGCCAGCCACTGACACTAGCGTAACTGTATCTGATCTGATTTTTGGGCCTGGCATGAACAAGGTATATACCAACATGTCTCTACCCCAACTTAAATGTTAAAGTAAATGACTACAGTGTACATCAAAATAGCTCAAGAAAAAAATATGATCGATTCAAGTGAAGAATAAATCAATTATTGTTCAGTGCTCAACCCTAACATTAGCTGCCAGCTGTACATGTCTCCTAATGCACTCAAGTTCTATTTTAATAGACAAAAAAAAAAAGATTTCTTTTCCAAATGACAGTTACAGAAATACTTATAGCTTCAAATGTAGCTTAGTCTTCAGTGACTCTAATGAGTCAGCATTCTGAAGAAACAAAACAACCCGACACCTCTAGCCCTTATAATTTTCAACCATACCAGAAGTGTCCTATACTAAAACAATACTAAATGTTAAACAGTCTGTATTTCAAAATCATAACTCAAACTTACTAAGGTGCAAACAGGTTACCACCCAGCAATTTTTAAAAAATCATGTTCACTTGCAACATGACACATATGGTATAAATAATCAGTCAGACCCAATTCAATCAATCCATCCAGTCATCCAAGTTAGAAGAAACCAACTATCTAAGTTTGAGGCAGGTGTTTCTGAATACCTCAACCTCCCACCTTGCAAGCCAAGATGTAATTTTAGTTCTGTTTCCATCAAGTGGAAAAAAGGAAAGTTAATTACACATGAAATCTACTGAAAAAGAATGAGTTATTCGGTCAGGAAACGTTTTAAGTTACAAGACCTTTTAAATATATGCAATCTGAATTCTAATAATTGACCTTTCTCTACCCTGAATCTGGTCAAGACCAGTGAGCAAGAATGCATACGAATTGAAATCAAATAGCACAGAAACCGATCTAAAAGCACCTAATGTAGAGTCAGATGAGTGTCTATGTAGTTAGAACTACTCCACACAAGACTGTGATGGGCCAGTATATTATGCAGTCACAGATCAGGGCCCTTGCCATTTGTTAAGACTAATTTATATAATGAATAGAGACCCTGATGGGCCAGTATATTATGCAGTCACAAATCAGGGCCCTTGCCATTTGTTAAGACTAATTCATATAATGAATAGAGACCCTGATGGGCCAGTATATTATGCAGTCACAGATCAGGGCCCTTGCCATTTGTTAAGACTAATTTATATAATGAATTGAGACCGTGATGGGTCAGTATATTATGCAGTCACAGATCAGGGCCCTTGCCATTTGTTAAGACTAATTTATATAATGAATAGAGACTCTGATGGGCCAGTATATTATGCAGTCACAGATCAGGGCCCTTGCCATTTGTTAAGACTAATTCATATAATGGCTAGAGACCCTGATGGGCCAGTATATTATGCAGTCACAGATCAGGGCCCTTGCCATTTGTTAAGACTAATTTATATAATGAATAGAGACCCTGATGGGCCAGTATATTATGCAGTCACAGATCAGGGCCCTTGCTGTTTGTTAAGACTAATTCATATAATGAATAGAGACTCTGATGGGCCAGTATATTATGCAGTCACAGATCAGGGCCCTTGCCATTTGTTAAGACTAATTTATATAATGAATAGAGACCCTGATGGGCCAGTATATTATGCAGTCACAGATCAGGGCCCTTGCCATTTGTTAAGACTAATTCATATAATGGCTAGAGACCCTGATGGGCCAGTATATTATGCAGTCACAGATCAGGGCCCTTGCCATTTGTTAAGACTAATTTATATAATGAATAGAGACCCTGATGGGCCAGTATATTATGCAGTCACAGATCAGGGCCCTTGCCGTTTGTTAAGACTAATTCATATAATGAATAGAGACCCTGATGGGCCAGTATATTATGCAGTCACAGATCTGTGTCGTTGCCATTTTTTAAGACTAATCCATTGAATGAATACAGACTGATCTGCCAGAACATTATGCAATGACAGATCATGTTCTATGTTTCTTAAAGTTGACATATAAATTGAATGGCTGTACATGTAGATAGTGCTCGATGACATGTCTATCCTTCCCTTTTTTTACTGATAATTAACACAAGTATTAACCTAGTGCTATTTTCATAACAGTATGACAGCCTTCAAGGCAAGGTACAAGTTCTTTTGATAAATGAAGATCTTAATTTTGGCAATTTCATTTTAGAATGTATGATTTTCTATTTGTAATAAATGACACCAGGATAATCAGTCATAAGAAATGTTAATTTATGAATCATTATTTCTTATTAAAGTTACATTATATTTACTGAATAGACTTTGCACTCATTCAAAGTAATACATTATGTACTTGCATACAAGTCAAATTGCAAACAAAAATAAAGATCCTGATCTGCCATAGCGTACAGTGAATGCTCATAATTAGCTTAATTAGTTAATTAGCTTGTTCTACTGATTACTCTTAACAAACTGCAAAGACTCCGATTGATTGTCACATTATGTAATGGCAGATCTGGGTCTGTGCAGTTTGCAGCTGGACTCATAAGCAAGTATATGCGGGCTCTTCTGCACCTGAAATTTGTTCTATATACAGTGCTATAAATCAAAAATTATTCCGGAAGAATATAAAATAGGTCTTTTTCATCTGTAATAAATATCCATGAAATTAAATCCACCACAAAAAACAGTATCATTGTATAGAATGTTATGGTGAACACTGTTACCCGCTAGAATTTTATTTCATAAAATTGTCTGTGATCAAATCATTCAGTTTTATTTCATGTATATTTCTGATTTTAGTGTTATTATAACGTATCTGGATGATCAATTACCCAAACAAAATCTGTCACCCCTATTAATTACCAATAATCAATTTTTAACTATAACACCATATATACATATATCATTGATAGATAGCTCAATTGTCTTCAAGCTTCGTAAGTACAATTAATCTAGCGAAATTAGAGTCTGATTTTTTTACTTTCTCCTGAGGCATACACCTGTCACCAGGCAAAAACTTTCACTCCTGCACATGTCATGATAAATGATACTGGGGTAACCTTAGTCATTCATAACATGTCACCTGTAAATAGGAAAGACTTCAGCAAACATCAGCCTAATTTAACATAAATAAATAGCCTACCATAAATACTCAAATACAAGACCCGACCTAAGAACTATGGCTACCTTCACATTACTGCCAGCCAGAAAATAAAACACACATGAAGATTTTTTAAAATATTGACTTAATAAAATGTATCCTACAGTCAATCCTATGGCACATGTGTCGTAATATTTCATACAGGTTACACCAAGCATGTAACAGTTGGGTAAATATATTTGCCTGTTAGATCCCGCTTTTTCATTTCTGGCTGCTATCTTTATTGTTATAATTCCGATTCCCAGTTATGATTCAGCCGAGGTGATGAACCAACCTGCACAAGGGAAGCCTTACAGAGGGTCTACATTCATAGAGAATGGAAAAAAACAATATCAGCTGTACACTGCCACAAACAATACACATTGATAACAAAACAAACAAAATTTAACAAAGTATGGCCTTTGAGAAAGATGTATCCAGTGACTGGTTAAGATCCAAATTTTGTCTTCATTTGAACTATAAGTCTTGAGCTATGACGAGTTGCAGAGACAGTGCACAAGCAATATAAATTGCACAACGGCAGCGTATCTTTTAATGATCACCAAACCCAAGTCACATCTACTATGTTGTGTCTACAGACAGTTAAGTCAAACAACCATGACATGTACTGTTCAGTGTGCCACAAAATTCAAACTGCACGCCGTCTACTGTTGAGTGTGCCACACAGTTCAGTCAAACAACCGTGATGGCATCTACTGTTCAGTGTGCTACAGAAAGTTAACTCGAAAAATGACATCTGTTCAGGGTGCCATAGAGTTCAGTCAGATAACCAAGACATCAAAGAATGACATCTAATGTTCAGTGTGCCAAAGAGTTCAGTCAAATAACCAGGACATCAAACAATGGCATCTAATGTTCAGTGTGCCGCCATAGTTCAGTCAAATAACCAGGACATCAAACAATGGCATCTAATGTTCAGTGTGCCACCATAGTTCAGTCAAATAACCAAGATATGAACTGTTCAGCTTCACACAGAATTCAGTCAAATAACTGAGACATCAACTGTTCAGCATGACAGAGAGTTCAGACAAATAACCAAGACATCAAACAATGGCATCTGATGTTCAGTGTGTCACATAGTTCAGTCAAACAACTGAGACATCAAACAATGACATCTAATATGCAGTGTGCCATATAGTTCAGAACGTACATTGGTCTGATGAGAATTGCATTAACCAAACCAGTTAGTAATGTCAGCATCATCTTCAAACAAAATTTTAACTATCCCTCCCTATGTGAGATGTACTTTTTAGGTACCAAGTAATGAATCTTAACATCCCTCCCTATGTGAGATGTACTTTTTAGGTACCAACTACTGAATCTTAACCTATGTGAGATGTATTTTTTAGATACCAAGTACTGAATCTTAACCATCTATCCATATGTGAGACATACTTTTTATATACCCAGCATTGAATCTTAACCATCCATCCATGAGACATACCTTTTAGGTCCCTTGTACATATATACAACCCACTCCACCCAAGACATAGAAGCATAATTACTGCTATTAAAAAAAAAAGCAAAATGTGGGTGTAAAAACGTCTAATTTATATATTACAAGCCAGAATTATAGCATGAAAAAGATACATTTTTATGCCTAACCTGGCTCTGCAGCTGGTCAAAAGTCACCACAAAGGCAAAATCCACATGGATTACAACCAGAATACAAAACAAAATATCCTAATAAAATATTTATTTTCAGCACTCACTTCAACTAGTCTACAGGTGTATCTTTTTCTGAGTCATCGTGACCTGGAATTCTACAAAGGTCATGGTCACATGTACAGAGTGCTCTATTTCATTACGCTCATATTTTTCTTTTAAAGTTTATAAAATGGCATCACTTTTACTGATCTGATATGTTGAAGTTTAATAAGATCCATCTGCTCTAGCATTTTCCATCATATAACATCAACAACACACATCATATAACATCAACAACACACATCATATAACATCAACACACATCATATAACATCAACACACATCATATAACATCAATAACACACATCATATAACATCAATAACACATATCATATAACATCAATAACACACATCATATAACATCAATAACACACATCATATAACATCAATAACACACATCATATAACATCAATAACACACATCATATAACATCAATAACACACATCGTATAACATCAATAACACATATCATATAACATCAATAACACACATCATATAACATCAATAACACACATCATATAACATCAATAACACACATCATATAACATCAATAACACACATCATATAACATCAATAACACACATCATATAACATCAATAACACACATTGTTAAGTGTTTCACTTCAGACCTGGCTCCATTTTCCTGACAAATATAGACTATTTCAATAACTGGCTAGCTTAATAAGAACATGTCTGTTAGGGACAGTTCATCTGTTTACTTTTTTTCTTGGAAATGGTTCATACACAGCTGTTATAAATATCAAATCAAGAAAGTACTCTAATATCATGCAGTCACATTTTTACGAATTTTCTCAGATAAAGATAAGAAAAATGACAAAAACAACTTTGTATTGCTTTATTTTTATTTTTTTAATGTAGCAAAAATGATTGATCTATATGCAGTCTCATGAAAAACGTTAATTTGGTGACAAAGTGAATTTATACCATACGTATTATGGTTGACATGTTTTCAAGTACTGAATCTTGACAATCCATCCATATATGAAAGTATCTATTCATCTAATAATAGTACATCATTACCATCTCTTGTCATATAAGACTATCTTTGATGTATCTAGTAGAAAATATTTAGCAACCATTCCTGTATACAAGACTATCTTTGATGTACCTAGTAGAAAATATTTAGCAACCGTTCCTGTATACAAGACTATCTTTGATGTATCTAGTAGAAAATATTTAGCAACCATTCCTGTATACAAGACTCTTTGATGTATCTAGTAAAAAATATTTAGCAACCATTCCTGTATACAAGACTATCTTTCATGTATCTAGTAGAAAATATTTAGCAACCATTCCTGTATACAAGACTATCTTTGATGTATCTAGTAGAAAATATTTAGCAACCATTGCTGTATACAAGACTATCTTTGATGTATCTAGTAGAAAATATTTAGCAACCATTCCTGTATACAAGACTCTTTGATGTATCTAGTAGAAAATATTTAGCAACCATTGCTGTATACAAGACTCTTTGATGTATCTAGTAGAAAATATTTAGCAACCATTCCTGTATACAAGACTATCTTTGATGTATCTAGTAGAAAATATTTAGCAACCATTGCTGTATACAAGACTATCTTTGATGTATCTAGTAGAAAATATTTAGCAACCATTCCTGTATACAAGACTATCTTTGATGTATCTAGTAGAAAATATTTAGCAACCATTCCTGTATACAAGACTATCTTTGATGTATCTAGTAGAAAATATTTAGCAACCATTGCTGTATACAAGACTATCTTTGATGTATCTAGTAGAAAATATTTAGCAACCATTCCTGTATACAAGACTATCTTTGATGTATCTAGTAGAAAATATTTAGCAACCATTCCTGTATACAAGACTATCTTTGATGTATCTAGTAGAAAATATTTAGCAACCATTCCTGTATACAAGACTATCTTTGATGTATCTAGTAAAAAATATTTAGCAACCATTGCTGTATACAAGACTATCTTTGATGTATCTAGTAGAAAATATTTAGCAACCATTGCTATACCAGACTGTTTGGATAGTGTCAAGTATGTCTTCACCATCTTCTTATCTGTGCTTTATAATAGTGTCCCCTTTAATCAGTAATTTCCTTTTAAATCTTTTAGAGTTGGCAATCATTTGGAAACATTATAACATGGAAGAATCAAAGAAATACAAGATAGGCAACTGTGTCTCAAATCTGGCTGCATACATGGACAGATCAGCAACTCTATCTGTCTCAAATCTGGCTACATTCATGGACAGATCAGATATAAGTCAAGCTGATGGATATATGCAGTCATCCCACCTGCGTGACAGAATTTTTAATTGGCACCAACTCGGACAGGAAGGATGTTTACCTGCAGATCTAGTATTTTTCAGAAACATTTATTGGGGGTTGTATAACACTAATTTAAATAAATGGTCAATTGAAATAAATCAAATTAAGGCTTAATTATCAATTTTGGCTGTATGGTGTTCAGAAAGGTACTATAAAAATGAATTATCAATTGGTACTACATCATGATAATGTAGCACAACATATCAGCTAAACTGCATAATGTCATCTAAAATATTGCAAACAATAAACTTACCTTGACATAACTCTTCGAAACAGATTGGTCAAATTTCTGACAGAATTCCTCAATAGCGCTTAAACATTTGCTAGTAGACTTGGGAGGTTTCTCCTCCTGCCGTGAGTGGATTTTGTCTGAAAAAGTGCCAAAATGTTATAAAAGTTTATCTCTTTCAAAATGAGAAAGATGCCTAATTTCTGCTGCTAAAAACCCCTAAAAATCCATGGAATCACTTATTTCCCTCCCAAGTCGTGTCCTGATGGATGAATTTACATTCTGAAACTCGATTTACGTCTATAGAACTAGGTCATTAACATCACCCGATGACTTCCGGTCTCTTGTATAAAATGATTGCATGATAATATTCTAACAAATCAAGTTGTATCTGATAATGAATGGATAAACTCCGAATAATTTTAACTGGACCAAAATATATAAACATTTTAAAGTCCATTATTTTCAGTGTAAATTGTATCTTTGTTTTATAATGAGCACAGACAGAAACATGTTTAATCAATTAATTCCCTACACCATAAGAAATCTGGTGAAATGTCTATGGACATGTTATGTCCCATTTAAGCCATAACACTGTCAGACTGGTACAATTATCATTTAGATGGGTCTAGACATTTATTTTGTTTATGAAAACTCCACGAATATATAACCATTCATCAAGAATGAGCAGTGACAAGATTTATCAAGATGGCCACTGTGGTAGCCATATTGGAAGTCGGATCACAACCATTTTCATTTAAAACCAATCAGATATCATAAGTTTTCTGTTGAAAATCAAATTTTGATCACTAAACAACTTGTTGATTTTTTAAGCAAGAACTGCTGTTGGCAAGGCCATCTGTTCAGGAAGAGATTTTCATGGCTTTATGGCATCTATATCTGACACCTGAGCTGCACCATTTGGGATAAATGTGTGTGTACACTTTCACAGCAATCCTCAAGGTAGTTACAACATGATGTAATAGCATATTTGCACCTGAATACCACTATAGCTGAAACTTTATGTAATTCAATAACCTCTTTTGGTCTGCGATGTTTCTGAGTGTCTGCATGCAAGACTACATAAATCCTGAAATCTGATATATAGCTAAATCAAATTTCTTATCTTCTTATATAAACAAATTAATGGAAATAAATCTTTCTAAAGCTTCCAGGACCAAGTTTCAACTGGAAAAAAAAGAAGTTTTAAAAAGTTACTCACAAAAAAACATACCTAAAATCAAATCAACTAAATAAATAACGAGTCGCTATGCATATCACAACAAAAAATTTCAAAACATTCCAGTTTTTAACTGAATAAGCCAAAAATGCTCCCAACCCCTTCTCTTCTGTTGATCTTGAAACGATGGTGAGACTGATCAGATTCTTAAAATTCAACATGTATGCAATCACATACTTCCATATACAATCACATACTTCCATATATATATATACAATCACATATACTTCCATATATATATACAATCACATATACTTCCATATCTATACAATCACATATACTTCCGTATATATATATATATATATATATATATATATATATATATATATATATATATATATATATATATATATACACATATATATTTATACACAATCACATATACTTCCATATGTATACAATCACATATACTTCCATATATATATACAATCACATATACTTCCATATATATACAATCACATATACTTCCATATATATATACAATCACATATACTTCCATATCTATACAATCACATATACTTCCATATATACACCCAAAATCATGACTAAGAACTGGAAATTGGTTTGCAACTAATACTAGTGTTATGATACAATGAGTACTTCTGCATACTAATACTGTACTAGTATTATGATACAATGAGTACTTCTGCATACTAATACTGTACTAGTATTATGGATAAGATGAGTACTTCTGCATACTAATACTGTACTAGTATTATGATACAATGAGTACTTCTGCATACTAATACTGTACTAGTATTATGGATAAGATGAGTAATTCTGCATACTAATACATGTACTAGTATTATGATACAATGAGTACTTCTGCATACTAATACTGTACTAGTATTATGATACAATGAGTACTTCTGCATACTAATACTGTACTAGTATTATGGATAAGATGAGTACTTCTGCATACTAATACTGTACTAGTATTATGATACAATGAGTACTTCTGCATACTAATACTGTACTAGTATTATGGATAAGATGAGTACTTCTGCATCCTAATACATGTACTAGTATTATGATACAATGAGTACTTCTGCATACTAATACTGTACTAGTATTATGATACAATGAGTACTTCTGCATACTAATACTGTACTAGTATTATGGATAAGATGAGTACTTCTGCATACTAACCAACCAAGCTCTCTGGAGCTTAAGGTTTTCTTTATAAAAATATATTCTGTGCCTACTTAAAAAATTAAATGATCCCTAATCTACTTACCCATCAGACAATGATGAGCAAACTTCAAGGCATCCATGACGACACTCTCCACAGCGTAATTTGTCTGATAATTTCCGGATGGAGGATTTCGATTAAGATAATTCTGCAATAATTTATCAAAATCAGTAGGCAAATGACTAATAAGCTGATATGGAAAGTTGGGGTAGCTAAAATTCATGTCCGCTATTATCAAGTCTCTTAACAAGGGAAACAATGGATGTGATCTGAACGCATTTGATTTGTCCATAATTAAGTGCTGAATAAACGTTTGTTGTGATGCTAACATCGGAGGTCTATGTGAAGTTCCTGTTTTACAGCTATTACAGTTAGGCATTGTGCATTGACTGCTTCCCTGCATAGGTGTGGACTGCCCATGCATTCCCATATTTGGCATCCTTGGCATCCTAATCTGACCTGACATGTCCTTCATTTGCGGAGTCTGAGGCATGGGACAGTTCCAATTTTGATTACCAATGCTTACATTTTCGTCCATATTTGAGGCATAGCCCTGACTAGTCATGTTCATATTTCCAGCCGTCATCCTATTTTGATCGTATGATGCCTCGTATCCCATCATGCCACCCATCCCCTGCACATGCATTTGGCGCATGCTGCCGTTCCCACACTGAGCAGCGGATGATGACTCTATGGGATATCCTTGATTTGAGTTCATTCCCTGAAAATTTTGTTGATTATAATTTTGATCCATACTCGACTGCTGTTGCCCCATGATGTCTCTATTCATTCCCATCATGTTATAGCCCTCAGGGCTCGATTCAGAATTTGAAAATTGACAATTTTCATCAGGCATAGACCCCACTGCCTTGCTGTAATTAAAACTGTTTTGCACCAAAGGGTCATATAAAGACCCCTTAGAGGAATCCATCCCTTGCATTTGGCATGAACTTTGTCCCCTAAATGGTTCCATTGGTTGCATGGATCCCATGGAACCATTGCATGCAGACTGAACCTGACAATTGGGAATATTCGCCTGTGAGCCTATACCTTCATTGAAATTATGGAGGCTCATGTTTTGATTATTATCAACACTGAAAGAATTGTTTGATTTTTGTGAATAGTCAAATTGTTGCATGGAAATTTGTGGACTATCAATAGAATTTGGATGACTTCCTCTACGGGAATAATCACTGTAAGGGTTTATAGAGACTTGTCCATTATTGCTGGGTACAGTGTATGGAGCTGAACCAGGTTTCATGTTATGATTTAAGCGTGGCATAATCTTAGATTGCATGGACTTTTGAGTGTTTTGGTATTCTTCTAATTCACAGTCTGGGACGTTTGTTCGATATTCTGGCTCATATGGCAGGCCACCAGGAGCAGACTGCCTGTGCATAGATTCTGGTAAATCAGCAAAATGAACAGATTTGGGAGTGGACATCTGATTCTGCTGTTGCTGCCCCATAGAAATATGTTTGTTGGACACAACTGTCCGCATAGAACCTGAAAGACTTGAAGGCACTGTAGAAGCTACAGAAGATCCATAACTTCTAACACTCCCCGTATCTGATGTATAATACCCTTGATCTAATGGCGAATCTAGCGACCGCCCTCTTTGTTGATTTTGCATTTGATTCAAACTGCCCTGAGGGCCAAAACTGTTACCTTGACTACCAGTCATAAATTTCTGATTTCCTGAATAGTGAGGTGAACTCATAGCACATGATTGATTTCCCATCATTCCTTGTGAAAACCACTTGTTCTGTTGCTGCAAGTTCTGCACATTAACATTGGGTGGGGCAGGGCGACCTAATCTCTGGAAACCATGAGGCATCATCTGCTTTTGAGGCACTGGGGCTCTGTTCTGTGGGGTCATGTGAAGGTCACCCTGGCCTTGACAATACTGAGATGGAGGTTTCTGTTGTGAATTAGTTGTGCTATGAGGCATCTGTGGCGAGTGAAGTCCTGTTACTTCAGCACTCTTTGATGATGAAAAGCATTGCAGTGGTGGGGTACAACGAGAAGAACTAGTGTTCGAAATTTGATTTCCTTGTTTGACAGAATGGTTGCTATGGTTACTTGTCTGACTGTGAATGCTGGCATTGCTTGATTGGCTACTTTGGTTTGACATGTTTGAACCTGGAGATGCTACACCCTGGGAAGCAGAAAGTGTTTTTCGTGCGACTGGTGGTGTATGGGGTGCTTTG
The DNA here is from genome assembly GCA_030141615.1 of Unio pictorum. Lineage (NCBI taxonomy): Eukaryota > Metazoa > Mollusca > Bivalvia > Unionida > Unionidae > Unio > Unio pictorum. The sequence goes on along the minus strand of JARLTB010000257.1, from coordinate 1,727,057 downwards.
AAAACATGTCGCTGATTATTTATAAATGGAGACTGGGGACGATTTGTTCGTGTTGGGCTTGAAGGTCCAGAGCTTGACATATGAAAACGTTTACTAACTGGGCTGCTTGAACCACTGGATGTTGCAATAGTCACATTTGTACTTGATGCTGTGGAACAGGATGGACTGCCACATGTCCTACTTCCCCACGTTATGTCAGCACCGGAACTTTTGCTTGTCGGCATGTGTACCATACTACTGTTTTGTGAAGTCATGGGCGTCTGAATTCCAGCAGCCATATTGGCCTGCATTATGGCCTCAGGAGTCATGTAAGCATGGGGATCAATGTCCTGCTCCATGAGAAACTCCACAAAGTCCAGTTCCATGCCCTCTTTCATCCCAATGTCCACACAAATCTCATCCAAAAGCTCATTGGGCAATCGTTCATCATCCATATCTTCTGGTGGTGGGGAATTTGGTGTATTTGGGGAACCAGGATTCTCCAGGGAGAGATTTGTTGTCACACTGGAAGCCGACGGGCTTGCTGGTGCTTCTCTGTACTCCATGAGCTGAAAAGAGAAATGGTACTACTACAGTGCAAGTATATACCTGATGGAAATTATACTTCAGATAATAATTTGTACAGTAAAACCAAATGCTTCAATGACCTTGTGGTTAGAGTGTCAGCCTCGCATGCCAAGTTACAGTTTTTAAATGTCATAGCAAACATTTAATCAGTGCGATATGAATGAAATCCTTATTATTTTAAGCCATGTTAAATAATAAAAAAAAACATGAACACACCGACCTTCTGGCAGAAAGGGGTGGTCTTTTAACTGTCTCAAACTATATTCAACACCATTTTGTTTTAAAACAAAAAGAACGACCATGACACCAAAAACTGTTTACTGCATAATGTATTCCCAACAAATCAAACTCTATAATGGAAATACAGATCGGTAAAATTATGCATGACAATAATAATGAACTTTTGGATACAATGCAGTACCACAATGGATCTCATAACCCAAAATAAATATCACTCATTCTTAAATAAATGACAGTAATATATGCTTACTTGTATGTACATACATCACTCATTCTTAAATAAGTGATAGTAATACATGCTTTTATATATATATATATATATATATATATATATATATATATATATATATATATATATATATATATATATATATATATATAAGCATGTATTACTATCACTTATTTAAGAATGAGTCACATATATATATGGTCACCATGATGACCAGGCCAGATGCCAGGATCTTTTAGATAGATCTCAAGGTGACCATATTGTATATCAGATTTTTCATTTGTATATCTGATTTTTCATTTTCAATCAGTACCCAAAAAATATCATAACACGTCTTAAATTGAAAACCGTATAATAGTATATCTGATTTTTCATTTTCAATCAATACCCATAAAAATATCTTAACATGTTTTAAATTTAAAACTGTATAGTTGTATTTTTCATTTTCAATCAGTACCCAAAATATATCTTAACAGGTCTTAAATTGAAAACCGTATTATGATCATCCATTCAAAAGTTAGTGACAGTTTAACAGTGTAAAATTTCAAGGCAATGCTCCAATTAGTTTAGGAATAGCAATATGACACTTTTGCTAGAGAGGACAGCTGTCAAAAGTTCATGACATCATTCAAACCCAATCTTGACATGCCTATAGATCTAGTCCGAAAGAGCAGCAATAGCAAGTTTTTAGATGGTCACTGTGCTAGCCATATTGGATATTCGATAGCCATATTGGATATTAGATATATTCGATAGCCATATTGGATATTTGATAGGCAGCATTTTCATTTAGAACCAACCAGATATAATATGAAGTCTGTGAAAATTCCATGTTGATTTTACCATTCATTACTAAGACATTCAAGATGCATATTAGTGGTCTTCCTAAATTAGATGTAAGGACCATATAAACCAAAGGATGAATGCGTGCAGTGTCAAGAAAATAATCCAACTAACTGGAGTAGTGATAACAAAACTAAATGATGGACGATGAAGCACAAATCACAGCACATGTTTTTCTGGTCTACAACCAGTAGAATTATTTTAAAAAAATCATAATATTAAACCTTTAATGCAAGTTATACTAGCATACAATGGTCCAGATCTCTTTTTTCTATGCTACTTTCACTGAAACCCCATGAAAAAGCATTATTTATTTCAATGCTCCAGTGGCCTAGGTGTTAGAATGGAAGCGGGCAGTCATGGCTTCGAAAACCCTGATTAAGTCATACTTAGAGACTTGGTACTAACAGCTGCCTCACTGAGCACTCAGCATTAAGAGGTTAGTGTTAGGACTTGTCAGCCTGGTGTCAGGATGTAACTGGGTGGGACATCATGCTACACATCTGCAACATAATGCCCCAGTGGTTGAAATAAACTGTCATACTACAGATATAGCATTATTACTGATTTTTTTTTTTAAAGCTACATTTGTTTGGGATTTTAATGTAGCTTTTAAAAAATCTCATTTATATCGCTACGATGTCTGTGTGGCAGTTTATAGTGATGTTTAGCACCTAGTCACATCCTGACACCAGGCCGACCAATCCTAATAACCTCTAAATGCGGAGCACCAAGCGAGCCAGCTCTTAGTACAATTTCTGTAAATCTTTAGTTTGACTCAGACAAGGATCGAACCCAGGACCTCCCACTTCCGTGGAGGACGCTCTAACCAATAGGCCAGCGGAGCAGTTTTAAATCTCCGTAAAAATTCCTAATCACAAATCTATGGTCCTGCGCTTTTAATTTTCTGTACTAATAATGCTGGAACCCTATGGTCCAACAAAAATTACACTCTACTTGATTTCCAATGCAACATGTGTGCACAGTTTGGTTGAATGGCTTAAATGGTTTGTGAAATCATGGGAAATAAGGACAAATCCAATTTTTTTTTATTATATCTGATATAAACCTTGCTCTTCAATAACATCTCAATGGACAGATGAAAAAAGGACAAGGTAGAGTTACATGAGGATTATACTATGTCCCTGTGCCCACACACAGCAGTTCCTGTATCAACTCTTACCCACACCCACCCTCCTCATAAAACAAACAAAGGGAAACCAATAAACTGATAAATAAAGGAACTATGATATATATATTTGTGCTGCAAACTTGTATATGCTAGATATTTTAAAAAATTAAATTATTAATTTTAAAAGAGAATAATTATCAAGAAAAAAAACCAATTACTTAAAGAAAAACCAGATAAAATGTATTTCCTATTGCACTGTTTATTAGGCCAATGTACATAGGTGGCTGTCTTTTCAAACATTATATTTGTTATGATTTATATACATAGTGTACCAAGCAATTCAAGTACTGGGTTAAACAAATGGCTGCAAAAATGAATTTCAGGATTTTTGTTTTATTTCTTTAATTAAATATTATATGTAATCCTTAGTATATATAATGTAAATTCATTTTACACCCACACACACCGAAGGTGAAAGAGGTGTTAGGGTCAGCAACAAAAAAAACAGGGATGATCATTCATCTGCAATTATACATTCTGGCCCTTGTAACTAGGCCAGATTGATCATTTTCAAGTGTATTGGGCGTTAGTTACTCAATCTTCTTAATTGCCCGAGAATAGTAATAGTGACTGTTTATGTGATTGATTCCAGTCATAAAGCCCAGTTACAAGGTCAAATTACCTTGCAGGAACTAATTTAAATTCAAATTACCCAATATCTTGTCAAGTCATAACAAAATTAATAAAATAGGCAATGTTTAGGTGAAATAGCATGCATAAATAACATAATATCACCATGTTTATCTAGGACATTACTGGCCCAAATGTCGGTGGCATGCATATCACACATGTAATCAAAACTATTTTAGTGTTACTGATGACGGAGCCAATCTAACTAATGAACAACCAAAAGATAAGAACAACAATGCATTTGCTTCATTTGCAAAACAATCTATATTAAAATCAATAATGTGAAATGAATCTTTTGTACCATTTTACCATTTTACTAAGGTACCATAGATGTATATGATCATTCCTTTTAAAACCTGCTGGTGGTAGTTGGTGGAGTAATAATAGATCATTTGGCAGTTTTGAACTCTTAATCCAAGGGTCACCGGCACAATACCTGTCAAACACAAGCTATGTCCAAGAGAACGGCACTTTACCATCATTTCTTCTGCATAATATAAACAAAACCATGAGTAAAAGTGCCCTAAAAAAAATTGTTCAAGGAGAACTAGAACATATATCTGTATTCCACTAAAACCCTTAAATGCTGTAAACTCTTGCTCTCAAGGCCACCTGTTAATAAACAGCCTTTCTTATGCAAACACTTATTTCAAGGTACCTTTAACACCATGCACAAATAACACCACTAAAAAAATCCTGCATTATTAATCGGTTCATAACTGTATTAAAAAAAAAACTTATGCAGGACCAACCAAATTAAAACACTGACAGTGGTATCTCTCTCGAGTGTCCCCTTTTGACTCTGTACCCTAACCCCTTTTGACTCTTTGTACCCTTTTATTTAAGATTACTGTACCTAATATCAGTTTATTCTGTTTTTGCCACCAACCACTGACTTTTAGAATGTAAAGTATAAGGGCATACAAAAGCTAAATAACACCAATTTATACTTCTGCAGATATCCATCAATAATACATTATGGTGATAGATGACAATGCTAATAAATTAACTACCATGCAGCATGTTGAAATGGAACAAATTAGGCATATCTCATTAAACTATTTCCTCAATTACTTTTTGGTTTTGGTTTTAATGGCACATTATTGGCTATATTATTCCAAGGAAATGAAAACTAAATGCTTTTTTTAAAAAATTATATAGGCAGCCAATCTGGGCTGGGCTGAGATGTTATTGAATCCATGACCCTTGTATCACAGATTTAATGCTCTACTAAGCACACCACCACCACCACCACTCACAGCAAACTTTTAAGAACCCAAAGATTCTTGAAATCTTGACCAAGAACATTTGGGATCCCTGATAAAACTGCCATTGATCTTTTTTCTTCTGCACGGCCTGGTTGAAATCTGGGCTTTATAATGCTAAAATTATTAAAGGTTTGTTCAACTGACACATCTATTTAGCCCTTATAAATCAGACCTGGCCTTATTCATTTCTAAACACGTGTACTTCAGACCAACAACAGAGCATACAGTGAAACATATACCACAAACAGTTTGACCAAGAAATAATTAGTGTCACCATAGGGGGGCTGAACACAGAGTGGCTGGGTTTTGGTCACAGGTTCCTTAAAATTAAATAGTTTGCTTGAAGTTATTGTACTCCTAAAACCAGGTATGTGATACCTGAATTCCACAAATACCTTCCACATATGTCATCTACTGCTTTCTGGACTGAGATGATCTTGTATGGTACTACAATACTAAAAGTATTGCCATTTTGGCAGTGCAAAGGAAAAAGCAAAACTTTTACATTCATTATCAATCTAACAAAAATCGGTAGCCGCCTCATTATTCTATTTCTTATTCATAACAGAACTGTAATCTATTTAAAATTAGCTTTATTTGAGAGAAAACAGTCTAACTGCATGAATTATATTCCAATTCCTCATTACTACAGAAATGATCATTTTTTTGCCACTCCCAAATACACTTTTGAGTATACTCAAGCATGCAAGAAATGGGCACTTTGACAACAACATGCCAGCATAATGGCACATTATTTAACCGCCTTTTTATTGGCAAAAATTACACGCTTTAATATAGCTATTCTTGGTAAATAATACATAATTTAAATTGATAGACTTGTTATTGGAAAATGGTACATGATAGACTTGTTATTGGAAAATGGTACATAATTTGAATTGATAGACTTGTTATTGGAAAATGGTACATGATAGACTTGTTATTGGAAAATGGTACATAATTTGAATTGATAGACTTGTTACTGGAAAATGGTACATGATTTGAATTGATACTGTTGTTGGAAAATGGTACATGATTTGAATTGATGGACTTGTTATTGGAAAATGGTATATGATTTGAATTGATACTGTTGTTGGAAAATGGTACATGAATTGATAGACTTGTTATTGGAAAATGGTACATGATCTGAATTGATAGACTTGTTATTGGAAAATGGTACATGATTTGAATTGATACTGTTATTGGAAAATTGTACGATTTGAATTGACAGATTTGTTATTGGAAAATTGTACATGATTTGAATTGATAGACTTGTTATTGGAAAATGGTACATGATTTGAATTGATAGACTTGTTATTGGAAAATGGTACATGATTTGATAGAAATTTTCTTGGCATATGGTACATGTTTTAATAACTCTACCCCAGGACACAAGCTTGAAACAATTAAGATCCCCAATGGAAAGCTATATACATTTACTGAAAACAAATGTATGCATGTAACTGACTTGGACCATCAGGTCTATCCCTAATGTCTGTACCACAACTTGCAAGCTAGTGAGATCCCTACAATATAACCAGATCAAACTTGACAAGCGTAACCTCTAGCATGTGACCTGGTTTTAGCCGCTTATTTACATCACAAGGTGTGGCTTTAAAATCTGCCCCGCCTGCTCCTTATAAACCCTTCAAGAAAAAACACTAGGCTGGAAAAGCCAGAATGCCATATTTTCACATCTTTTGCATATCCAGCCTAATATAAAATGTATTGCAATATCCAGCCTAATATAAAATGTATTGCAATATCCAGCCTAATATAAAATGTATTGCAATATCCAGCCTAATATAAAATGTATTGCAATATCCAGCCTAATATAAAATGTATTGCAATATCCAGCCTAATATAAAATGTATTGCAATATCCAGCCTAATATAAAATGTATTGCACTGCCATATTAATATCATATATGTATTGAATAAGCATTCTAATATCATGATATGTATTGTATAGCCAACCTAATATCATATGTATAATTCTATAGCCAACCTAATAACATGTATTGTATAGCCAACCTAATATCATATGTATAATTCTATAGCCAACCTAATAACATGTATTCTATAGCCAACCTAATTATCATATGTATAATTCTATAGCCAACCTAATAACATGTATTCTATAGCCAACCTAATATCATATGTATAATTCTATAGCCAACCTAATAACATGTATTCTATAGCCAACCTAATATCATATGTATAATTCTATAGCCAACCTAATAACATGTATTCTATAGCCAACCTAATATCATATGTATAATTCTATAGCCAACCCAATAACATGTATTATATAGCCAACCTAATAACATGTATTCTATAGCCATCCTAATTTCCTGTTATGTTTTGTATAGCAAACCTAATAACTTATGTATTCGATTGCCAACCTAATAACATGTATTCTATAGCCATCCTAATTTGATGTTATGTTTTGTATAGCCAACCTAATAACATATGTATTCTATAGCCATCCTAATTTGATGTTATGTTTTGTATAGCGATCATAATATCATAATATCAGATGTATTGTAATTCATTATTGTTAACTCTCTGAACATCAAAGTTTGTCAGAAGCCAATCTATTTTTTTCATACAGCTGATGTCCCATATCTCAACCAACTTTGACTGGCAATATCACAGCACCAAAAGACAAATCAGCTTGCCCTTGATGGCATCATGGTACATACATATGGTATAATTCTACCCTGCTCTAGTTAGGGCTACATTCCCAAGGTTATCAAATTACTGCTCAATCATATTGGGTTGTGATTTGACAAGTTAGGAAGCCTAGAAGCCACTTTCATCATGTACATTTGCTGTCAAAACAATGCCTTAACATGTTATTAACCCCTGGCTCCCCATTTAGGGGGCAGGAGGTATATCCTACTTTCATGTTCTGTAGCATCAAGGTCATGTATGATAAACTAACATTGGTGTTATTATAGAAAGGTAGACATATTTAACTCTACAATGAGACCAAAAATCCTAAACTTTCCAACCCATTTTTTTCCCCACCCAAAATTCGCCAAATGGTCAAAATCCCATTTTGTGTCCATACTTAGACTGTTTGCCCTCAGTACTACAGCAGACCGGTATACACACCGTTGAACAAGTGCAAAAAGTAGGACAAGGTGAGCATTTGGCATAAAGAGTGGTATCAATACAAAAATAGTGGGTCCGTCAAGATAAAACAATATTCCAACTTTTCCCCTTCTGCGCATGCTCAAGCAAAAAAACCTATAGGAAACAATGTTTTCAACACAACTAGGCATAAGGCTAATGGAAAATTGATCAGATGTATTGGAAGTATTTAGAAATAGCCCCCAAAATGTGTTTCCTACTAATGTGATTTCAAGCGAAAAAGAAAAAAAAACAGGGTGTTAAAGGGTGAATTTTGATGATGTCATCGAATTTGAATATTCCATGCATATTTAATCACTTGCACATTGATATTGTACATATATTACAAATTAGCCATTCCTTGACAATTGTAAAAAATTCCCCTAACTTGGGTGCTATTATTGAAAGGTAGACATATTTAGCTCTACAATGACACCAAATAATCTGGATGTTTTAGTTGCACTACAAAATACAAGAGAAAAAACCTACCTTTTTGGACTCATTTTTTTCCTAACACTAAATGGTCATAATCCGATTTTGTGTCCAGATTTTAGACTTATTTTCCTATATCTAAGGCAGACCAGTATGAACTGTACACAGAAAGATGAATCTGTACAAAAAGTAGGATATGATGGGCATTTGGAATAATGAGTGGTCACCATGTCAAAATGAGTTTCCTACTCGCATTTCATGTGAAAACTACAAAATGCTTCAGGTGTTAATGGGTTATGCCATCAAAGAGGTACACCTACTCTCCTTCGAGTACTGTTGTGTGCGCCATGCATATTTCTGCTTCATCTATCTTTTCTTTTAATACAAATTATAAACCATCTCTTTGTTGCTGAAGGACCGGCTTTTTTGGGATTTTGCTGGGGTTTATTTATGGATTACATGTCATGTGATCTATAACCCATACTCAAGTTGAAGACTATCACTTGAAATAAGCCATTAAAATTAAACATTTTATGTGGTACATGTATACAAAGTAACTATTTACTTTATAAGTGAACTCTGAAGACAAAGTTGCTAACTGTGTGTTGATCAAGTTATCGACTGACTGCAATCATAGTATAATACGATTAAATAGTCCAAATTTCCTCCAACACTTCCCACCTAATACAGGTATTTTGCTATTTTGTTTGAGTGTGGAGTTGGATTCAATCAGCCATCGAAAACTCTGAAAGCCAGATTCATAAAGTCTAGAGAAATTGTGAGCAATTAATTTTTCTGGGTATTATGTGACTTCCACATTGACCTGCTCTCTGCTGGAAAATATGGTCTTCTCGACTGCAGCGATAGCGACAAGTTTCTGGGTCTAGTTTTTGATGTAAATATGTGAAGTAAGAAAACTTTAGTTTTTTATGTAAATATGTGAAATAAGAAAGCTTTAGTTTTCTTTTTATAAATATGTGGTTTTCATGTAATATTTTTGATTTGTTTTAACTGCAACATCAAAAAGGGTTTTACTGATAAAATCATATGACAACTGGACTTTGGACAAGGAAATGTAGGTGGCAAAATTTGTGTTGTTGTTTGGCTAGGAATGCAAATGGAAAGTAATGGGCCAAACTTCTTTAACACTTAAGTCAATCAGCAGAGATACGAAAAATATTATAAAATATCTAAAATGAGGCAGAACGGGTAAGAAAAAACAATAACCAGGAATTACGCTACTGCCATGGTGTTCAATTGTGTCAACTTCTAAAGGTCAGAAAGGGGGGCCCCCGAATGGCTGAGTGGTCTAAAGCGCTATCCGTCATGGATCACTGCCATCTCACTTCTGTCTGCGTGGGTTCGAGTCTTGGATTCGGCCAATGTGGGTATGTGAGAAAGCTTGCCAGTAGCTTCTCAAAGGTCAGTGGTTCTTTCCGGGTTCTTCCTCCACCAATAATACTGGCCGCCATGTATAGCCTATATTTTGCTGAAAATAGGTGTTAAACCATAAAAATAAAAATAAAAAATAAAGGTCAGAAACAAACTGATTTCATTTTTCTTTCTCTGAAGTACTTTTTGCAACATAATTTTCCCTACTCTATGCAAATGATGCACAAAGGAGATTCACATTGATAATGGTAAAATCGGGCCGTGTACTGACTTTTCAAGTCCATGCCAGTATGAATTGGGTAAGATAACTTCAGAAAATGACAACCCAACCAAATATTTTCACATGTGACCTTTGACCCAAAGAGCTGAAACAATGAATGAACATCTCTTGCTACTTCCCATTGCACCAAAACAACAATAAAGTGGTAACAGGCATCCAACTTGAGTGACTGCTGTCAAAATATCCCCAAACCACTTTTAAAACACAAAGAAAAGGAAAAATAACTTATTATATCGGTTGAATATCTGCCTCTCAAACATCCATCTACTTATGTCAAATGTATGTGCCAGCATCACACCCTTGTTGATAAACAATTCATTACCAATTAAGATCAATACTGTTATTATAAAAAGACCAAACACCAATTACATAAGGATGAGACTATCAATTTCAATGGGAGGTGGAAGTCACAGCTCAGCTTGTATCCCAAAACACTTACCAGATACTTCAGTCTTAAGAGGCAATAATAACTGGTACATATTAGGAAAGGAAATGGTCATGGATTGGGGTGATGTATGTATTGTATTGTGTCTGTGTGTATATATGGATTGGGGTGATGTATGTATTGTATTGTGTCTGTGTATATATGGATTGGGGTCATGTATTTATATTATTGTGTCTGTGTATATATGGATTGGGGTCATGCATGTATTGTATTGTATTGTATTGTATTGTATTGTATTGTATTGTATGTATGTATGTATGTATGTATGTATGTATGTATGTATGTATGTATGTATGTATGTATGTATGTATGTATGTAGGTATGTATGTAGGTATGTATGTAGGTATGTATGTAGGTATGTATGTATGTATGTATGTATGTATGTATGTATGTATGTATGTATGTATGTATGTATGTATGTATGTACGTAAGTATGTAGGTAGTTACATGTATGTAGGTAGGCAGGTAGGTAGGCAGGCAGGCAGGTAGGTAGGTAGGCAGGTAGGTAGGTATCTATGTCTTAAAACACACATACACATATATATATATTAATATACTGTAAAGATATTTCACATTAAACTATTTAAGGCAGTCACATCTTTCATTAGGTTGGCTATTGGGTTGGTTTTGGTTTGGTGCTTCATGTCACACCAACAGCAGGTTCTTTTAAAGTTGAAGAAACTGGACTCTGACCTTGAACATTTTCACCCAAGAATAAGAAAGATTTTCTTATACCAAATGCAAGACAACTACAAGGTATGGTTAAGTAATATACTGAAGAACAAACCAAATCACCATGACTTTTGCCCTTTTTACCCAAAATCAGTGGCCACCTCCTCACCCAACATGCAAGCCATCCAGTAACTTTATCATGACTGAATACCAAAACTTTTGTGTATAAATACATTCTAATTTTCAGCAACAGTACTTTGACAACAAGATCAAAAGGTATCTTTTACACCCAAACTGAAAGCCCGTCAAACTACTTTAGTTAATTTTTGTGTCTAAAATAGCTATTATCTGAAACTTTTTTCTTTCTTCTGTCAGTCTATCTAACCTATTTCTTTTAACTACAAAATCATGTTCCTAATTCCACGTGCAAGCAATCCAAAGTTAGTTTAAGACAGCTATAAATTAACTAAACTTTTGCATTTTTCCTTTATTCAAAACATTTTTCCATTGACCCATGCACAAGCCATACACAATGGCTGGCAAAAAATAACTAAAAAAAAAGTTAATTTTTGGAGAAGCAAAAGTCACAGAATACATTTTGCCTTTTTTTTCCCCCACACACCAATGGTTCTCTCTCAAAAATGTTCTTGCTATATTTCAACTGTTACAGTATGGCTTTGCAGGATTAGTGTACAGCCTACATACAGCCAATTAGCATAATGTTCCCCATGTGAGAGGCAGGATATCAGATCATCCTCTTCACAAAAAACATACTGCTGAAACATTTCCCTGACTGCACATGCCTGGCTGCAGGAAAACAACATTGCTATGGAAACAAGGAACCCCCAAGAACATAACCCAGCATATAATTACTGATACCTTATGGCATGTGGCTATTGATAATTAGCAGAATTTTGATAATTAGCAGAATTTTTTGAAAATTTATTACAGAAATAGACAAAAATGTGCAATAAAATGCAGGAACAAATTCTCAAACATATTTCTGTTCGAAAGATTAGTTTGCTAAATCCTAACATGTCAGCACAAAATAATATTATTCTTAGTATGTTAAATAACTTCAAAAACCATACAAAATTTTCTGAGACAACAATTTCTTCATTCTAAAGCTCTGAAGACAATACAGTCGACTCCAGTTAACTGAAGTATGGTACTTTACATTTGAAACGCATTGGGGAAAAACGGGACCGACGTGATTACGTGCAGTCGACTGTATTTACATTTTTGAAAAATTTCTTTCCTCTACATCTGTCTCTCTTGTAATAATGCCCAACCTGTACATCATTTTGTTTTCTGACAACGGATTTTGAGACAATCTTTATCTTATAGGTGAAGTAATGTACATCTTGCCAATCAATTATCATCAATCCTGGTTTCAATGGCATCAAGACAATCATTTATAAAATCCCAGCAACCAAAAGACGGTTTAAAACTGCCTTAGGGCAACAAAAATCTAGTTTAACTTGCACTTTGTTCATTAGGTGTGTACAAAATAAACTGCAGGTTATAGAATAAGCATGGTGACCTGGAGAAAGGTGAACATGACCATCATAAAGACCCAAGGGTTTCTAAATATTGTTCTTAGTTGATTGAACATGTGACTAAGTGAAAGATAAAGGGATAAAGGAGGAATTTTAATAGAAAACAACCTGTCTCAGTGGAGATAGGATTCCACATTATTACTCCTAAGGGTACTAGAAAGGTGGGCTAGTCCAGGGCACCTGGGCTAGTGTTGTTAATCAATCCACAATATATTGATTATTTGTGATTATTCTGGTTTTATTAATATGCTAGTCGTACCCTGATATACATCATTGTTTAGACTTCTTGACAATAAAGAAATTATCCAGAAAGAAGGTGACTGTTCATCGCTGAGGTTAAAAATATTAAATCCTTCCTTTCTTCTCTATATTGGTATTTAATGACCCACCCACCCACCCAGCATTTTAAACACAATTATCCTAGCTTAAAGACAGAATTAAAGACATATCCTAGCTTAAAAGACACAATTAAAGACATATCCGAGCTAAAAAGACAATTAAAGATATATCCTAGCTTAAAAGACACAATTAAAGACATATCCTAGCTTAAAAGACAGAATTAAAAACATATCCAAGCTTAAAAGACACAATTAAAGACTTATCCATGCTTAAAAGACAATTAAACATATATCCTAGCTTAAAAGACACAATTAAAGACATATCCTAGCTTAAAAGACAATTAAAGATATATCCAAGCTTAAAAGACACAATTAAACATATATCCTAGCTTAAAAGACACAATTAAAGACATATCCTAGCTTAAAAAACACAAAGACATATCCTAGCTTAAAAGACACAATTAAAGACATATCCTAGCTTAAAAGACAAGTCCAGCTACCAACTACACAGACCCAGACCTGAACGATTTAAGGTGCCACCCACGTAAAAGTTTGAAAAAAACGAGTTACATTCGTGAAAGTGACACAAAGTCTGTCTGGCTCATTAATTGCTTTCGTTTTTTCTCTTTAAGAAATATTTTGCAAATCAAAAATGTAAATTTGGAAGCAGAGATTAAATAGAACACTTTGACTGATTTTAAAATTACTATCCGAAAAATGTCCATTCTGAGCATAGACCTGTATATTCATTCAATTAATAGAACATTCTTAATAACCACATGTATACTGGCACTCATATTCCATCAATGGAATATTATCAACAACCATACATGATCATAAATAATTTTGACATAATTAGCTTGAAAAGAATATACAATACTGTTCCATTCTAAATTAATTTGTCTTTATTTAACGGTTGCAATGTTAATATTTGTCCTTAATTTTCCTTTTTTTTTTTTTTTTTACTACCTTTCACAAGAAACCCCATTTTAAATTGTATGCAATAGTATGTACTCAGTTATCACGTACAGCACGAGACCAAATAAAAAGTATATGTGGTTCTCGCTATATTTAAAACAAAAACTAACGGTAGGTGGCATTTTGGTACATGATTTCTTAATTTTTTTATGTACATCATGAAATTTAACTTTGATCATAGTAATATGTCCTTTTCTTCTGAATTTTTCTTCTTTATTCTACATTGCTTAGCTCCTCTCCCAAAACCTACCCATCAAACAAAATTTAGGAGAGCCTGGAAAACTGGGTCGGTTAGGTAACCAGAACCACATAATTTTATTTTATTAACACGCGTATAAGTTAAGAAACTGAATCTAAGACGTGAGTGTGTGTTTAAGTATCTGTGGCGTATAACACCATAACAACTTTTCTTTTCAATGGATTTTGAGACAATTTACATTTTGGAGGTAATGTACATCCTCAAAACATGGCAATGACTTATCATCCATCATCAATGAAAACAAACATCTATAATATCACAGGTTATAGAAACAGCACTGTAAAATTGCCCGAGGGAAAAGAAAAATTTGGTTCAATTTACACTCAGTTCATAAAGAAGTGTGAAAAAATAAACTGCAGGTCCTATGATTGAGTGTGGTCACCTGGAGAAAGGTGACCATGATGAATTAGAAGACATAGAGGCCCGAGGGTTTCTTTAGTCTATTGAAACTGTGAATAAGAAAAAGATATGGGAGGAATTTCAAAAGAAAACAATCTGCCTCAGCAGAGATAGGAGCCTGGAGTCCAGGCTATTTCTTCCTTGTCTGATGCAAGCCCAGAGATTTTACTGGAGTCCATACTATTCAACCAAGGGTGATGAATGGTGAGCAAATCCTGAGGCATATGGGATAGTGTCCTTTAATTACTCCTGTAGGTAATGATTATCATTCTTGATTAAGTTTTTTTTTAAATGTGCTATTTGTGCAGTGTCTTGCATCATTTTTAGTGTTCTGGACAATAAAGGAATTGAATATAGCTGGATTTGCAATAAAAAAAATACAAACACTGCCCCTTAACTATAACTGCATAAACTCAAGGCATTACACGTACATGCCAAACTATATACATGTAATTGCATAAACTCATGGCTTTACATGTAGATGCCACTTCATTGAAAAACAAAAACAAAAAATATGAAGAAAGATAGGGAAAGGAACATTTCCAAAAATTAAACACTCAAATATCAGAATTGTATATTGTCTTCCAAATATATAGTTTGAGCTTTCTCTATTGGAAGAGTTACCATTTCAAAGGCTTCTGTTTACGGTAAGGTATTGTAAGTTTTCACAATTTTCTATGTTTTGTGTATACACTTGTGTTCCCAAAATTTATAGAAGTTTTGTGTATTATTTCCACATTGATATCAGCATGGGGATAAATGCATTATATTTGATTCCAGCAATCAAATATGTTCCTACTTCTCTGTAAAATCAAATGGATTCCTGGTGGGGATGGTGATCTCAAATGACTGATGCATGCACCAGAAAGCAGTCCAAATCACTTTTCAAGACCACCAGGGATTTCAGTACCAGGACCGGGAGAAAAATACCACTGGAAAATTCATTACTTCTGGATCATGCCTTGTTAGGCTCCAGATTGAAACTAGGACCACTCAGCATGATATCTGATTGACTGATGTTTATTACTGATCAATTAATTGATATTGACTATCAAGCCATGTAATAAGACCATCAATAAAACAATATTACTGTTTGCATTATCTAATGACATAATCAAGCAACCATGCTGTATATCACAATATTATCTGACATCAGCCCTCAGCAATACTGGATACCTTTTGTTGTTACAGAAATACACTACCATTTATAAACACCATACTACAAGTCACTGTTTTTCTAATTAAAGATCACTGCACCAGTAATGTTTATTTAACAATACAACTGTTAAAATAACTTCTAATAATGCTAACACCTTATCGTACTAGCAAAATTTAAAGGTATTCTTTCTTTCTTTTGTATACTTTTTGACACTCAAATCCATACACAGTACAAGTAACAACCCTTAAAATGAACTGCATTGTTTCCCTTTAAAAACAGCATACAATGTGGATGGTTGATTGTATAGTCTATTAAAAATTAAAGAAGCGTTAGTCATTTATTCAGTTCATAACGGAATCTGACACTTAATGTCAGTAATATGCCTATCCTTGATTTAATTGCACGGAATAAATGGATTGAAATAAAAGGATGATCCACTCTTCAGTATCTCAGTCGAGAAAGCATAAAATAACAAGGCTATTTAAAACAGCGCTAATTCTAACAACTTTCATTTGTTTAAATTCTTTGGATTGGCTGCTTTATCAGTCCTTCAGCCGAAATAGTATATGCAGTCAAATGATAAAACGACACATGCAATTCTTACCAATAACCATTTATGCTAACAGAATGACCATTTATGCTAATAGAATGACCATTTATGCTAACAGAAGAACCATTTATGCTAACAGAATGACCATTTATGCTAACAGAATGACCAGACAAGAAAAAGAAAAATTCAAGCATAACAGGATGACCAAATATGAACATGACAAATTCTGGCAGTATGATAATATCCCTGATAGGAAAGCATGGGGTTTCATAAAGAGACTCCAGGACAGACAGACAAACGGAATGATAATATCCCTGATAGGAAAGCATGGGGTTTCATAAAGAGACTCAAGGACAGACAGACAAACGGTATGATAATATCCCTGATACAAAAGCATGGGGTTACGGTTAGAGAATTCTGAGCCCCATGATCCAGTTTTCCACATGGTTACAAGTTTTGCCGGACTAATATAAAAATAATCCTGACGACCCTGCACAACTTCCTCAAGACCCTGAATTTGGTTATGACCTTGGTGTTGGGAATCCCTCATCTATACATTAGCCTGAGATTCGTCTTACCCCCACCCACCCACCCTTTAAATTATTTTGGGCATTAATGTTGGGATATGTCAGAGCCTCGAAAAGTTGGAATTTGCACTGATTGTTGAAAGCGGACACCCTATGTCACCACATCATGATGGCAAAATTCCAACTTTTAAATAGGTATTTGGTTCTGACCCCACAACCCAACAATAAAGTCCATATGTTTAAAATTGGGTCGGAAGGGTCAGAAATATTGGACTATCTGGACATTAACTTGAAATGGTGTGCACACAAGTGTAAACATTAACAGAGAAACATTAAAGGAAGCAATGCTACTTTCTTCAAAAGTTACTACACAATTTCCAAAAGACCTAAGCTATTCCCCCTTTTAATTCAGTGTTTTAAATGACCTTACGATTATGCCATTACTTTTGTTATCAGTGTTACCTTACTATTATGCCATTACTTTTGTTATCAGTGTTACCTTACTATTATGCCATTACTTTTGTTATCATTGTTTATTTTTTTCTGTTAATCTGACAGCTTTCTTACTTACTAGTTACATGTTCAGGATTTGAATCAAAACTAATAACTATGCAAATCACAGAATCAAAACTAACTTTACTTATGATATAAACTCATATTAATTGAAAAGTTCTATATTAATTGAAAATACTATATTAATTAAAAGTCCTATATTAATTGAAAATACTATATTAATTAAAAGTCTTTTCTTAATTTAAATTATTATATTAATTAAAAGTCTTTTCTTACCTCTTCTAAAGACACTGGACTATTAGTTTCTCGTGATTTCTTCATATTCTTTGCCTTTCCAGAGTTAAATTCATCATGTAAGTTCTCTTCCTTTATCAGTAGTTTTATCTCTGACTTAAAACAGACATGTTCTTTTTCCTCTTTTACCCCATTGTGGGTAACATCACCCTCGGGGTCGACCTGTGTGGAATCAGGACTTGCAAGATATTTCATCTTTTTATTCCCAAGCTTTTTTAAGCCCCCCCACCTTGCACTCTAAACTCTGTCTGTTGTGAAAATGAACCGTCTGAATTACATTAAAACCATTAACACTACCTCATCCCCTGGTGTGTGTTTACATGATGTCAGGGAAGACAGTACTAAAGTTTATGTTGAATTTTTTTCCCCAAGTAGCATTGACATTCTCTGTGTCTTGCAGGTACTTACTACATGTGTTCAAATACCCACTGGTCAAAATCACTCAACCATGCTCTATATTTTATAGTCTCCAGGAATGAAAGCTATAAATCACTTCACCTTCTGAATTTCCTCCACACAATTCAATGGAAATGAAGCTTAACAAACACATATTTTATATCCATTTTCTGTTGAGAAAAGCACAAAACCACCAGTTTTAAAATAAATTTTAAAAAATCTGAAATATCTCCTGTTTTCTTTGTTGTGCAGTCTACATTCCTATACATCCAGCCTGTGCTGTGAGACCTTTTCTCTCCTGACACAGACACCAGCTGCTACACAAAGCAATTTAGCCATTTGAAACCAGTACCAAATGTTCTGATTAGTCAAATCAGTGAATAGCCAGCCAATCAAAAGCTTTGGTGAGAATAATAAAGGAGAAAAAACACCTGGCATTAATTTAGCCTTTGATGAAGTAAATATCTTTACATATGCTGTTAGCTTTGAGTTAGCAAGCTGTTGGTAATCCCATGCACTCTGTGGTCACTGTGCAGATTTGGTTGAAAAGTAAACAATAAACTGCCTTTTGATACAGAACACAGGGTGGCTCCAAAAGTAATCAATCAGTCAGATGTTAGTTAACACTGTGCCTAATTACATTAACTGAAGCCCCAGGCATGGGAAATGGATCTTTGAGTTTTTTTCTGGGGCTGTTATTGAACTGGCAGTAATAAATGCTATGAAGGAAAAGCTATTCATTGGATAAAAGAAACCCTGAAAATTTGAAATTGAAACTGTTATGAATCTGTAACCATGGAAACAGCAAATCAGAAGTGGGATATTACAGTGGAAGCATGGAAAGATAGTCATTACCTTATTCAAAGTGAATTTACATTCAATTTAAAACTTCATCATTAGTTGTGAGCTTCTCCTTTGGACATACAGTAATTACAAAGGGGTAATGCTAAAAACTTATAAGTTTGATCAAATTTATTTATTATGAATTAAAATTGTCAACAAAAAAAATCAATGTTATAAACTCTATATATTTTTTATTAAAAAAGTTGTTATTCACTTTCTGTACAGTCTGTGAGAAATAGCCATAATTAATTTCATCATTGAAATTTGTTGGATCTCTAAGATAAATGGTGTAAGTGTTGGGATTTGCATTATTGTTAGTTCCATATTTTAAAACAAGTCCTCAAATATAACTGATCACTTCTTTCTTACGCAAACTTATAACAATGTTGATCATTGTTACTTTTAAATGAATATATGCTATCATGGTATTTGTTGTGCCTCTTTCGATGAAAAACACATGCGTTTTGGGAGTTAATTTTCCCCAACCGAATAATAATTCTCCATCCCTCCCTCACTTTCCCTTCTCTCTCATGAATAACAACATTTCTGAAGGGCATGAACATTTGTACTGTTTGTAACAGGCATCAAAAAATGTTACTACTATACTTATACACAGGTCACACTGACCTACTTCCATTTTACTTATACTGAGTCCTAAGATCTAATTCAGCTTTCTTCACTCTGGCATTACATAGCAAATGCAGACATGCAAGTCAAACAAAAGTCAAAAAAGCATATCAATATACTTTCCCAAGTTTTTAAAGAAGTCACATGGTCTCAGTGGTCAAGACAGCACTTGACACAACTTGCCTCAGTATGGTATAACCTTCAAAGTGTTGTTGTACACAAAAATTATAAAATAAAGCTAGTTTTCTGACTGATCCATCTACAATTATTAGGAAATCTTTAAAAATTATAATGAAAATTATTAAGGCACCAAATCAGATCATGGTGCCCTAGTTTTGAGACGAGTTTGTTTTAGGCCATACAATGCAATGCATGACATTTTCTTGAATCGGTAGTAATTTCCTCTATGGCACTCTAATCAATGCCTTATGGTGCATAAAAACGTCTCCCAAAAAAACTTTAAAAATCATTACGGTTAACTGACTTCAGACCAGCTTAAGCAAATATCATACATACAATAGTGTTAGAAAAAAAAAAGAGATAAATATAAATAATTACTGTAATCAGTGGAACATCACCAGACCTACTTTTGACCATGGTGGTCATTCCAAGATGAATACATCAAGCTAATGTTCAAATAAAGGTAATAGAGAATTTGAGCTAAGTGTAGAAATATAATGCAGATGCTTACATTGCCAATGCTGATAAGAAAGTTATTCCTTTGTCAATCTATAATACAAGACAAAAGTGACAATAAAATTGTGCTACAAATAAAACACATTTAAACAAAAATAAATAGTCTTTTGGTGCATATTATGGTATCTATACACGAATCACCTTTAATTAACCTAACTATAGTGCTAACCTTTAATTAACCTAACTATAGTGCTAACCTTTAATTAACCTAACTATAGTGCTAACCTTTAATTAACCTAACTATAGTGCTAACCTTTAATTAACCTAACTATAGTGCTAACCTTTAATTAACCTAACTATAGTGCATCCATATTAAGTCCACTACCCTCTTATAGTGTTAGTATGGTGGTAAGCCCCTTGTATACCACTTACCCTTATAATGCAGGTATGTTGGTCTCACACTATAACCCATTGTATACCACTATCCCTTATAATGCGGGTATGTTGGTCTCACACTATAACCCCTTGTATACCACTATCCCTTATAATAATACAGATATGTTGGTCTCACACTATAACCCCTTGTATACCACAATCCTTCTAATAATACAGGTATGTTGGTCTCACACTATAACCCCTTGTATACCACAATCCTTCTAATAATACAGGTATGTTGGTCTCACACTATAACCCCTTGTATACCACAATCCCTTATAATAATAGATATGTTGGTCTCACACTATAACCCCTTGCATACCACAATCCTTCTAATAATACAGGTACATGTATGTTGGTCTCATGCTATAACCCCATTATACCACTATCCCTTTATAATTGTTGAAGAGTTCCTTAAATAGGGTTTTGGTAATAAAAAAACATAATTATTGTTTTTAACAAATATGCACCCTGTATTTTTGTGTTTAGGATATTATCATGATAAAGCCATGCTAGAACATCCCATGTTGCATGATTAAGGTTCTTCTCTTATAATACAGATGATATGTTACTTCCCTACCAGAAAGCATGGGTCCTGAATCATTTTTGTATGCCTGTCATAATTTTATGTATATTGTGATGTCCAACTGGTAATTTCTTTACAACAGCTCAAATTGTCCACCATCTACATTTGCCAAACTCTGTGGCTGGTTTGCATTTGGATTTGGGAAAATCTGTATCAATGTTTTGGGTTAAAAACTCGATGGTAAGGTCTCTGTAAGTAACTAAAAGAAAAAAATCGGTTTCTCTGGCATATCTCAAGTTCTCCAAGAGCAACAGTTACAATACCTTTGGACGGTTAGGACATAGAATATACTGATTACCATTAAAAAAATGTGAAAGTTCCGAGTTTCTATAATTGAAAAAGAAAAATGGTGCCCCCTCCCCCCTATTTGCAATAGTTTAAGTTCTCCATGGTTACCAAGCTTTTAAGTTCTCCATGGTTACCAAGCTTTGTGGATGGCTCCTACTTAAGATATTATTGGTAGTTTTGGAATAAAGAGTTCAAAGGTCAAGCTCATGGTGACTGGAAGAATATAATAGTTTCTGAAGAAAAAAACAACATTAGTTGTACATCACAAACAAGACTCAAACTTTGTGAAAGGCATGCTTTCGGGTAGGAAAGTAACATATCAAAACAAGTACAGTAGTCCTCATTATAATTTATTCTGACAGATGGAACTAGTACAGTAGTCCTTGTTACAATTTATTCTTACAAGGGGAGTGTGTTATGGAATAACATTATTAAAGGCATACAAAAACGATTCAGGACCCAATTTACATGGGGAGTGTGTTATGAAGAATATTATTAATGGCATACAAAAACAATTCAGGACACAATTTACATGGGGAGTGTGTTATGAAGAATATTATTAACAAGGATTACTGTTGGAAGCTTATTATAATAAGATAATAAGTACTACTTGCTTTACCTGTCAGAATAAATTATAACGAGGATTACTGTACTTGTTTCACCTGTCAGAATAAATTATAATGAGGATTACTGTACTTGTTTCACCTATCAGAATAAATTATAATGAAGATTACTGTAATTGTTTCACCTGTCAGAATAAATTATAATGAAGACTACTGTACTAGTTCCATCTGTCAGAATAATTATAATAAGAATTACTGTACTTGTTTCACCTGTCAGAATAAGTTATAATGAGGATTACTGTACTTGTTTCACCTGTCAGAATAAATTATAATGAAGATTACTTTGTTTCACCTGCCACAATAAATTATAATGAGGACTACTGTACTAGTTCCATCTGTCAGAATAAATCATAATGAGGGCTACTATACTTGTTTTACCTGTCAGAATAAATTGTAACAAGGACTACTGTACTAGTTCCATCTGTCAGAATAAATTATAATGAGGACTACTGTACTTGTTTTGCCTGTCAGAATAAATTATAATGAGGACTACTGTAATAGTTCCACCTGTCAGAATAACTGTAATGAGGACTGAAGTACAAGTTCCACCTGTTGGAAAAAGATTATAATAAGGACTACTGTACTAGTTCCAACTGTTGAGAGTACATTATAATGAGGACTACTGTACTAGGTGCACTTACTAGAAGCAAATTATATGAAGGACTACTGTAATAAGTATTACTGCATTAGTTCCACTTGCTGGCAGGCACAACAGAATAAAGAATAGGATTAAAGAGCCACCCATCGGATGCACATTATGTGACTACTGCAATTGTTCCACTTGTTGGAAGCATTTATGCAGACTACTGTACTTTTTTCTGTACTTGTTTCACCTGTTGGAAGCACATTATGAGGACAAGTGTATATGTTGCAACTGTTGGAAGCACACTACAATAAAAACCAATGTATCAGATTTTACATTCAAAAACACAGTTTGCACAGATAATTTTAAATCCACTTGGTGAAAGGAAATTATGAGAATACTGTACTAGATCTACTTTATGAGAATACTGTACAAAATCTACTTTATGAGAAACTGTGCTAGATCTTCCTTATGAAAATACTGTACTAGATCTACCTTATGAGAATACTGTGCTAGATCTACCTTATGAGAATACTGTATTAGATCTACTTTATGAGAATACTGTGCTAGATCTACCTTATGAGAATACTGTACTAGATCTACTTTATGAGAATACTGTACTAGATCTATGATATGAGAATACTGTACTAGATCTACCTTATGAGAATACTGTGCTAGATCTACTTTATGAGAATACTGTACAAGATTTACCTTATGAGAATACTGTGCTAGATCTACCTTATGAGAATACTGTACTAGATCTACTTTATGAGAATACTGTGCTAGATCTACCTTAAGAGAATACTGTATTAGATCTACTTTATGAAAATACTGTGCTAGATCTAATTTATGAAAATACTGTGCTAGATCTACCTTATGAGAATACTGTACTAGATCTACTTTATGAGAATACTGTACTAGATCTACCTTATGAGAATACTGTACTAGATCTACTTTATGAGAATACTGTACTAGATCTACCTTATGAGAATACTGTACTAGATCTACTTTATGAGAATACTGTACTAGATCTACCTTATGAGAATACTGTACTAGATCTACTTTATGAGAATACTGTACTAGATCTACCTTATGAGAATACTGTACTAGATCTACTTTATGAGAATACTGTACTAGATCTACCTTATGAGAATACTGTACTAGATCTACCTTCTAGAAGAACATTGTAATACTACTGTAATATATCCACCTCCTGGACATAAAGTATGAGAATACAATACTAGATTTTCATATTGGAAGCACATTATCATGAGACTACTGTATGAGATCCACCTATCCTATACATATTATAATGAAGGACTACTGTTAGAGGTCAACCAGTCATTCACATTTTATAATGAAGGACTACTGTTAGAGGTCAACCTGTCATTCACATATTATAATGAAGGACTACTGTTAAAGGTCAACCTGTCATTCACATATTATAATGAAGGACTACTGTTAAAGGTCAACCTATCATTCACATATTATAATGAAGGACTACTGTTAGAGGTCAACCTGTCATTCACATATTATAATGAAGGACTACGGTTAGAGGTCAACCTGTCATTCACATATTATAATGAAGGACTACTGTTAGAGGTCAACCTGTCATTCACATATTAGAATGAAGGACTACTGTTAGAGGTCAACCTGTCATTCACATATTATAATGAAGGACTACGGTTAAGGTCAACCTGTCACTCACATATTATAATGAAGGACTACGGTTAGAGGTCAACCTGTCATTCACATATTATAATGAAGGACTACTGTTAGAGGTCAACCTGTCATTCACATATTATAATGAAGGACTACTGTTAGAGGTCAACCTGTCATTCACATATTATAATGAAGGACTACTGTTAGAGGTCAACCTGTCATTCACATATTATAATGAAGGACTACGGTTAGAGGTCAACCTGTCATTCACATATTATAATGTGGGGCCCTGAGTGGTCTGAAGCATGCTCCGTTCAAGATCACTGCCATCTCACCTCTGTCTGCGTGGATTCAAGTCTCAGATTCGGCCAATGTGGGTATGTGAGAAAGCTTGCTAGTAGCTTCTCGTGGGTCGGTGGTTCTTTCCGGGGTTTTCCTGGGTTCTTCCTCCATCAGCAATACTGGCCACCATGTATAGCCTATCATGTGTTGAAAAATGGCATTGAACACTACAACAACAACAACAACATATTATGTGAGACAACTATTCTATATCCACCTGTCATACACATATACAAATAAAGGGACTACTGTTCTATATCTACCTGTCATACACATATACAAATAAAGGGACTACTGTTCTATATCCACCTGTCATATACATATACAAATAAAGGGACTACTGTTCTATATCCACATGTCATATACATATACAAATAAAGGGACTATTGTTCTATATCCACCTGTCATATACATATACAAATAAAGGGACTACTGTTCTATATCCACATGTCATATACATATACAAATAAAGGGACTACTGTTCTATATCCACATGTCATATACATATACAAATAAAGGGACTACTGTTCTATATCCACCTGTCATACACATATACAAAAAAAGGGACTATTGTTCTATATCAACCTGTCATATACATATACAAATAAAGGGACTACTGTTATATACACCTGTCATATACATATACAAATAAAGGGACTACTGTTCTATATCCACCTGTCATACACATATACAAATAAAGGGACTACTATTCTATATCCACCTGTCAAAAGCACATTATAATGAGAGACTACTGTTCTACATCAGTGATATGCACCTGATAACGAGTTACTACTGTTTGAGATCCACCTGCCATATACATTTTATAACGAGGTAATAGATGCACCTGTCTGGACAGAAATTTACAAATCACCAAGTTGCACCTATCTACCACTTATTGTAAATCAATCATTGTTTATTATATATTCAAATGGAAAGCAAAGTAATCTCTGCTGGGTTGCAAAGGATATCTTATGTAATGACACCATAAGTGTGAAGTTTGTGTATCTCCATGTCAACTGACAGCTACACACACAAAACGTTTTCACCAGGTGTACAAATTCAACAACTTTAATATTTGTTCATCACTTTTATGTACAATAGTGGAAAAAAATGTGCAAAAGTCTACACTTGGTCAATCATGGTGAAAATCAGCTGAAAGTGTAAACATTTTGTACAAAATTCTAAGCTTAGTCAAATCATCATGTAAAGACAGTGTGATGTAGGTTACAGGTAAAGACAGTGTGATGTAGGTTACAGGTAAAGACAGTGTGATGTAGGTTACAGGTAAAGACAGTGTGATGTAGGTTATAGGTAAAGACAGTGTCATGTAGGTTACAGGTAAAGACAGTGTCATGTAGGTTACAGGTAAAGACAGTGTGATGTAGGTTATAGGTAAAGACAGTGTCATGTAGGTTACAGGTAAAGACAGTGTGATGTAGGTTACAGGTAAAGACAGTGTCATGTAGGTTACAGGTAAAGACAGTGTGATGTAGGTTACAGGTAAAGACAGTGTCATATAGGTTACAGGTAAAGACAGTGTGATGTAGGTTACAGTTATAATACTGAGTAGTGTATGTTAAATTGGTATTACAACTAGTCAGACATGATTAAGACCTTTAAAAAAAAAAACTGCAAATGTGAAAGGGGGGTACTCCCAATGGGGTCTCGAATGGTAGGGGTTCCAGGAGTCAAAGACCCCCGACTAAAAATGCATTTTACAAACATGAAAATCTGCTCCTGGTGCAAATTGTGACCATAATATGTAACAAAATAATCATTTGAAAAACTAACAAACCTATCAAAATTTGAATAATTGTACAATATTTATTGTTACATGAATTTGTTCTCCAATACTATTGGTACTTAATTTATTTCATGTGCATTGCAGTGTTCACATCGTAATTAAGTCAATAATTAGGCATTTTTTGCTGCCAACATATTATACTTCTCTCTTTTCATAACAAATAGGTAAAATAAACACCCAAATACATTATCTATATACAAATAATTCCATATATTCACTTGTCTTTTTGTCCACTGAACACAACCTTTTAATATGCCAGTTGTGCTCTGTTTGCAGCTTTAAGAAATATTTCTTTAGTCTTCCTTTTTGTCACCAATGATTTTGCAGGCTCAATGTGCAATCGTTTCTTTTCCTTCTGAACGAGAACCTTTTTCCTTTCAAGCTCCAGCTTGTATTGGCGACATGCAGTGCACATATTCATTTTTTCTGTATGCAGTTTCATTTGTAGTGCGGTTCCAGACTTTTTCAACCACGACTTCTGTAATGTATATATTGCAGAGAGCACACAATGCCAGTCCCTGAGCGTTCAGTTTTTTAATAAACTGACTAACTAAATTTCCATCAACAATTCGTTCCAGCCATTCCCTTCTGCTTTTTAAAACCTTTATCTAAACTTTTCATGTCATCGTGTCTGTCAACAACTAGAAACGATATATTTTGCAATCACGCTTCTTCTTTCCATTGCCATCAGTTTCCTTAATCGAAGATTCATTGGATGAATTTAAACTTTTGACCAATCAGAATACTCTTTACGAGAGTCGTGGGCTAACTAATATATGGAGCGAATATGTTACAAGGGTTGCGGAAATGGGACTGAAAAGAACGGTTAAAAACCGGAAAAAAAAAAAAAATCGGACATTATTATTAAAAAAACAGACTATATCAAGAAAAACTGGATTCAAGTCAGGAGAAAAGCGGAATTCTGTTTTAAAACAGATAAATCATGTCTGACTAGTGTCAAATTAAAAATCTGGGGGTCTCTGAAGCGCAAATGAGGGAAAGACTGGCAGAGGGATGGTGAAGACAAAGTGGCTAATGTAGGTTACCTTTAGAATACTGAGGGATGGTAAAGACAGTGTGATGTAGGTTACCTTTAGAATACTGAGGTATGGTGAAGACAAAGTGGTTAATGTAGGTTACCTTTACAATACTGAGGGATGGTAAAGACAGTGGTTAATGTAGGTTCCTTTTAGAATACTGAGGGATGGTATAGACAGTGGTTAATGTAGGTTACCTTTAGAATACTGAGGGATGGTGAAGACAGTGGTTAATGTAGGTTACTTTTAGAATAATGAGGGATGGTAAAGACAGTGTGATGTAGGTTAGACTTATAATACTAAGTAATGTATGTTAACTTGGTGTCAAATTAAAAATCTGGGGGGTTGACTGTAGTGTTTCCCCCCAGAGATGCAAAACTGAAAGTCAAAAGTCTCCTTGGTGTCAAAACTGGGGGTCAGATGGAGTTAATGGCAAAAACTGGTATCAAAACTGAGATCAAATTATAAATCTGGGTGTCTCTGAAGCTCAAATGAGGTTAAAGAGAAACAGCGACAGCGGGCTTTTAAAGACTGGTTAATGTAGGTTACCTTTAGAATACTGAGGGATGGTGAAGACAGTGGTTAATGTAGGTTACATTTACAATACTGAGGGATGGTGAAGACAAAGTGGTTAATGTAGGTTACCTTTAGAATACTGAGGGATGGTGAAGACAAAGTGGTTAATTAGGTTACCTTTAGAATACTGAGGGATGGTGAAGACAGTGGTTAATGTAGGTTACCTTTAGAATACTGAGGGATGGTGAAGACAGTGGTTAATGTAGGTTACCTTTAGAATACTGAGGGATGGTAAAGACAAAGTGGTTAATGTAGGTTACCTTTATAATACTGAGGGATGGTAAAGACAAAGTGGTTAATGTAGGTTACCTTTATAATACTGAGGGATGGTAAAGACAGGTTAATGTAGGTTACATAATAGCATGATTATAACCAGATTGAGGAACGTATCAGCAACTGGAACAAAGAAGCCCACCGAAACCTCAAAGGTGAAATTTGTCACTGAAGCAAAACAAAAGTAGGTCGTAATAACTTTGATAAGGTTTGGTTGTTAATAACTCTTCAGCATCCATGCAAAAATATCTTTTCGTCACGGTAAAAGTAATACTGTACAAGGAAATTACCTAATCCATTTACATGATTACTCAAACATGAAAAGAAGGTCCAAGTGACCTACATTTTTATGGTAATGGTTGTGTACTCCTATGGATGAAGACAACAATTTTCTTGACTGTAGAAGCAGTAATATCCAAGAAACTGATCTAAAGTAAAATAGTATATAATCAGTAGAACCAACAAAGTCAGTTATAGTTACCTACATTTGGTACTTTGCCTGTGCTCCGCTGATTATTTGCACATTTCTAGTTACCTACATTAAGTACGTGGCTGTGCTTGGCTGATTATTTAAACACTGGTTTCATTATCAGGTCAGCAGGAGTATTTAAGAAACTTTCTATAAACATAACTATAAATGCCTTTAAGGAAGGGATGTACCACCACATTTACAGAAATGACCTGGGGTCACTGAGTGGTCTAAAGGACACTAGGTTATGGATCACTGCCATTTCACTTTTATTTATGCAAAATATGCACAATCTCAGTTACAGAAATGACCTAAACACAAATTTAACTGAGGAGCAATGTTTCAAGAGACAAGTGCAACACTATGTATCTACTACTGCACAAATCCTTCACTGATATGTCAATGTATCAATGTTTTTCCCCCATAAATATCCATATCAATACAAGAGATTAAAATTTTTAAAAAAAAACGATATTTACCCAAGAAAAGTTATTTTAAACCTCAGCAGACCTAATTATTAGCCATGTTAAACTGAGAATTCATCAACTGCTGCACATGCAACATTTCTGCCAATAACAAGAGAACTGAGACTATTCACAGCGCCGCCATGGGACCATTTTTTAAGACGAATTGCACAGCCAAATTGTGGCCACCTTTGAAAGACTATTCACAGGACTGCACTGTGGCCACCTTTGAAAGACTTCACACGGCTTCACTGTGGCCACCTTTGAAAGACTTCACATGGCTTCACTGTGGCCACCTTTGAAAGACTTCACACGGCTTCATTGTTGCCATCTTTGAAATACTTCACACGGCTTCATTGTTGCCACCTATGTGAGACTATATGGATGCATTGTGGCCACCTTTGAAAGACTGTCTGCATGGCTGCCCATTGAAAAAATTTACTATTGTACTATTAGCTGGTATTCATGTCAGCCATGTACCCGATCTTCCGTTGGCAAATGGTGCAAGATTTTACACTCACTGCTTCATCTCCAGCACATATGTAATTCCAATCAGATCTATAATCTCATGTTTTGTTTTTTTAAACCCACAATGCATGTGTAAACAGTCCATTCATCCTAATTGGACAAGCTACAAGAAATACTTGTCAAAACTTTGGCTATTGGATTTTGGAAAACATACTACACTGGAAAATAATTTGATGTAACTAATTCAGATAATATTCTTCTTTTATAATGTCACATACAACAACATGAGGCTCTTTTTTCACACGTTTCATGGGAATGGAAATGTCTGGGATTTCCTTACTGTGAATATTTTTAAAAAAAACAATCAGAATATTTTGGACTCATTCATAAGGTATTTACTTATTGCAGTACAGATAGTCTTTCTGTGCTGACTGTGTGGCTGTGCAGTCTTTTCAAAATTAGCCACATGGTTGCCGTGTGAATACTTTGAAAAAAGAAAGCTGTTTAAAACACCCATTATCTTTCACAAATTAGAAGTCAGCCATTAAATGCTAATTATTTTTGATCCCATCAATATGTTCAGCCATAAATGACATATATCAAAACAAAGAAGGCATTTCAGATTTGTTCCATATTAAAGTACTCAATTCATTTAATAACCAAGTGTATTTGATGTTTGTGTTGCCCTGTATTTTGTCTATTTGGATTCGGTTTGAATGCCACAGGTATATAAACCAAGCAAAATACATCCAAAAAGTTAACATAATTACTGGAACCTGAAAAGTTGGGTCACAGTGACATAATTATGTTTAAGTTTCAAAACTATTATCAGTTAGGCAAGAAATGATACACCTGTGCCATGTTTTGATTTGTATAGCAATACACATGTAGAAGCTATAATATGATGCATGATTGATACACGTTTTAAATTTCTCCAATTATTTTTAGAAGGGTTGCCAAACAGAAGTTGATGCCATTTCTGATGTGTCGGCATATTTTCAGCACGGAGATTAGAGATAAAGCTAGACTGGTTATATGCAATTCTCATCTATAACAAGATAAGAAACACATTCCAAAAACGGACATGCCACTAGTTGTTAGTGATTTTAATTCAACCATTTGGGGTATTTCAGGCAGCAACATTTGAGCAGATGCAGACAGTACTCATCTTGGTCACCAATCCTAATGTTTTGTATGAATGTAACATGCTTTATCACCAATCCTAATGTTTTGTAAGAATGTAACATGCTTTATCACCAATCCTAATGTTTTGTATGAATGTAACATGCTTTATTACCAATCCTAATGCTTTGTATGAATGTAACATGCTTTATCACCAATCCTAATGTTTTGTATGAATGTAACATGCTTTATTACCAATAATAATGTTTTGTATGAATGTAACATGCTTTATCACCAATCCTAATGTTTTGTATGAATGCAAGATGCTTTATCACCAATCCTAATGTTTTGTATGAATGTAACATGCTTTATTACCAATCCTAATGCTTTGTATGAATGTAACATGCTTTATCACCAATCCTAATGTTTTGTATGAATGTAACATGCTTTATTACCAATCCTAATGTTTTGTATGAATGTAACATGCTTTATCACCAATCCTAATGTTTTGTATGAATGTAACATGCTTTATTACCAATCCTAATGTTTTGTATGAATGTAACATGCTTTATTACCAATCCTAATGTTTTGTATGAATGTAACATGCTTTATCACCAATCCTAATGTTTTGTATGAATGCAAGATGCTTTATCACCAATCCTAATGTTTTGTATGAATGTAACATGCTTTATTACCAATCCTAATGCTTTGTATGAATGTAACATGCTTTATCACCAATCCTAATGTTTTGTATGAATGTAAGATGCTTTATCACCAATCCTAATGTTTTGTATGAATGTAACATGCTTTATCACCAATCCTAATGTTTTGTATGAATGTAACATGCTTTATCACCAATCCTAATGTTTTGTATGAATGTAAGATGCTTTATCACCAATCCTAATGTTTTGTATGAATGTAACATGCTTTATCACCAATCCTAATGTTTTGTATGAATGTAACATGCTTTATCACCAATCCTAATGTTTTGTATGAATGTAACATACTTTATCACCAATCCTAATGTTTTGTATGAATGTAACATGCTTTATTACCAATCCTATGTTTTGTATGAATGTAACATGCTTTATTACCAATCCTAATGTTTTGTATGAATGTAACATGCTTTATCACCAATCCTATGTTTTGTATGAATGTAACATGCTTTATTACAAATACTATGTTTTGTATGAATGTAACATGCTTTATTACAAATCCTAATGTTTTGTATGAATGTAACATGCTTTATTACAAATCCTAATGTTTTGTATGAATGTAACATGCTTTATCACCAATCCTAATGTTTTGTATGAATGTAACATGCTTTATTACAAATACTATGTTTTGTATGAATGTAACATGCTTTATCACCAATCCTATGTTTTGTATGAATGTAACATGCTTTATTACAAATCCTAATGTTTTGTATGAATGTAACATGCTTTATCACCAATCCTATGTTTTGTATGAATGTAACATGCTTTATTACAAATCCTAATGTTTTGTATGAATGTAACATGCTTTATCACCAATCCTATGTTTTGTATGAATGTAACATGCTTTATTACAAATACTATGTTTTGTATGAATGTAACATGCTTTATTACAAATCCTATGTTTTGTATGAATGTAACATGCTTTATTACCAGTTGTACGCTTTCACTTAAAATTTGCAAAGATATTTTGATGACATTACAAATTGAAGAAGAAGTACGATTTCCTACAATTTTATACAGAACATGTCTGGACAGGACTAACAAACAAATCACTTGCATTATACTTCTTGCTAATACATAACAACTGCCATAATTAAACAGGGTTCCTGCACAAAATGATTTTTATTTAGACATTTTCCAGAAGATTTCAAAGAAGAAAATGACAAATTTCTGTAGCCATTATTAATAATTGAACTAAAGAGACAATGTAACAGCTGAAGGCATGTGTACATAAATAGTTTAGTTATCACAGTAAATCACGGCTATCAATGTAGTATGGTGATCATTGCAACATCATTCACTGCTGAGCTGCAGCATAAAAATACTTAATCTATCTTAATCTAATCTAATATTTAATTTAATCTAATATTTAATCTAATCTAATAGTTAATCTAACAAAAATTGTAGTCTGGCATTTTTGTATCAAATTCCAGGACATTTTATGACCAAAAGTATTTTTCAAATAGGTTTGCAGGATAGTTCATGCCAGTTTGATTCCAAGACCTCCTTAAAAATAAGAAGGGAACCTGATCACATTAACTTGTTTATATCAGTAAAAAAGAAAATTATTAACAACCACATCCCCTGTGAGGGGGCACCGAGTGGCAGAGTGGTATGAAGCGCTCATTGTTACGAATCTCTGCCATCTCACCTCTGTCTGTGTGGGTTCGAGTCTCAGATTTGGCCAATTTGAGTATATGAGAAAGCTGGCCAGTAGCTTCTCATGGGTCGGTGTTTTTTTCCTGGGGGTTTCCTGGGTTCTTCCTCCACTATCAATACTGGCTGCCATGTATAGCAAGAAATGGCGTTAAACCCTATAACAACAATAATACCCTTTGCCTGTATGTAATATCACAAGACAGTAACTCACATGGTTTGAAATTACTCCTTTACTGTTTTTGTTTCACAGCACATAGTCAATGATGGTCCGTATCCAGGCAAAGGAGTCGTTCCATCTTTGTTCAAGTAGTTATGTACTTTACTGGTCATGCCAATTTTTAAAACAAATTATGTTGCTTTCAACTCTATCTTGTATGTATACACTTCAAATGTGTCATGCAGTAAAAATACTACATCAAGTTCTGGTTATTACTGTTTATCCTCAGTGGGGAAAAAATGATAACCACCAATCAGAACTGAATGTAAGATATTTTAATGTGTGAGGCACCAGAAGTGTTCATCCAAATTGGATCAAAGTTGAGATGTACAGCAACATATAGACTTCAGTATAAAAGTAAATGACAAGTTGAATATTAAACTGTCCGTAACTTGTAACATATTTTTATGTTCCGTACTGTCAACATCATTTACAATACACAAAAGTAGAACAACATTATTTACAATACACAAAAGTAGACAGATGTAGCTATACAAATAATCTATAATTTTGACACATTATAAAATACAGCACGAGAAACATGCTTTTTGAGAATCTAGTTATTAGTTGGGTTGAAAATTAACAATTTTCGGAAAAACAAGTTCATGTCTGGGTTTTACATTTTTGGTCTGAGATCTAAACCAGACAGGAAAGAAACATGTGAACCTTTGCAAAAAGTAGGATAAGTTCTAGATCTGGATTAAAAAGTAACCAGAAAACAAAAATCATGAATACAATTTTAAAAAACTGAAAAGCCCAATTTTGCTCTGTCTTTTAACATACACAATGAAAAAGTTAATCAAAAATGTCTTTTCTACAACTATGTATCGAGGTTTATGAAAATGTCTTGGAAACAGACATTTAAATGCATTCAGAAGTAACAAAATAAGTGTTTCCTACCCCCATTTCCAAAAAATGAAACGAAATCTTCACGGATCAACGAGTTCAAGTGGAAAATGTTTGAAAGGTCTTTCTTGTGCTAACATTAGTTTTTAGTGGTTCAGCGTACTGATAGAATATAAAAATCGGGAGGGGGGGGGGCTGATTTCAAACATACAAGTCACTCACCTTCAATACCTTTAACCCTTAAAGTGCTATATTGTTTTGCAGTACAAGATCCCTCAGTGCTGAATTGTTTGAGAAAAAAAAAGAGAAGAAAACCGCAGTTTTTAAATTGCATGTATTTTAATAAATATGCACAACAGATACACAAACCCTATATGAAAAAATGATGGTGGATGGCTATACTTTAAGATTAGCATCAAGACTTGTGTGAGTTTACCATATTTGCATGTACAGGTGCAACACAGGTAAAATGACAAATTACAATTGTAGTTCAAATATATCCAAGACATGTTATATTCTTTAGTAGTTCAACCATGTACATGTTATGTCTGTCACAATGTTATATCTAAATTGTGAAAATCACAGGTAAGGAAAAGGTGATAGTTTTGTAAACATCCACTCCATGAATGTCAGAGGTAAGTTTAAACCCCCCAGTCAGTAATTAATGTTCATGAAAAATTTCACCTGTTATTTATCCTAATATCATTAAAACTAAAGTTTATATTAGTCCTCAGCAAAGACTTCATTTCTTTCAATCATTGGGCCAATTTTGTTTAACAATTCACCATGATGGTTCTCATTGTCTGCCAGGTGCAAACTGCTTAGAAAAGCAAGAAATCTATCCCATGCTAATTTTTTGCTGATGTATGCGGTTGATGCACCATCTTGACATTTACTTTTGAATTACCAGTGAATGGGGGTTGACATGTGCGCCATCTTTCCACGTCCAGCAAGCATGTACTCCCGACTACAGTTCCATGTAAATTTCTGGCTCAAAATAATTCATGGGTATTTCCATAAACACTTTACTTGCTCCAATAATTTCATCTTTCTCAAATTCTTCAAAATCATTATCATCACTACCAGAATCCAGCATCTGTTGCCAGAAATCACCATCGTATTTAGCATCGGCCATTTTAACTTTTTCCAGGTACCACATGATTAAAAGCGAGTATTTGTTAAACTTCTTCGATAAATGTACAGTTAAGTACAGCAGAATGCCTTTTAAAACCATTCAAATATAGTTTTAAAACCAATCAAATACAGTTTTAAAACCAATCAAATATAGTTTTACAAGCAGTCATGGCTAGTTGAAGTAACAGGATGTGTACATTGTTGCTTACCTAGAAAACGATTAAGTCATTACAAGCACTACGAGACATCAAGCGACCGTGCAACTAAAGTCGCGACCAGCACTTTAAGGGACAAGGGCACTGGTTGCTATCAACAGATCTAATTTGTCACTGACAGAAACAAGTGGGCATGGCAGTTGTTGTCATCTGCAGAAAGTATGTAATCCAAAAAGGCAAATAAATACTAATCACTCATAACTGATGAAGATCAAAGTACAGGAGAAAAATGGATTTTTATCAATTCTTCATTTGTACTGATACGCATATGAATATGTCAAAATATCTGACACACAAATGACTCAGTTCCGAATTAATAAATGCTGGACATGGAAAATGCAAAAAAGAAAAAACTTTGTGCTTACATTATGAAAACTGTTGTTGATGTCCTTCCCCTTCAGATGTTTTTCTTCTCCAAGGATCAAACCCTGCAAAGCATTAAAGGATTTCTCTCTCACATTTTCATTTGCATCCACCACCATCTTGGGGCTGGAGCCGGGGCTGCTCTTCCCCACTTCCTGCTTCACACGCACCGCCATCTTGTCATGTTGGCTGGAAGAGTTAAAATAAGAGTGAATGGAAAGAATTTTGCACTCGCTTGGATCATTTTACAGCTGACATAGAGTTGGAAACATGATAGGATTAAGTGTGTACAAAGTCTCTCCATCTGTTGATGTCTAAAACAAAAGATTAAACAAAGTTATACAGGTGAAAATCTAGCATTCATTAATCCCCAACTAAAAACATGTTTCCAGTCAGCCATACTTACCTATTTTTCAATGCCAACCACAGCACCCACCCACATCTAAAAAAAAATAATCATTATCATATATATATGTTTATAAAAAAAAATTAAATTAAAAAGATCCCTACCTACCTAACTTAATTTAAAAAAACTGCAATAATTTTGGAGTAACAAATTTTTACAAGGTCCTGATTGACATTTTTGTGTCAGCCAAAAAGAAACATTCCTAACAATGGCATTATGTGACAGCCATAATGAAACATTTCTGGTATTTTGTTTCTCTAGCCCTGACACACATTTATAAAGTTTTAAAAGCATGTAACTATGGTGAGCTGTAGATATGCATCCTTCAGGATCAACATCAAATACCTTAAAAAGCTGAAAATATTCAAATCTTTAGGGTAAAGAAATCTAAACACCTCCTAAATACAAGTGAATACTTTCTTAAAATGACATCCAAGTCTATATAAAGCATTTTGAATAAATAAAAAGGAGTAAAATCCATTTTTAGAAATACAAAAATCAGTTGTTTTTTTTTTAAATACACAACAATTTTCAATGAAAAACTAATTCTTGCAAATCATCATCAAAAGGTGCATATCAAGTTACAGTGGAACCCCACTTTAATCCGCTCCGCCATAACGCGAATTCGGATATAACGCTGAATGATGTTGATAAGTTACCTTCAGAACATTTCCATCTCTAATTTTGGAAGTCAATACGCTGATGGATGTTGATACACTGAACAAAACTTTGCTCAAATGTCTGGTTACCAGTACAACACCCTCTATTTTAAGTTCATCACTCAGGTAGTACGTATAGGTATGGTAGTATAGCCGTGTTCTATATGTGCGAAACACGATACCATTTCATTTCTGCAATTTGTTCTGAAGGATGACACTGACTCTACTGCATTTGATTAAACATACTGAATTTTTATCCAACATATTTTGCCAAGTACATAAAACATACAGATTGATAATTAATATAAAATCTAATGTCCTTATACAGGATCTGAATTCTCTGCAGAAACAACTGACTGTGTGGTAGCAGTTTTCACTTGCCATTTCATCAATTTCAACACCTGACTGACAAGGTAACCAACTGTAACCAAAGTAACCAACTGTAACCAACTGTAACATGCTGCTTTTCAGACTTGAAGCAAATCATACTTTAGAAAGGTTAAGAAATTGCAAAATAACTTTTTTTTATAAACATTTCAGTATGCAAAAAAGATATGAAAAGAAAAAATTATATTTTTGGAGAAATTTCAATAAAGAATGAGTATGGCTTACTTAGATGGCAGCTGTATTCTATAAATAGCTAAAGATAAGTCTTATGTCATGCTGCAATAATGCCTACAACCTTTT
This sequence comes from Unio pictorum, assembly GCA_030141615.1. Lineage (NCBI taxonomy): Eukaryota > Metazoa > Mollusca > Bivalvia > Unionida > Unionidae > Unio > Unio pictorum. The sequence continues at coordinate 1,689,021 of JARLTB010000257.1, read as the reverse complement.
CTCCATCTTACGATCCAGGCAGAAATGACGGGCCGTTAATATTATTCTAACAATTAAAGAAGCAGAAAAGATTATTACCGCCTGGATACTATGATTGACAATTTCTCAGTACTGGCAAGATGTTATAGATGTCACAGCTTTGCTCTTCCATGAAGAGGTGAGGGGGATAGGCTAGATAATTCTTAATGGTTTCTTCCAGGTTCATCCTCCACCAGTTATACTGGTCGCCATGTCTAGCCTATCTTGCTCTGATGTCTATTTATACCCTGACTGCTGCACATGACTACCGGTACACTTGTGTGATCTGTTATACCCTGACTGCTGCACATGACTACACTTGTGTGATCTGTTATACCCTGACTGCTGCACATGACTACACTTGTGTGATCTGTTATACCCTGACTGCTGCACATGACTACACTTGTGTGATCTGTTTATACCATGCTTGCTGTATATGACTACACAGATGCTGTCTACAATGTGCTTGCTGTATATCATTACACTCGTGTAGTCTGTTTATAACATGACTGCAGTATGATTATACTCATGTGGTCTATTTATACCATGACTGCAGTATCTGATTGCACTCATGTGGTCTATTTATACCATGACTGCTGTATCTGACTGTACTCATGTGGTCTATTTATACCATCATTGCCATATATCTTTACACTCAAGTTGTCCATTATTATACCACACTTGCTGTACATTATTACACTCATATGGTCTATTTATACCATGACTGTGATATATCTTTACACTCAAGTTGTCCATTATACCACACTTGCTGTATATGATTACACATGTATAATACATGTGTAATCATATACAGCAAGTGTGGTATAATGGACAACTTGAGTGTTTTGTCTATTTATACAATGACTACTGTATATGCACCTAGGGCTTGGAATAACTTGCAGATGTTAGTGTCCTTCAGTCATTCAAGGTTGAATTTGAGCCTGATGTTCCTTGGCTTGTTAATTTTCTTCAGCCTCACTCAAAAGTTTATAATCATGAGGTCTTTATCACTCCCATCATCAGCACCAGGGAACATCCCTGTTTTTGCTCTATTGATAACAGAGCGGTAACAGGTTTGAACCAGTATGTAGTCGATCTGGTTATGATGGGTTCCATATGGTGCATGCCATGTCCAGCATCGTGAAGCGTTACGCTGGCCCAGGATGTTAGCTAGTACCAAGTTGTTGTAGCTTGTGAACTCAAGCAGCTGTCCCCATCTTACATTGGTAAGCTCATTGCAAGAAGATCCACAACGATCTTCCCATCAATGCATGAAGGTCCACAAAGATCTTCCCAGTCTTTGAGAGCATCTTTGCTAACTATGGCATAGCAGTCTCCTTGGATAATGAGGACAGGGCGTCTTTTTTTTAAAACTATATCCAGAATACCCTGGAGTTTGTTGTAAAAGTACTATTTCTTCATCATCATGATCATTAGTTGGAGCATAGACTTGCATAATTGTGATGGTAAAGGGAGATGCATTCCAACAAATGGTGATGGTTCTGCTAGAAATGAGACGAAATTCAAGCACTGTTCCCTTGATGGCTTTGTTTACAAGAAAGCCTACTCCATTTATGTACTTTACGAATGACGTGAACATTTCTCCATACTGGAAAATTTGCTCCATTCATTGTGATGGATGTTGATGTCAAAGTGATGTCAGACACTTTAAACACAGTCATGACAGCAGCTGGCCTCCATCGTCCAAAGAAAAAAAACTGGGTTACATAAGAGATTTTGAAGTTGTGTAATGCTTGAAGAGACCTAAAAAAGCACCAGACACACTAGTGTTGTTCCGATTATTGATTAAAATCAATCACCAGTTGCTTGAGCAAACCAATAAGGTAATCGATTGTGAACTCCATAATTTTTAGGTGTATGCAAAGCACAAAAGGTTAGTAAAACTCGCAGCCACTAAAGTTGACCTGAAAATTATTAATTCCCTTCACAACTACAAATAAAAAACCTTATGATTCATAATTAGGAACATATAGTCATTATTAAATGGTCAAGTTGTTAAGTTGTTGAGTTTCAACACAATTTATTGATTTGTTTCAGTTAAATTGCAACACCTTTTGTATTATTTATAAACAATGTCCTTCTATACATTAAATTATAGACACATCACATGTGAACAAAAGAAGTTCTGGGGATTGTAGCAGTATTTAAGGTACATATAACTGATCAGCCATAAAAAGTTGCATTAATTTAACAAATTTGTAAAACAAAAGTAACACACAATGTAATATTATTGTCAGGTTAAAGTATACATGTCATTAAAAGAGATTGCTCCTGTACATTAATAAACATATGGAACTCTTGAACAAAGATATAACTGTGTAACAAAAATTAAAATTTGCTCTTAGTAACCGATTATACCAAATTGTGAAAGACCTCACCAGACAGAAGCAATCAAGAGTAACAGTAAGTGCCATTCAAGACGAAAATGGAAAGTTACTCACAGAAGCAAGTGACATTGCAGAAAGATGGACTGAGTATTGCAAAGGACTCTAAAACCATCAGTCCACATGAGACCCAGAGGTGCTTAAAGTTCCAGACTCCTCAAATGAGGATAATTTTCCAATTCTCAAAGAAGTGGAGCCGGCAATAAGAGCACTAAAGAATGTGAAGGCAGCTGGGATAGACAACATCCCAACTGATTGTATCGAGGATGGTGGGGAATCAGTGATAGAGCAACTAACAAAAATCAGCAACAATATCTGGCAGACAGGTGAATGGCCAACACAGTGGACACACTGATTATAACACTTCTAAAAAAAAGCAATCTCCAGCTGTGTCAAAATTACAGAACTATCAGTTTCATCAGCCATGCTAGTAAGGTGATGCTGAAGATCATATTGAACAGACTGAAACCACAAGCAAAAGAAATAATCACTGAAGAACAGGCTGGGTTCTGCTCTGGAAGAATCACTGCAGAAAAAATATTCAATCTCAGGGTTCTGATTAAAAGGTACTTGCAACATCAACAAGACATCTATCATGTGCTCATAGATTTCAAAAAGACATTTGACAGTGTGGCATGAGGCACTGTGGGTCAGAATTTAGAAGTACAACATGGGTCAAAAGTTGACCAATACCATCAAGCAGCTATATGCCAAGGCTACCAGTGCAGTAATTGGCCAACGATCTGTGAGGGACTGGTTCCAGACAACATTCAAAGTATGGCAAGGCTGTCTCTTGTCGCCCATGCTTTTCAACATCTACTTAGAGCACATGATGAGCGAAGCCCAGGAAAACCAGTGGGACAGTCAGCATTGGAGGGCGAAACATCACCAACTTCTGCTTTGCAGATGACATTGATGGGCTGGCAAGCAGTGAAGATGTGCTTGCCACTTTAGTCAAGAACCTGGATAAAACATCATCCAGATTTGACACGAGTTAAGCACTGAGAAGACAAAGCTGATGACAAATTGTGCCAAACAAATTACAGCCAAGATTAAAGTCAGAGGACAGGAACTGGGAACAGGATGGGGTTCCATAATCACCGAAGAGGGATCAAGAGCAGAAATTTTGTCATCAGCAGTACAAACAATGGCAGCTATGTCAAAGCTAAGACCCATCTGGAGAGACATGAATATCTGACTAAAAACTGAAATCAGACTATCGAAAGCACTAGTCATCTCAATCTTTTTGTATTCATGTGAGAGAACTGGTCAGATGTTCAGCAGCACAACATCTTGACAACAACACTTGGTCAAGAGACTGATGAGGATACTGTATAACATTACACTCATGTTGTCTATTTATACCATGACTGCCATATATGATTACACACATGTTGTCTATTTATACCATGACTGCCATATATGATTACACACATGTTGTCTATTTATACCATGACTGCCATATATGATTACACACGTTGTCTATTTATACCATGACTGCCATATATGATTACACACATGTTGTCTATTTATACCATGACTGCTGTATATGATTACACCCACATTGTACAACCATAATATATGTTCCATTCACTGCTTTCAACAATACCTTTAACTTAAGAATGATGTGAACATTCCAAGCGAGAGGCTTAATAATTTTATGAGCAAAAGTTTAATAGGTCAAAATTCATGAAGTCGACAAATTATATATTTATCGATTGAGAAATTGGGCGAATAATAGGTTCTATTTTTCTGAATTTTAAACACATTATATCGAGGATAGGGATCAAGTGAAGCACATGTCCACTAGTCTAGTGGATCTTGCCCAAGTCTAGTGGAAATGCACACAATTCCATGAAGGTCAAAGATTTTATTGCATCCATTGTGGGTTTTATGGCACCCAGTGCTGATTCTGCTGTATTCACTTAGTCAACACACTAGAAGATGGGGGAAACCCAGATACCATAAACCTTGCAATTGTAGGTGCCAGATGTGTAGATTTACCTGTACAGACTGTAGTCATCATTTATTGTGGCAATAAGCTATTGATGCATGTATACAAAATAATAGGATATTCCAAGTGTCCTGGGTGTTTTCTCACCTGTACCCATGACAATGTGTACCTTAGAAAAACTGCCTAGCTACAACATACATCTTTTTTACATGTACAATGTAGCATGTACTAATGTGATTTTTTTTACATGTACCATGTAGCATGTACTAATGTGAATTTTTTTGTAGCATGTACTAATGTGAATTTTTGTACATGTACCATGTAGCATGTACTAATGTGAATTTTTTTTACGTGTACCATGTAGCATGTACTAATGTGAATTTTTGTACATGTACCATGTAGCATGTACTAATGTGATTTTTTGTACATGTACCATGTAGCATGTACTAATGTGAATTTTTTTTACATGTACCATGTAGCATGTACTAATGTGAAATTTTGTACTTGTAGCATGTACTAATGTGGATTTTTTTTACATATACCATGTAGCATGTACTAATGTGATTTTTTGTACATGTACCATGTAGCATGTACTAATGTGAATTTTTTTTACATGTACCATGTAGCATGTACTAATGTGAAATTTTGTACATGTAGCATGTACTAATGTGGATTTTTTTTACATATACCATGTAGCATGTACTAATGTGTTTTTTTTTACATGTACCATGTAGCATGTACTAATGTGAATTTTTTTTACATGTACCATGTAGCATGTACTAATGTGAAATTTTGTACATGTAGCATGTACTAATGTGGATTTTTTTTTACATATACCATGTAGCATGTACTAATGTGAATTTTTTTACATGTACCATGTAGCATGTACTATGTGAATTTTTTTACATGTACCATGTAGCATGTACTATGTGAATTTTTTTTACATGTACCATGTAGCATGTACTAATGTGAAATTTTGTACATGTAGCATGTACTAATGTGGATTTTTTTTACATATACCATGTAGCATGTACTAATGTGAATTTTTTTACATATACCATGTAGCATGTACTAATGTGAATTTTTTTACATGTACCATGTAGCATGTACTATGTGAATTTTTTTACATGTACCAAGTGGAAACTATTCTACTCTCTCAATGAATGCTATTTCATAAGAACAATGGTTATTAATTTGAAATTGGATTTCCATGCAAATACCTGGACAGTATACAAATATCTTTATCCATAGACTTAGAAAAGTATACAAATATCTTTATCCATAGACTTAGAAAAGTATACAAATATCTTTATCCATAGACTTAGAAAAGTATACAAATACCTTTATTCATAGATTTAGAAAAGTATACAAATACCTTTATTCATAGATTTAGAAAATTATACAAATATCTTTATTCATAGATTTAGAAAAGTATACAAATATCTTTATTCATAGATTTAGAAAAGTATAATATATTTATTTATAGATTTAGAGAAGCATACAAACACCTTTATTCATAGATTTAAAAACAGATTTAACTATTCTTTTAAAACAGCCAAATTCATCTACACAGAATTGATGTCTGCTCTCTTTCAGTCATTATTACTGCCATAAATAAAATCACTTTTATTTTTAAACATACTTTCTCATCACTGTTTTTGTATATCAACAATCAATCACTAACAATTTTACTTTGATTTCTGCTGCCATGCTTGTTAATGGTCAGTCAGGAAACTGGTGAGCTTCAATGTTATTATATGTCTCTGTTGTTTGTGGAAAAACTAAGTTTGACTTGTAATATGGCATCCTTTTCTTCATAGCTTGCTAGCCAAGGTCATGATATGTCACCCCTAACTACAGCTTGGTAACTCCGCAGATACACATACTTGCTTCAAGGTCTTTGAATTTCATTGGATGGGGCAGTATGCTACTGGTACTGCATTCAAACAAAATAAAATTATAAAATTTGAACAGTTTCTACATGATCGAGACAAGGGAACACACAAATGGAATGGGATCATAAATAAGGAATCTTCACTTGCCAGTCAAACACACAGATGTTAAACTAACAAAGTATCCTTTAGAAGTCAACTGCATCCACCATTTTCGTCTGATCTACTATACAATACTCTTAGTTGCCATTATATACTAAGAAAAGTACAAAGAACTGGAATATAGGGTTCACATATCAAAACCCTTAGTAACGAAGATGCATCTAGTGGATTCACATAAAGCAAACCATATACAATATTTGTTCTACCTATGATAGGTTAGTTTTTTTTTTAAAAATGCATCTTGATTTGCAAGAAAAGATATTGATGATGCATCATAACTTTAGATCAAAATTACATCAATTTTTATTGACAACTTTGAAACAGAAAAATTATGAGAAAGAATGCATTTTGTATATGTGCTTCATTTATTTTCAATTTGGCTGTCTACTGACAAATTTAGATCTAAAATCAGTTATTGTATAAGAAATTTGATCGTATCTACCAGATACCCATTTCAGAAAAGTTCGCTAAATAGGAAGCATTTTTGTTTAATTCGTGGACTTCACGTCCATCTTTTAGCGGTAGACATGCAAACAAGTAAATGTCATACATAAATAATTTATAAATTTGTTTTGTGTCTATACTCTCATACTAACTACTAATGTATGTGGATATCACTGATATATATATATATATATATATATATATATATATACACACACACACCAAAATAGAATGTTTATTCGTTTATATTCAAGTCTGAGCCAAAATCGATTTTATTAAGATAAATATTTCTATACAAGTCCACATCAAATTAGAATATAAAGATTCCATGCCTAAATAATATAAAAAAAATTAATACATATTCTATGTAAGTTTGAACCAAAAAGAATGGATATGTAGTCTATGAATGTCCCAATCAAAACAGGTGTGTGTGTGTGCATGCGTGTGTGCATGTGTACATGTGTGTGTGTGATAAATCACTATTAAATACCATATTTTTACTGTTGGATACCATTAGAAACTGTCCATAACATTACAAGATGGTTTTGTTTCTTCTCAATACCTATATGTACTATGCTGCTTTAAACACCAAGTTAACCACCAGCCATGTTTAATGTGTATGACAAGACAATATTTACAGATTACCACTTAGCTGTAAAGAAAGTAAAGAGTTATTTGCATAATTCTGTAATATGTTACAATGAATCAGAAAGATGGAAACAATGTTGAGTGACCAGGAAAACTAGGCATAAAAGCACGACGGAAAAAAAGACAGTTACATATCTCTTTTTGTTGTTGTATGCCCCATTTTTCTTGAATGACCAGGTAAACGTGGCATACAAAAAAAGGACAGTAATGGAGGTCGTAAACTTGATAAGGGACTTTATATAAAATATTCCCAAAACTTAACGATACGTCCGAAAATCAGGCTGCAAAAGGAATTTAAATCTTTAATATTTATTACGATAAATATATTTTGTTAAAAATCAATGAAATAATAATAATAATAATAATAATAATAATAAACTTTCATAAATACATGTGAAATACAGACCTTAAAATGTTAATGATTTTAGTAAATTTAGTAATTGACCCAGATAAAATCCTGACTCAAGTCCCAGTGCATGTGTGTTTGTAATTGGGATTTTTAACGTAGCTTTAAAAAAAATTCAGTCATATCGCTACAATGTCTAGTGTGGCAGTTTATAGTGATGGCTAGCATTGGGGCATCATGCCGCAGACATGTAGCATGATGCACCACCCAGTCACATTAACTGACACCAGGACAATCATTCCTTACACTAACCTCTTAATGCTGAAGGCCAAGTGCGGTAGCTGTAACTACCATTTTTGTAAGCCTTTGGTATGACTCGGCCGGGGATCGAACCCACGACCTTCTGCTTCAGAGGCAGATGCTCTAACCACTAGGCCACCGGAGTAGTTACTTAAGTCCCAGTAATGATGACATTATTTTGACTCTATTTTCCATCAGGATGCATTTCATTTTGTTTTTATTTACATTATTAACATAAATTATTTAATGCACTTTCTGTTTAATATTCAATGTCCAGAAATATGTATCAGTTTAATTCATTATTTTCGAAACGTGTTTATATATATATATATATATATATATATATATGGCACAAACATATGGTTTCACCCTTACTCAGATGTGTTGACAGGTGGGGTGGGTGTACATCTGCGGTCCACAACTCAAATGTAAACAGGGACCATAATAGACCCTGACTGCAGCCAACATAACGGCATCAATAATACAAAATATTTTAAATAAAAACACAGGCCAGGGTCACACAAAAATTATTGATGGGCCAAATGTGGCATGTGGATCATGTTTTGTGCACCCATGGCATACATGTATGAAGATTAACATGGTATGATGTGGACAATGGGGCTGACAGGAAACAATGTATACAATAATTTTAAGTTTGGTCTTCTAGGACAAAAAAGACATATCCCATAAAAAAATATTTAAAAAAGAAACTTAGATCTCGCAGATGAATTGAAAATTTGAAGAGAATGGTATGCTAAATATTTGACAAATTTTTACAATTTTAAGGGAAAAGAACCAAATCTATTTTCAAATAACATAAAAAAAATTAATTTGACCTGGGGAGAACAATGTCAAAATAGTGTTATTTCATAACTAGGAACATTAATATTTCAAACCTACTGCACAGCCTACCTTTTAATGTTCAGATTGTACCTCTTCTAGTCTGGATGTATCCCAATAAAATCAATTCTTTTAATGTTCACACAGTTCCATCTGGAATTTGATACTGTATATCCTCTGTAAAATCAATTATTTTACTGTTCAGGTATTACCACCTGGAATCTGGATATATGTCTTCAATAAAATCAATTCTTCTAATGTTCAGGTAGTACCACCTGCAATCGGAATGTATATCCTTCGTGAAATTAACAATTTTATGCCTTACTGTCCAACAGCACTGACAAAATGTTGGGAGTGCAGACTCCAGATTAAACACTCTACAACTTATTTGCCGGTGTTTATACCACTGTAAAATTTCTTTGATATTGTAAGAGAGTCAACACAAATCAACACATGGATAATGCATTACATAAATCTCCACGCGCTCAAAACCTGGCAATTCTGACTGGCTGTACATCATGTTTTGACCCTGTAATAACATGACGGCACAGCCTTATCTCCCAAGATCTGGACTGTCCAAATCTAGGGACACGTGAGGCACATACCGTAAATCCACTCTAGCTCAACCCCATGCTATCTAACACTCCCAGCCAATCTTGAGTCACCTGTACTGGAACAGATAGTCCGATCTACACAGCCTACCTTCTTTCAGTTGATTTAGAAATCACTGGTTTTCATACAACAAAGGTCACAAGTGATATGTTCTGTAAGTGAGGGAGCTTAACTATCTGTACTAATAGCCCTGACATTTATTTATCCTCCAGATTTTTAAATATATACTGTTGAGACAGGGAGCATATTTGTTGCCCATACTTGCCCCTAATATATCCAATGAACACTACTAAGGGACCTGAAGGATCACATTAGAAAAATATTTCTCAAACAATGCATGCCTTTGAAATAAGGACAGAATGAAACTTTACAACAAACTAATTTATCTTTCCTAAAATTACCTATTTAAAACAAAATCTGAACAGATTTTACAAGCATTTAACTGGCCTAATTATATAAATTGTCTCTTTTTTAAACAATAAATATTCAAGTTTCCAGCATTCTTTAGTCTCAGCAAGCTTTAACAAAAGATAGGTGAAAAACACATACATACACAGACAGGTTCAGAGTTCCAAGTTTAAAATTCTTTTTTTTTTCCAGTTTTGCTCACAGCGTTTATCCTTTAAATAATGGTTTAAACATGCCTGCACCACCTGATTCATTTTAAGTAGCAGAATGAGATCTGTGGCTGAGTGGGTTATGCAGGGTTTTATTGTAGTTTAACAGGTAGCGGTCGTTAGTTCCAGGCGGGGTACCTATTCAGTGGGTCAGAAAACTTCCCCGCCTTAATTCCTGATTATATCTCTCCTGTCAGTCATTGTGAAAAGAAATCCCTCCCTGTCCCATAATCTTAAACAAGTCCTGAATTCAAGTGAATAGGGGACTCGAGACCATTTACGACCCATTCACCAGGAGCGGCACACAGTCATCAGAGATCTCTGTACATTGAAAATCCCATGAAAATTATTTACACTTTAAGCTTGGGCATGATAATTGTATTGATCCGGTTAAATCTATAATAATCTTTTGTTCATTCAAAATACTTACAGTAAGATACATGGTAAAAAAATCCTATCAAGCTAATAGCTTGTAGCTTGGGAAAAAGGTCATGACAGATTAAGTTTCTCTTTGGAAATCTATTTGACAGGCTGTAACCCCATAACACTCCAGTTATTCATAAATAAAGCCATTGAAATTCCTGCCTGTCTTCCCCCATGCATACAAGAGATGAACAGTCTCTGGGTATAATGGAGACCAGTATGTCAATCTTTAAAACTGTTCACAACACAATTAAACAGTATTATTAAAATGTCCAAAACCCAAAAAACTTTATCATTTTATATTAACATTTTCTCCATAAACAGGAAGCAGAAACTGAAGCTTGTACATCAATCGTTTACAAGTTACTCATAACATGTTAATAATTTGGCTGAGAATGCAAAATTGTTTTGCATGCAACCTAGTTAAAACTTTATAGACCCTGAGGAAAACTATCTCAATTTTTTAAAATCTTTTACCGCGAAAAAGAGTATAAAACATCTTTTTATTTTATCACTATACCTTGTCAATGGAAGAAAGTTGTCAAAGCAAGCACATGTGTAATAAGTCTTTGGATCAAAGACACCAATACTAGCTTAAAAGTTGTCTTAATACTATTGTCTCCTAAAATCTATGCAGATTCCCAATTAAATTCACCAGAACTCATAGCTTATGCTTAGATTGATACACACATCGCAGAAACTGATAAAATAAAACAGAATTTTGCTTGCTACAGAGAAATTTCTCAATGGAATTTTTATGCATCTAAAAATGAAGAATTTTATGCAGCAAGGAAAACCTTGTGTGTCCTGTTTATTCCAAAATCAAGATGCTTCTTCCTTACCCTAAATGCAAGCTACCCAAAAAGTTTGGTAATTATTTGCTGGCAGACATCTTGACCTTGGAGCTCACAATGACAATTTCAATCCTTACCCAAGCTGCAAGCCATTCAAAAAGTTTGGCAACTGTAGATGGTTAGGGCTGTCAACGGGTACCCGAGTACCCGACCGTAGTGAAAAACCTGGCATTTAAAATTAATGCCGAGTACCCGTTCACAAAAATAAGTTGTGACAACACTATTAAAATATCATGTATCAGCAGCAGCACGCTGGTCTGAGTAGTCCGAGTTTCCTCTGACCCTTGTCGCCCCATTTTTGATATTTGGACATTCTTGTTGGGGTGTAGGGTCAGAGCGCATTTCCTATCGAAAAGTTGGAATTCGCCGACACCATTTGAAGTCGGCATGTGGTAGCCGCTTACATGCCAGCCCAGCAAACTTGAACGATCTTTCATCGAGATATACCTCCATGAAATCGATAGGAATATGATTTATTTTCTCAAAAATCGTGAGCATAGCATTTGTTATGCCTTTAATCCGCTGACAGATGAGATGAAAGTTCATCATAGATGAAATCTGACCCGGATCTGGCCATTTGCATTCTTAGTCACGTGACTACACAAATCTCGCAACCTACTTGTCAATGACAACAGAGGTCATACAGTCACGTGATATCGACAATAAACAAATTTCCAAAGTTGTCATATAATTTGGTCATATTATATAGTAGCCACATAAATAAATATAGTCTGTTCTCTCCTCACTAACTTGACTAAGCCATACAGATGCCATAAATAGAATTCGAGGGAAAGTAGAACAAGGTTTGCTATAAATAGAACATGATACTGTTTGGTAAGTACAAGTCCAGGGACAAGCATACTCTTATATTGTAGTTACGTAAAGCGGTCTTTTCTAACATACGGTCTGTGGGATTAATGGAATGTTAATAGAAACGAGATTTTTGGAAGGTGGATATACCTATAAAGCATAATCCATATACATTTACGCGTAATGCGTAATTTAGTGAAAATATCGTACTAATTACGCCAAAAGCATAATGGTTGGCATGTATACAACTGGGTCCAAAGGTTAGTCTGAATAAATTCATTAATTAATAGCATGCGGTCCGATCATTCGCAGCTACCACAATGATGACACTTCAGACTGAGTAGTGCATTACACGGCTGGTCTCTGCCGCCAGTCAAAATATTAAAATAAAGGCTGAGAACAATTTATTGGTCAAATGTTGTAACGAGTACCCGGATAACCGCTAAACGGCGCAACGGGTACCCGGGTAAGTTTTCCATGGTTTTTGACAGAACTATAGATGGTGGACAGGTTATTTTGTGGAGATGCCTTTCTTCTTCATTCCCACTGAGTATAAACATTGAGGTCTCCGAAGTGCAAATGAGGGTGAAGGAAAGCACTCAACAGCATTCAATTCCACAAAACAAAACTAAATCCTCATTCCATGGTTCCCACGCTTTTTTAAAATTAAATTTCCAGGATGGATCACACAAAACAAGTTGGACTATATTCCTATGAATTGGCATGTAAAGTCATTTCGATGTACAGAATAAAAATATAAATAATAAATAAAAAATAAAAATGTTCAGAACAAAAATCCAACTTTATTTTGCTGACCTCTATTATGTTGCTAAGTTGAAACAACATAATGAACATAAATTAGATTTGCTTCCTTTAACTCTAAAGAATTTGATAGCAATATATATAAAATATAAAAGCAAATAATTAGAATCTTGTCTAATGAAGAGTTTAACCCTGGTTCTCTGTACCAACAAAATCCCAAATTAGATTTTTCAAACAATCCTAATCTCCTTAAAATATGATCTGATTAAAAATCCATCATTCAAAAAATATTTTCAAAGGGTTGATTTAAATTTTGACAAAAGAACTTCAAAATTATATAGTTGTATAAACAAGGTCTGAGTTTTCTGTAAAATCAACCTGTCTTGTAATTTGTTAAAAGAGTCCAAAATCCTGTATTGATACAGGGCTCGAATTTGTTTTTTAATTTATAACGGATGACAATTTCTCATTTCTGCTCTAAGAATACAAATTGGACAACAAATTTGCTTTAAAATGAACAGCAGTCTGTTTTGTAGTCCAGGTTTTGTCCAAATATTCCCACCATATTTTTTGTATTTAGTTAGGGTGTGGAGTCGCTGCAATTGCATATTGAAAATTTGGAATTTTCCGCCACTGTGCGGTAGCGACATATGGTAGTCGTTTACCAGCAGGCATAGAAAATTTAAACTTGTGTGTTATATCGATTTATACCTGCAAGAAATTTATAAGAAAATTATTTATTTTCTCAGAATGGCAGGTATTATAATCGTAATGTCTTTAATCTGTTGATAGACTAGCTGAAACTACTGCATTGATGAAACCTGACCTGGTATTCGCCATTTGCATTCACTTCACAAATCTCAAATGATGGCATCTTAAGTCCATTGGACACTTGATATCAACAACAAACACCATTTTAACATTTTTGCAGAGAAATTCAATCATATTAAATGAAACTCGGATATTTTTGTAAAAACCAGCAACCTAGCCAGTATGATTTATCAAGCAAAGAGTGCATGTCAACGTTATAGACACATGATACCGAATAAATTAAGAAGTTTTTCTCAGAATATATAAATATGGAAAATGTTATGTTCTTTCGTTTTGGTATTTTTTATTACAACCAGTATAGGACTTTCATTGAATATTTCTTTTATTTTTTTCTCTGCAACATTTGAAATTGTGTTGTTAGACAACCTTTAAAGTTTGCAAGGCCAAGTGTTAAGCATCTACGATGTTCCACCATGTTTGCCTCTTGTGATGCTAGAGTGGTTTTCATACCTTAAACATAAAGAAAGATACAGATACTGAGCTGACTTTGAAAATAAAAGTCTACTAGATGAATCTAATCCAATGAGCATTTTGGATTGACTCAGCATATACATTTATGGCAAGCACCCAAATACCGCAACCTCAGAATTATCTGGTTACGATCAATTACAATCAGTTTATTTACGACTCAATTAAGTGATTGTTTTGGGCATCAAGTCGTGGCCGAAAATTCTTTGATCATCAAGACTTTCAAGTTTGGAGAAAAAAAAAATTATCATTTCTTCTCACTTTTTCCAGAGTTCCCAGTAGCGCAAGAACCCTGTCGTTTTGAAAAAAAATTACCCTTTATATTTGAGTTATTCCCGCCAAAATCAATATGGTTCTTCCTTACCGCAAATACAACCAATCACAATGTCTGCCAACTGTACATGATGGACAACTTGAGTTATTGTGTGGAAACGAATATATAATCTGATGAACACACAAAATTATAATACAACACACTATACCTCATAGCAGGTATAAATAAATGGGTCGTACCATTCCCTAGTTTTCTGAGGATCTGAACTTACTTTGGCATTGACTTGATGGTTTATAAAACAAACATGTCAGGATTATTATTATAACTGTATTGTACTAACTGCAAGCTCTTTTAAAAGTCCAGGGAAGGAAAGAAGCTGATTTTATTTTTATCATGAATTTTTTTACACTTCAAAATCGAAGATGCTATGCATCCATAATCCTGAAGCTGAAAGAGACCTAAATTAACTGCTTACCAAATTTCCTATCTGTTTTGCAATGTTCAAAATATTTTGGCTTTTAAAGTAAATTAGCTCATTTTTTTATACTGCTAATAATGCCAACTTAAATATTTTAGAAAAACCGCTTTAGATCTGTCAGCTCGGCCATCATATCTGGATTTTATTGATAAAATATATTAACTAGATATCAGTATACTAGAAAATGTCAATCATGTTTCTTAACACTCGACTTAAATATGAGAAACAGAAACCCAAACCATCTTAATTTTAAAAATATATCTCTTCTTAAAACAAATGATTGTGTAATGCAGTGCAGCCTGCTTGGCAAGTTCCAGGCATGCATTTGATGCTGTGTGGCAGAGTAATGAGCATGTCAGAGGAAATAAGTGAGGACCAGACTGGGCCAACTACTTTAATCAGTTTCTTTGCACTAAATAACCAAAAAGCCCAACCAAACTCGTGTTTGTATATACAATGACCATCTTACCAACAATTTGAATCTCGTACAGCATGGCTTAACACTTTCCATCAAATCTCATGTAATAAAGGTTCAAGTAAGTTGGATATGTAGAGTTAACATCCTTGTATATTATACTAAATTGGAAGAAAAATTATCATATATGCAATTTAAATATTATTTTCAAACTTAAATTTTTAAATTAAGATCCCAATCAAGTAATCATTAATTGTAGTCCTATAATTTTTTTTTAAAACAATGAACAAATTTCTGGCTATAAATAGAATATGATCAACCACAATATCATGTAAATGAAAATAAAAATGTAACTTTCTGATTTGAAACATATGTACATGATCCTTAACACAGGCTTACACTTTTACCAATTTAAAATTCCTTCTAAACTTAATTATAAACATGCATATACTTATTTTGGCATGTTCTTTTCAAATTCTATGACTTCAGTTATTCAACTTTAATGCAGCAAGTTGATTGTTTCAACAACAACAAAAATAACAACAAAAATAATAATAACAACAACAACAAAAATAATAATAACAACAACAAATCTATGCTATTACATTTTATGTAATTAGCAAGATCTAGGAATGTGCAATTGTTATACTGAAAATATTTTAAATTATATTATTATATATAATATTTAATTACTTTCCAGTCCTGAAACCCATGACTGTATATATCAGCATTTAACAGCAAGTCAACACAAAATGGCTACACTGACAGATGGTGCTTGTAAAAGTAATGTTTTAAGGTAAAAATATAAAGAACTGCATATAAAATTTGGTCTAAATAACTTGATACACAAAAATATAAAATGTCAAATTTATAAAACTTACTGTAAATTAATAAATTACACTTGAAAGAAAATGACCCCAAAACTGGCCAAAAGAGGTCATTTCCGTTTTCTAGCAAGATGATTATCTATGTAATACTAAACCAAAATAAAATAAAAAAAACAAAAAAATGAAAACAAAAGAAAAATGAAGGTTTTAAATATAACATAAACATTTGAATGAGTTGATATCCAATGCACAATACAGACCTTTGTTTACTTTTCAAAACTTGTCAATTCCACAATGTAAATAAATACATGTGACTTTGTAAGTATTTGCTGTCAATCGTAAGAATACAAGTATCCGACCAGTGACATCAAGTAAAAGAAACACTGACAACACGCAGGAAATTGGACAAAAAGGCTGCCTTACATCAGCAGAACTGGTAACCTCCTAACCCAGTTTAAGCTTTCAGCTCTAACTTATTTCTGACCTGGGACATACCTTCAGTTCGCGCACCTTGTACCGCCGCGCGAGTTGTAGGCGCAGTTGAATATGCTAAAAAAAAAAAAAAAAAAAAAATCTGGAAAAGATCGGGATGAGTTGCAATCAAATTTTGGCCTCTTACCTTTTTTTATGGAGTTTGGGGCTTTACCTCGATGTAAATCCCTCGAAATTTTACTCTCACATTAAAATTCCTTCTACTCACTGTTTCCCAAGTTCAAAGATGGCGGTGACGGGCAACTGTGACGTAATCAACAAGTTCTTTTAACCCCCGGAAGTGCATGTAGATTGATTCCCCAAAGCCCGCGAAAACATCACAACTACTTAACAGTTTTACTGAAACATGGGAAATATTACTAACATGATCTGCCGTTTACGGCTTTAATGAATAGGTGGGAAATTTCATAAAACATCGCACATTGACTTGTCTGCGAGTGAAAGGAAAACAGATGACACCTGCAAAATCCACACGTGAAAATAATGATAGAGAGAAGAACAGGTAGCCGCTATACGAGAGAATAACAGCTTAATAAATCGATATTCCATTGTTTGAAAATTAAATGGGAACTAAAATATTATCAGACTCTCTCTCTCTCTCTCTCTCTCTCTCTCTCTCTCTCTCTCTCTCTCTCTCTCTCTCTCTCTCTCATACACACGTTACAGAATATACCTTATTATTCTGCTGTGTATAAAATCCATACTAATAACAGAAGACAAAATAAACATAAAAAAGAAATGATAAAATGAAATATATTTTATATGTATATAATTTTTAGAAAGTAATACATACGGAAAACTATGTATTTAATACGTTCAATCCCTTTCCTCTCTGTAAACAAAAGGGATATTTGTCCCATCCACCTCATCATATATGACTATGGTAAAGTAGCCAATAGGTAAAGTAGCCAATAGGTGCAAAAGCGGGGTTATTATTGTTGGTTATACATATTAGGATATATTTAGTAGCTACAATAAACCGTATCCTAGTAAATGCATATCCTATTAAATAAGCAAAGTCGACTTATATTCCTGAGACTAAAAAAGTATGCTGAACGTATCGAAATTTGCTACCGTAATTTGGCAGTTATGAAACATATTTGTTAAAGCTCTGAATATAAATGTATTTATTTAAGATTGAAGTTATATATATATATATATATATATATATATATATATATATATATATATATATATATATATATATATATATATATATATATATATATATGTGTGTGTGTGTGTGTGTGTGTGTGTGTGTGTGTGTATTTAATATTTAATATATATGTGTGTGTGTGTGTGTGTGTGTGTGTATTTAATTAAGACTGGGGTTATTAAAATATGGAATATATTTATTTAAAGCTGAGATTCACGTATATATATATATATATATATATATATATATATATATATATATATATAGACAGAAAAATTCGTATTAAAAAAGTATCTGTATCTAATCTGCATGAAAATATTATTTATTCATATTTATAAAAAAATATATATATTTAGCTTGCTTATTATCATGAATGCTCTTGCAAATTCGAGAGATAGCCTTTTCAGTTCTGTTTAATGTATATTTTCAATTTTATCTCCGTGTGTGTGTGTGTGTGTGTGTGTGTGTGTTACTCAGATTGCTAAAACACAAAGTGGCATAAATTAATAGCTTTGGTACTTTTGGCTTTAAATTGTTTTCTAAGCACACGCCTGAAAGAACAAAATTGTTTGTGTACCCATGGTAACCACACACGCATTTTTTAAAATACAAATTATCAACTGTTATTTTTTTAAAACTACAGCTTATAAGTCATTATCGGGCTTTATTTAATAAAGAAGTCATACAACAGTGTTTCCCTTTACCACCATTTGTGCTTCCGGGACCCCCAACGTTTTAATTTGAACCCCAGTTTTGATAGCAGAGTTGTGTTTATTTTTTACTCAATCGGACCTTTCAGATCTGACACCAAAGGGCTTTTTAACTCTGAGTCTTTCACCCCTAGAGGACACAATGCAGATCAGCAGATAGGTAGAAATTAAATTTAAATATCCTTTCCGGTACATTAAAATATCTAGATATAATTGTCCAGATATGCTAGAGCTATTGGTTTTAATGTTAGTACACAAATTAAAATCTCTCTCTCTCTCTCTCTCTCTCTCTCTCTCTCTCTCTCTCTCTCATAGTTAAGCCTGGCTGATTGTTGCTTCCCTATATCTAGATCTATTTATTTGTTGATGACACGGATAATGCTTCTTAGCATAAATAGAATAAATATTTAAAACAAAAATCGGTACTGTAACAAGGTAAATTAATCTATGCTATGGCGTCTATAAGTATCTACAAAAGAAATGCTTGATATGGGTGGGACAGCACCGGATTATCCATTAAGCACTCTAAGCATGTGCTTAAGGCATCAGCCCAACAGGGGCGCCATATAAAAATTAATTGTTGATGATAACATTGAATGAATTACATGTATTTATAACCATTTCAATCTGCATGTACGAGTATTTTGATTTGGAATGAGGGCAACACCGTTATTTTCCTATCTTTTTAGCTTGTAATATATTTTGTAGTTTCACATTGGGGAGGGGGGGGCACCAAACTATATTTAGTACATAGTGCCTAGGAAGCCCTTAATCCGACACTGGGCTAGGCTATTTTTTTGAAAGCCCAGGCTGCCAAGTAGTTCGTATATTTTAATTTTTTTGAAACACATGTTCGTATAAAATAATGGTTATTGCAGATTAGTTCGTGTATATCGTGTATGCTTGTTTGAAAATTACAATGTATTTGTCGAGTAAAAGACTGTCTTTTTACAAGTAACGCTTTTTTCAGGAAGCTGTCAAACTTAATATCTGTATTTTAATTTAGAGGTATGGACTTTGAAATCAGAAGTAAAGAATTCTTCTTCTTCTTCTTCTTCTTCTTAGATGTACTAGCGCTTGAAAATTTCTTCATTTTTTTAATGGAATTTGCTGTTTGCTAAATACATGAGACATAATCATTTCAAAGCTATCACAAGTGAAGAACTATGTGGTTTCATAAGCAATGCATGTCTTCGTTGCCCAGCTATGGGCAGGCATTGGGTGTTCTCCTATTTTGTTGCTACATAGATTTTTCATCAGCGGTGAAATAATATTACAATCGCTCCTCGTTCACCAGCCATCCACTCGCAACAAATTTAGTATACAATAGGAGCGGGGGGGGGGGGGGGGGGGGGGGGGCAAACAGAAAACGTGCATCACCAAATTGCTAAGAAAATTTTAGTTCAGCCATCAAACATTCATCTCAAATACACCAATATGAATTTAAAAAGCAAAGGAATCACAAAGCTGTGTTGCAGTATTAAGGACATAGTCGGAGTATCCTCTGACCCTTGCCACCTCAGTTTTAATATTTGCACATTTATGTTTGGGTGTAGGGTCAGAGTCCATTCCTGGTCGAAAAGTTGTATCCGCTAACTAGCCGATCCAGCAAACTTGAACAACCTTGATTTATTTTCTGAGAAATTGCTATCATAGCATTCGTTGCGTCTTTAATCCGTTGATAGTCGAGACGAAAGTACACCGTTGCTGAAATTTGACCTGAATCTGGTCATTTGCATTCCAAGTCACGTGACTATTCAACTCTCGCAACCTACATGTCAATGACATCAGAGGTCATACAGTCACGTGATATCAACATTACACCATTTATAGTGTTGCTGTAGGAAATGAAATAAAACATATACATGAAAGACACATTCAATTTTTAAGGAAAAAAATAACATAAAACATCTCAAAATATTTATTGTGAAAACAAAGACCGAAAATCTGCTAATGCTGCAGCATTTTGAAGAAAACCAGATTCGCTACGCAGAGTACATATCAATATGGTAGTCACGTGATATCAATGAAAACTTAGCTGACACGCGCTCGGTTCTTCTTGAAAATGGTTTCTCTAACCTGCTGCAATACTAGGAGGTTTATGATCGTTGTTCTCAGAATAGACATGTTGAGAATTAAGTGTGCATTAAATTTATTTACAAACATTAAGTGCCTTCCAAGTAATATGTCCAAATTATATGTACAACAGTTTTGGAATTTATTTGTTGTCAATATCACGTGACTGTATGACCTATGATGTCATTGACATATAGGTTACGAGAGTTGTATAGTCATGTGACTCGGAGTGGAAAAAGGCCAAATCCAGGTACTTTTGTGTCGTCTGTTAGCGGATTAAAGACATGACAAATGCTATGCTCACAACTTTTGGGAAAATAAATCACATTCCTATCGATTTTATACAGGTACATATCGATGAAAGGTCGCTCAAGTTCCTGGACCGGTTAGTACGCGGCAACCCCATGCCGAAACCAAATGGTGTCTGCGAATTCCAACATTTCGATAAGAAATGGATGGACTCTGGCCCGACACCCCAACATCAATGTCCAAATATAAAAAATGGGGTTGCAAGAGTCAGAAGAAACTCGGACTAGTGTTTAGAGTTACAGTATGGCACTGGCGTAATTAAAACCTCTATAGATTATGTAAAAACTCGTGTGATAACCATCCATATCACTGAATTATATCTTCATTGCCCAGTACGTGACAGCCATACATTAAATGCACAGGATGCGATAAAAATCCATTGCAAGGTACGAGAGCTTCACTAACCATTATTTGATAACCATCTAAACCATTGCGTGATAGCTTCATTACTCAATAGGCGATATCCATCATCAGCAATATTGCCCTGTGTGTGATTGTAGTAGATAATCAGAACGAAATGTTTTTACTATCATATACATATTTGAAAATTCCTAACATATAAGGCTACCCCACCCCTCCCAAAAAATGCGAGTACTGAATATTGTTTTCAGCATAGAATATGCGGCAACTGTCCACCTCGAAAAATAAGTGTTCAATCCAGAAAGTAAGAAAAATGCCCTCGCCAGTCTCCGTGCTGACATATGCAAGTGTATTTATCCAAATTCAAATTTATTATTAAAGCCTGTGATAAACTATTGATATTTTGATTATTTTATTTTTAAAAACATTTTCCGTTATAAATACATCTGTAAATAAACAGCATTGTTTCCGTTATAAATACATCTGTAAATAAACAGCATTGTTTCCGTTATAAATACATCTGTAAATAAACAGCATTGTTTCCGTTATAAATACATCTGTAAATAAACAGCATTGTTTCCGTTATAAATACATCTGTAAATAAACAGCTTTGTTTGTTTTGAATAAATGTAGAAAATTACACAATGACTGTTTCGGGTCGGTATATCTGTAAAGGTTGATGATGACAAATAAGACACTATATATGCCATGTATTAGAATGTTGCTGGTCCGTTTCCATATGCACCAATGTAACGCAAATGTCAGATTTATATTCTGGCTATTCCCATACATTTCAGGCGGTTACAAAAGTTTAACTTTGGTTTATTTATCCACCCCAACCTCCACCTCAACCCCATCAAACCCAACCAAGACATAGTTATTCACACACAAATTCCAACCCAGTTTATCCCCACCAACATCCAACCCACTGAAACAAATTTTACTCCAACTCGGAATCAATCTTATTAAAATGAGATCTTCACCCACAGTGGAGATACGATTTTAATCAGAATGACTTGGAATTCACTTGTTTCCACAGTGGAATTTAGCAATAATCATAATGGCCAGTTAATTAAAAGAGTATTCCAAACAAAACGAAGGGAACGAAACTGCCCCCGCGGCTCCCTTCTTCATCAACGCTATAAACATCAAGACCCCTTTTGTCACAAAAGAAAAATCACGTGAAGCCTCGAGTGGTCTCTATAATCTCGCACCTGTCCATGTGGGTTCGAATCTCTTGCTCTGTTAATGTTGGTATGTGAGAAAGCTGCTTTTATCTTCCCGCTGGTAGGTGGTTCTTAACGAACTTTTCCCGGGTCCATCCTCTATCATTTATACTCTCCGTCACGTGTAGCTTACACTGCGCTGACAAATAGTGTTAAAACAACAGCAGCAACAACACAACGTTAATGGCGGATCCCCAAAACGTTTTGAAAAGTAGTTATATCCTCTGCGTTCTTGACGTTTCCTATTTGTGTTCAAATATGAATGAATTTCGACCAATGGTAAACATCAACCGAAAACGGAGATGACATTCTTCAATATGCCCCGTACACTAGGTCTGTTTTGACGTTTTTAATGAACGTCTACTGAAGACTGAGATAAACCTACGTAATATTCCTGCAAAAATAGTAGGCCTGTTTGACGACCATAGTGATCGTCTACTGATGACTGAGATAAGCTTTGTCTAACATTCCTGCAACACTAAGCCTGTTTGACGACCATAGTGATCGTCTACTGATGACTGAGATAAGCTTTGTCTAACATTCCTGCAACACTAAGCCTGTTTGACGACCATAGTGATCGTCTACTGATGACTGAGATAAGCTTTGTCTAACATTCCTGCAACACTAAGCCTGTTTGACGACCATAGTGATCGTCTACTGATGACTGAGATAAGCTTGTCTAATATTCCTGCAACACTAAGCCTGTTTAACGACCATAGTGATCGTCTACTGATGACTGAGATAAGCTTTGTCTAACATTCCTGCAACACTAAGCCTGTTTGACGACCATAGTGATCGTCTACTGATGACTGAGATAAGCTTGTCTAATATTCCTGCAACACTAAGCCAGTTTGACGACCATAGTGATTGTCTACTGAAGACTGAGAAAAGCTTGTCTGACATTCCTGCAACACTAAGCCTGTTTGACGACCATAGTGATTGTCTTCTGAAGAGTGGGTCAGTGACATAGAATTGTCAACATTCCGGCAACAGATTCCAGTTTGAAGACCTGAGCGAACGTGTATTGAAGACTGATTTAAACTTGTTTAACATTCCTAAAATAGTAAGCCTGATGCGACGCCTCAATATTTCTACTGGAGACTGAGATAAACTTGTCTAACATTCTTTCAACAGCAAGCCTCTTTGACGACATTAAAACTTGTCTAACATTCTTGACGACATTAGTGCACATCTACTGGAGACAGAAATAAATTTTTTAATATTCATGGCATAATAAGTCGCTTTTGATGGGCACATCTTTTCCGCTACGTAATTAATGATCCAAAGATGTCTGTTCATGAATATCAGCATTGTTATTCAGTTTCTTTTTTTTATGGGAAAATCTCGAAACCTTTAAATTGTTAATTCACTAAAAGCAATGATAAAATCGAATGTCTCCTCAGTAATTCGAATTTTGATGGGAAAAAACTTTATGAACGCGCATGTGATTCAAAATATGAATAATATTTGATGCCATTTTAATCATTGTAGATGGGTGAGCGATTTAGTAGAAAGATAAAAAAAACAACCTTTGTGTTAAGTTTAAGAAAGGAAACAATGAGATTCTCTGGACAGAGTGACTTTATTATTTGGGGTAGTGGTGGTGGTGGCGAGATATGTTAGATCATCATTTTGAGAAGGAAAACAGACTAACTTTTTCCGTATCCTCCCTGAAAATGTTAGTTATTTTACCTTCAAATGTCGATCTGAAGGAACCTCTCCCCCCCCCTACATCCGCCAACGATATTAGTTTATTAATACTCCCATTTCAAGTTTGTATAATAGCAGTAGCAGGATGGGCGTGGATAATTGGTGAATTTTATATATATATATATATATATATATATATATATATATATATATATATATATATATATATATATATATATATATATATATAATACAGGATGTCGCATATGCAGGCTGGTTCAACCATGAATGGGGGACTATAACAGGATGTCGCCTAGAGCCGGTTGTTTAAATCATAAATGGGGAACTTAAAAACTCGTTTAAGAAGACAAGCCAAGTAAATGCACTTCCTGTTTACATTACGAATTTAACAATAGCAACGCAAAAACCAACAGGCCCATGACTATTGACAATGCACATTTCATCCGATAAATATCTAATTCCTTCCCCTGGGCTATGCAAGGTTATTGCATGTATAGTGAAAAATCAATGATACCTCATTTTTCTTATTTCAGTTTCCAGTTATTGCATTTTTTTTTAATTATTTGTACAATTAATTGCGCTGAATTATTACTTAGACTGGTTACTGCTGAATTATTAGTTAGACTGGTTACTGCAGACGCCTATACCTGACCGCATTATATCTGATCGACTTTGTGTCTTTTTTCAGCAACCATAAAAAACGGCACAATCAATCTTAGTAAACCATACAGTGTATGGTTAGAAAGCGCATACAGCCAGCAGTTTCACGATTATTTTTTTTATTTTTCATACGAGTTCGATTTTTCTTTATCTCTAATGCTGAATGAGTTTTTGACCAATACCTGTTGGTATTAATGCAGTACTTGTAAATAAATTTAAAAATTGATTTCAATAATTACGAGGGGGTGGGAAGAGGCATACACTATATATATATATATATATATATATATATATATATATATATATATATATATATATATATATATATATATATATATATATATATATATATATATATATATATATATATATATATATATATATATATATATATATATTGTGGAAATGAAATCAAATGCTAAGATCTAGTCCAAGCAATGCAAGTTTTAAGTACAGCGGTCACATAAGCTTAGTCTGCTCAGGGTCTAGAGATCTACAGACATAGACATGATTTTTCTGGTGGATAGTAGAGCGCGCGCGCGAGGTGACGAAACCGATGATGATGATTATTATTATTATTATTATTATTATTATTATTATTATTATTGTTGTTGTTGTTGTTGTTGTTGATGATTTTGTTGTTATCGCATTTGCCCATACGTATGTATATAAAAAGAGCTCTTGGAAACATTTTTTTCTTAACAACTGGGAATGTAAACACGCTTTAATCACGATACAGTAAAATGTATATATACTATCTGCACCCCGCAAAAAAGTAAGTTTTGATATATATATAGCATCAAACATTTATCACGCAAAACGCTTGTGGATTTATTCGAGGATTCGATATTCTAAGCCATTTTGTACTCTCTGACAAATCAAGTTTTATTATAACTTGGAATGGAATTTAATGCATAAGTGTACTTGGTTTGTTTTAGTTAAAAAGTTGTGTTTACTGTGGACAAAGATGTAACAGATATTGGGGTAAAAAATGAAGTAAACGGTTTCCAAAACATTGGGTCGATTTCTTCCACATTGCAGGGAAATTACATATATATAATTGAAGCTATGGCATACAATTGGATAGTGTCACACACACACACACACACACACTCTCTCTCTCTCTCTCTCTCTCTCTCTCTCTCTCTCTCTCTCTCTCTCTCTCCAAGAATCCCATCTAAAATCCAGTTTACAATTCAGTCATATCGTGAAACCAATAGTGTCTGTCTGTTTAACTCTGAAATGTATGGTTGTTTCTCTCATTATTTAGCATATATTACAATCCAAGAGAAATATAATTTAACAAAAGAATGGAAATAGCAGCACAGACGTTTAGATAGTCGGAAAACTTGTCGTTGGGCTTCAATTTTATTTAGTATTGTCCGGCGGTGGGCTTTTTTGTGGTGTCGGTGGTGGGATGCTGGTAAATAGTTAATAAACGTTTGCAAAGTGATTATAATTGTTATTTTCCACGTTTACAGCTAAATAATATTGCATTTATAACGCTTGGTGATAATCTAAACATGTATTGTATTTATAACACTTGGAGATATTGTAAAAGTGTACTGCATTTATAACACTTGGTGATATTGTAAAAGTGTACTGCATTTATTACACTTGGTGATATTGTAAAAGTGTACTGTATTTATAACACTTGGTGATATTGTAAAAGTTTACTGTATTTATAACACTTGGTGATATTGTAAAAGTGTACTGCATTTATAACACTTGGTGATATTGTAAAAGTGTACTGTATTTATAACACTTGGTGATATTGTAAAAGTGTACTGTATTTATAACACGTGGTGATATTGTAAAAGTTTACTGTATTTATAATACTTGGAGATATTGTAAAAGTGTACTGCATTTATAACACTTGGTGATATTGTAAAAGTGTACTGCATTTATAACACTTGGTGATATTGTAAAAGTGTACTGCATTTATAACACTTGGTGATATTGTAAAATTGTACTGCATTTATAACACTTGCTGATATTGTAAAAGTGTACTGCATTTATAACTCTTGGTGATATTGTAAAAGCGTACTGTATTTATAACACTTATTATTATGGTAAACATGAACGATATTTTTAACAATCGATATGTTGAAACAAGTACATTATATATAACGACGATATTATAAACATGTGTAGTATTTATAATACTTGAATATATTGTAAACATGTGTAGTATTTATAATACTTGAATATATTGTAAACATGTGTAGTATTTATAATACTTGAATATATTGTAAACATGTGTAGTATTTATAATACTTGAATATATTGTAAACATGTGTAGTATTTATAACACTTGAAGATATTGTAAACATGTGTAGTATTTATAACACTTGAAGATATTGTAAACATGTGTAGTATTTATAACACTTGAAGATATTGTAAACATGTGTAGTATTTATAACACTTGAATATATTGTAAACATGTGTAGTATTTATAACACTTGAATATATTGTAAACATGTGTAGTATTTATAACACTTGAATATATTGTAAACATGTGTAGTATTTATAACACTTGAATATATTGTAAACATGTGTAGTATTTATAACACTTGAAGATATTGTAAACATGTGTAGTATTTATAACACTTGAAGATATTGTAAACATGTGTAGTATTTATAACACTTGAATATATTGTAAACATGTGTAGTATTTATAACACTTGAATATATTGTAAACATGTGTAGTATTTATAACACTTGAATATATTGTAAACATGTGTAGTATTTATAACACTTGAATATATTGTAAACATGTGTAGTATTTATAACACTTGAAGATATTGTAAACATGTGTAGTATTTATAACACTTGAAGATATTGTAAACATGTGTAGTATTTATAACACTTGAAGATATTGTAAACAAGTACTGTACTCATCACACCTGATGATACTGTAAACATGTACAATATTTATAGACCGCGTCTGTGGTCTGAGTGGTTAGAGCGTCCGCCTCGGAAGCTGGAGGTCGCGGGTTAGATCCCCGGCCGAGTCATACCATAGACGTTGAAATGGCACTATTACATGAGTTACCTCGCTTGGCACTTAGTATTAAAAGGTTAGTGTTAGGACTGGTCGGCTTGGTGTGATGATAATGTAAATACATGTATGCAGTACGATGCCCCAGGGCTAGACATCACTATAAACTGCCACACTGCAGACATAGTAGCGATAAGACTGTAATTGTTAAAGCTAAGTATACAATCAAGATCACCCACCCACCCATCCACCCACTCAATATTTATAACACTTGTTGATATGGAAACAAGTTGATGTATTATGACGATGATATTTTGAACAGGTACAATATTTATTTTCGTGACACATAAAACCCTTTCGTGTAATACGTTCTGTTCAAATAGTACGATAATAGGTAACATAAATTAATACGATAATAGGTTATTTAGTGATTTGAGAATAGACAGGTGTACTCACATATCAGTGAGTTTTCAAGAGAGGTTTTATTGTATTGAATCAAGAGATGTTTTACTAAATTGAAACAAACTTAAAACAATGTTGAACTCAACAAGAGAGATAACTCTAAATTAAGATATTTAAAACTTATGCGGATAAGCGCCCCTTTTGATGGTGCTATCGTCAGTTTCGTCATACAATTGTTTCACTAAATTGAGAGACTTTAAGTTGTCTTTTGATCTTTCAGACAATACCAAAATCTTTTTTTCAGAGGCACAGAGTAGACAGGATGCCAAAACATTCATCATTTTGAAACTAAAATTATTTTTACTCTTAAAAAGAAAAGTCAGGGACCTGAGGAAATCATCAATCGTTCTCCAGAATCTTCTTATGGCAAGTTAAAGACATAATACTCATACTTGATGTCTACTGAAAACTGGTAGAACAATTAATTGAGACCAACCGACAAAATACTATATATGTTTTGATAATATCGGTACAAGATCAAATACGAACACACATCAGACCATTGACCCAGACGGCTTATATTAATTAATAAACGAAGACAATGACCCAGATGGCTTATATTAATTAATAAACGAAGACAATGACCCAGACGGCTTATATTAATTAATAAACGAAGACAATGACCCAGACGGCTTATATTAATTAATAAACGAAGACAATGACCCAGATGGCTTATATTAATTAATAAACGAAGACAATGACCCAGACGGCTTATATTAATTAATAAACGAAGACAATGACCCAGACGGCTTATATTAATTAATAAACGAAGACAATGACCCAGATGGCTTATATTAATTAATAAACGAAGACAATGACCCAGACGGCTTATATTAATTAATAAACGAAGACAATGACCCAGACGGCTTATATTAATTAATAAACGAAGACAATGACCCAGACGGCTTATATTAATTGATAAACGAAGACAATGACCCAGACGGCTTATATTAATTAATAAACGAAGACAATGATGTTTACTTCTAGTCTTCGCATGGTGTTGTCCCATCAGTAGATTTTGGAATATAGCAATATGGAAACAGACTGCATCATGCAGCATACCATATTAAAAGAACTAAGCCACGAGGACCATTTTATGCCAATCAACCCTGATTAATATATACAATATCAGATTCTATAATGGCAAATGAGGTCATTGTAAATAGTTGCATCATGTTACATAATCAGAGTCAATACTCAAACGAAGTGGACCTAAATATAGGAAAGAAAATAAGTTTGAGCCGAAATGTATAATAAAACGGTACCTGATTTTTCTTACATTTGAAGATTTGTTTTCTTTGGTTTATTTTAAAGGTCTGTAAGAGAGAGAGAGAGAGAGAGAGAGAGAGAGAGAGAGAGAGAGAGAGAGAGAGAGAGAGAGAGAGAGAGAGAGAGAGAGAGAGAGAGAGAGAGAGAGAGAGAGAGAGAGAGAGAGAGAGAGAGAGAGAGAGAGATATCAGTTGTTGGTTGTTGATCTATTATTAAATGTTTGAAGGGAAAAGATTATCACAGATTTCGAAAAGACCAAATTCATGTCAACAATATACCTTTGTTATAACATATGTAGCAAAGAGCGTTAATGTAAAAAAAATGTGAGAACATTTATGGACCACACACTATTTTTAAAACATAAAAAAGAACGGTTCGTAGTCTCGTAGACTATCGTGATATTTTAGTCTTGTTTTTCTTAATTATGAACTGAGTAGAGCCCAGGCAAATTATTAAATATTGCCCACGACAAAATATAATCAAACATTCTCAAAATCGGTTTGAATGTTTTCCAATGTTACGCAAACTCTTAGTGAATAAAGTATTTGCTACTATGTGTTATGCAGAAAAACCATAAACATATCTTGCTGCCATCTCAAACGTACCAAGGAAGACCCATCTGTCATGCTTTTTCTTCACTGTGTTCACAGGAAACTTTTGTACAGAAAAAAAACCGCCGTATTTAGTCACTATTGAAATTTAGGAGTTTGTATTTAAACACTATCAATAGATTTTAGAAGGCATTTGTATCACTGTCTGATTCAAACTCAACAGTTGACTATAGGAAAGAAAATACCGGAATATGTCTTTGTATCAGAATTATTGATAAGTTATATAGCTCAGTCATCACGAGCGTTGTATTTCAGATCTAACAACTGACCACTTCAGTCTTGACCACTTCAGTTTTGACCACTTCAGCCGAAGTGTGAGCATCTGTATTGTCTTTTCTTTTGGTTTTCTCTATGACCTGAGACTACACTTGGCCTCTAAAAGGTAGAATATTAAAAACATATACACTCCAGTTAGAAGAAGAGTTAAAATAGTTGTTAAAAAATTGCACGCTAATAAATATGTAAGAAAGCATAAAATGAAAGTAATATTATGGCTAGAGTAGCAGATATTTTCCTTAGTTTCGTATTTTGTATTTCTAACATGTTTCAAATTGACACAGAAAATTCGATGTACACAAAATTAAAAACAAAATTAAAATGTGCTTGCAAACAAACTTGATCTCGAGGAAAATATGGTCGGATAGGCATTTAGTATGCGAAAAAGGCGTACAAAGTGCATGGAGATAGATCTGCAAAACCAAATGTGACCTCAACCTGGTAAAGATAAATAGCTCAGGTGCGATACACAAACCAGCCGCAAATAGATCCCGCACCCCCAGAAAACGCGTATTATCCGTACGTATTTTTTTATACTACATGCTTGAGTATCACCAGTTAAATGTATGGTAAGTCTAGTAGCTTTAGTTCTTACGCCAGAGAATTCCCAAAATTAGCCATTTTGGAACTAAATTCAAAGCATTGGTTCAACTGTTACATGTGAACTAGTACATATTGCCGTTTATGTAATTTATTATCAGGAGTTATCAAAGTTAATGTAATTTATTATCAGGAGTTATCAAAGTTACGTTTTCGTCTAATCTCCCGTTCATATAAACAAATCTTAGAAAAAGATGTTTTAACCCAAATTGAATCTCATCTGAATTCAAACAGTTTTTTTTTTTTTAGCAATGTACAGTCTTATTATTGCCCTTGCCACAGTACTGAAACTACTCTTATGAAAGTAGTTAATGACATTCTCTCTGCTTTGGATGGCGGAAAGATTACAATCCTCACCCTCCTTGATTTGTCTGCAGCACGTGACACAATAGACCATGATATATTAATTCACTGTCTCCAGCATGTATTTGGCATTCACAAAACAGCTTTACAGTGGTTTAAGTCCTACTTAGTCAACTGAACACAAATTATATCTGCAAATGGAATGCACTCCAGCGCAGTTGATCTATGCTGTGGTGTTCCACAGGGTCTGTTCTTGGACCTGTTCCCTTCATTTTATACATTCAGCCGCTCCCAAGTGTCATAGTTCATCATCCAGTGTCTCATCAAATGTAAGCTGATGACACCCAAATCTACAAATCTAGCCACCCAACTTAAGTTGACGCTACCATCCAAGGAGTAGAGAGGTACATTTCTGATCTGAACTCATGGATTGCTTGTAACATGCTAGAGATGAATGATGATAACACTGAGGCCATTCTGATCACAATACAAAAACTTTCTCACTGGCATCCTTTACCTCAAACAATAAATATCAGCAACAGCAACATTAAATTCATACAGACAGTACGAAATCTAGGTGTAACTCTGGATAATTATGTGACATTGCACCAATATGTCATGCACATATCGAAGGCTATATATCTTGAGCTGAGACGCATCAGCTCCATTCGAAAATATCTTTCAGTTGATACCACTAAAAAACGTTCATTAGTACCTTCAAAACTGGACTATTGTAACTCAGTTCTTTCTGGTTCGTCTCATTATCTACTCCAGAAACGTCAAAAGGTTCAAAACACAGCTGCTCGGATCATCCTTTGAGTGTCACGATCAGAGAGCAGCTCTCCGCTGCTCTGTACCCTACGCTGGCTATCCATTCGATCCAGAATCAAACACAAAATGTGTTCTCTGTGTTATGTTTCACTGACGGTCTCAGTCCAACACACCTATCCGACCTCACCCATGTGAACACACCAGCAAGACTCTTACGCTTATCTTCTGACAATCGTATACTCATTATGAAAACTAAATCATATGGACAACGTTCTTTTGCATACAAGGGCCCAGCAACTTGAAAATTAGACACAAGGACACAATGATCCCTTTCAAGAGTGCTCTTAAAACTCACCTTTTTCGACTGCAAGAACAAACTTAAAGATGTAATAATGTTTCCTACTTTAAATATTTTCAGCAATTTTGTGTTTTTCAATTTCATGGTTTTTGTTTTTTGTTATGTTTGTAGTTGTATCATTAAAGATGACGTAAAGCACTTAGAGCGTCTATAGATTAGGCGCTATACGTAGTCATTATTATTATTATTATTATTATTATTATTATTATTATTATTATTATTATTATTATTATTTACTTCTCAAATTAAGCAAGACACAAATTAGTGTCTTGCAGACATTGTTAACGTTTATGTTAAAATTTCGTGTGCATTCATCACTCATCGAAACAACATCTAGTGGATTCTGTAAACCGTTTTCCTAACTGAAAGCCATCGGAACACTAAATTAACGTAGATCTTCTGCATTCGCTGTTTTTTGTTCTTTACTAAATCGTTTCATTATTAATTTTTCCCATTCTTTCTCAAACAGTATCGAAACATCTATTAATCTTTTCCTGATATAAATAAGCGTGAGATTAGTTAAAGCTGTATTGGTTAATATACTATGATTTTTTTTCTTCTGTAACTCATTAGTCCGACAGGAAAGTAATTACATAGCTGTACTCAACATTACCAATTGCGCGCAGATGATTCTAAGGCAACTAACTGCAAGCAAATATTTTCAAACTTCGTAACATTGGTTTCAGTGCACCATCACTTTAACTGCTTTTACATGTGCAATGTTAAAAAAGAAGCCCAGAAGAAGAACACAAAATACATGGAACAACAATAATCTGTTAGTAACAGGTGGTAACTGTGTTTTCGAAAGCGTCTTTTATACACCTGAACCTGTAAAGCGTACGTGCATTTCCGGCGGGTAATTTTTCTATTTAACTTTAATAATACCCTGTTCAATGAGGACAACTGCGTTTTCTCAATAGTTAACGTTCGTATTCAGGGTGTAAATTCAAATTTTGTTACCGTTGTCATGGTGTAGGAAGGGAATTTATTCCAGTCGCCTAGGCACTGCATAACCTACTTGTTTTTCTCTCCCATAAAACACTAAACCAAACCCTGTTTGCTTCAGCATAAATAGTTTGCTACATAATTTGGAAGTACAACTATTTTAACCATTCAGATTGAACGTATAATCTCTTCAGTGTGATATGATGGTATCTTTAACAAGCATTCTCCCCAAACTGTTTATAAAGGTGGTGTTATAATCTCCTTTCTCCTTCATATCAAAATAATATGAACACGACCAGGTAGAAACGGTATGTTTGGAGCTAGCTTTAGTGTGGGTAAATGTAATGGTTATAATGCTGATGGAAATAAATATGGTACATTGATGTGTTTGATCAAGGCACATAACTTAGTGTGGCATCTCTTTCCGTCTACATGGACGTATTTATTGACGTGCGTTTAGATTTAAGTTCTAACCAAAGACACTCCGCACTTTTGGTTAAAATAAACCCACAACAACATAGGAGACTTTTGTTTAAATACCAATTATTGTTATTAGGATATACTCTTATTCCTATCATAAGCGATCATAAATATCTTCTGTCTTTTATAAAGTTATTTTGTAAATTCATTACAAACAAAACATTCATCTAGCTTTTTATTTTGCTAACTTCAGTTTAAGTTATAAGTTAGTTAGGCAATGTAAACCTGAATACATTTTACGTGTGCGATAACAATTTAAGTCATTAGAGATGAATACATTTTATGTGTGAGATAACAATGTAAGTCATTAGAGATGAATACATTTTATGTATGAGATTACAATTTAAGTCATTAGAGATGGATATATTTTATGTGAGATGACAATTTAAGTCATTAGAGATGAATACATTTTATGTGTGAGATAACAATGTAAGTCATTAGAGATGAATATATTTTATGTGTGAGATGACAATGTAAGTCATTAGAGATGAATATATTTTACGTGTGAGATGACAATTTAAGTCATTAGAGATGAATACATTTTATGTGTGAGATAACAATTTAAGTCATTAGAGATGAATACATTTTATGTGAGATGACAATTTAAGTCATTAGAGATGAATACATTTTATGTGTGAGATGACAATTTAAGTCATTATAGATGAATACATTTTATGTGAGATGACAATTTAAGTCATTAGAGATGAATACATTTTATGTGAGATGACAATTTAAGTCATTAGAGAAGAATACATTTTTTTGTGTGAGATGACAATTTAAGTCATTAGAGAAGAATACATTTTTATGTGTGAGATAACAATTTAAGTCATTAGAGATGAATACATTTTATGTGTGAGATAACAACGTAAGTCATTAGAGATGAATACATTTTATGTGTGAGATGACAATTTAAGTCATTAGAGATGAATACATTTTATGTGTGAGATAACAACTTAAGTCATTAGAGATGAATACATTTTATGTGTGAGATAACAATTTAAGTCATTAGAGATGAATACATTTTATGAGTGAGATGACAATTTAAGTCATTAGAGATGAATACATTTTATGTGTGAGATGACAATTTAAGTCATTAGAGATGAATACATTTTATATGAGATGACAATGTAAGTCATTAGAGATGAATACATTTTATGTGTGAGATAACAATTTAAGTCATTAGAGATGAATACATTTTATGAGTGAGATGACAATTTAAGTCATTAGAGATGAATACATTTTATGTGTGAGATGACAATTTAAGTCATTAGAGATGAATACATTTTATATGAGATGACAATTTAAGTCATTAGAGAAGAATACATTTTTATGTGTGAGATGACAATTTAAGTCATTAGAGAAGAATACATTTTTATGTGTGAGATGACAATTTAAGTCATTAGAGATGAATACATTTTATGTGTGAGATAACAATGTAAGTCATTAGAGATGAATACATTTTATGTGTGAGATGACAATTTAAGTCATTAGAGATGAATATATTTTATGTGTGAGATAACAACTTAAGTCATTACAGATGAATACATTTTATGTGTGAGATGACAATGTAAGTCATTAGAGATGAATACATTTTATGTGTGAGATAACAATTTAAGTCATTAGAGATGAATACATTTTATTTGAGATGACAATTTAAGTCATTAGAGATGAATACATTTTATGTGTGAGATAACAATTTAAGTCATTAGAGATGAATTCATTTTATGTGTGAGATAACAATTGAAGTCATTAGAGATGAATACATTTTATGTGTGAGATGACAATTTAAGTCATTATAGATGAATACATTTTATGTGTGAGATGACAATGTAAGTCATTAGAGATGAATACATTTTATGTGTGAGATAACAATGTAAGTCATTAGAGATGAATACATTTTATGTGTGAGATGACAATGTAAGTCATTAGAGATGAATACATTTTATGTGAGATGACAATTTAAATCATTAGAGATGAATACATTTTATGTGTGAGATAACAATGTAAGTCATTAGAAATGAATACATTTTATGTGTGAGATGACAATTTAAGTCATTATAGATGAATACATTTTATGTGAGATGACAATTTAAGTCATTAGAGATGAATACATTTTATGTGAGATGACAATTTAAGTCATTAGAGATGAATACATTTTATGTGTGAGATAACAATGTAAGTCATTAGAGATGAATACATTTTATGTGTGAGACGACAATGTAAGTCATTAGAGATGAATACATTTTATGTGTGAGATGACAATTTAAGTCATTAGAGATGAATACATTTTATGTGTGAGATAACAATTTAAATCATTAGAGATGAATACATTTTATGAGTGAGATGACAATTTAAGTCATTAGAGATGATACATTTTATGTGCGAGATGACAATTTAAGTCAGTAGAGATGAATACATTTTATGTGTGAGATGACAATTTAAGTCATTAGAGAAGAATACATTTTTATGTGTGAGATGACAATTTAAGTCATTAGAGAAGAATACATTTTTATGTGTGAGATGACAATTTAAGTCATTAGAGAAGAATACATTTTTATGTGTGAGATAACAATTTAAGTCATTAGAGATGAATACATTTTATGTGTGAGATGACAATGTAAGTCATTAGAGATGAATACATTTTATGTGTGAGATGACAATTTAAGTCATTAGAGATGAATACATTTTATGTGTGAGATAACAACTTAAGTCATTAGAGATGAATACATTTTATGTGTGAGATGACAATGTAAGTCATTAGAGATGAATACATTTTATTTGAGATGACAATTTAAGTCATTAGAGATGAATACATTTTATGTGTGAGATGACAATTTAAGTCATTAGAGATGAATTCATTTTATGTGTGAGATAACAATGTAAGTCATTAGAGATGAATACATTTTATGTGTGAGATGACAATTTAAGTCATTAGAGATGAATACATTTTATGTGTGAGATAACAATTTAAGTCATTAGAGAAGAATACATTTTATGCGTGAGATAACAATGTAAGTCATTAGAGATGAATACATTTTATGTGTGAGATGACAATTTAAGTCATTAGAGAAGAATACATTTTTATGTGTGAGATGACAATTTAAGTCGTTAGAGAAGAATACATTTTTATGTGTGAGATAACAATTTAAGTCATTAGAGATGAATACATTTTATGTGTGAGATAACAATGTAAGTCATTAGAGATGAATACATTTTATGTGTGAGATGACAATTTAAGTCATTAGAGATGAATACATTTTATGTGTGAGATAACAATGTAAGTCATTAGAGATGAATACATTTTATGTGTGAGATGACAATTTAAGTCATTAGAGATGAATAGATTTTATTTGAGATGACAATTTAAGTCATTAGAGATGAATACATTTTATGTGTGAGATGACAATTTAAGTCATTAGAGATGAATTCATTTTATGTGTGAGATAACAATGTAAGTCATTAGAGATGAATACATTTTATGTGTGAGATGACAATTTAAGTCATTAGAGATAAATACATTTTATGTGTGAGATAACAATTTAAGTCATTAGAGATGAATACATTTTATGTGTGAGATGACAATTTAAGTCATTAGAGAAGAATACATTTTATGCGTGAGATAACAATGTAAGTCATTAGAGATGAATACATTTTATGTGTGAGATGACAATTTAAGTCATTAGAGAAGAATACATTTTTATGTGTGAGATGACAATTTAAGTCATTAGAGAAGAATACATTTTTATGTGTGAGATAACAACTTAAGTCATTAGAGATGAATACATTTTATGTGTGAGATAACAATGTAAGTCATTAGAGATGAATACATTTTATGTGTGAGATGACAATTTAAGTCATTAGAGATGAATACATTTTATGTGTGAGATAAAAATTTAAGTCATTAGAGATGAATACATTTTATGAGTGCGATGACAATTTAAGTCATTAGAGAAGAATACATTTTTATGTGTGAGATAACAATTTAAGTCATTAGAGATGAATACATTTTATGTGTGAGATAACAATTTAAGTCATTAGAGATGAATACATTTTATTTGAGATGACAATTTAAGTCATTAGAGATGAATACATTTTATGTGTGAGATAACAATTTAAGTCATTAGAGATGAATTCATTTTATGTGTGAGATAACAATGTAAGTCATTAGAGATGAATACATTTTATGTGTGAGATGACAATTTAAGTCATTAGAGATGAATACATTTTATGTGAGATGACAATTTAAGTCATTAGAGATGAATACATTTTATGTGAGATGACAATTTAAGTCATTAGAGATGAATACATTTTATGTGTGAGATAACAATGTAAGTCATTAGAGATGAATACATTTTATGTGTGAGACGACAATGTAAGTCATTAGAGATGAATACATTTTATGTGTGAGATGACAATTTAAGTCATTAGAGATGAATACATTTTATGTGTGAGATAACAATTTAAATCATTAGAGATGAATACATTTTATGAGTGAGATGACAATTTAAGTCATTAGAGATGATACATTTTATGTGCGAGATGACAATTTAAGTCAGTAGAGATGAATACATTTTATGTGTGAGATGACAATTTAAGTCATTAGAGAAGAATACATTTTTATGTGTGAGATGACAATTTAAGTCATTAGAGAAGAATACATTTTTATGTGTGAGATGACAATTTAAGTCATTAGAGATGAATACATTTTATGTGTGAGATAACAATGTAAGTCATTAGAGATGAATACATTTTATGTGTGAGATGACAATTTAAGTCATTAGAGATGAATACATTTTATGTGTGAGATAACAATGTAAGTCATTAGAGATGAATACATTTTATGTGTGAGATGACAATTTAAGTCATTAGAGATGAATACATTTTATGTGTGAGATAACAATGTAAGTCATTAGAGATGAATACATTTTATGTGTGAGATGACAATTTAAGTCATTAGAGATGAATAGATTTTATTTGAGATGACAATTTAAGTCATTAGAGATGAATACATTTTATGTGTGAGATGACAATTTAAGTCATTAGAGATGAATTCATTTTATGTGTGAGATAACAATGTAAGTCATTAGAGATGAATACATTTTATGTGTGAGATGACAATTTAAGTCATTAGAGATGAATACATTTTATGTGTGAGATAACAATTTAAGTCATTAGAGATGAATACATTTTATGTGTGAGATGACAATTTAAGTCATTAGAGAAGAATACATTTTATGCGTGAGATAACAATGTAAGTCATTAGAGATGAATACATTTTATGTGTGAGATGACAATTTAAGTCATTAGAGAAGAATACATTTTTATGTGTGAGATGACAATTTAAGTCATTAGAGAAGAATACATTTTTATGTGTGAGATAACAACTTAAGTCATTAGAGATGAATACATTTTATGTGTGAGATAACAATGTAAGTCATTAGAGATGAATACATTTTATGTGTGAGATGACAATTTAAGTCATTAGAGATGAATACATTTTATGTGTGAGATAAAAATTTAAGTCATTAGAGATGAATACATTTTATGAGTGCGATGACAATTTAAGTCATTAGAGAAGAATACATTTTTATGTGTGAGATAACAATTTAAGTCATTAGAGATGAATACATTTTATGTGTGAGATAACAATTTAAGTCATTAGAGATGAATACATTTTATTTGAGATGACAATTTAAGTCATTAGAGATGAATACATTTTATGTGTGAGATAACAATTTAAGTCATTAGAGATGAATTCATTTTATGTGTGAGATAACAATGTAAGTCATTAGAGATGAATACATTTTATGTGTGAGATGACAATTTAAGTCATTAGAGATGAATACATTTTATGTGAGATGACAATTTAAGTCATTAGAGATGAATACATTTTATGTGAGATGACAATTTAAGTCATTAGAGATGAATACATTTTATGTGTGAGATAACAATGTAAGTCATTAGAGATGAATACATTTTATGTGTGAGACGACAATGTAAGTCATTAGAGATGAATACATTTTATGTGTGAGATGACAATTTAAGTCATTAGAGATGAATACATTTTATGTGTGAGATAACAATTTAAATCATTAGAGATGAATACATTTTATGAGTGAGATGACAATTTAAGTCATTAGAGATGATACATTTTATGTGCGAGATGACAATTTAAGTCAGTAGAGATGAATACATTTTATGTGTGAGATGACAATTTAAGTCATTAGAGAAGAATACATTTTTATGTGTGAGATGACAATTTAAGTCATTAGAGAAGAATACATTTTTATGTGTGAGATGACAATTTAAGTCATTAGAGATGAATACATTTTATGTGTGAGATAACAATGTAAGTCATTAGAGATGAATACATTTTATGTGTGAGATGACAATTTAAGTCATTAGAGATGAATACATTTTATGTGTGAGATAACAACTTAAGTCATTAGAGATGAATACATTTTATGTGTGAGATGACAATGTAAGTCATTAGAGATGAATACATTTTATTTGAGATGACAATTTAAGTCATTAGAGATGAATACATTTTATGTGTGAGATGACAATTTAAGTCATTAGAGATGAATTCATTTTATGTGTGAGATAACAATGTAAGTCATTAGAGATGAATACATTTTATGTGTGAGATGACAATTTAAGTCATTAGAGATGAATACATTTTATGTGTGAGATAACAATTTAAGTCATTAGAGATGAATACATTTTATGTGTGAGATGACAATTTAAGTCATTAGAGAAGAATACATTTTATGCGTGAGATAACAATGTAAGTCATTAGAGATGAATACATTTTATGTGTGAGATGACAATTTAAGTCATTAGAGATGAATACATTTTATGTGTGAGATGACAATTTAAGTCATTAGAGATGAATACATTTTATGTGTGAGATGACAATTTAAGTCATTAGAGATGAATACATTTTATGTGAGATGACAATTTAAGTCATTAGAGATGAATACATTTTATGTGTGAGATAACAATGTAAGTCATTAGAGATGAATACATTTTATGTGTGAGACGACAATGTAAGTCATTAGAGATGAATACATTTTATGTGTGAGATGACAATTTAAGTCATTAGAGATGAATACATTTTATGTGTGAGATAACAATTTAAATCATTAGAGATGAATACATTTTATGAGTGAGATGACAATTTAAGTCATTAGAGATGATACATTTTATGTGCGAGATGACAATTTAAGTCAGTAGAGATGAATACATTTTATGTGTGAGATGACAATTTAAGTCATTAGAGAAGAATACATTTTTATGTGTGAGATGACAATTTAAGTCATTAGAGAAGAATACATTTTTATGTGTGAGATGACAATTTAAGTCATTAGAGATGAATACATTTTATGTGTGAGATAACAATGTAAGTCATTAGAGATGAATACATTTTATGTGTGAGATGACAATTTAAGTCATTAGAGATGAATACATTTTATGTGTGAGATAACAACTTAAGTCATTAGAGATGAATACATTTTATGTGTGAGATGACAATGTAAGTCATTAGAGATGAATACATTTTATTTGAGATGACAATTTAAGTCATTAGAGATGAATACATTTTATGTGTGAGATGACAATT
The DNA here is from genome assembly GCA_030141615.1 of Unio pictorum. Lineage (NCBI taxonomy): Eukaryota > Metazoa > Mollusca > Bivalvia > Unionida > Unionidae > Unio > Unio pictorum. Next base: position 1,647,284 of record JARLTB010000257.1, on the reverse strand, counting down.
TAAGTCATTAGAGATGAATTCATTTTATGTGTGAGATAACAATGTAAGTCATTAGAGATGAATACATTTTATGTGTGAGATGACAATTTAAGTCATTAGAGATGAATACATTTTATGTGTGAGATAACAATTTAAGTCATTAGAGATGAATACATTTTATGTGTGAGATGACAATTTAAGTCATTAGAGAAGAATACATTTTATGCGTGAGATAACAATGTAAGTCATTAGAGATGAATACATTTTATGTGTGAGATGACAATTTAAGTCATTAGAGATGAATACATTTTATGTGTGAGATGACAATTTAAGTCATTAGAGATGAATACATTTTATGTGTGAGATAACAATGTAAGTCATTAGAGATGAATACATTTTATGTGTGAAATGACAATTTAAGTCATTAGAGATGAATACATTTTATGTGCGAGATGACAATTTAAGTCATTAGAGATTTTTAACTTCATATTAGATAAATATAGTACAATATTGCATAACCCATGGAGAGTCTAAACAAGGAATTCGATCCAGTTTTAAACAGACTCAATATAATATATGAGCAAACGTCATTAAATCTTAAAGGCATCCAAGATACAGTCAGTGTAGATAAACTAGCGAACATATTCAATGAAGAAGATATAAGCTAGTTCCGTAATGATAACTGATTGAACAGTTCTTGCCAATTGATTGAACAACTGTATGAGTACCTACCATTGGTATTGGAGTAATGATAACTGATTGAACAGTTCTTGCCAATTGATTGAAAAACTGTATGAGTACGTACCATTGGTATTGGAGTAATGATAACTGATTGAACAGTTCTTGCCAATTGATTGAACAACTGTATGAGTACGTACCATTGGTATTGGAGTAATGATAACTGATTGAACAGTTCTTGCCAATTGATTGAACAACTGTATGAGTACCTACCATTGGTATTGGAGTAATGATAACTGATTGAACAGTTCTCGCCTTGCCAGTTGATTGAATAACTGTATGAGTAAATACCATTGGTCATAGTGCATTGATAACTGATTGAACAGTTTTGATTATAGGGACAAATACTTTAAGAAAAAGAATCTTGTATATATTATTTTAATTATTTTTAGATTCATCATTGTTTGTTGTTGACCTTTCGAAATATAAATATTGCAAATTTATCAAATTAGCATGACTTTCAGATAATTGGAACTCTAGCATCAATGCCAATTTTTTTCTTCGAGTGAAGTGATCTTTTCCGTATGATTATCTCCCATTTTCTTAGAGTTCATTTTAATCTGAAAACAAATTATCTAAGTATTATTTCAAACTGTATTTTATTTAATCTGAAAACAAATTATCTAGGTATTATTTCAAACTGTATTTTATTTAATCTGAAAACAAATTATCTAAGTATTATTTCAAACTGTATTTTATTTAATCTGAAAACCAATTATCTAAGTATTATTTCAAACTGTATTTTATTTAATCTGAAAACAAATGATCTAAGTATTATTTCAAACTGTATTTTATTTAATCTGAAAACCAATTATCTAAGTATTATTTCAAACTGTATTTTATTTAATCTGAAAACAAATTATCTAAGTATTATTTCAAACTGTATTTTATTTAATCTGAAAACCAATTATCTAAGTATTATTTCAAACTGTATTTTATTTAATCTGAAAACCAATTATCTAAGTATTATTTCAAACTGTATTTTATTTAATCTGAAAACCAATTATCTAAGTATTATTTCAAACTGTATTTTATTTAATCTGAAAACCAATTATCTAAGTATTATTTCAAACTGTATTTTATTTAATCTGAAAACAAATTATCTAGGTATTATTTCAAACTGTATTTTATTTAATCTGAAAACAAATTATCTAAGTATTATTTCAAACTGTATTTTATTTAATCTGAAAACCAATTATCTAAGTATTATTTCAAACTGTATTTTATTTAATCTGAAAACAAATGATCTAAGTATTATTTCAAACTGTATTTTATTTAATCTGAAAACCAATTATCTAAGTATTATTTCAAACTGTATTTTATTTAATCTGAAAACAAATTATCTAAGTATTATTTCAAACTGTATTTTATTTAATCTGAAAACCAATTATCTAAGTATTATTTCAAACTGTATTTTATTTAATCTGAAAACCAATTATCTAAGTATTATTTCAAACTGTATTTTATTTAATCTGAAAACCAATTATCTAAGTATTATTTCAAACTGTATTTTATTTAATCTGAAAACCAATTATCTAAGTATTATTTCAAACTGTATTTTATTTAATCTGAAAACTTCCTGAAAGTCTAAGTAGTTCTAGCAATGGTTCATGCGTTTTCTTTTTGCCCAGCTCATTATTAATAACGAATCTTTCTGACTGACGGTTGAATTTGCAATAACTGTGTTCAATTTTTATTTGCATTTTTCTATTCCTGTCCCAATTATATATTTCAAATAAGACTTTGCCCATTTCTACTTTATTAAAATAATTACTACATCTATGATTGTGACTGTTGTTCTGAAATGTATGGTTTATATGCATTCATGATGCTGATGGTTATGCAAAAGGCGATACGAAACAAATGCACGATCAAGTTCAAATTGACTACATGCAAGTCAGTTCGATGCTGTAACTAATATCGTAGAACACTTCGATCAAAATGAAACAAAATTGGAGGAATTATTCGACATTCTGGCAAGTCTGGACGCCAAAGAGAATGCCGCAAGAGGCAAAAACAGGTAAAATAATGGTAAAATATGCATCATATCCGAAGGCAGAACCAATGGGAGTATTTATTGAATGATCACGCAACATAATGATACAAAACTGTTATCACCTAGTTCAGTCGATATAAGATCGCAGGATCAAGTGTCTATTGTTACAAAGTGACCAGGTGTCTGAGTTATCATAAAGAACTCGCCTTGACCGATTGCTGTCATCTCACCTTTATCCGTGTTGGTTCTAGTCTCGGGATTGACCAATGCGAGGTTGTCAGAAATCTTCCCATGTGTCGGTTGTTCTACTCTTTTTCAGCCACCAGATATACTGGCCGCCATGTAAAAAGCTTATGCTGAAAATGACGTTAAACCCCCAACAACAACAATAACAACACTTTTGCAAAATGTTACAACCGATTCAGCTAGTCGAGATCTTGAGCTTGCTAAAACTGGGAAATTTAAATATTCTAAGGAACACAGAAGAAACGCGGTTGAACATGTTTTTATTTGTTTTTTTTTTTAAAAAAAAACGAAAACATCGAGAAGACACTGAACGTATAAATAATTAATTGGTGGATAAAGAAATGCAAATTCTGGATGAACGATGTCATGTTTTGCTAAATAACACAAATCATTGTTTGGTCTGACTACTTTATTGGCTAGGTAACAACTGAGTGAGAGCCTGGAAATGACCTGTAACTGTCAGATCGTTTATAGCGACAGAATGTTAATACCGTATATTACCACAAAAAAGTAATAAATTTAGCAAATTCAAAACCGTTTCCGGGCTAAGCAAGCTCTTCTTTGGGGAAAAGAAAGCAACAACTTTCACAAGACAAACATTTTAACACAAAATCCACCATAACTAATGGACTACTACATGTTAGAATCATCGGGGAGTGGGGCAATTTACAACGTAAATATACAACCCTATAAAGTTCTGCAACACTAATAGACTATCGGGTTATTGTGTCTATTACATAGCAAACCAGAATGTTTTGACCTAATTCTAAGTTGTGAACAAAGGTCGGAAACGCATGGTGGCGAGAGGTCACATGATTTGGGAAACCAATCATATCCCGGCAGTTATGTATCCTTCTACCCCTCCTCCTCCTCCTCCTCATCATCATCAGTCTCTTGACCTAGTGTGGTCGTCAAGCCGCTGTGCTGCTGAACATCTGACCAATTCTCTCCACTTGTTTCAATCATGTGCCAATGCCCGTGGCACCTCAAAACTTTTCCTGATCTATTATGTCAGTCCCCTTTTCTTCTGTCTACCTCTCCTTCTACCACTCTGGACGCTGTCCTGCAGGACTGTTGTGGATAAACTGTTGGCTCTAGTGACATGACCATACCATTTCGGCTTTCTCTTTTGGTATAACGGTACCAATTGCGCATGACCAGGTGGGCGGTGCTTAAGGTGTAGGGTCCATTGCAGGCAGTAATAAACGACAAGACAAGCTTTGATTGGTGGATTATGTAAGAGTTGTACTTTCTGTTAGGCTTAAAAAAAAGTTTAGCCTCTTGGCAACATGTGAATTTATGCTAATTCCTAAATAGATCAAATTTTGTATTTTTTATGATTTTTTGAAAATGTAATACACATGACTGAAAATAGGTATGTTGTGACTAGATAACTCATACCCCTGTCTAGTTCCAGCAGAGTTATCTCTCTTAAATGCAATGGAGTACCTGGTTTTGTCATCATCAAATTGACAATCTAACATTGTTCTCTATAACAGTGTGTGAGATGCATGCTAAATTAGGATAGAAAATATATTTATCTCTCCAAATATTAGCATTGAGGTCTATGGAAAAAAAAACAATTGGTACCGTGATACCTTTTGGACGGCGGTGAGGAGGTCTTCATATTGGCCTATTTTGTGCCTGATGGTGTTACGCACTTCTTCATTTGAAATGTGGTCCATGTAAGAGATGCCAAGGATGGTTCTGTAGCATCTCATTTCAAGTGCCTGGATTCTTCGTTGTAATTCTGTTCTGCTGTCAGGTTCCAGGCCTCACATGAATACAGAAAGATTGAGATGACTAGTGCTCTCAATATTCTGATTTTAATTTTCAGACATATTCTTGTCTCTCCAGATGTGTCTTAGCTTTGACATAGCAATGTCAGAGTTATATCAGGAAGTACTTTAAGGTAAGATGTTAAGATAACGGTGTAACGAGGTCATATAAAACAACAATAACAACAGCAATAATAATAATAATAATAATAATAATAATAATAATAATAATAATAATAATAATAATAATAATAACGATAACATTAATGATAATAATAAATAATTATAATAATAAATCTGAAAGAATGTAATCACTTAGGGATATATTGGCGCAAAAATTTGTGCCGGGTGCAAAACCGATGACTTGCTGTAATTTTGGTAAGATTGCTACGGAATGGTTAGATCTTTTCTTTTAGGCCTTGTATGTGTGCGTTCTATGTCTGCCCACTCCAGGTAAGATTCAGTCGATGACATCTCGATGGACTCTACTGAATGTCTATTCGAATTGTAGTGGTTGGCGACTTCGCGTTGATTTTGTTGCGAATGTGTGGCTTTTGTGATTATTAATTAGTTTCCTGAAATCAATGAGCTCACGAAACAAATTTCCAAGCACTCGCAAAAGGGACGAGTGAGTTGCCAGAATTACCAGTCCCTGTCCTCGTTATAATCATCGCAGTATACTTTTCCACTACCCTGCTTACAATTTTACTCTGGAACCACACGAAACATGGATACTAAAACAAACCTTGAACATATTATGTTCTAATCTCTTTAGTTAAACACACACACACACACACACACACACACACACACACACACATATATATATATATATATATATATATATATATATATATATATATATATATATATATATATATATATATATATATATATATATATATATATATATATATAAGGAACAAGGTTTGTAAATCGAACAATGACAGTTACACATTTGTGAGCTGAATTCGTGTATACCGTGAAACGTGTCAGTATTCTAGGGGTCGTCATATTCCTTTTTAACAGGCTGTCACGCATCTGAAAGAGTTTACGATTTTTAGGAAGTTAAGTGACTTTTAAAATGCTAACATTGCATGATTTTCGTCTGGTCAGATATCGCTGCCTTTGTCCCCGATCACCGGTATTTTCAAGACTGGGGGTTTGTTAGTACACTGTGACGCTAAAAAAAGACACCAATTTATTTATATAAGCATATTGTTACTTTTCGCGTGATCAATGTCAGTAACTCAGACATACATACATCAAATAATGTAAATCTTAGTATTCATTAACTTTCACACATAGGTTACAAACATTTTTCAACTCTGATCTATAATAATGCAGACTGGAGCGTTAAGCAGCGTCTGGAAAATAAAAACACTGCGTTACTATATTTAGCAAGGTATTTCTTAGAAATTTTTTTTACAATTTTCTGACACCAAATCTGGAAGAACTTTGTCTGTTATGACTTTTTAAATACTGAACACAATTTCGTTCTAAACGACTGCGATGTTTATTCGACAGTGAATGTATTCGTTTTAACTCTCAGTACTGTAATATTTATAGCAGGATAACTGTATTAGTTTTAAGTCTGTACTGCAATGTCTATAGCAGGATAATTGTATTAGTTTTAACTCTCTGTACTGTAATATTTATAGCACGATAATTGTATTAGTTTTAACTCACTGTACTGTAATATTTATAGCAGTATAATTGTATTAGTTTTAACTCTCTGTACTGTAATGTCTATAACAGGATAATTGTATTAGTTTTAACTCTCTGTACTGTAATGTTTATAGCGGGGTAATTGTATTAGTTTTAAGTCTGTTCTGCAATGTCTATAGCAGGATAATTGTATTAGTTTTAACTTTCTGTACTGTAATATTTATAGCAGGATAATTGTATTAGTTTTAACTCTCTGTATTGTACTGTTTATAGCAGGATAATTTTATTAGCTTTAACTTTGTATTGTAATATTTATAGCAGGATAACTGTATTAATTTTAACTCTCTGTACTGTAATATTTATAATAAGAATAAGAATAAGAATTCTTTATTTCAGACTATAAAGTCCATACCTCGAAATTAAAAAATAAAGTTTTATTAAAAAACCATTTTAAACATAAAAGTACATATAAAAGTATATTGTTACGTATATTTCATTTAAGTCATTTATTTTTATTTTAATGGTTTGTTTGTCAGATTCAAATTTGACATTTTAAGTTTGAGATTCATTCATTGGGAGATGACCTGTACTCTACAAATAAACACCAGATGTTGATCTCATTTCTGACCTGGATTCAGAGGTGTAAACAAGCTTTTAAAATGATTGGTTGATTCTAAGGACATTATGGAGCTTTGTTATAAACATATTTCTATTTTTAGTTCTTGAGAGTAAAAATAACTGATTCTCATCTGGGTCATACGGTGTGTACGAGATTTTTTTAACGTAAATTTGTTCTAAAGATTCTAGAAGATCATGTGACTCCTTCCTTGTTTACGTAAAAACAGTTATATAAATTATGTTTTGGAGCGAACTATTTAGTAGAAGTTGGACTGTTAGAATACTAAGTTGTGTGTCGTTTTGAGTTATTTTAAATTACCTTGTACTGGAAATTATTTCAATTCGTTTGGATCAAGAGGATTTATTTTGTTATTTATCTGGAAAATAATTGTGCTCATTGAATTTCATAAGACCAGAACTGACTTCATCACGTGACATCGTCTTCCATCTTGGATGGTTCACTAAGATTCGAACTTGGAATTATTAGGACATTTTATTACCAGGACTTTTGCAATTTCACTAGTGGATTATATTTTAAATTATTTTTGGATTAATTTTGGAATTGATTCTTAAACCCGTAAGTTTATTTTTCTTTTCTGGAAAATATTTGTGATCAAAAAATTGTTTATTAAGTTTTTAAAAGCTTGTTATTTTCACTATATATCTATATATATATATATATATATATATATATATATATATATATATATATATATATATATATATATATATATATATATATATATATCAACATCTACAACTATTAACTGCGTCATGCATTATTAATAATACAAATTAAATGACACATTTAATGAGCAATTTGTTCCATCTTAATACAAAGATATTTAAAATTACAGTTTTTACTATTAGATATTCTTGTCATCATACATACTTTCTCATTATTTCATCAAAACTGAATACATTATAGTTAACAAACATGTTGGAGGCACTGTTCCACCTTGGAAGACCTAATAGAAAACGCAGGATAATTGTATTAGTTTTAACTCTCTGTACTGTAATATTTATAGCAGGATAATTGTATTAGTTTTAACTCTCTGTACTGTAATGTTTTATAACAGGATAATTGTATTAGTTTTAACTCTCTGTAATGTAATATTTATAGCAGGATAATTGTATTAGTTTTAAACTCTCTGTACTGTACTATTTATAGCAGGATAATTGTATTAGTTTTAACTCTCTGTACTGTAATATTTATAGCAGGATAATTGTATTAGTTTTAACTCTCTGTACTGTAATGTTTTATAACAGGATAATTGTATTAGTTTTAACTCTCTGTACTGTAATATTTATAGCAGGATAATTGTATTAGTTTTAACTCTCTGTACTGTAATGTCTATAACAGGATAATTGTATTAGTTTTAACTCTCTGTACTGTAATATTTATAGCAGGATAATTGTATTAGTTTTAACTCTCTGTACTGTAATGTCTATAACAGGATAATTGTATTAGTTTTAACTCTCTGTACTGTAATGTCTATAACAGGATAATTGTATTAGTTTTAACTCTCTGTACTGTAATGTTTTATAGCAGGATAATTGTATTAGTTTTAACTCTCTGTACTGTACTATTTATAGCAGGATAACTGTATTAGTTTTAACTCTCTGTACTGTAATGTTTTATAGCAGGATAATTGTATTAGTTTTAACTCTCTGTACTGTAATGTCTATAGCAGGAAAATTGTGTTAGTTTTAACTCTCTGTACTGTAATGTTTTATAGCAGGATAATTGTATTAGTTTTAACTCTCTGTACTGTGACAGCATCACAGCATGGTCCAGGAAACGTTTTGCGTAGTCATATGTATTGGCACATCATTGAGACAAGTGGAGGGAACTGGTCAGATGTTTAGCAGCACATTGCTATGGAGGGGGATTACCGCCATAATTCTATGCATGTATTTTGTAATCTTCTTTGATGCGTTATTGTAAATTGCTGTTTGCAAGTGCTACTTTCATAATTCTATCCATGTATATTGTTATCTTTATTGTTGCAAACTGTACGTGGCAACTTGCAAGTGCTACTTTCCTTCTGCATAATTGTAAATGGCTGCTTGCAAGTGCTACATTCCTAATTCCATCCATGTATATTGTATTCTTCATTGATGCAAACGGTAAAGGGCTAGTTTCAATTGCTTAGATCTACTTTCCTTCTGCGTCATGGTATCTTGCTGTTTTTTTTGCCAAACGTTGAATTCATTCTGTAGTTTGTCGTATGGCAAAATCTGGGTCAGTTATTACAAGTATTAATATTCTATTTATAAATTTGCTATATCGCAAATTACATCGTTCCAGCTGTTGATTTTATTCTTCATTTTACAGATTTTGCCTTGCAACACCGTAACTCCAAAATGTTCTCTTCGTCCATGCATTATGACAAACTGCATCATGTAAAATGATGATCATAATGTAGTATCACGCATGTCGCAAGTGAGCATAAAGGAAGTTGGCATAAAATAATGCCTCATTATGACAACAGATAACGCTGTGAAATGTCAATTTGTTACAAAATTACTACTCCCCTAACTATAGCGACACAAGGTTACAGAGGCGTAGCTGGGGGGGGGGGGGGGGCAGAGGCGTAGCTAGGTGGGAGCAGGGGGTACATATGTCCCCGGGCGCCAAGGTACAGGGGCGCCAAAATGAGGCTTACAACGTTACATTATAATAAGTAAACAAAGGTAATAAATCGGTCACAAGATCGCTGGGGCGCCAATTTTATAGTTTGTCCCCGGGCGCAAAATATCATAGCTACGCCTCGGGTGGGAGGGGGGCAGGGGGGTACATATGTCCCCGGGCGCCATACTAGTGGGGGCGCCAAAATGGGCTTTGAAATAGGTTGTAACGGGTAATGGTGATTTTATTGATGAAAATAATGGGTTTCAGAGTTGAGGTGGGGGGGGGGGGGATGAATATTGTCCCCGGGCGCCAAACACTCTAGCTACGCCTCTGCAAGGTTATACCATTTTACGGTATTGCTGGGCGTCTATTTTAAAATATTGTACGTATAATTTACCGCAACCTGTATTATAGGATGATAGGGTATAACAGCATACAAACAAAATTAAAACGATATTACATACTGTCATACCTGCATGAACTCCAAGTTGCTGAGACATCTTTCCGATCGTTCTCAAAATAAATATGTTGAGAATTATATGGCCTAAATTGTTCTAGAAGTTGATTTTGGGTGTACCCCTATATAAATTTAAAAAATGGGGTGTCAAGGGTCAGAGGAAACTGACTAATTTTGGACATGCTATGTGATTTAGTTTTCCGATATTATTCGTGCCTTTTTTTTTAACTGAAAGGAAAATATTAAATATTTTTAGCCCAATTATATATATATATATATATATATATATATATATATATATATATATATATATATATATATATATATATATATATATATACACACATATGAATGCTGCTATCGGGGGATATACTTGCATAAAACCAATCATTCGGGGACATTTGCTTTTCAGATGGTTTAAACATAATTATTTAATGTTTATTTGGTGGCTGCCTTTTTAGTTATCAAGTTGAAGAACAAAATTAAATCACACTGATAATTCACTTCAAAATATATCATATATATATATATATATATATATATATATATATATATATATATATATATATATATATATGTCCCCTGACAGTTGTCCCCCGATAGTCAAATCCTTTTTGTCCATGCTGATTGCCAAACTTTAGGGTACAATGTATATATTATTATACATGTACTAACAATGTCATTGGGGGCCTTACTATATATATATCCACCTATTCGGGTACAATCACAAATATATAGAGGGTATTTGCTTGAAACAAGTGAATAATGGATATATTTCATAGAGTGGGTGAAAAACTCAAGTCTTTTCATGAGCAACTATTATATTTTTGTTATGATCAAGCATATTGTCTAACAACTTTTATAACACACTAAAGTAGCATATTTCTTAACGCATCCCCTAAATGTCAGCAATTTAAAATGCTCCTTCCCCATGCAAGGTAAATAAGCTGATAAATACAAAGCAAAGAAAAAAGAAACATGTTTATCATTGGTTGGATTTTAACCGCAGTCATTAAGTTTTCCAGATGGCCATCTGTCACAGAATTAGGCGAAAATTTGAACTGATTTTTGTTGTTCTTGATTTGCAAACGAAACTCACCATTTTCTTGATTTCGTCGTACACTCATTACCTGGGGTGATTAAGTGGCGTGTAACGATTTGCATGTGCCAATTTGTAATTTACATGAAATCCGAAATACTCGTTGTACGTGGTGCACGTTAAGCTCGATGTGATTTATGTTCACCTATAGAGAGTATATAAGGCTAAGGATTTCTCATTATTATTTACGGGAACCCAAATATCTAATCGAAGGATAGATAACCTCGTCTTGCAAATCTCCAGCCAAAGGGGTGAGTGTTAAATTTACATTTCGTTTTATTGTGAATTTTATTCAGATTATCATTTCGTATAATGATGCCTTTATTGCAATGAACGTGGAATATTTGGAATTACTAGTCACTTTTAGACTTTAAATGAAATATCGTAATCTACAGCTTAGATTATTTTTGAGACAACTATTATTAGTCTGGTTTTGTTTATTATAGTTGATTCCGGAGATCTAATAACATCTTTGATTCCGTAGATCTGATAACATCTGACAATCACTGATTCAGTCTGATTCCAGCTGATTCCGTCGTTGATACCGTAGAAGTTCATCACTGATAGCGCATCTAATAACATCGTTGATACCGTCTCTGATACCGTAGCTGCTAACATAGTTGTTACATTGTTTCTGATACCGTAGCTGCTAATAACATCGTTGATACCGTAGCTGCTAATAACATCGTTGATACCGTAGCTGTTAACACATCTGATACCATCTTTTGATAAACGTCTTTGATATCGTTTGATTTGTTGTGGGACATCTATTGTTTGTTCTGGAACATCTCTGTATAAATATCTGAATGTGCTTGTGCCGTTAATTTGTGCAAACGGAATTGAAGTATCTGTCTGTGTGTCGAAATGTCTGTTCGTCAATATCTGTGTAACGTGTAAATATCCGGAAAGCTAGAAGTCCGAGTGTCGGAGCTGTCTTAGAGTTGTAAAACGTCCGGGTAGACATCTAGGGGAGTGAGGAACCGTTGGTTCGGGTAGATGTTGTATGCTGTCTGAACGTATAACTGTGGTGGATCCGTGTAGGGAAACGTCCGATAATAGTATTGGTCAACCCTCGGTTCTCGGGGAAACTGGGAGACGATTCAACTGTTGCTGAATCGTGCGGTTATACAGGGGAGACACATAGGTGTATTGAAATTATAATATAATTTAATACATTGTTGTATTTGCATGCTTATGTCAGATCGCAATAATATTTCAAGTGATCACATAGATATCAATAAAAGCTAGCAACTTGATTCAATACAAGTATATGATCGTGCTAGTTATCGCAATCCATCGTGCGATAGATAGTTTGTCGTTTGTGTTTATTTTTTTTCGTAAATCATTCTTGCATTTATTTAACTTTCGTAAAGGATTCTTGGATCTGTGTATAATCCAAGAGATCCCTTTACATCTGAGATTCCTTTTGTATTGTTATTTAATTTGTTCATGTATTGTGAATGGTTGTGAGTGTAATTGTGGGTTGAGTGCATGAATTATTGTGTTGTTACATCTGTATTTTTTCATTTATAATTTATTACATAAATTTATATTTTCTTTCACAAATTGTGTTTGTATTGTTCATTTAATCCACCCTCCTCTCGGTAACAATTCTGTTACACCATCTTTACCTTTACATTACACAAGCATCATGAAACATTGAAATTTCTTGTATATAATATCTAATGATGGCTGGTGAATAGTTTTTTTCCTCACTCTATCACAGATAATTCACTTGTAAAATTCAGTAATTCACTGCCTAGCATACAATAAATATATACATTAATTAATTATGTATATTTACTAACAAATATCTTACTTCCCTTTACAAAGTTCCTTATTCATTTGTGGTAACCAAATATGCTATGTTTTCTAAAGACTCCATATAGTGTTATAAACCTATAGATTATCCTTCATGTTACTTTAAAAGTTTTCTGTCTCAAGAAATATCCACAATGAATCAGTATATTTATTTTTTCAAACCTGTTTTATTGAAATTGTTACATTAACCATTTAGATATAATTACACTTTAAATGCATCGTAAAATGGTTTGGATAATTTGATTTTCATGTTCTGAAACTGAAAACAGTCATTTATAATAAATGTCCCTTGTGCAAATGGTAAATACTCCCGGCATTTAAAATTATATTTTAACCTTTATATATTTTAAATGTTATTTTTTTTTCTGAGATTTTCCATCAGTTGACTAAATACAGTGTTATTTTTCATTTATAATATCTTTCTCAAAACCATTTGTTTCTTTATTTCTCAAATTTGTATTCAGTTCAATGTTGGGTTTATATCATGTTTGTTATTCAAACAAGACAACGCTGTGTATCGTTTCCCTTTTTGTTTCCATAACCATATGTAAAGCTTTCTATCATCAATAACAAATATCTTCTTGTTTTTCAATGCATATAACATAACAGTTTTGGTACAGTTCAGTTTGTAACTTTGAAATAATTTATCAACTTCTTTTTCATAAAGATATAACATTTTCATTGGAAATCATTTTCTCTGGTGCTAATGGGTAACCAATGAAATAGTCATAAAAATATAATTTAAGCACCAAAAACACTTAAAAATATCATAGTTATCTTATATTTTAAATTGATTTTTTCCCATCATGCCATGCAACGACTCCATGTTTGTATGTAATTTGATTGCTAATTACACATCTTACTCCAGTCACAAACATCAGGAACAGGCCATAATCTGGTACAAATTCAAGTTTTACACCTAATATATCTTTAACCTTATATCTTGTGATAATCAAGGAAAACTGAATGACCTAACTTTATGAACTCATTGCATATTAATATAGAGATTGTATGTACCCATATGTAATAAACCTCAATATGAAAATGCTATGTCTAATTATTATTCAAAGATTTACTTGTCTAATGAATTTCCAGATAAACTGAAGAATTCAAATGAAATTAAAAAACGTGGCATATGATGGTATAAGGATACGCTGCTTAATTGGGATAACTTATTATTTTATGCTAAGATTTACATTCCATTAGGTGTCATTTTCCTCCAGTCCAAGTACATAAGTGGGTCCTAATCTTAGATTAAAGGCTGTTAAATGGTTAAATGAATCTTGGATTCATCTAATTTGTCATCTAATTAAATTAAATCAAACAATTTTGACAATAAGTAGATCATCAGACCTGGATCCAATTGTTTACAAAATACTATTAATAATTCTTTATTTACAGAGGGAACTGATTTAGATGAAAATAATTTTACCTTGAGGTCCTCTAAAAAGGTGAAACAATATACATCATGCAAAAAGTTAATAGAAATTACTGTTTTGTTCAACATGTCTTGAGTAAAATAAATTTGACTTAAATATCATCTCTTTTAAATACTAATATTTTTGGCAGCTTTTACGGCCTATAAAATCTTTTCCCACAAAAATATACCAGAGTATTGGAAACATTTTAAATTTGTTAAATTCTTGACTTTGATGGAAGAAGGTTTCATATGTAATGTTGATCTTAAATGGTATCAAGTGTCGAGTAACAGTTTAATAACTCCTGTAGGTACTCTGGAGTAGCTCCATTTAGACATTATGCACAAGGTATGTCAGATGAAAATCAATCTTTTCATATGTTTTAAGCCATTTCAGTACTGTAAAAAAGGCTTTTAGTTTAAACATTTAATTTTATAACTGTGTAGTTCAAGATTATAAGTTCTGTAATACAGATAGTAAAAGATTAGAATGAAAACCAATGGTTTGTTTTTCTTCTTTTGATGATACAAACATTGCAAATATATGTGAATATATAGCAGATGAAATGGAGTTATGACAATAATTTTAAATTGTTGAAGTCATAGTGAAAATTCTCTTAGCTAAAATATCAGTATTTAGGCATGGTATATAGAGCACAAAGATTAAAAATAAGGAAGTTGATAAAAGAGGAGAAGAAATAAAAAGAAGTTACAAGCAGATACTTAATTAAAATGTGTATGGCATTGTGTATGAAATTGCAAAAATAAGGAGGAAAGAAAGGGGAAGAAATTAAGAAAGTTACAAAAGAGGCAGATATAAAGTGAACTGTACTGCTTAATAGAGTGACTTACATAACTGACATTGTATGTAGATGTTCAGAATGAAAAGTACACAAAAAAACATTATTTTGCATAAAGTTTTTCTGGATTAAAAAGAAATAATACAAACTCTATACTCATAAGATTTTTATGTAAATGTTATTACATACTATGTTTCAACAATGCAATGAAAAAAGAACACACATTAAAAGTAATATTTGTTTATTCAGCATATTTCATCCACAACCAAACATGAACTTTATTGCCAAATGAGCTAAAAATGTAAAAGGTGAGGATGTACTATATAAATATCTGTTCAAGGTACACAATAGCCAACTGATGACTGACAATGCACAACCACACTAAAAGCTCACTCTTAATGAAGCAATCAGATACTGTGAATTCATTTAACTTTGTGGTTTAGTGAAAGATTTCATTTTTATGGATACTTAATTTTGTGTACTGTGTAAAGTCATGGATACTGAATTTTGTGTACTGAGTAAATTCACAGACATATAATTTGGTGTACTGGGTAAGGGATCCCACAGTTTTTGCAAAATAAATGGCCATAAGCTGCACATAAAGTTAAAACACGCAAATTAAAACAAAATGGTGTGTCTGAGAATGCAAATGTGTATTTGTCATTAGTGAATAGGACTTATTTTACATAGGAAAATACAGTATATAAGCCACAAAACATTTACCAAATTTGATGATCCTAGCATAAACCAAGCTAGAGGTAAGAGGCTCATGTGGGTCTGAGATCACTCACATGACCAACAAAATAATTAGGGTACAAAGTTAATGTACGAGAACTTTTGATTCACATTTTGTAACTAGAGGAAGGAGTGATACAATTAAAAAACAAGGTTTCAGTAGTTTTTTGTGAGGTATACAAGGGTTTAAATGATATAGTGAATCTCATAGCCCAATGTATATAGGTGTGCACTTTTGTCACAGTTACTATTAAGCATAAGAGGGTCACTACCACTGAAACACACCTCAAAATTTTGGAGATTCTATAAATAAATGACAATTCAAAAAGTAAATAAGAGCCTCTTGGATGAACTGATGCTATACTGGCCGAAAATAATTTTCTGGACATCAACATAACAGCATTTTTTCTTTTTAACCAATAAGTGTTGAAACCATTGCTGATATTCTTGAGCAAAAACAAGATTTTCAAAGTAGTTACTGTGACAGCCATACTGGGCTTAAAATTATTACCATTTCATTTGGGACCAACTAGACATCATCTGAAGTCTTTTGGTGAAAACCCATGTCAACAAGACCATCTTTTCAGTAGGAGTACCAAGATGGATGTCATATCAGCCATATTAGATATAAGATTGGCACCATCTTCATTTAGAACCAGCAAGACATTGTAATCAGTCTTTTATTGAAAACCACATGTTGATATGGCTATCCATTTAAGAGAAGCAGCAATAAAAAGATATTCAAGATGGTCTCTGTGTCAAGTTTTATGTAAATCATCCAAGTAGTTCAGAACGAGTAACAAAAATAAATTTATGCTCATAGACGGATGATGGACAACTGGCCAACCCACAAGATCATGTTTTATGACCATAGACTAAAAATCTGTGGGGCTAAATTAGTGGGGCTAAAAATCAGAGGCCTTCTAAAAATCATGGAGCAAATATACATGTACATAATCATAAACAAGATCAATTAATCAACTACATATAATACTGTCATTCAACCCCACCCAACACCGAGTCTAAAGCTTTGTCCAAGTGCCAAAAACCAAGAGTCAACTTTATTGGAATACACTAAATACAAACTCTGCTAAAAATTCATTTGCATATGTACATAGGATCAATATATTGTAAATATACAAGATATTAGTTGGTCGGAATAATATTTCCTAGTGAAGCTGGGCAGCAAAAGTTTTCATATTGAACCTTCAACACCCACAACCAAGTTTTTTTCCCCTCTCAGAAATGGAAAGGTGGAATAGACAGAGAAAGGAAGATTGTTAGAGCCAGATGTTTGTATTCTGATTTGAATGACAAGGTTTTGAATGGTTTTGCACCGGTCGAATGATCCAAGAAAAAGCGATAATTTTGTCAGTTGTAATGGGATATGATGACTTTACCGCAAGTAACGGATGGTTGCATAAATTTCAAGTCTGACACAATATTAAGTGTTCTGTCCTTAGCGGAGAATCAGTTAAGAATGTTAAGAATGAATTTGTCGAAGATTGGAACAAAAGATTGAATGATATATGCAAGAGATATGACAGCAAGGATATTTTTAATTGTGACAAAACAGGCTGCTTTTTTTTAGACTGCTGCCAACAAGGTCGCGGGTACGAAAAAGGGGATTCATGTAAATGCTATTCACATTTGTCACCCCCCTCTAGAAAGGCCACTTTCCTGCTGCAATAGGGGTGGCCTTATAACAGGGGGACTACTGTATATATGTACTTGTATGTTTTAATGATCCAATTTTACAAAATGTGTATAATAGAGTCTCCTGCTGGTGTAAATTCTGATTTCTGCCCATACTGAATTGCAAGTCCACTTGACACATTTTATTCCAGTGTGAAAAAATAGCAAAGTCATGCACTCCGTATCTACCTACATAAGAAAATGGTCAAGAGTTTCAGTGTTATGTTTTCCATATGAAAAACGCGTTTGTCAGGGACTGACATTCTACTGGCCAAAAAGAATTTCCAGGAATTCAAGATAAGAACCTTTCAAAATAATTTTAATTGCTGAGTATTGAAGTCCTCTCTAATATTCTTCAGCAATAGCAAGATTTTCAAACTAGCTGTTCATTTAGGACCAACAAGACATGAAAGGAAGTCTTCTGGTGGAAACCTCAAGATGACATGACTTACCGTATTTTCGCGCATATATGACGCACCCAAATATAAGACGCACCCGTATATAAGACGCGGGTTTTGATGCTTTGTGTAAAAATATTTTACATAAGACGCACCCATATAAAAGACGCGGGTTTTCTCGATTTGTGTAAAACAAAAATTACATAAGACGCACGCGGCCTGCCATCTGCCGCACTGAGCAATTTATATCCAGTGGTTTCCTTTCCTTTATCATAAATGAAAATTTGTCCAATGTTTCATCACCCGTCGGATGTAGCATATATAAACGTGGGAATAGTATCTTGTTACCGGTATATATAAGTGAGAGATCAATTTGCATTTTTAAAATTTATAAAATTGTCACGATGCCGAAGCTAAAGTCATATACAGCCGACTTTAAATTAGACGAAACTGATGACGATGAAAATGAAGATGAATAGAACAATACGGTACATTGATGTTTGATCAAGTCACACACTATTTAGTAACAGTTTATTATATTGTGTTTAATAAAAATTTTAAATATATGGTATTACTGATTTTCATATTTAAGTCCAATATTGAATAAATTCTTGTCTTGTTTTCGAACTATTTAGTCTTGTCTTGTTTTCGAACGCACCCACCAAAGATACTAAAAATTTACCGGTAAGTATCTTTGAACCCAACCGGATGTATAGGTAATATAGCCGCCGTAGTTTTTGCTGTGATAATTAATAACAATAAACAAAACTATTTAAACATACTATATTATTTAAATTTAAAACATTTACTCCGACTAAACGTAGATCTGCAATAACTACGGTATACAAAACATTGAAACGACAGGATTTTAAATTTGAAGTGGCCTGCATTAGATTGGTACACGTGGTAATTACTGAACACTTACCCAACTGTTTTTACAACTAGGAATGAAAATCATGAAACGTGAATATCGACCGCAAAAATCGTCATTCAATATCACACACTGTACCGGTCATTCGTGTTAAAAAAATACCGTATTTTCGCGCATATACCCGTATATAAGACGCGGGTTTTGACGATTTGTGTAAAAATATTTTACATAAGACGCACCCATATATAAGACGCATCACTTTTTGCGTGGTGTGTAAAATGTTGGATAAGACGCGCCTAATATACGCGAAAATACGGTACTGTTCTTTTGGAGTAATGAAGAGATTTTCAAGATGGCTGCCATGATGACCATATTGGAAAACAGGTTGGCACCATTTACACTTAGGACAAGCAAAACATTACAAGTCTTTTGGTGAAATAACAATATCGATATGACTAGACATCTGGAAGTAGCAACAAGATACTCAAGATGACCATTATGGTGGCCATATTGGAAGTCAGATCAGCTAACTTGACATGGTAAAGAAGTTTTTCAGTGAAAACCCAATGCCAATATGACCCTTCATTCAGGAGAAGTAGTGATAACAAGATTTTCAAGATGGTAACTGAAGCAGCCATATAAGATATCTCAGCAACATTTTCATTCAGGCCCAACTAGATATTACAAGAAGTCATTTAGTATAAAAAAACAAACATGCCAAGATGACCATCCGTTCAGGAAGATCAGCGACAAGATTTCAAGATAGCCACTACAGTGGCCTTACTGGATGTGCAAGTGACACTATTTTGATTTAGGACCAATATGTATGTGGGATGAAGGTGTAAAGGATAAAGTTTCATTGAAATCCTGAAGTAGTTTAGAAGGCAGAGCGATAACAAGATTGTGCCAATGAATGGACTGATGACATACTGTTACGATATACAGTAAATAGACTTACTGAGAGCATATTTAGATTAACACCGTACTATCAATGTTTACTGTGTACTACGTCATCAAAGGTTGTTGATTAAAGCTACCACATGAAACATGGTGTCAGATGTGAAACCAGACAATATTTTCACCAAATGCAGGCTGAATTAAACGTTGTCGACATCAGGAAGGAATCGGGTATACACAGGAATATACGGACTACGTGACTGTTAAACAAATTCTGGATCTATCGTGTTTTAATACCGGAATCGAGTGTTTTGTGACTTGTGATCGTCGTCCTCGTGTTTTCCTGCGAAACTTCACGGTTGGCTGACCCGCTTCAAGATGGCTTCAGGTAAACTTCCAGTGCCTTTTCCAATGGAAGTGAAGGGTAATCTAAGGGATAACTGGACTTTCTTTGAATCTCAATGGGACAATTATGAGATAGCAACAGGTCTGGATAAAAAAGAAGACAATATTCGCGCAGCTACTCTGTTGAGTGTTATGGGCAGAGAATGCTATCGAATTTTTCAACATTTAGATATTCCGGACGGCGATCGGAAGAAGGTGAGTACAATACTCAAAGCACTAAAGGAACATTTCATTCCAAAGACAAACGCCATATATGAACGATATGTTTTCAATACATCCGATCAATTACAAAACGAAGGTGTAGACGTCTACGTTACCAAGGGTATCTCCAACTCATGTGAATTTGGCACGCTACAAAGCCAAATGATTCGTGATAGAATAGTGTTAGGCACCAGAGACAGTGGAGCAAGGTCACGCATGCTTCGTGAACTGGACTTAACACTTGAGAAAGCGGTAGACATGTGTAGAGCTAGCGAGATAGCAGATAGCCAAATGAGGAAACTTTCTTCTACCGAAGAAGTGAACTTTGCGTCGAAACAAAAAGTCAAACATGAAAAATAGAAGCGTACTTCAGAAATGGAAGAACAGAGTAACTGTCGGTACTGTGGTGGAACACACGCCAAGCGAGAATGTCCAGCGTATGGAAAGGTGTGCTCAAAATGCATGAAAAAGAACCATTTTGCAAAAGTCTGTCTTCAAAGCTCGAGACCAAAAGTTAACAGTGTAGAAGAAACGGACAGTAGTAGTGATGAGTCAATCTATACACTGAATGCCCTTACCGATAAGCAGTGGTTTGTAAACGTAACCATGTCAATGCCGAACACTCCAAATAATAAGTCAATCAAGTGTCAAATAGACACTGGTGCGTCATGCAACGTAATATCAATCTGTGTTCTATCACGCATAGCAAAACAGAAAAAGCCAAGAATGGTGCCAACAAAAACGAAGCTGAAATTATATGATGGGAGCACATTATTACCAGTTGGAAAATGCGTAATTAAATGTACTGTAGGTCAAGTAAAAAAAACAACTGGAATTTCATGTTGTGGAGATTGCCGGCAAAGATGCTTCAACATTATTGTCAGCAGCAGCTAGCGTAAAGTTGGGCATCATCACTGTAAACGTGGTAAACAGTGTGGTGCAAACTACCGAGACAATGCTAACCAAGGAAGTCATTTTGGAAGATTATAGTGATGTGTTTGATGGCCTTGGATGCCTACCAGGGACATACAGCAGTGAAATAGATAAAACTATAAAACCGGTTCAGCATCAGCCTAGACGGGTACCAGTTGCCCAGAAAGCAGAAGTGAAAGCAGAAATCGAACGACTAGTGACCAAAGGGATCATTACAAAAGTGGTGGAACCTACTGACTGGATTAGTAGTATGGTAGTTGTAAGAAAACCCAAAAAGCTCAGGGTGTGTTTGGATCCTAAAGATCTTAACAAAGACATAAAGCGTTCCAAGTACATGATGCCGATAATTGATGACATTCTTCCTAAAGTGTCAAAAGCCAGAGTATTTACAGTTCTTGATGCAAAGGATGGATTTTGGCAAGTAAAACTTGAAGAAAAAAGTAGCTACCTTACAACATTCTGGACTCCATTTGGCCGATATAGGTGGTTACGTCTCCCTTTTGGAATTTCGTCGGCACCAGAGGAATTTCAGCGCTGACAACACGATGCTTTAGAAGGGCTACAAGGTACTGAAGTTATTGTCGACGATATTTTGGTATATGGTCAAGGCGAAACCATGGAAGAAGCCATAAGAGATCATGATGAGAAACTTGTTAGTGTTCTAGAGCGAGCAAGAGCGGTAGGATTAAAGCTGAACAAGGACAAACTGAAGTGGTATACGTCCAGATCCAAAGAAGATACAAGCAATATTAGACATGCCGAAGCCAACCGATTTAAAAGGGATACAGCGCTTTATTGGACTAGTGACATATCTTTCCAAATTCTTACCACATTTGTCAGAAGCATGTGAACCGTTGCGAAGATTGACAACAAAAGATAAATTGTGGTATTGGCAATCACAACAAGAAGAAGCCTTTGCCACCATAAAGCGACTAGTAACTGAGCAACCAGTGCTTAGATACTATGATTTGGAAGACAAAGTAACTCTACAATGTGACGCGAGTGAAGCAGGGCTTGGAGCAACATTGCTTCAGAATGGACAACCAGTTGCATTTGCCTCAAGAGCGTTAAGCACTGCAGAAAAACATTATGCACAAATCGAGAAAGAGTGCTTGCAATAGTATTCGCGTGTGAACGGTTTGAACATTATATATATGGTCGTTCTCAAGTCACTGTTCATACAGATCACAAACCTCTAGAAACAATCTATGGAAAACCACTGTTAAATGCGCCAAAGAGGTTACAACGTATGCTCTTAAGACTGCAGAAATACAGTTTATGTCTTCAATACACAAAAGGTACAGAGATGTACATAGCCGATACATTATCTAGAGCATTCTTACCAACAACATGGAAGGACAATGATGACACTATTGAAGTTTTCAGCATTCAATAGCAGAAGCTTGACCAAGATCTATCAGTAATTAACTTTGCCGAAACAGTTAATGTGACTGAACAGCGTTTTAAGCAAATTCAAGTACATTCATACCAAGATGAAGCGTTACAAACACTAAAATCAGTTATTCTGGCAGGATGGCCAGATTCCAAAGCGGAAGTACCTGTCATAATTCGTGAATACTGGACGATTTGAGATGAATTAGCAGTCCAAGACGGGGTGGTTTTCAAGGGAGCTAGACTAATAGTGCCAAAGACACTTCGCAGTGAAATGCTTACGCGAATACATGCAAGTCACATGGGGGTCGAGTCATGTCTAAGGAAATCTCGCGACACACTCTTCTGGCCAAATATGAACAGTGAAATTCGCGATCATGTTGAAAAATGTAGCGTATGTAATGAATACAGTGCAAACCAACAGAAAGAGACGCTTATGACACATGATATTCCAGACAGGCCCTGGAGCAAGGTGGCCATTGATATTTTCACATTTAGGCAGTCAGACTACTTAGTTACAGTTGACTACTATTCAGATTTCTGGGAATTGGACTTATTACCAGACACAACCTCAGCTGCTATAATTAATTGTCTGAAAGGTCAATTTAGTAGGCACAGCATTCCAGATACTCTGATATCAGACAACGGTCCTCAGCTGTGTAGTGTGGAATTCAGTAAATTCTCACAACAATGGGAATTCGACCATGTCACATCATCACCGTACCATAGCCAGTCAAATGGAAAGGCAGAGTCAGCTGTCAAAATTGCGAAGGGGTTGGTAAAAAAGGCCACTAAAAGCAACATGGATATTTGGAAGGCTATCCTCGACTGGAGAAACACCCCAACAGAAGGAATGGACAGCAGTCCAATGCAACGTTTAATGTCCAGACTAGTTAAGTTAGTTATAGTTAGACATGAGTCAAGTTCTTTAAGTTGTATTATCATACACAGAGAGTGTTTTTTTTTGTTTTTTTTTAAAAGTCAATGTGTTTTTTTTTCATCCAGGCGAACTAGACACACATTGCCAATTTCAGACGAGCTTCTAAAGCCGAAAGTAGTAGAAAACGTGCGACAGAAGAAAATGCTGAAACACCAGCAGTCCAAGTTCCAGTACGACAAAGGAGCAAAGGACTTGCCAGAGTTGGTGATCGGACAATCTGTCCGTATGGCGCCTCTACCAAATGATCGAGAGAGAAAATGGCGGCTCGGAACCTGTATGGAACAACATTCACCAGGATCATATGTAGTCGATGTAAATGGGCATCTATACAGAAGGAACCGAAAGTACATAAGGGCTACATCAGAAGCCATTCCGGAGCCAATTATCAGTGATCCAAGTGTTTTCAATGATCAAAAGTGTGTAGAAAAAACAGCTTATGAAGAGCAAAGTGCAAGTGAATCTAGTGTCAAGTCTAGTAAAAATACAGCCACTAGTGAAGAAGTAAATATGGGTGGCAAAAGTTCTCAGTGTAAAGAAAATTCAATTCATGTGGAATCATCGCCCAAACCAAAAGCAGTGAGCGGACATCCTGTGGTCAATCTCGAAATCTCATACAAATCAACAAGGACCAGAAACATTAAACCGCCAAAGAAATATGAAGATTTTGTCTAAGTACATGTACTTAGAAATAGACTAGTTAAGTTAGTTATAGTTAGACATGAGTCAAGTTCTTTAAGTTGTATTATCATACACAGAGAGTGTTTTTTTTTTTTTTTTAAAAGTCAATGTGTTTTTTTTTCATCTACTGTCAAAATTGCAGTCTCGATGAGTGGTGAAAGTTAAAATCACATATGCCTAATGAATTATACTGTTTTATGTTCAGATTACTTTTAATGGTATAAGTTACCTGGTACATGTACAAAGTTTTGTTATTTCTTTGTTTTTTGTGAAAAGAAGGAAGGATGTTACGATATACAGTAAATAGACTTACTGAGAGCATATTTAGATTAACACCGTACTATCAATGTTTACTGTGTACTACGTCATCAAAGGTTGTTGATTAAAGCTACCACATGAAACACATACCATCCCATGAGTATATGGAGAAACAGTGGAGATCCATATTTTATATAGCAATATGTGCTAAGGGCATGTACAAGGTACACTGGAACCCAAGGTCAATTATGTCTGGTTTTCAAAGTCATTTACAAAAGTATAGACATAAAAGTTTTCATATCTGCACCATAATTGGATTTATATGTACCCAAAATTAACAGAAATGTATCAAAAACTGCAGGACAAGTAACATGCACAAAAATCAGTCATTGTAAGAAGAAAAAGTGCAATAATTTAACAACAAATATTGCAGGAGAGTAGTAATTTGGTGAAATGTGCATCTTCAAATTATCATTCATGGAAATGAACTGAAAACTTTGACAGTAGTTGTATTCACAAGATTTAATCATGCAATACATCAAGCTGCAAGAAAAGACAGTAATTCAAGCAACTATTGCTGGAATAAAGTAATTTGTTGACATGTGCATCTTCAGATGATGACAATAATATGTATCAGGTTTCACAGTGATCCATCAGAAACTAGACTATTTGTATTTACAAGATTAAGACGTACACTGTATTGAGATAAAGTAATGAAAATGGCACTAACTGAAGAGCCAAGTTTTTTTGTTTATGTGCACATGTTGAGTTGATGACTACAATTTTTACCAAGTTTCATAGCAATCAACTGAAAAATGTAAGATAATTGTGATTACAAGACTTTGTCATACATGGAATTCAGTTGAAAGTAAGAATGAGAACTCTTATAAAAATTGCATCACAAAATAATTTATATATATGATCATCATTAACTTATGCCTATAATATTTACCAAATTTCATGGCAATTCATTCAAAACCAACTAGCTGAATTAATATGTGTGTGCCAGATGGATGGATGGAAGCTTGGATGGACTAACATGAGTGTTTCAAGAAGGGGTACTTAAAGTACACCAATTTTCTGGAGTTGCTGCTTGGTTTTTTCTTGTTGAAGCCTCTTCATGTTTATTAGTTTTATTCGGACTTTGTTGTAAGGTGCTTTGATTTTGCTTTCAAGTATCCATTGTTCCACTGCTGTTTTACCTGAAAGAGAGACCATAGACTAATACTGCATCCCAAGGCAATGAACTAGACAACAATCTTGCAGGTGTTGGGCCTGTTTTGCAGTGCTTTTACTGAGCTTGTACTCCAAACAGCGTATATACCTTGACATTTCTCTATCTCTCTGATTCATTTGGATTCATATTTAATCAGTTTTCTTTGCAGTCTGCATGCATGAATACTAAATTCTAAATGTTGTGTTAATAAATTACATAGGAAGAAGAATATTATTTATATTCCATTATCATTTACGAAAAACTTTATTTTAAACCTGTGAAGACCAGTCAATTAGCAACAAAACTCTTGATACCAATATTCTTTAACTTAAATAATTCTGATAATTTCTTTGAAACAACTTTATGAAAAAGCATGTTTCTGTTCAGTGTTAGCAAATACATGGATACTCCAATGCTCATTCACAAAATATGTAGATGTCACACAATCAAATTTGCCTTATTACCAATAAATGCAAGGATGAGAAAATGAACTACATAGTATCATTATAAAACAGCTGTATAAGCAGATATTATGTACATGAACAACATTTTATATTCAGGCATTAGCAATTTTTCAAACATTGCATCGATCAATGCATCCTTTGAAAATGAAACAAATGAGCTGCAGCAAAATAACAACAAAAAACCTGATGACCACTTTACATATGCATATACTATATGACTAGATACAATCCACAAAGTTTAGTAACTTTAGCTGTGAGTTATTGTGCAGAAACAGTTTTCCTTCTTTCACCTTGGCCTTTGCATGTTTCAACAACTATTAAAGTTATTGTGCAAAAGCCTAACAGCCTTGTGGCAGCAGTATACAAATTGCTTAAAAAAAATTAAAATCTAAAATACCCTATCTGTATAAAAAACATGAGATAATAACAGACCATGTCCATGGTAGATACCTTTGTGTTGATTTCATCCCACAAAGCCACATTTTACCCTAGTTTGCATTACTGGGAGAAGGGCAAACAAGGAACTTCAATAACTATGCCTCAACACTTTAAACATCAAATCAGCATAATTGAAAAAGAGTTAAATGGGTCCAAATGATCTAATCCAGCAAATACAAGATCCTTCTTTCATCATTTACATCTCTTTTTCCTTAACAAAACTGAAGTAGAAAAAAAAAACAAGGTCCAGATGACTGTACCTAGACAAATATACACCTCAATACATGACTATTTCTGAATTTGCACTAAAAGCAACCTGTTCACAGACATAGCTGTTGGGGGCACTGCTGTAATTCTGCATTAAGGAGTGTTCAATACCAAGAGGAAAAAAAAAGTACAAAAAATGTATGCAAGGTTGTACTGAACAAAATGTATACTATGTAAGAGCAGTACCTGGAAGGCTGCAGCCATAAGGCATATTAATCCAGTCAATGAATGAATCTTTTAAAACCTTCGTCATTTGGGCATCCCAGTGAAACCTTTGGTCTGTAATAACAATTGAATATTTAAATATATTTCTTGCCTGCATACATATAGCTGGTAAAGTTGTTACACAATGGTAGAAGATAAATCTTCATGAAACAAAATTAATTGCTACCCTTCTTCATCAGTTGTTAGTCTTTTAATGCAGGTTCACTAGAAGCATAAAAACCAAGGCAATTGTGAATCCCTATGTTTTTTATAACATATGGATTCACAATTGCCTTGGTTGTTTTTTTTATTATAGCATATTCCATTACCCATGTGATTGTGTAGCCACTTTCAGACAATGTCATGACAATAATGAGTTTCACCATATTAGGCTACTACCACAGAAATAATACAGGAATGGCAATAAGCACACTTCTGTGTTTACAGTCACAATACATCCAAAAAAATACTCTATATTTCCATTTATCTGATACTGAACACAGTTTAGGTTGTGGTCATGTCGGTCAGAGTATTTAGAAATCTGGGTCTCTTTCCTACTGTGGATATTACTATGGTGTTCTTTTAGGTCTCAGTTTGTACAATACTATGTCTAGACTTACTGCATTGGATGAGAGACAAATGTATAGAGTCTGAGACAGAACAAGGTCATAACAATAACATCTTATCATGCTATATTTTTCCTGGTATCTCCATCATGCAAAATGGGATGTATCAACAATGGCTCAGTGGTTGGTAAGCATGCAGAACTCGTGACTGAAATGGTTTAGCTTTGAATCCTACCAATGGACCAGCCTAAGTCAACTACTCTGGTGTGTCCTTGGGTAAGGCACTTTACTCAATTTCCTTTTCATTAAATAACCTATGTTGCTGTGCTGATAAACACCACACCAAACTGGATGGGAATGCAATGGTGGCCTAACTGGTTAGAAAGTCTGCCTCTGATGCTGGAGGTTGAAGGTCTGAATTCTGGAGTTTGAGTCAAACACCTAAAATGACATATCTATAAACTGCCACACTGCAGACATCATAGTGATATAACTGAAAATATTTAAAAGCTATGTTAAAAATCTAAATACCACTATACACAAACACACATGCTTAAAGAATTTTTGTTTCCATATAACGAAAGGACTTTGTTCATAACTGAAAAAATCTATGATTTAAAGATAGCTGGCGTTTTCTTTATACCTCAGATGTGCTTGATAACAAGCAAAATCTGTGTGTCCAATATGACATGGGTTCCCTGCCTTTACTGTTTCCTCGTCTTGGATTTGGGAACCTTCCACCAGTTCTGTACGGAGCAAATATATTCCGCAAGTTTTCATTAACCTCTGAAATAGGTCTCGAGACACCTGTAGTACTATATTACATTACTGATGGTCATAAAGTGCTTTGGAATTTAGACCTTTTGGATATACTGTATTAAGACGGTGAATCCAGTAGGTTTCTTTTAGCAAACGTTCCATTTCAGATTCAGCTATAACAGTAGGTTGAATGGAAAAATCTTGCAAAGTATGAGAACTATTGTTAAAGTGTACGGCAACATGAGATGAAAAAGATTTATCGATACAATTTTTTATGTCTGATCTATGTTGGTTCATATGTTTAGATATTTGATGACTAGTTTGTCCATGTATATATGTATGTGTGTGCATGTGTGACAGAGAGAGAGAGAGAAACGTAAACTAACATATATTGCACTTTCTAATTAAAATATTTCAATACATCTATTTTTATGCTAAAGAAAAATATATGCATCTGCACAACGGCATTCTGAATTTAAGTTGTTTGGTCAAATTATCTATAATGATTTATCAAATAATAATACTTACCAGATAATATTCTACAGAACACGTTTACATTTTTCTAAGAGTAGCAACACCGTACACGAGATATTATACTAATATATTTGAAATTAGACTTCAGATTGTATACGAGACACTCAATTGCACATAGCTTCATAAAATAGAAACGATGTATTATTACAAATTAGCGACAAGAGTAGAGGCCATGCATACCTCTTGAAAACACTAATCCTACTTTGAGAGTGTTGTGTTATTGTGTTAAAACATAATATAAGACGTCGTGTTCTAACTATCAATAACTTTAATATGTACAAACGACTACTGTGAGGTCTTAACAGAGTGGTATCAAAGAGGCAGACGCATGATGATAATACCAGTGGAACCAATGACTCATGCACAGAGGGCTCCGATTGGTCAGCTACACATGTATAATGTTACAGAGAGGGATACTTCAAAGGCTTTCTTACCTTTTAATGAATACTTACTTGTTGAAAACGATTACAGATTTAATGAAGTCTCTTGTCATATGTATCTAATACATACATGATATGTTTGGAGTGACTGAAAAGGCATACACGTAAACTTTTGAGTTTATATTTTGAATCAGAAACTGTTATGATTAGAATGGTATTAATTTGACAACTTAAAATGTTTTTGGTGTTTATAATATTCATTATCAATTTAAATGAAATTTAAAATATGAGAAATTTTGGTAAAGATGCATTTTATGTTGTGCACATTTATCTGTCTTTTTCGTAACTTAGCAAACACATTAATGTTCTGAATTAAATTTATGTAAAATTATCGCAAAATACCTAATTATGCAATTTTCAACCATTTTCCCTGTATAATTTTAGTTGTAACAAATACATTCAAATACGAGAAGATATCTTGTAACATATGTATTTTGCTTGAGAATTAAGTTTTTGAGATCTAAATCGACCTTCTTCCATAGGAGATATGATGCATCTCATTACTGTCTATGTAACTCCCAAAACACCACGTCCATCTCTACTATACTTCTTTTTTTTCTCCACAATAATATTTGGCTTTGGGACGGTTTTTCCTAAAGATATCATAAAGCTCTAGTCCTACAATGTAAGCCCCGATGCTGATATTTATGTTTGCTTGCGTCTGGGTCTTACTGCCTAAAGAGCAGCGCTGTGTAGTGTTTTTAAATATACTGAACAGAGAATCAGAGGTGAAATTTTCATGTTTATCACATACTTGGCAATAAGTATCAACATTTATCCACATATTTAAGAGTTATTGATATACTTACCTTGCTGTCTTGATCGTGATCGACTCTAACTCTGACACTAGGAAATGAACGCATTTTTCATGTTCCTTTGAAACACGTTTCAATGCCATGGTGGCTGAGGAATGCCGAAGTAAGTTTCAATAAAGCTGTTTTATTTTCACGAAACAAAATTATCAAATGGGTTTTAACAAACATCACGATTTTATTTCGTTTCGTTCAAAAATATTTTCCGATTAGAACCTAACTTAAACATACTTCGGCATAACTCGACAACTGTCGCATTTCAGCAAATTCAAATGTATGTCAACTGAACAAAAAATGCGTCCGTTTGCAAGTGTCAACTATTGATTCCATTTGGATAAAAACAGCGCAGTAAGTATAATTAATTAAACATATATTAGTGGAAGAGTGTCTATATAGGTTGCCAAGTATGTTCGATATTCCTGAAACTTTGATTTATCGTTCCGATGTCGACGACATCGGAACTAACTACACTATGGCGTCATTCGGCTCGTAAGACGTAGCACTAAAATCAAGATCAACATTAGTCCTACAATGTAAGCCCCGACGCTGATATTTATGTTTGCTCGCGTCTGGGTCTTACTGCCTAAAGAGCAGCGCTGTGTAGTGTTTTTAAATATACTGAACAGAGAATAAGAGGTGAAATTTTCATGTTTATCACAAACTTGGCAATATGTATCAACATTTATCCACATATTTAAGAGTTATTGATATACTTACTTTGCTGTCTTGATCGTGATCGACTCTAACTCTGACACTAGGAAATGAACGCATTTTTCATGTTCCTTTGAAACACGTTTCAATGCCATAGTGGCTGAGGAATGCCGAAGTAAGTTTCAAAAAAGCTGTTTTATTTTCACGAAACGAAATTATCAAATGGGTTTTAACAAACATCACGATTTTATTTCGTTTCGTTCAAAAAATATTTTCCGATTAGAACCTAACTTAAACATACTTCGGCATACCTCGACAACTGTCGCATTTCAGCAAATTCAAATGTATGTCAACTGAACAAAAAATGCGTCCGTTTGCAAGTGTCAACTATTGATTCCATTTGGATAAAAACAGCGCAGTAAGTATAATTAATTAAACATATATTAGTGGAAGAGTGACTATATAGGTTGCCAAGTATGTTCGATATTCCTGAAACTTTGATTTATCGTTCCGGTGTCGACGACATCGGAACTAACTACACTATGGCGTCATTAGGCTCGTAAGACGTAGCACTAAAATCAAGATCAACATGTGATACGTCTTACGGGTAGGACTAGATCAACATGTGATACGTCTTACGGGTAGGACTACATAATGCTCCTAACCATTATAACTTCGGAAAACAGTTATCTTGTTCACCAAATGTTTCAAATTTTATTCTAAAACATATTATATAAGAATTGTCAACATATATGTTGAAAATAAGTACTTGTTAAAACTATCGTCTGTTGTATTTTAAAATTGGGTCGAATTATCTTTCGAGTTGGGCAAAAGTGTCTTTAAAGTTGGGCCGAATTGTCTTATTTTCGGTCCAAGTTGGGCCGAATTTAGACCAGCTAGTTGGTCTCTAACTTCTAAGCCTTTTTTTATTTTGACTTGACGGCTTTCAAAATAAAAAAAGGCTTAGAGACCAACTAGCTGGTCTAGGCCGAATTGACCAATAGCCGATAACACCAAGTTACTAACACCACCCTGCTGTTGTGATGGCGTTTTGTTTTCTTAAGGTATCATAAAATCACTTAGAGCTTCGATAAAGCATATGGTTTTATAGAATAACTGAAAGAATTAAAAGTTTTTTTTTTCTTCACATGTAGTTCTATCTATTAGGTTCTTTTTGTCGCACAAAATTAGTGCCGTAAAGCAATCTAACTTCCCCTGGGGAGCATTTGTTATTTTTATTGAGGAAAAACTTGGAAATTTAGAGCGCCGTCTGTTGTCATAATGCCATGTAGTATCCCATTATGACAATAGATGGCGACACGAGTTGGAAAAGAAAGATGATCCTGACAAAATTAGATTTTTGCAAGGCCAACTCTAAATGAAATCTGGAGTTGGAATGATGTAATTTGTAATATGGCAAGTTTATATAAATAGAATATACAACTCGTAATAACTGACATAGCATTTGCCATACAACAAACTACGGTATGAAGTTAGCGTTTGTCAAAAAGCAAGATACCATGACGCAGAAGGAAAGTAGATCTAAGCACTTGTAACTAGCCCTTTACCGTTTGCATCAATGAAGAATACAATATACATGGATGGAATTAGGAATGTAGCACTTGCAAGCAGCCATTTACAATAATGCAAAAGGAAAGTAGCACTTGCAAGTTGCCACGTACAGTTTTCATCAATAAAGATAACAATATACATGGATAGAATTATGAAAGTAGCACTTGCAAACAGCAATTTACAATAACGCATCAAGGAAGATTACGAAATACATGCATAGAATTATGGCGGTAATCCCCCTCCATATGCCTCAAGGTCAAGAGACTGATGATAATGACGATAGTTTACTAGTAAATAGATATCACAAAGTTCATAATTAAAAGTAGAAGGAAATCAGAATATCGCTTACCAGTCTGGGGCGCACATTAAGAATATAGAGCCGAGAATTTCCGAGTGTCATTTTCTGATGAAATCATTGCACGATGGAGGATAATAAGCTACACTAGAATTTTAGTCATTGTTAACTGGCTCAAAAACTAGGTATGTGAAACTTTTAACAATATGCTATGAATAAGAGGCTAAATGTTTATTATTATTATTTGTAACCACAATGTTACAGTAGGTCTTAGGGACACTTTTTTTCGATGTGTCTGTTTGGTGTCACTTATTTTTGTATGTTGATTCATTATTTTCGTATTATTTTCAGAGAATAAAAACATTGTTAAGTGAGTTTATTATTAACCTATTAGCCAGATAAAACACATCATAGTAACAAACCTGTTCCTAGAAACACCGAAATACACTGAAAACACCGAAATACACACCGAAATACACATGCATTTACATGTTTTCTCTGTATATATCGATTTTCACTCACACATTATTTTTGTTTTTGTTTGAATAATAATATAAAGCAAAAAAAAAAAAATGATTTATAATATTTTTTTATAAGAATTATTTACTTTTTCAAAGTTATGCATGCGTCAATTGGTCGTACTTTATTGGATAGGTTGATCATTCCGGATGTTTGTTAATAATGAAAACGGCTGATCGTTCCGGAACGCATGTAATCTCCGGAACGGATGATGTAAGCCGACTTAATTCCCTTTGTTTCAAGTCGCTTAATTCATGTTCTAATTGACTGCACTGCACATATATATATATATATATATATATATATATATATATATTGTTCTCCCTATGATCTCATTTCTTATTCAAGTTAAGAAACAATCTTTATTTGGTAAGTCGCTTAATTTGGAACATATTAAGAAAAATAGACCTTTTTAACACCCTTACAATCAACTGTCATATCATCATAACCAATATGTGTGTGTGTGTGTGTGTGTGAAATGATGTATAGACAATTCGGCCCAACTTTAAAGACAATTCAGCCCAACTCGAAAGACAATTCGGCCCAACTATGCTATACATGTAGTTGTATAAATGTATACATGTAGTTGTATAAAGATATTTTTTTCATACAGCAAGTAGATACTATGTAATATATATATGTGTGTGTGTGTGTGTGTGTGTGTGTGTGAGAGAGAGAGAGAGAGAAATGCCGAGCATTTTGCCAGTTTAGTTGCTGCAACATCAACCTCATACCAGTTAAGTTTATGTTTTATTCAGTATCATCAATGATAGTTCCTCCTTTACTCCAAACAAATTAGAAATGAATAAACTGATTACTAGTCTTAATTATGGTACACATTATATTTGTTCCCTTGTAAGCTGTTATTTTTTTAAACAAATATTCACACATGCAAAGACTATACGTCTTAATGCGTCTGCCCGTGTGTGCGACTCTTTCTCTCTCTCTCTCTCTCTCTCTCTCTCTCTCTCTCTCTCTCTCTCTCAAATGAGAAAGAAACTAATGGCCTGAAAGGGATAAAAGTGAAACAAAGCAAAATACATCAGCCCATATACATAAGACTCACCAGCTTGAATGCACATACATATCAACATACACGCACGCACACACACACACACATACACAAACGTACACGTACACACAGATATATATATATAGGTATTCTGAAATTTGACGTTCACTATAGACGTAAGATAAAGACCAAAAAAGAAAACGAAATTTGAGCGACAGAGTAAAATACTTTGACTGTTGCCAGAACCAAAGGAATTAAGTCCAAGTAAAAGAGCTGATGCAGAGGTGTGCAATTTTATATCTGATCCCAAAAAGACGGAATCTTGTCAGGGGAAAACTCCTTGTATGCAATGCAGTTTTGTCTGAAACAAAGGCGTTAAGGCAGTCACGATCTATTAAATGACGCCGTGTTCTATATCAGATTATTTATGGTTGAATATTCAAAATGTCCGATGTCAAAATGGAATTAATTAACAATCAAAATAACAATGCATTTACTTTACGTTAGTGAAATACACACGTTACCTAAAGAGTACACGTGAGCGGACTCATTGATTTAATCTGCTAAAATTATTGTTTTCTATATGTGAGACTGTATATAAGTTCAGTCCATTTTAATTGCACACAAAAGTGTACATTTAAATTGTTTTAACTTTAAAATATATCCGTATTTTACACTACAACACATACGTTACCATTTTACGTTGCAAAACATTTTAAAAAATACATGTTATTGTTCTTTTTAAATTTCGTGAAAGCACTTAATTAAGTATAAAAATGATATTCATTTTATCTTATTATAAAATATAAAATAAGTCATAATGATTATATCATAAATGATTATGTGAATAATGATGTTCAGCTGTCACATACAGGAGAAATAACTACAATGAAGAATGTACGTGTTTAATATGGTTAATCAGCCATATTTGAAATAATTTCATGCTATATTTTCATGATCAAAAGTGAAATAAGAAAACTGAGTGAAAACGATTACAGATTTAATGGGCAGTCTCTTGTCATATGTATCTGATACATACGTTATATGTTTGGAGTGACTAAAAAGGCATACACATTGTAAACTTTCGCACTAATATTTTGAATCGGAAACTGTTATGATTAGAATGGTATTAATTTAACAACTTAAAATGTTTTTGGTGTTTTGAATATTCATTATCAAATTAATTGAAATTTGAAATACAAGAAAGTTTGGTAGATTCATCTTTCGTTGTGCACATTTCTGTCTTTTTCGTAACTTATAATAGCAAAACGCAATAATATTCTGAATTAAATTTGTCAAATTATCGCAAAATACCTAATTATACAATTATCAACCATAATGGACGAAAACCTGGATAAAGGAAACGAAAAATTAATGTAAGAACTGTGACAATCACAGCTAAAAATGCTAAACATGCACCAGTGATTTCTTCTCCCATATTTTTTCCCGTTAGGTTTATTTTACCTTGTCTTGTGCATCATGACTTGTAGTTCTGTTTTCAAGCGGAGCATAATCCTGAATACTATCGTATACACTTTTGATACTTTGTTATATTTCACGTTTACTTTGTGTATGTATTACAATTCGCCGTTTACCATATATATCAGGGTCTTACTGCCTATATATATATATATATATATATATATATATATATATATATATATATATATATATATATATATATATATCCAATCAAGTAAAGAGTAAATAAATCATATAAATTGACATTATTTTGCTTATTATTATTATTCAAACATGTAAGACTATTCCCCGTTCACATATTTCCAAAAACAGACTTTCTTAACACCCTGACAATCAACTGTCTTATCATCATAACCTATAAACATAATATATATATATATATAAATATATATATATATATATATATATATATATATATATATATATATATATATATATATATATATATATATATATATATACTTTGGATACTTTGATATTTACCCCTTTTACGCTGTGTATGTATTACTATGATACGCCATATATCAGGTCTGTCAAATCAAGTACGACCAAGTGACATCATTACATGAATTGTGATATTAACAAGAAAAAAGTAAATAATTCTTATAAAAATATAATAAATCATTTTGTTTTGCTTTATGTTATTATTCAAACAAAAACAAAAATAATGTGTGAGTGGAAATCGATATATACAGAGAGAACATGTAAATGCATGTGTATTTCGGTGTGTATTTCGGTGTTTTCAGTGTATTTCGGTGTTTCTAGGAACCCATTACTGGCAGATGCAGTGATCTGTATGAAAATATGAATTCAAACCAAACTTGTATCTCATCTGAATTCAGTCTTTTTTAGCATTGTACAGTCGCCCTTGCTACAGTACTAAAATTACTCTTCTGAAAGTATTTAATGACATTCTCTCAGCTTTGGATAGTGGAAAGATTACAGTCCTCACTCTCCTTGATTTATCTGCAGCATTTGACACAATAGACCATGATATATTAATTCACTGTCTACAGCATGTATTTGGCATTCACAATACAGATTTACCGTGGTTCAAGTCCTACTTAGTTAACAGGACAAAAATTGTATCTGCAAATGGAATACACTCCAGCCCAATTGATCTATGTTGTCGTGTTCCACAGGGGTATATTCTTCGACCTGTTTCCTTCATTCTATACACACAGCCTCTCTCTATCTCATGTGTCACATAGATCATCACCCAGTGTCTCACCAATTGTATGCTGATGAAACCCAAATAAACGAGTCTAGTCCTCCAACTGAAGTTGATGGTACCATCCAATGAATGGACATATAACAAGCTGCAGATGAATGATGATAAAACTGAGGTCATTCTGATCACAATATAAAGACTGTCTCATTCACATCCTTTACTTCAAACAATAAATATGAGGAACACCAACATTAAATTCAGTCGGTACAAAACCTAGGTGTTACTCTAGACAGTACTCTCACATTGCACCAACATGTCACGAATATATGCAAGGCTGCATATTTTGAGCTGAGATGCATCAGCTCCATTCACAAATAGCTTTCAGTTGATGCCCCTAAAACACTTGTATGTTCATTAGTACTTTCAAGACTGGACAATTGTAACACATATCTGTCTGGTTCTTTTCAATATCTACGCCAGAAAGTTCAAAAAGTTCAAAAAGTTCAAAACACAGCTGCTCAGATCATCCTTAGAGTGCCACGATCAGAGCACACATCCCCATTGCTCAGTTTCCTACACTAGCTATCCATTTGATCCAGAATCAAACACAAAATTTGTTCTCTTGTGTTATGTTTCACTGACTGACTCCAGTCCAACATACCTATCCGGCCTCACTCATGTGTACACAACAGCAAGTTACTTACGCTCCTCTTCTGACAATCATATACTCATTATTCCCACTATGAAGGTGAAATCAATATGGACAACATTCTTTTGCATACAAGGGCCCACTAACGTGGAACAAATTGCCCATTGACATTAGACACAAAGACACAGCAATTACATTTAAAATTGCTCTTAAAACTCACTTTTTTCAACTGCAAGAACAAATTTATAAAGATCTAATAATGTTTCCTACCTTAAATATTTTCAGCATATTTTATGTTTTGGTTGATGTAAATGACTACTAGCAACCTAAGGGCACTTTTGTTGATCTACAACAGTTTATGGAATAAATGAAATGAGAATGTTTTCACATATGCTATTTTTGTATTTAAAGTAAGAGACATGTGCATAGTAGAGAAGGTACTTTGATGGTTGACCATAGACAAGGTAATCAACATTCCCTCTAAGCGAATGGTAGATGTGCACGCAATGCTCACTACATTGTGCAAGCATTACGTAGACGAGCAAAATTTAACGTTGGATTGAGCAAAATTTAACATTGGATTGACAATTCAGCTGTGCTGGGATGCCTGAGCAGCTGCACACACGCGAAACTTAGAGGGAACGTTGAAGGTAATGCCTTGGAAATAGGTGCAGGCTACACATTTTCAAGTACCTTGTTTCCTCATCAGCAGCTCATCATGCCTGAAGAAACAAAACACCGTTTTCTTCTGCTGTATGGGTCACAGACTGGACAGGCTCAGGCCATTGCAGAAGAAATTGCAGAGAATGCTGAGCAGCATGGGTTACATGCTGATATTCACTGTCTCTGCCAGACTGAGAAAAAGGTAATGGAATAAAAAAATTGGCACTTACAAACAAAACAAGGAATGTGGAGAATATTAACAACAGCAACAAACCAAATGCATGATTTTCATGTAATTATTGAACAATTTCTCACCACATTTCTCTTCACAGCTGATTTTTCAGCCAACCACATATTTTACATGAATTTCCATGAAATCCATTCATATTTTTATCTTTATATTTTTTCCTGTTATATGACATCGACGTAGTTCTGTTCGAGAATATGCCAGTTTGTATATGAGCTGCTTTCATTTAAAAAGAGATAAATAAATTTAATGATTCGTCATGATTGAGTTACTCAATACAACGGAGAAAGACATGGATTATAATTAAAATTATTTTTAAAAAATAAATAATAATAAAGGCTAAATTGTTCAGGATTACAAGTGGTATTTAATTGGTTATTATTTTAAAAAAAAAAAATACAAATTGTTAAAAGCTTCTGTTTTTCTCAATTAATTTATATTGCTCTTTAAAATCCCAGTAATTCTGAATAAAATATCAATGAGTGTTGTTAAAGTATGTTAAAGTAACTGTAAAACATTGTTAATCTACTTACTAAGTAACAGGTAACATATTCATGACACCTTACTATATTTTATTAATGCTTCAGAAGACGTTTTAAACAGCCTACTGACCCTAAAGTTTCATAGTTTCTTCCTTTTACAATAATATTGACTTAAACAAAATGGCAAATTTGCCTTGATTTACCTGTATCATTTGAGGGACATGGGAGCATGTATATTTTGATTTATCAAATTTAATAGGATTTCAGAACTGATGGTGAAATTCCATGGTGCTGACTGAAAACCAGGATGGAAAGAGCGAGTTTTCACAATTACCACATATTCTCGCTTATAGAATCAAGTCCAACAGCAAACGACATGTATCCTTATCTGCTGTCACATAATGTGCAGGCAGATCAGGACCTTTGTTGTTTTTCTATAGTGTATTTCTAAGAAACTGCATTTAACTAAGTCTGTCAGAGCTTTATACGATTTCAGGTCTGCTGGGTGTGTGCAGTTTGCAGTTGAATGAAAGTTATAAGCGGCATGAGAATTTATAACTAAATATCTTCGACTACTTTATCCTAATAAATATTACAAATTCCAACTGTGTCTTAGTTTCATGCAATGTTCACCTGCCTCATCTTTCCCCATGTAATTTTTTTAATTGGTTTGCATAAAACCTGTGCAGACTTAAAATGTTGAATAAAAGGAGCAGAAGCATTAGAAGTTGTTTTGCTTTATTATAGTGAAAACTGTAAATTAGTTTTCTTCAATTTCTTTTTGTGTTGCTATTGAAAAATATATGCGTTCATTTCCATTTCCATTCATTTCCATTTCCATTCATTTCCATTTGGAGCTGAATAGGTTTTTAGTTTTCACTTACAAGATCCGTTAATGGTTTTGTGGTTCATTTGTGTAATTGTTTCATGAACATTTATTTGGACAAGAACCATGCACTGCATCATTAATGTAGTCCCAGTAGCAGACTGGTTACCTATATTAACTTGAATTTTACCATAATACAGTAGCAGACTGGTTACCTATATTAACTTGAATTTTACCATAATACAGTAGCAGACTGATTACCTATATTAACTTGAATTTTACCATAATACTAATAATAGTTTTTTTTACCATTGGTCTAATAAGTCTTCCCCAAAACTGGTCCTGACACTAATGGATGGTTTGGATTTCATCTCACCAAATCTAAAAGGGAAGCAATTGATGCATACAAAATTCAGTTTTCATTGACAAACAATGATAAATTTATACAACATTGAAATAATGACAAATTTACAAAAATTAAGATTTTATTTTTAAGTACATAGAAAAGGATTGTCAGAATTATACATGTGGTGAGATTCTGTGAGATAGACTAATTGACAATGTTTAAGAATGCATTTAAACAAACAGTGACATGACAACTGTACCAATTTTTACAATTACATAAGATAAACATTTGATTTACAGGTTTTAACAAATTCAGTGAGATAGACAACCATTGACCAAATAGCACTACCTGTGACCAATTGGCACATTTTAAAAATTCAGATTGATTACCAGTTATCAATTGACACATTTTAAAAATTCAGTTAGATTGATTACCAGTTATCAATTGACACATTTTAAAAATTCAGTTAGATTGATTACCAGTTATCAATTGACACATTTGACAAAGTCAGTGATATTGATTACCAGTTATCAATTTGCACATTTTACAAAATCAGTTAGATTGATTACCAGTTACAAATTGGCACATTTTACAAATTCAGTTAGATTGATTACCAGTTACAAATTGGCACATTTTACAAATTCAGTTGGACTGATTACTAATTACCAATTGGCACATTTTACAAATTCAGTTAGATGATTACCAGTTACAAATTGGCACATTTACAAATTCAGTTGGACTGAATACCAGTTACCAATTGGCAT
Source organism: Unio pictorum (assembly GCA_030141615.1). Lineage (NCBI taxonomy): Eukaryota > Metazoa > Mollusca > Bivalvia > Unionida > Unionidae > Unio > Unio pictorum. The sequence goes on along the minus strand of JARLTB010000257.1, from coordinate 1,606,250 downwards.
ATTTTACAAATTCAGTGAGATTGACTACCTGTGTCCAGTTGGCACATTTTAAAAATTCAACGAGATACACAGTCAATGATGGATTGACAATGTTGCAAAGTGAATATGAGAGAGAAACTGTGAAGTTGCCACATGCTTTTGATACCATGAATTTTGCAAGCTACAGAAACTAGATTTCCAGTATCTCTCAGAATGTGAAGAGATAAACAAGATAAAATAGATAACTACTGTGTATGTAACATGAATAATAGCTACAAAGGTATGAAGTTTTACACACGCCCATTTAACTTTTTATGCTTGTACAAGTTTTGATGATCAGACACAAAGGTCAGCTTTACATATCTTGTGTTCCATTTCAGTTTTACATTGAGAGAGAAAGCTGCATTGTTTTGGTGATATCAACCACTGGTGATGGAGAACCTCCTGAGACAGCACTGAAATTCTGGAGAAGACTTAAGAAGAAGACTTTATCGGCAGACTATCTGTCTCATCTTCACTATGCTGTGTTAGGTACATGAATTAGTCTCACCATTCTTGAAATTGTACAGTGACTGGATTATGAAATTAAACTTGTGGGACTCTGCATTATCACTGAATAGAGAAGTCAGGCTTTAATGCTCGAGTTTTGATCACATGTGCATGGCATTATTGGTAATAATATTCCCATATCATCATTAGTATATGTAATGTCTAATATTTCATGTCATTAATAATGATGTCATAAATGATGTCATAATATCAGGTAAAGAAATTGCATGATGAAAAAGCCATCCAAGTGTATATCAGAGTCATTGCATTATTTTCGTTGGATTAAATAAAATCTGAATTTTTGTATCATACAATGAATAGAACCATGCAAATTTGCTGATTTCAAATTTGTGAAACTTTGCGTATTGATTTGCAAATGATAAAACGTATATGACTGCTTCAGAAATTTAATTTGCAATAGCACTCAGGTAAGAGCTATTGTGCATGGTAGAGAAGCCAAACATTAGGAAATGAGCTTGTGTCAAGATATATAAATATTTACATTTTTTTTATAATGATTCTATTTTATCTAACCACCTAATAGTGGAATGAATCATTATGCCTTAGGCCTTTTAAAACTAAATAAGATGCAGAAGTTTAAAGAGTTACTTGTTATATTAATAATTACCAGATTTAAGCAAAATAAAATGCTTGATGGGTAACATGAAACTTAGGCTTGATGAAAATGATCCAGCATGTAGTATTTTGCATCATTGATGCATATATTGAGCACTAGATGTTCACAAGACTTTCAATATGTTACATGTTGTTTAAGCCTTCAATTCTGAATTTCTTCTATTCTGCAGGGCTAGGAGACTCAAATTACACCAATTTCTGTAACTGTCCAAAGAATTTGGACAGGAGACTACAGGAACTTGGAGCCAGGTCGTTCTACCCTGCCGGCTGGGCAGATGATGCTGTGGGGTTAGTGGTGTCATTTTTTTGGGTGGAAATTACATTAGTTTTGCTATAGTGAACCTCATTTATATTAATTGTCATCATACAAAAGCACCTTTATAAAAGCAAATGAGATTTAAAATATTTAGTTTTAACAAATATCTTGAGAAAATAAATCATCAGTGTTGCCATAATATTCAAGTAACTAATGCACTATTATCTTTGTCTTGCCTGCTATGCTGTGTCAGGGCATGGGTTTTACCTCTGTGATGATACTTATTTTGATTTTATTAAATGTTGCCAGCATGCTAAATAATTAGCATAAACATTCAATTCTGTTTTTTCCATTCATTTAATTTCTACAGTCACAAATTTTATGCATGACCAGAAATCACAATGGCAAACATATTACATTCCAGTTATAAGATTTTTAAAAATACATCTCTCCAGTTACTAGGATGCTATGTTTAAAAACATAAGCCTGGCACATTAGTTATTTCTTCAGAAAAAGCTAATCATATTAAAATTAGGAATCACTTGCTACCACTTCTTAATCTAGCCCTCTCTGAAAGAAGAAAATGTCTTTCCATCTCTGTATCATATAGATGGGAAGTAATTCTTACAGGTTAACTTCCTTTATTCCAGGTCAGTGGCTACCAGTATTGTAATCAGTCTAAACTTTTGGTACAGCTGTGAATAATGCTTCCAAAAACCCATCACAATTTTGATTTTAATTTTTGACCATCTTGAAGTAGTCAGACATTTTTATACTTTATATATACAACATTTGCATTACCTCAGGGGAAATTATTCATACTGTTGCAGTTTGTTACTGGTCATTATTGTCCATGTGATATTGATTGGTAATTCTCAGTGGTGTAATTATATTTTAATTATATTGTGCTTTTTTAGTATTATGAGCTTCTTTAGTTTTCTCAGGTTAGTCTATTTAAGCAGTTTGTATAATTGTTGTATGCACTTTTTTAATTTTTTATATCATTATAGACAAGGCAAGCATGTACAAGAAGTACAGATGTTTTAAGTTGTGGATGACAATCATGTTATGTGCCAGGCAAAATACTTTTCTTTACACACTTGTTGTATGCACAGAATGGATGGAGGACATTTAGTCCATTGTCTTCAATAAACATTCTGCAGTGATTATATTTATGTAGAATGTCAGTGGGCATGTTGGATAAAACTAGGACTAAGCATTTGACACATTTTGGCAGCTCACTGGACAGAAGTCTGATTCCTGCATGCATGAAATTAGAAATAATAAAGCAGGGAAAGTGGCATTATCTTTCAGTTATGCTGGCTGGACAAGCCTGCAAGTCATATTGTTCTACAGTCAACTGGTCCAGCAGTTCAGACAATCATTGTACAATTTCAGCAGTCATAAATCTGTCATCTTAAGTTGGCAAGCCAGCTGACCAGTTTAGTGAGATAGCTCCAGATGAAATGACATCCCATGCAATGCAGTCCACCTTGGCTAGCCAGACAACCTACTCATATCCATGATAGTTCATGCTTGATTGATTAATTGAATTTTAACGGCGCACCAGCACTTTTAGGCTATTTAGCGCCATACAATAGGTTATATGTTTAAAAATACGAAAGGTTTAATATCGACAAGTGATATAAAAAAACATAATAGTTAAATATAAAATGGTAAGATGTTGGTAACAGGAAAATATGAAGCTTCCCAATCAATGGGAGATGTAAATGGTGTATTTTGATGATAAGATGTTGTAAATAAGAGGCGGTATTTGCATTAGATAAAAATGCTTTTAGGTGATGTCATACAAATTATAGTTTAAAATAAAGATTTACTTCCTTCAGGAAATCTAAAATACTAGTGATTTGTATAGTATCAGAAAGTTACTGCATGTCATGTACATTATAGTATTTATCACGCGTAGGTTGCAGGTCGGAACACTCTGTCATAAAGTGCTTAACAGTGAATGGTTCATTGCAAGAAACGCACTCTGGTGGATCTTCACCTTTTAGTATGTGGGAGTGGGTAATGTATGTATGACCAATTCTGATTCTTGCAATGACAACCTCCTCCCTACGGATAGTTCTGTAGGAAGAAATCCATTCTCCCAGGGTTGGTTTGATGGCATGAAGTTTGTTATTGACTGCATCATCCCATGACACCTGCCACTTCTGACGTAGGTACTTTTTGATACAAGGTTTAAAATAAGTAAGCGGTAATTTAAAATCCAATGGTTCTTGCGATAAAGCCATCTTAGCAGCCCGGTCAGCTTCTTCATTACCTCTAATACCAATATGGCTAGGTAGCCAACAGTATACTATATTGTAGGAGGTACTTAGCTCCGAGTTTTTGACGAAAATATTGACTAATAATGGATTATCCAGTTTTCTATTGTGCAGCGACTGAAACAATGATAATGAGTCACAGAAGATAATGCTATTTAAAATGCGTTTCTGTTCAATAAATTTCAGAGCAAGGTCTATTGCTCTGATTTCCGCTGAAAATATGGACGCATCGTTTGGCAAGCGCACTTTGGTTATGTGTTTGCCACTAATGAAGGCTGCAGCAGCCATTTCATCAACCTTTGATCCATCAGTATAAAATTTTGTGTAATTTGTAAAATCCTTGAGAAGTTCATGATAAGAATTCAGGAATATGTCAGGGTTTGTCTCAGATTTATTCCTATCGTGTAACATAAAAATCACTTTGGGTTGCTTAAGGAGCCAAGGTGGTGTTTTCGAGAGAAACGTTCTCTGAACTGTAGAGAGATTAATTTTGATATTGTCAAGGCTGGATGATGTTCTAATGCCAAATGAAGGTATGGCATTTGGTTTATTTCCATATAAAGTTTTGTATTTTGGTTGAAAAACAGCTGAAAAAGCAGGGTTCAGAGGGTTTGATCTTAACTTAAGAGCGTATTGTGCAGAAAGCATTTCTCTGTGATGCGATAAAGATGGTTCATTCGCTTCTGCGAGAAGGCTTTCACATGGAGATGTCTTAAATGCTCCTAGAACGAGTCTTGTTCTCTGATGATGAATTGGGTCAAGCAGTTTCAAATAGGACTTCCTAGCTGAACCATAAACGATGCATCCATAGTCTAGTATGGAGCGGATAAATGTTCTATACAAATTGAGGATTACTTTTTTATCTGCACCCCAGTCAGTGTGTGTAATTACTTTAAGGAGATTTAAAGCTTTTAAGCATTTAGCTTTCAAATTCTTGATGTGTGGAATAAAAGTCAGTTTTCTGTCGAAGATAATACCCAAAAACTTTGTTTCCTCAACAACTGGAATAAGTGTTCCATCCAGCATGAGTCTAGGGTCATCATGATGTCTTCGCAACTGACAGAAATGTATGCATACTGTTTTAGATTTAGAAAATGTGAAACTGTTATTACTGGCCCAATTTTGGATCTTGTTGATATTTTGTTGGAGTTTCCTTTCAATTGTATGCATGTGCTTTGTTCGATAACAAATTAAAAAGTCATCTACATATAATGAGCAATCCACACCGGGAGCTAAACACTTGGTGATGCTATTGATTTTGATATTAAATAGCAACACAGATAAAATACTGCCCTGGGGCACACCCATCTCTTGCTGGTGCATATCGGAGAGGGTAGAGCCCACTCATCCTTTGAATTCTCTGTCGGAGAGAAAATTGGAGATGAAAGAAGGCAGACGACCTTTTACACCCAGATCGTGCAGGTCATTTAGTATCCCGTACTTCCATGTTGTGTCATAGGCCTTTTCTAAATCAAAGAAGACTGCTACTAAATGTTCCTTCTTGATAAATGCATCGCAAATAAATGTTTCCAGTCAAACCAGATGATCGTTGGTACTATGACCAGAACAGAAGCCACTTTGGAAAGGAGATATTAAATTGTTACTTTCCAAATACCATACAAGCCGAGAATTAATCATTCGTTCCATTGTTTTGCATACACAGCTTGTCATTGCAATGGGTCGATAGCTGTTAGGATCTTCAATGTAATTACCTGGTTTGGGAATTGGTATTACTGTTGCTTCTTTCCAGGTCTTAGGTGCATTACCAGCAATCCATTAATCATTAAAGATTTTCAGAAGTAATGTCAGAGAAGATTCTGGGAGGTGTTTCAAAAACTGGTAATGGACTTCGTCAGGCCCAGCGGATGTACCATGGGCCTTGTCTAAAGCCTCCCTAAGCTCCAATAAAGAAAACAGCTGGTTATAGCTTTCAGAGTTGTTGGATGTGAATTTTAAACGTGACTTCTCTTTTTGAGATTGTAATCTTCGAAAGGTTTCTGAATAATTAGATCTTGATGAGTTTTTTGAGAAACTATCGGCAAGAATATTTGCTATGTCACGTTTCGAACTAAAATTGTTATTGTTTGTTTTCAGTTGTTAAATAGAATTGTGTTTCCTCTTTCCATTTTATTTCTAATAGTATCCCAAACTTGTTTCATTGAGGAACGAGAGTTTATAGAAGAAATATATTTTTTCCAGGATGCACGTTTACATTCTTTGATTGTGTGTCGTGTTTTTAGCCCGCGCAATACATATTTGTTTAAATTTTTGGGCGTTGGACGATTGTTGAATTGTTTTAATGCTTCTCGGCGTTGTCGAATGGCTTCTTTGCAATCCTTGGTTACCCAAGATTTTTGCTGTTTTTTACTGTTCGTTGACGACTTACGAATAGATTCATCTGCAATTGCAATTAGAATTGAAGTAAAATGCTGTATAGGATTAACAGGGTTGAATATTGTATCATTATTTAGTCTAGTTTTACATAGTGTTTCAAATGAAGCCCAGTCGGCTTTCTTTATATTCCATTGTGGAATTGTGTCATCAGTTTTAGAGTTATTTTCAAGAGTGATTGGAAAATGATCACTGCTGTGCACGTGTACATACCCGTTCCTGGGTGTAAATATGTCAGTGAGTTAGTGTTATATAGACACAGATCGTGTCTAGAAATGAAATCTTCTGCTTTATGGCTTCTATTGTTTATGTGATTCGATTCCCATAAAATGTTATGGGCATTAAAATCCCCCAGTAAAACGAAGGGCGCGGGAAGTTGTTGAACAAGATTGTCTAATTCCTTTTGTACTAGGTTGGTGTTTGGTGGCAAATAAATGGAGCAAAAAGTAATCACTCAATGCAAAGTGACGCTTACAGCAATGGCTTGTAAATTTGTATTTAAAGGAATGACTCTGTGAGGGGCTCTATTGTTCACAACAACAGAGACTCCGCCTGAGGCCCAGTCAGCGTTTTGAAAGTACGTGTTGAACAGGGAAAAGTTTTTAACTGTAATTTTATCTGTCTCTTTCAGGAATGTGTCCTGTAAACATAGTACAGCAGGATCGTGTTCAGTTAAAAGCAGAAAAATATCATTGTAGTTAGCTTTAAGTCCTCGACAATTCCATAGTATGATGGTGTTCTTCATTATAATGTCATGCTGCAGATTCTGGAGCTAGGTTCAACTATTCGCGGAGGAAGTATGTGTTGTTATTTGTCTGGAGGAAGTACGGGAGTATATTTAGTTTTATTAGGTTTGGAGCTACTTTGAGTACATAGAGCAGTTTCTTCTGCATCCATGCTCTCAAGGTCTCCAAACATATTGTAAAGTTTAATGGGGTCATCTGACCCCTTTTGTGGCTTATTAGTTTGTGCTTTTTGTTTATTTCTTGGAGCTTTTGGTGGTGGGTTGTTATTAAATGTTGTCTGAGTTGATGCTGTGCTTTTCTGTGATTGGTAATGAGGGATATTAGCACTTGTTGTTGAATCAGGTTGATCCGTCTGTGTTTGCGCATCCTTCGTGATCTTTGGGTTGTGTTTCACGACTGTGGAGAAGGATGGGCCAGGAAGGGATGTTTTTGCCTGGACAAGTTTTCTGGCCTCTGGGTAGGAAATGTTGGAAGTAAACTTTACCCTCTGAATTTCCTTCTCCTGTTTCCAAGTATCACAATCCTTAGAATTGGCGTGATGTTCCTTGCCACAGTTGACACAATGCAGAGTTGCTCTACAATCAGCTTCCTGATGAGAGTGATCTCTGCATCGGCCACATACCATGACTCTGGAACATCGGTCCTTGTCATGGCTGTATTTTTGACACATAGCATCAAAGTGGGTTTGTTATGTAGATCTCAACCTTTACTTGCAAAAATCCAACCTTGACCACTTTGGGCACTGTCGGTTTATTAAAGGTGAGTACAAATGTGTTGGTGTCCTGCAGGTTGTTATTACGTTTAATGCGTATTCTACGCACTGCAGTGACACCTTCATGTTTCATCCCTTCGATGATATCAGTGTCGTTGACTCCAGCCAAGTCACGACAGTGCATTACGCCTTTGGACGAATTCAGTGTAGTGTGGGCGAATGAGGTCACTGGAATATCGAAAAAGGTTTTCATTTTCATGATATTATCTGTTTGACCCTTTCGCTCGCACTCAATCAGAAGGCAACCCGATTTGAGCTTTTTGAAAACTTTTTGGTGTGCCAATTGATCCCAAAATGGTTTTCTCAATAACAAACGGAGATATAACTGAAAGCGGTGTAGCATCATCCTTAGACTGAATAACCATGAAGTGTGGAAATGATTCCACGGCACTTGTTTCTTCATCTGAGTCAGACAGTGGTTTGGTACATTTATTGTTAATTTTTTTTGTTGCATTTGCCTTTTTTAAGAATTAAAATTTCAGCACCCATGCTCCCCACCCACCAAGGAGCCCAAAGAGGGGACACTTTTCAAGTGCCAGGGATACACAGATGCCATACTCGTTAAATAAAATTACATGGGATTGACCCATGAAGCTTCCTTCTAGGGTCGGTAAAATTACTTCCCAATTGACCCATTGAGCCACCGCCTTCTAGGAAGTCTTCTAAAACTTGGGAAAGTAAAAACTAAAGGACAGGAATGTTGGGGCAACGGTGGCATCAAGATAGATACAAGAAAGAAAGAGAAGATGAGTAAGTAATACAAAAGACCTCCTAGGGCTCTGCGTGACCAGCCAATTTGTCGAGACCAGGCCTATCTCGACCACCCGTCTAAGAGAAGTAGAGGCCAAAGCAGTATATTGCATCTAAACAGCCTCCGCTCAACTACCAGGATCCTTTCCTCCTCCGACACACGGGTTGCCTTTTATGACATGTGGCGAGGCATGTCGGACCAAACCAATTCTACAACTCTGAACCCACAGGGGGAGATAGTTCATGCACTGCAAACCACCTTGGCTAGCCAGACACCCTGCTGGGACCACTGGCCTCACATTTGGTGCCATCTATCTTGGCCCAACCAACTGTGATGGACCAGCATTCCACAGCTGCACCATGCCTCATGCTGGGCTAGGGTTAGAGGGTTGGGGTTAGGGCTAGAATTTGACTGGTGGAACTGTGTTTACACAAAATGATGGTTTGACAGAACATTCATGATAACACTGCCCCAGTCAGTGAATGGGGTGGCATATACATGCCTGTACATTCTGACCCAACCATGGAAAGGACAGGATTTACTTTTAAGATCACAATTGAAGAAATACACAGAATTTTACTAATATTGGACTGCCTTGCTATACTGATAGTCAGTCCTGTTTTTAGTCAAAGCCTTGGTGAATGTGGACAGTGATGATGAACATTCATCCTAAAAAATCTTTTTAGATCTGCAGATCTGCAGCTGATCCTTCTGGCATGGTTGGTTGATCCTTCTGGCATGGTGGTGCTTAGGTTGTTTAGGTCTTAACCATATCATGGTCTTAACCATACTTTAACACTCTTGCTTCAGTGGCAAAAAACAGGGAGTTGCTTTTGGCTGTAAAAACTTTAGAAGCCTAACAACCAGAAATCACAATCTGTATTGACACCAGCTTGGGGAGCACACCAGTAACTAAAACAAGTCAACGCTGCAAGAAAATACTTGCCTTAATCAGTCTCCTGGAAATGAAGGCAATTCTCAGTGCCTCCCATGCTTTGGTAGAAAGCATCCAAATAAAGACAAGTTAGGATAATATAGGACAGTTTGGACTGGGTAATCTACCTCATGAAAGAAGGTGGGGACAGACATTGACTACATGTTTTGGTGTTATCTTCATTGGTGCGCACAAACTTGCTTAGTGACATCGCTAACTCATTTTAAGGAGAAGCCATATGTTTTATGGAATGATCACTTAATCTATCAATCTCACATTGAGTTTTTGCCCACCTTCTTTTCAATCCGAGACATGGAGGCATTGGATGTCAACACCCTATTTAGTCAGCTGGGAGTAAATGGTGGGATATGCCTTCACTGTAGCTTTAATTCCAAAACAAAGCCAGAAAATGAGGGACATGGACTGCATAGTAGTTCTGATAGCTCATCTCTGATATGACTGAAAGTTTGTTAAAGCTACTTTAAAAATTCAGATCACACACACTCACTCCGCTCTGATGTGAAAATACCTGGATCAATTATCTGCTTGTTTTTGTCACAGATGTACCCAAGAAAATCATGGCGATATGATGCTGCACAAGGTCACTTCTATTCCAAGGTCACTTCTATTCCAAGGTTACTTCTATTCCATCAGTATCAAGATAAACTCCTCATTCATGCATGGCTCTTGTCGGGGATGCCCTGCTCGAAAAGAGCTTGGTACTTTGAATGTGGACAGGATTGCAACACCTTGACAGCCCCCCACTTCAAAGGCATACAAGGGGTAGTGATATTTTTCAGTGACTGGTGTCACATTAATGACCTCAGTTTCATGGCCCATTCATGAAGTGGCTAAATTCTTTTTCCCTTTACAGAAAAGGTATACTATTGCCACTTTCATACCATTCCATGATCTCAGACACATTCAGGCTTGATGTAAGGGACATAATCAGGCTTGATGTAAGGGACATAATCAGGCTTCATGTAAGGGACATAATCAGGCTTCATGTAAGGGACATAATCAGGATCTATCTGACATTTCCAGACTGCTGATCTTATCTCAAAAATGAAACATCTCCATGTTCTTGATATGACTTAACATTTCAAAGTGTGACCCCGGTCTTTCACAGGTTATGTTTCCTGATAGTATTAGCTTTGTTTTGCAGAAGTTATCAAGGCAGTAGGTTGATAGTTCTTCCCAGATTTTTCCCACACCAGATATACTGGTTGCTATCTATTACCCTTAATATGCTATCCATTGCCCTTAATATGCTATCTGTTACCCTTAATATGCTATTAATTACCCTTAATATGCTATCCATTACCCTTAATATGCTATCCATTACCCTTAATATGCAATCCGTTACCCTTAATATGCTATCCATTACCCTTAATATGCTATCCATTACCCTTAATATGCTATCCATTACTTAATATGCTATCCGTTACCCTTAATATGCTGTCCATTACCCTTAATATGCTATCCATTACCCTTAATATGCTATCCATTACTTAATATTCTATCCGTTACCCTTAATATGCAATCTGTTACCCTTAATATGCTATCCATTACCCTTAATATGCAATCCATTACCCTTAATATGCTATCTGTTACCCTTAATATGCTATCCATTACCCTTAATATGCAATCCATTACCCTTAATATGCTATCTGTTACCCTTAATATGCTGTCCATTACCCTTAATATGCTATACATTACCCTTAATATGCTATCCATTACTTAATATGCTATCTGTTACCCTTAATATGCTATCCATTACCCTTAATATGCAATCCATTACCCTTAATATGCTATCTGTTACCCTTAATATGCTATCCATTACCCTTAATATGCAATCCATTACCCTTAATATGCTATCTGTTACCCTTAATATGCTATCCATTACCCTTAATATGCTATACATTACCCTTAATATGCTATCCATTACTTTATATGCTATCTGTTACCCTTAATATGCTATCCATTACCCTTAATATGCAATCCATTACCCTTAATATGCTATCTGTTACCCTTAAAATGCTATCCATTACCCTTAATATGCTATCCATTACCCTTAATATGCTATCCATAACCCTTAATATGCAATCCATTACCCTTAATATGCAATCCATTACCCTTAATATGCTATCCATAACCCTTAATATGCTATCTGTTACCCTTAATATGCTATCCATTACCCTTAATATGCTATCCATTACCCTTAATATGCTGAAACACAATAGTCTTACACCCATAATGATAACAGCATCTGTGAGCCTGTTAGCTACACGCTTTGTCCTTTGGTCTGAACTATGTGCAGTAGTGTTCAATATTCTCAGTATACTAATAATACAAGTTTCTCTCAAAACAATTGATGTTGCTAGGTAACCAGCAAATAACAATACACTCTCGTTCAATGGATCCATGGTGAGGTAAAGATGCAGAATCGGGGGGTTATTATGTAGCATACTCTAAACTTTTAACAGAAAAAAAAAGATCTTAGCACATCAGATGAAAGTGATATTCACAAACTGGGACTTCACACTTAATTTCTCTTTTTGAGGCATGATAGAGTCAGTTTACTTGCATGCACAGTCTATTTTTTTCTAGTTTCTATTTGCATGACATGGCCTCACTAGGGAGTGAGCTGGATATTGTTGGGCTACTGGTAGCTGCTAGGAGTTGTCTCACCCTGTTTACAGCTTTTCCTCCACTATTTATTCTGGCCTAAATGTATTGCCCATCTTCTGCTAAGAAATGACATTAAACCCTACAGTAACAACATAATCTTTAGATGTGCTAATCTAAAGTTAGGAAATCTTTTGGTACAGCAGTCTCCAACTTCATTTGGTTGATGTCTGTAGAGGCTGAAGGTTTTCTCTTAACATTTCTCCCAATGTTAATGTGATTGGGTAATGTGATTGACAGTGAAATTAAATGTATTAGCAAATTATATTTGACTGAACATATTTACCCAGCAACAATGCTATCAATCCCAGCCATCTTACCCACAATGCCAGCATCCAGTTAAAGGTTTCACTCAAGCTTAAAATAGTTAACATGTAGCAAGTAAGATTATATATAGAGATGGAAGGATGTTGTCCATCTTTCTAGAAAGGCTGGATTCAAAGTTAATAGATGTAATTTCTAATGTTAAAGTGATTGGGTAATTATTTTCAGGGGGACAGAAAATAATTTACTAACAATATTTTTCTTTCGCCAACTCATATACCCAACAAATATAATCTGCTTTTCCCTGTTAGATAGGTAAAACTAACTTTTAATGGAACTGTGCTGAATGAATGGATCGAAATTTAGGTTGCAATATCAATAGCACTTAATTTTGTCAAAGTATTGTAATATTTATGAAAACATTTTCTATGTTTTTCAGCTTGGAGATGGTTGTGGAGCCTTGGATAGATGGACTTTGGGACAGTCTTAGAAAACAACTTGGATTGGTTCCATCAAGCTTGAAAGGCTCCCCGCTAGAAGCAATGACAAATGAAGACACAGTGCATTCTTATGAACCTGAGGGAAATAGTGATATGAAAAATGGAGTCCTTTCAGACACTGATTTGAATTTGAAAGATTCAGTCAGAAATTCCCAGCCTGACAAAACTTCGGAATCAGTTTCTGGTCACTTTGAAGAAAATGGGTACAATAAGACGTTGCTTGCACAGAATGGGTTTAAGGACAGCAAAACCTTGAACATTAATCTTAATACAAATTCCAGTGATAATTCAACAGATAAAATAGATGAAAGAATTATCACAGACAGTAGGAATACAGAGACTTCTGACTCAAGAGAATCAATTGCTGTAGAACAAGGATTAGAATATGGGAACCAAAGTAACACTGGAAAATCAAGAATGGGACAGATAATTATTGATGGAGACAAAAATATCAGTAATGAAGTAGTGACTGATATATGTGAACCAGCCAAAGACCAGTGTATCAGTGAACCTAATTTATATAGCAAGAAGGCATCAGTAATAAAGAGAGTCGATCACTTACCAAGCTTAGGAAGCCCTTCTCTTCTTCTTGCATATACAAATCTAACCATTCCTGCCTTGTCTCCAAAGTTCCTGAAGCTGGATTACACCTCAGAGCCTGAGATGGTAATATGGCATAATCTAAATGCAGAAGTGTATACAAATTTATATTTCTACAAATTGCAGTATTTATTCATTGTGATGGTTTATGAACATGCAATTTTAAAATTATTTGATTTGTTTTCACAAGTTTAAAATCTTGCATTTTCTGACCAGCTTACAAAATCTAAATCTTTAAAAATTTTCCAATTCTCAGGATCTGGACAGCAATCACATGACATTTATTCATGTTAAAATTGTGGATAGCATGAGGTAAACATAGTTCCATTAACTAGACATAATGCTGTATTATACTCCTTTTTTATTGCACCACAGTCAGCATTGAACAACAACACAAGACAACAACAACACATCTTGAAATCTAACAAGATCCTCATTACATTTACATATTAACCAAAAAGTATGGCATACTTTTCTTAGCTAAGGCTTCTGCAAGGTTTTTGCTCACAATAATTGTGAATTTTGTGATATATATATATATATATATATATATATATATATATATATATATATATATATATATATATATATATATATATATATATATATATATATACTAATATTTATACTTTGCAGTTTATTTACTTTATTGTTCTGATCTGGTAAGTCGCAGTAGGTATTGTGGATATTTGTTGTTTGGATGTTTAAATTACAAATATTGCATTTTTCACTTGCATTTACAGCGAGCTCAGTTTTATTGGCAATTTGGTATGTTTATTTTCTTGTTGTGACAAAAGCTTTATTTGTTTTGTAGCGAGAAAGTATCAGGTTCAAGCAATTCAAAGTCTTTTAAAGGTGACTAGAAACCAGTGGAAATATACAATAATATTAAATACACTGCAGAGAAAAGCATGATTCTGAAGCGTCGTATGCGACCGTACTGCCAATATTGAGATATTGGCATATCTTCTAGGCACTGAGTTTCCGTGACCTCGTATGCATATTTTCCGCGCCTATTCGGTTACTTTCGGAAAGTGACGTCATACTAGCGACTCCAGCATCCAGACCTACAGTTGCAAGGTTCATTTCATATAGAGTACCATGCCGTTTTGCATTGCTTACGGGTGTAATAGCATACATAGAAAAGGCTGTGGAGTTCATTTTTTCTTCTTTTCCAAATGATAAAGGGATAAAGAAAGTCTGGATACATTATTACTAGTGATTCGATTTCAATGCAACACCATACAGCAATCCGTGCTCATTACATTTCTCAAAGGAATATTACCAGAGGGATCCTAAAAACATAGAACCTCTAGGATACACGAATGCTAAGCCTAGACTAAAAGTTGAAACTATTCCAGACATACCATTGTGTATTTTAAATCCTGGTAGAGTGTCAAACGTACGAGTTACGAAAATAGGCAGAAGGCCGAGTAAGTGCTAATAACAAATATGACAGCCCGACACCTGATCGTGCTGATGAAATGAGTAAATGTTTTTTTTCTTCTTCAAGATTACAATCTAAATAAAGTCACCACTGTCCTATGTATAATTGAGATCTGACTTTAATCAAATGGAAGTTTTGCTTAAAAAAAATAATAATAATAAGATTATCAACCCTTGACACGGTCGTGGTTTGAGAAAAACAATTTAAGTAATTTTTAAAAAAATATTAAAAAAATTATTAAAAAAACACAACCTTTCAGTCTATGCCTATTACTTGTAAAATGTAAAAACCGAAATCTGTAATGATTGGAACTGATATAAAACTGTCCCTTGGGCAGTTTAAATAGCAGCGATTAAAAGAAAAGAGATCCGATATAAAATCAAAGTTTCACATTAACTGGCTGACAATAGAAATTGGGGGGAGGCGACTATTGACCCCACCTATTTGCCCCGATGTGCAATTTCTCCCTGTGATACGCCTTATTATACCCCAGGACAAGACCTTTTTTTCATATTCTGGTCTGCATAATAGTTAAATTAACAATTATTCCTTATCATTGCACTTATGTTGTGAAAAGGACAGGCCCTCTGACATAATTCAAAGAAACCATGTGCTACAGAGTGTGTATGTAAGCACCAGAAAGTCATTGGCAAATAAGCGATGTCGAATTTTGTTGTAACTTCGAGGCCAAAGACTTCATTTTCAGAGTTCAAATCTGCACTCAAACGTTACCGTACATGTATGTGGCCATTGTTTTCCCACATTTTATATCCCATCCTATTTCCTTTAGTTTAAAAAGTGTTAGATATGTAACACTGTTTACTGAATTAAATATTTATTTTGAATTAGTTTTTTAGGGGCACAAACTGCGTCGTATTTATTTTATTCCCTCTTTTAATTTAATCATGGTAATGAAACTTTACATAGATGGTAGAGGAATGTCATGTGTTAACTGGCCGAGTTTTTTTTAAGGCGGAAATGGAGATTTTATTTGCAGAGAAAATTACGCATCCTTCATTGTGATAATTCATGGGTTTTAAACTAATTGGTGACAATTTTTTTTTACAAGAAGTACTTCTGTAATAGTTAAGTAATCTGAAATTTACGTGAATAATGTTTAATCTTAAACTATTTACTGAAGACAAAAACTGTCCTGTGATATTAATTATTTCTTCACTACAGTATTCACAAGTGATAAAATAGAATATGACATTTGTGGACTGCACACTTGATAAAAAAAATTATAAATGGATTTTCTTCTTCTGAGAAATGAAAATTGAGAGACATATTGAAATAATCGGGAGTTAATTGCGAAAAATCAAGAGAGATATTACGACATAGGGAGGAAATACCTCCAAAATTGGAATTTATTTTCTTTCTTTCTTCTCCCAGCTTGAAAGTTAACATATATGAACTGTTCGGGTTTGTGGAATTTCAGTCAGGGCTAGTAAGTTTATTTAAGTCATCAGCCCGGGGCCTGTGCTTAAAACATTTCTTTCAGCACTGACCAGTACAGTACTTACTCTATTTTAACGAAGCATGTATATACTTACAGATTTCTCAATACGCTAATTGTAGCATGCATGTAAAATACACTGTAATTGAATCATAGAAAGGAAGCTTCTTAATGTTTAAATTAATTACGTATGATTTCCTCCTCGCAGATTTATCTGTGGGGTGTTGTTTTTTTGTGTGTGTGAAAAATTACTTCCGATGAAAACCGTTATCAATGGCCTCTCTCGCTTGCCATGTTTCTGTTTGTATACGAGGACTGGCTAGTATGACGTCACGAGACCACGTGATCTGTTGTCTCATTAAAACTCGGAAATACTCGGCAATTTACGGAATCATTGTATCTTCTTCGCAATATAATCAATATCCGCACACGATATTATATTTTTAAACATTATATTCGAATTAGAATTTGTAAAGAATTACATTTATAAAATAAAAATTTTCATTTCTAGTCTCCTTTAAGACAATACAATCATCTTTAGTTTAGGTCTTATGATTCAGTGGACCTTATGATGCAATTGATCGTTGTGCCAAAAATTAGGTTGCTGTCATTTGGCAATCAGAGAGTCCTCGTTTGTTTCATCTCTTTGATAGACACATTAATCGCAGAGGCCATGCAATACCCTATCCACACCTTCAAGCATTGCTTAAAGTACACAGATGCAAGTAATGGTACTTGCATACGACTCTTTCTTCTGGCGAAGGCCATCAAGCAGAATGTCAGCCCTAAAGACGTGTGTGGCTGAAGTGGGTTGTATCTTGATATACTCGCAATTCTCAAATGATCACAGTTGCATCATCAGGATTACAGCTCATGAAGTTAGAGTAATCTCTGTGAGCCTCGCTTTTAAATATATTGTGATCCAATATGGAAGCTGCAGGCTGGTAGGCAGAGTCAGTGTTCTTGTGTTTTTAAATTACCATCCAATCCAATTAAAACCAGCACAGCCTCTTAACATCGCTGGATTTGCTAGTGACATCAGCAAGAAGAATTCTACAATTATCCTCCTAACTGAATATATGGATCACAGATAATGTGACTGGTGGCTGTGTTGCTTTCAAGTTAGGAGTGCAGGTTTTCGTTTGCATAGGGAAACCAGTCTTATTTCCTAGAAGGACACTCAAGATAGAGGTTGGATACTTTGCATTCCCTATTTCTCGCCTATTACCTAACATTAGTGTATTGGAATTTGAAAGGAAAAGTAACTTTTGTTAATAAATTATGTTTCTTCAAGAATACTTTCTTGGTCACATTTCTTAAAATAACTCTCACCCTGCCATGCAAGCATCCTCTTTGGCATTTTTCTCAGCTTAAGAATTAGTGACACCTGGTGGCCACAAGGGAATGCAATGAGCAAGAGTAATTGTCCTTGGTCTACATACCATAGATGGGGAAACACTACGTTTTATTTTTAGTAGGGTGGTAGGATGTTTAAATTACTAATTTTAAAATTTAAAATGATCAGGTATGTATTCTTGATGAAACTAAATTTACTTAAAATTTGATATTTCACCGATCTTAAATTAATCCATTTCCAGGTGGACAACTAAAATATATTATTTCTTGTCCTGAATAAACTTTTACTCAAGCAGCTGTTCTAGAAATATAAAAGAGATTAAAGGCTTATAAATGATTCTATGAAATGTTGCTGTCTAGAGATTTTTCTTTGACTTGTTTAATAGCTTTTGTTAGAAAATACAAATTAAGATCTGTCTTCTATATATATATATATATATATATATATATATATATATATATATATATATATATATATATATATATATATATATACACACACACACACTTACATATATACTTATATATACTTTTGGTGAACATGTATTGTTATTGGAAAGTGAGTGAAGCACTACAGTAAAAGTTACAGGTCATACAAGCATTAATACTAAGTTATTTAATGGTTGTCTTATGTTTGAATTTGATTAAACATATCTGGAAATGGTATTCACTTTATTTAGATTGTCATCTATCCATTGAATTAATAGTTATTATTTACATGCCTTGAGAAATACAAATTATGTTGAGATTTTATATGTGGTTAACTTGTATGTGTTTTCCAGTACAAACTGGATTGTATATTGGGTGCTGGGATGTCATAATAAAAGCAATTCATACTATTAGTCTAGTTTTAGTACCTGGCTGTAAAATTCCTATTGTAGTTCTTCTTTTTTAAAATATATGTTGACCTTTTAAGGAACAGAGCATTCAGCGTTCAAGATTTAATAGGCTTTGGTTAAACTATATTAATATTAAAATTTAGAACAGCAATCAAAATTTAATTTGAGTAAATGTGCCTGCATGCTGCTATTTATCTTTACCGATACTTTATAAGAACATTTTGTGAATTTCAAGAAATCTGCAATTTTTATTTTCCAATATGGCAGCTATTTGTATCATCCCCCGGAAGCTGTTGCCTAACTGACAAATGGAGGTTTATCAAAGAGTTGCCAAAGTCCATACAACACTTATCCAGGTGTTCACTTGTGGTCAGTACAGTATTCCTTACGCGTAAACATATATGGATTACGCTTTTTTAGTATATACACTTTCCCAAAAAATCTATTATTTATTTTGTCATTTATATTAACATTCGATTAATCCCACAGACCATATTTTATAAAAGAAGGCTTCTATATAACTAATATGAGTATGTTTATCTGTGGACATGCATGCACTTTCCTAACAGTATCATGTTCTATTTATAGCAACTTTCGACCTTGTATTCTATTTATAGCAGCTGTATGGCTTAGTGAAGAGAGAACATACTGTTTTTCTAATTTCAATTTTTACGAGCAAATTCTTTGTTCTAATTCATATTTAGTAGAGAAATAGTCTAAAGGTATTTGGCGCTAAAAAGTATTTTATGTTAGTCTATGCGTATATGAGAGCAAACATATCTCCTTTCAAATAATTTCATAGATGAATTAGAAAAAGGTGAATAATGAACGAAACAAAAAAAGCAGAATCCTCCAAATATGAAGACATGAGGCCAGCATCACATGATGTCTATTAAAGGTCATGTAGAAAGAACTTTAATATTTGATGCTAAAAGTATTCAGATGGATTCTAGTCGATGTGTCTAAGCTAAAAGTGCTAAATATAAAAATTTAAAGCAGTAAAGGATGTTAAAAGACAAGATGGGTAAATAAATCATTGTTCATTAAAACTTTAGCCTGTTATATATGGATTACGCTTTTTTCTGCCTGGATTCCGCTTTTTGACCGCTTGGATTACGCCTTTTCCTCATCAGAGGTTGGCATGTATATTGTTCTACTGTATTTTCATCTTTGTAGTGTGTGTGGGTTTCACTGTAACACTAGGTACAGTCAAAAAAAAGCATGGACACAAAACAGAATTAAGCTATGTTTATTGGCTTAATCTAACACACTCTAAAGTAAATAAAATATCATAAATATTTTGTTGTTCCAAGATTTTTTTGATCATAATTTAGATTGTTCATCTGTTACAAAAATAATTTCATTTATTACATGGTAATATTTTTACATATTGTCTTATGATCAGCTTTATACAGGGTATGAATTGATACAGGATTTACTATATTTGTAACAGTGGAAACATAATTAACATGCTTGAATCTTGAGATGCAAGAATATATACCTGGTTTAAACATATTGAGAAAACTTTGTGCAGAATGATGGATATTATATATATCTTTATTTTACTAGTTTTGTGATGTGTAAACCGTGGCATGTTACATTTGACTGAGTGTTTGACTCCTCAGATATTATGTTTCACTGTGCAGATAGCTTGTTTCGTTTGACTGCAAAATAAGATGAATAAAATAGTAAGCTAAATATTAAATACTAAACAAGCCTTCTCAGATGAAATAAGATTGATTAAATTATATAAATTTAATTTCAGAAAGTTTTAGAATTACCTTTCCAAAATGGATGTAACTTCCCATCTGCTGCCTCTCCAGTTGTCATGGCAATGATATCAAAAGTGAAAGTCCTAACAGCAGAAACAGCTGTGAAAAAGACCCTGTGTATCACTCTTAATTTACAGGTAAATTTTAATTTAATATCCTATATATACTATATATATCCTATACTATTAATTTACAGGTAAATTTTAATTTAATATCCTATATATACTATATATATCCTATACTCTTAATTTACAGGTAAATTTTAATTTAATATCCTATATATATCCTATACTCTTAATTTACAGGTAAATTTTAATTTAATATCCTATATATATCCTATACTCTTAATTTACAGGTAAATTTTAATTTAATAACAAATCCATATCCTATGGTATTCTTTGATATACAGAATGTTATAATTGTACTGTTGTTATTTCAGCTTGGTGTGTCATAAAGTTCTGTAATGAAAGCAACATGTTAGATTTGTATGTAAATTTACGTCTAATTGTCATTCTTTAGTTTAGATAATTGAAGCTAATAGATTTATTTAATTGCTTTGCATGCTAAGTGAACTACAATTTGGGTGTTTATACCATTAATCCACATTAATCCACATTAATCCACATTCACAGTAAATCATATCAATTTAAAACTAAACCAAAGTTGGATTGATATGATATGCTGTAAGTTCACTTTTGTGTTGGAAATAAATTTTCATGGATTTTGTGGTTACCATAATGAGGCTTCTCTGGAAACAAAACAAACCCTTCCGAAGTCCTTGAATTTAAATATTGACAAGCCTACCTTAGAATATCAGTACAGCAATGACTTGTGTGTCTTAATATGTCTTTATCTGCCTGTATATCAGTCAATCAATGCCCCAACTTAATCTCATGCTTTTGTTGTGGTCTGATAATCATATTATTATGTATGTAGATACATCATTATGTATCCAATACCAATTTATCAAAAGCTTGGGGACAGATCATGTAGTCCATGTCTAACTTCTTGGTCTTTACCGAAAAAAATTAAAAGCATTCCAAGGTACATTCCGTTGATTTATACTTTCAGGATGAAGGTTTTGTATATCAGCCTGGTGACTCTTTTTCTATCATCTGTCCAAACCCAGCCCAGGAAGTCCAAGATTTGCTGACGAGGTAATATAACTCATCAACAAAATAACGTGCAGTACACATTCTACAAAGCAGACACTGATTGGATTAAAAAGTTTGTTTTTCTCAACATTGGACAGAATACAGAGCTTTGTTAAGCATTAGGATGACCTCAGGTGACAAACATATGTGATGAATGAATCTGCCGAGAAAGGTGTCAAATCAGCAGAGAAATGTGTCAAATCAGCAGAGAAATGTGTCAAATCAGCAGAGAAATATGGCTTACTGTGGGGCTAGTTTACCCCAGTTTGTTTTGGATTATTCCTCATATAAAAGAGCACTACTATATTCTGTTATCTAAGTAGTTCATTCTTATTTATTGTCACAGGAACCACATGGCTATGTAGTATTATTTACATACTTATTAAATATGCCCAGAGCTTTGGCCAGGTTATTCCGGTTGACACCTGTTTCATACATGCCAAGCATTACGCTTTTGCCGTAATCATTACACTTTTGCCGTAATCATTACACTTTTGCCATAATCATTACGTTATGCTTTTGCCGTAATCATTACGCTTTTGCCGTAATCATTACGATTTTGCCATAATCATTACACTTTTGCCGTAATCATATTGCCGTAATCATTACACTTTTGCCAAAATCATTACACTTTTGCCGTAATCATTACGCTTTTGCTGTAATCGTTACACTTTTGCCGTAATCATTTTGCCGTAATCATTACACTTTTGCCGTAATCATTACACTTTTGCCGTAATCATTACACTTTTGCCGTAATCATATTGCCATAATCATTACACTTTTGCCGTAATCATTACACTTTTGCCGTAATCATATTGCCGTAATCATTACACTTTTGCCGTAATCATATTGCCGTAATCATTACACTTTTGCCGTAATCATTACTTTTTTGCCGTGATCACATTGCCGTAATCATTACACTTTTGCCGTAATCATTACACTTTTGCCGTAATCATTACACTTTTTTTCACTAAATTGCACCTTATGTGTAACCTTATATGGATTAAGTGAGACTACCAACAGGAAAAACAAGCTACCATAGAAAATGAGAAATGCAAAAAAAAAAAAGAAATAATAGAGACAGAAAAAGTTACATAACATTATAAAACAAAATACTTTAAAAGAATGTCTTTAATATATCTGATATATTATAGCATAATTACAGAAATGAGGAGAGAGGATTTAATTTTTTAAATGGTTCTTAATCCCCGTGAGTTTCTAAAACTGGTAATTGATATTGATTAATTATGGGCAACAATTTGGTAATGGCATTGCCTATTCCCCAAAGATAGCTATCAGGGTTGAATCAGTTCACTAACCTGGATTGTTGTCACTTTGTATGAAGCCAATGCCAATAATCAGAGAAAGAGATAGAGAATAAAAAAGATGTTTTAAGAATATTTTATTCTCAGTAAAAACAGCGGACTATCGATTTACCAAGCTGTTATACACTTGTATAGTCACTACCTGTTCTTCTCTCTATCATTCTTTACATGTGTGAATATTGCAGGTGTCATCTGTTTCCTTTCACTCACGGACAATTCAGTGTGCAGTGATTTGTTTTATTTCCCACCTAGTCATTAAAACTGTAAACGGCAGATCATGTTTGTAATATTTCCCATGTTTCAGTAAAACTGTTAAGTAGTTGTGATGTTTTCGCGGGCTTTGGGGAATCAATCTACATGCACTTCCGGGGGTTGAAAGAACTTGTTGATTACGTCACAGGTGCCTGTCACAGCCATCTTTAAACTTGTGAAACAGTGATTAGAATGAATTTTAATATGAGTAAAATTTCAATGGATTAACTCCATAAAAAGGGTAAGAAACCAAAACTTGAATGCTATCCAACCCAATCTCTTTTGTCACTATTGTGTTAACTTTGCAATTTGCCTTTAACAGATATGCAATACTAAAAATGGATCTTTGATGATCTGCAACTAGTCCATCATTGTTTAAATTTTTAATCTATATCATTGTCATTCTTTGGTAAATATATGACATAACTGAGAATATAGATAATTATGTGCTTAACTGATGGAATTTTGTAAATATTCATTGAGTTGTTAATGTGAGTTCAATCCCATTGTTGGATCAAATGTATAGATAAAAAGATGTAGTGGTAGTGTGTAGTGGTAGTGTGTCAGAATGATGATAAGTAAATATGTGTCAGAATGATGATAAGTAAATATGTGTCAGAATGATGATAAGTAAATATGTGTCAGAATGATGATAAGTAAATATGTGTCAGAATGATGATAAGTACATATGTGTCAGAATGATGATAAGTAAATATGTGTCAGAATGATGATAAGTAAATATGTGTCAGAATGATGATAAGTACATGTGTCAGAATGATGATAAGTAAATATGTGTCAGAATGATGATAAGTACATATGTGTCAGAATGATGATAAGTAAATATGTGTCAGAATGATGATAAGTAAATATGTGTCAGAATGATGATAAGTAAATATGTGTCAGAATGATGATAAGTACATATGTGTCAGAATGATGATAAGTAAATATGTGTCAGAATGATGATATGTACATATGTGTCAGAATGATGATAAGTAAATATGTCAGAATGATGATAAGTACATATGTGTCAGAATGATGATAAATAAATTTGTGTCAGAATGATGATAAGTAAATATGTCAGAATGATGATAAGTATATATGTGTCAGAATGATGATAAGTATATATGTGTCAGAATGATGATAAGTATATATGTGTCAGAATGATGATAAGTAAATATCATTGGACCTATGGGTAAAATGAGATCAGGAAAAATCAAGTCTTGTAAAAGGAAAGATGAATAAAGCAAAATTCTCTTTATATTTATTTTATTTATATTTATTTTAGTAACAAATGATATCCTTCGCATATGTACAATACACAATAAGGTATTGAATGTAAGTGTGCTACACAGCCAAGACAGCTCTTATTCCCATTTATTTCATGTTGGACAAATCAATAAATAAAAGCACATATAAATACATACAAAATAACAATACAAATTATTATAGAAACAACTACTTTTCCAATAAATTACATACCTACCTACCTACCTACCTACCAACCTACACACACACACACACACACACACCATGGTAACCCATTTAGTATTCAAATTTTGATTCTGGTGGTTGTGAATCCAGCCCACAAACCACTGCTTCAATGCAGCTCATTATATATCTTTTTTTGGGTGGGTGGGGGTTTAGTTAAACATTGTTAACATGGTTTTGCAGAAACCATAAATATTGGTATGGTTCACTTTGTCTATAGAGTTTTCTGTAAAATATGGTGATGTGGTAGATTACACTATATACAGGTGATCATTTTTGTGCCATTTAATTTAGTTTTTCTGGTTTTGTTTGTTTTACAGATAGTATAGACAGACTTTATTTCAGCTGTAGTTGAAGCGTGAATGTTTTATTAAAAAAGTTTTTTTTAGATCAAATTAATTTTACATATTAAACATCATGATCTGTTTGTTATTGGTGTTAGACCTTTTGTCTTCTTCTCTGCAGGTTGAAAATAGATGATAAAGCAGATCTTCCATATAAATTATCAGTCTTGCCAGGATCCAAGAAAAAGAATGCTTCCATTCCTAGTCATGTCCCTGAGAGTGCCACACTGCGTCACATCTTCACCACATGTCTGGATATTAGGGAACCACCAAAGAAGGTAGGTAACCTTGAAGAATGTTATCTTAAGAATAGGCAGATTTGATTGAATTTTTGACAACTTAATTATTGCTAAATACAAAGAATTTTTGACAACTTAATTATTGCTAAATACAAAGAATTTTTGACAACTTAATTATTGCTAAATACAAAGAATTTTTGACAACTTAATTATTGCTAAATACAAAGAATTACTTAAGTAAAATTGTGGTAAATAAAGATAGCACAGAGCTAATTAAATGTTAATTTAGTTTAATCTCAAATAACTAAATTGCCCACTGATTTATTCTGAACCTATGTTCCATGATTTAGATTAAGGTCAGCTTGGAAATGCTTGACATAGTGATCACCTTGGAAATGCTTGACATAGTGATCACCTTGGAGATGCTTGACATGGTGATCACCTTGGAAATGCTTGACATTGTGATCACCTTGGAGATGCTTGACATGGTGATCACCTTGGAGATGCTTGACATGGTGATTGACCGCTCCGGTGGCCTAGTGGTTAGAGCGTCCGCCCCGGAAGCGGGAGGTCGTCGGTTCGATCCCCGGCCGAGTCATACCAAAGACTTACAAAAATGGTACTAACAGCTGCCTCGCTTGACGCTCAGCATTAAGAGGTTAGTGTTAGGACTGGTCGGCCTGGTGTCAGGATAATGTGACTGGGTGAGACATCATGCTACATGTCTGCGGCATGATGTCTCAGTGCTAGACATCACTATAAACTGCCTCAATGCAGACATCGTAGCGATATGACTGAAAAATTGTTAAAGCTACGTTAAAAATCCTAATCAAACAAACAAACATGGTGATTGCCTTGGAAATGCTTGACATGGTGATCGCCTTGGAAATGCTTGACATAGTGATCACCTTGGAAATGCTTGACATAGTGATCACCTTGGAAATGCTTGACATTGTGATCACCTTGGAAATACTTGACATAGTGATCACCTTGGAAATAATTGACATGGTGATCACCTTGGAAATGCTTGACATAGTGATCACCTTGGAAATGCTTGACATAGTGATCACCTTGGAAATGCTTGACATAGTGATCACCTTGGAAATGCTTGACATAGTGATCACCTTGGAAATAATTGACATGGTGATCACCTTGGAAATGCTTGACATAGTGATCACCTTGGAAATACTTGACATAGTGATCACCTTGGAAATGGTTGAAGGCCATTAGTATGTTAATTTGGACCCAATGCTTTATTTTATGCACTGATTGACAATATTTCACAACTTTAAAGCCGCGAAACTGTTCTATGAACCTCTATTGTACCGATACTATTTATTTTTGAACAAATGAAAGAATAAATAAAATTTATTGTAAAATATTTTACAGACATAATTTTTATCTTTTATTACAGTGTTTTTATTTTGTAGCAAAATTCAGTTTGAAATTTATGTGGGTTTATTTAAATTAAAATTGGTTTGAAATTTGTATTTTTATTTATTGTAAATTCAGTTTGAAATTTATTGGGTATATTTATAGTAAATTCATTTTGAAATTTATGTGGGTTTATTTATATTAACAT
Source organism: Unio pictorum (assembly GCA_030141615.1). Lineage (NCBI taxonomy): Eukaryota > Metazoa > Mollusca > Bivalvia > Unionida > Unionidae > Unio > Unio pictorum. The sequence continues at coordinate 1,579,642 of JARLTB010000257.1, read as the reverse complement.
TGGTTTGAAATTTGTATTTTTATTTATTGTAAATTCAGTTTGAAAGCACAAATGAAATGGAAACAAAATAAAACTTTAGTGAAATTATTCTTTTCAGGGTATGTATTATATATCATTATTGAGCTTGGTTTTAATTTTGGTGACAGTCAAGTAAAAAACATTGTAGGCATTTAACTTTGATCAAATTAAAGGAATTCAACAATTGACTTCACCACAGTTGTGAACTTTAAAAAAATTTGCATAAGAAATTTTTAAGAATGATAAAATCATGATAATTCTCTTGTGTTTTTTTTTAGAGGTTTTATAGTATAATCTTAAAATTATCATGAACACATGAAAGTTTAAAATTATCATGAATACATGAAAGTTTAAAATTATCATGAATACATGAAAGTTTAAAATTCTCATGAATACATGAAAGTTTAAAATTATCATGAATACATCAAAGTTTAAAATTATCATGAATACATCAAAGTTTAAAATTATCATGAATACATGAAAGTTTAAAATTATCATGAATACATCAAAGTTTAAAATTATCATGAATACATCAAAGTTTCCATTATGTTTTAATAGCACTGTTAAGTTTCGAGTTTTACAACAGCTAATATTACCGGTATCATTAACATTGCCCAAAATTAAATTTTGTATTAATAATTTTAGTTGTTGCTTATAGATACAGAGTCACATTTTCATTGATCAAACATCTCTTATCTCAGTAATTAATTCTTTTCATTCATTGTTCAGGCTTTACTGCGTGCTCTGGTGGAATCCACAGATGTTGAATCCCAAAAAAGACGACTTCAGGAATTATGCAGTAAACAGGGCATTTTTGAATACGCCCAGTTTATTAGGCAAACATCAGTCTCTATTTTGGACATTCTGAATACATTCCCATCATGCAATCCACCAATTGAGACTTTGATAGGTAAGGAAGACATTGACGATGCTATAATTAGTCTACAGTAAAAACTGCTATGAAATACACAGGAATCTCATTGTTTGACCTTTGGAATTTAAGATTGTCCTCTACTCTGAGGCGTTCATACATATGACAGAATGGAGAGATTTGCTTAGGACAGATCAACATATTTGCAAAATTTGGTCACCAGCTTTGACTTTCTATCAGGCGGACTTTCTTTTACCCGACTTTGAAAATGGAAAAAAATTCTGTTTTGAAATATCTAATCATATTAATCCATTCACTGTCCTTATATGAAACACAATAATTTGTTCTTTGTTGATCATTATTATGATAATTGCCATTGGTCTTCCTAGATGGATTATGTTTGTGACAGTTCACAACCAATCTAATCTCAGCTCAAAAGGGATGTGATATGTCTGGATCCTAGTTGACTCTGGAGTCAGACTGAACTTTTCTCAGATTAGAAAATGTCTGCTACTGAGTACACCAAGAATTTTTAAATATTTCCTGCTTTTGGGATGATTAAGGTTATTGACTCACCAGAACTGCTCAAAATTGGTTGTTTACAATTTTGATGTTGTTTTAGAATTTACTTTTGAGGAATGATAGAAAACATATACATTTACCATTGAACTTAATTCCAACAACTGAAATTCCAGTTTTCATCTAATTTTAAATTTTGTGATATCTAAGTTTATTAACCATGTTCTTCATTTCAGAGCATTTGCCTAGGCTGTCACCTCGACCATATTCAGCATCCAGGTAAGACCTGTTCTTAACTTACCTGTTCATGACTTTTGCAGCATCCAGGTAAAACTTATGCTTAACTTACCTGTTCCAGATTTTTGCAGCTGGATAATATAAAAATCATTAGGTGTTTGACAGAATTCAAATATTTTATAGAAAACAAGGATGATGATGATAATGGTGAAGAGTTAAGGTCACAATTCAGTTTTAATGCAGAACTTTGCAAACATTTCAAGGAATTTTTAAATGATTGATCACTATGTCATTGAAAAGAAAGCCTTTCCCAAACAGATTCTTTTTGGGCATTGGTATTGACCATGCAATACTCTCATCTTCATATCAAGCAGCAAAAAAATTTGAGACAACTTCAAAAAATGTGGCAGCAGACTTTAACAAACCTGTATAGCGGACTTTTAAACATAAACTATTTGCCAGTTTATAATTTTTAATAAAGATAAGTACATATGCAGCTTTGCTGCCCAAGATCAGAGTTTTTATTATTTTATAGTCTAGCTTTTGAAATGACTAAAAGAAAACTCCATTTGGATCCAGATTTTCATAAAACATTGGTCAGAGATTATGGTCTAGTTCTGTTTGTTTTGTTGGAATGCATGGCTCTGCGGGATCTATAAATGTCTGGTCAAAGACTTGAGTTTTACCTTGTTGCATGTTTTCCCAACATGTGATCTGATTGATGGATGAGAGAAATATTATTGTGAAGATTACAATGTCGCCATAAATTACAAGATGCTTTTTGAAATCTTTTCAAGTTCATAGATGTTAGGCACATACAAATACAAAACATACTTATAGATGAATACTTAGGTGAGGAGAAAACTTTAACAAGATATTATAGATTGAATATCATCACATATTCTAAGTAAGAATTTTCATTATTTACATTTTGAGTGTGAATTAAGCTTTTCTCCTCAGACTTTTTCAGGTCTAATTAGACCGGACTTAACCATCAACCTTTAGGAATGAAAATGGGAAGTTTTCTTATCTGTCTCATTTTAACTTGATATGCATGACTTCAGATAATGAAAAGAATAATAAATTAAAAATATTGCGATGATAAAAAGGCTGTGTTGTTTGTGTTATTGTTTTTTTTTGCAGTCATTGCGATGATAAAAAAGGCTGTGTTGTTTTTATTATTATTTTATTTGCAGTCTTTGCGATGATAAAAAGGCTGTGATGTTTTTATTATTGTTTTATTTGCAGTCATTGCGATGATAAAAAGGCTGTGTTGTTTTTATTATTGTTTTATTTGCAGTCATTGCGATTATAAAAAGGCTGTGATGTTTTTATTATTGTTTTATTTGCAGTCATTGCGATGATAAAAAGGCTGTGTTTTTATTATTGTTTTATTTGCAGTCATTGCGATTATAAAAAGGCTGTGATGTTTTTATTATTGTTTTATTTGCAGTCACTGCGATGATAAAAAGGCTGTGTTGTTTTTATTATTGTTTTATTTGCAGTCATTGCGATGATTTAAAGGCTGTGTTGTTTTTATTATTGTTTTATTTGCAGTCTTTGTTAGCCAAGGATCTTCCATCCACATCAACCCTTGGCATATATAGTTAGCCAAAACTGCATCTACTTCTTGCTTTGTTCATTGAAGTTGAAGAAAACTGATCCAATTGGATTGTTTGTTACATTTATCTTGGAAGTTTATTGAAAACTGATCCAATCGGATTGTTTGTTACATTTATCTTGGAAGTTTGTAAATCAAAACTATCTCCATGTGTTGCTTGTTAGTTTCTTTGATATAAAATTTTCAAACACAAGTTCTTCATCAGTCTAGAAAATGTGGACATTGTAGAAGCCTTCATATTGCATGTCCTACATGTAACAAGCTTTCTTATTGGTCACATGATTTCGCTTGTGGTTATAGACTTCATCCTCCTGAGGGATCATGGTCAAAACCCAATTTTGGTTTGCCACTTATTCCATTTTGTAATGAAATGTGTCAATGACTTTGGTTAGTGTTTATTTCCTTTCTGTTGCATATTTTGATTATTAATGATAATGTATTGTCATGGGACTTGTCTCTCTTTTTAGCTCTTCACTCCTGACACCTACAGAGCTGGAGTTTGTGTTTAATGTTATGGATATCCCTCAACAAGATGGAAGAACTTACTTCAGGAAAGGCGTGTGTACAGGGTGGCTTGATCACATTACAAAACAAATCCAGACACCAGTGTCCAGATCTGGATTTGAGATGGATGTTGTACGCATGATCCAGGATAACAGTGTTTCCTGTAATTGCTCACAAATATGGGTATGGAGTTTATGTTCATTTCATTCATTTTTTCTTTCTTTCATTTTTGTATACTTTCACTGTGATAGCAGAAAGGGTTTGTACTGTTTTACTGCTTTTGGTCTGTACACCCACATGGTTTGACAAATGTGCTAAACCATTTCAGTGTGTTTACACATAATCACTTATAGTCAAAATAATATGTGGTATAAAACACGTTTTAATTCATATGAAGGCAATCTCTAGCTTTTGATGCAAGAACATTTTTCTTTTAATAAGGTCTTAGCCATGTTTCTAGATATTTTTGAAGGACTGAATGGTTTGAATCTAACTTTCAGAAAAATTATGGGGGTTTTGTCCTTTAATTACATCATATTGTTTACATTCATACATTATAGTAAATTCATGGTAATGTTAAGATGCTCTTGATTCAGATGTTAACTGCGAAATTATTTTTATTATTATTATTATTATTATTATTATTATTTATTATTATTATTTATATTATTATTATCATCATCCCATTATTATTATTTATTATTATTATTATTTTTATTATTATTATTATTATTATTATTATTATTATTATTATTTATATTATTATTATCATCATCCCATTATTATTATTATTATTATTATTATTATTATCTTATTATTATACTATTTTGTTGTTATAATTATTATTATTATTATTATTATTATTATTATTATTATTATTATTATTATTATCATCCCATTATTATTATTATTATTATTATTATTATTATTATTATTATATTATTTTGTTGTTATAATTATTATTATTATTATTATTATTATTATTATTATTAATATTATTATTATCATCCTAGCTCTCATTATTATTACTCTTTATTTTCTTTCATCTTCTTCTTATAGATCCTATTATTAATACTGTTATTTATATGATTATTATTATTGATATTATTATTATTATTATTAATATTATTATTATTATTATTATTATTATTATTATTATTATTATCATCATCATATATCTTATTATTGTTGTTGCTGCTGTTATTGTTATTATTATTTTTATTATTATTATACACCATTATTATATTATTATTATTATTATTATTATTATTATTATTATTATTATTATTATTATTATTATTATTATCCTTCTTCTTCTTCTTATTCTTATTATTATTATCCTAGATCCCATTCTTTTTCTTCTTCTTATTATTATACATACCATTAATATTAGTTATTTTTATTATGATTACATTTGCTGTTATTTTTAATATTATTGTTGTTAATAATATTGATACCATTGTTGTTATTATTATTGTTATTATTATTATTATTATTATTATTATTATTGTTATTGTTATTATTATTATTATTATTATTATTGTTATTATTATTATTATTATTATTATTATTATTATTATTATTATTAATGATGTCATTATTATAATGATTATTATTGTAGATCCCAGTATATGCTAGAACTAATCAGCAATTTCATATGCCAGAAGATTTATCTATTCCTCTGATACTGGTTGGTCCAGGGACTGGTGTAGCCCCATTTGTTGGCTTTCTTCGTCACCGTCTGGGAAGAAAACAACAGGATCCCAGTTTGAAACTTGGAGAGGTCTGGCTCATATTTGGCTGTCGACACAAAGAAAAAGACTTTCTGTATAGGTAAGGACAGCATTTAAAAAAATTATTTCATCATGGTTGAATGGTACAAGAAATAATTAAGTCCTTTTAATTCCTATATAGTTTTTGTTGAATCCTATTATTTAGGAACTTTAAATTGTAACTTTTTTCATTTATGTTTTATACATTTTACACAATGTTAATATCTTTGGGTTTTATATTTTTTCTTGCACTTCATGTTTTCATTTATTTAGAATGGTTTAACTTTCTAAGTATCTACACAATCTCTTTGTTCCTTTTTCTACCTCAAACTTTTAGTAGTCAGCATGTAGTCACTATTGTGCTGATTTGCCATCAAGTGCTACTATATGCATACATACATATTTTGTGTGGAAACACATTTTTGGGTTCAGCTTAAACTGACATTTTCATGGTAATGGTAGTAAAGATTTAATTTCTTGACATAAGTTTTCATTGGGTATTTATATTTGAGGTGTGAGACAGCATTACATAGGCATGACAAATTTTTATTGCATAATTATATTTGTGATTTGAGACAGAATCACATAGGCAAGACAAATTTTAATTGGGTATTTCACTTTGTGGTTTGAGACAGCATTACATGGGCATGTCAAATTTTAATTGGGTATTTATATTTGTGTTTGAGATAGAATCACATAGGCATGACAAAGTTTCATTGGGTATTTAAATTTGTGGTTTGAGATAGAATCACATAGACAAGACAAGTTTCATTGGGTATTTAAATTTGTGGTTTGAGATAGAATCACATAGACAAGACAAGTTTTAATTGGGTATTTAAATTTGTGGTGTGAGACAGCATTACATAGGCATGCCAAATTTTCATAGTGTATTTAAATTTGTGGTTTGAGATAGAATCATGAAAAGTTATATACTACATGACTTATTTAACAGTTGTTATTGTTTTTGCAGTGCCATTAGTTGCCTGGCATGGGTGGTTGCATAGAATTACAACACTCACATCTGTTTGTCATATACAAGCTGTCATGGCCTTAAGATTGTAAAATAAAGCTTCGATATTAACTAGAAACCTTTACAAGGAAGGTTTACACCATTTTATGTTCGTAGCAAAAATTAGAGCAACCATACATGCATTCATCTTGGTAAAATAATCAGATATTGTAATCCATTATAGAGGTAAGAAAAGATAATATTCTATATATATTTTGCTTTTGCAATTTATTGATAGTATCAACATTATGAGAGTTTTAACATTATCTATTCGATACCTACTCTTTGTTTGTAGGTCAGAGATGGAGGGATTAATAGCTGATGGGATATTGACAAAACTGCTCATCAGTTTCTCTCGTGATGAGGACCAACCCGTAAACTTACCAAGATATGTTCAGGATAACATCCGACTACACAGTGAGGAAATTGTCAAACTACTTGAAGAGAAAAATGCTCAGGTGTTTGTCTGTGGAGATGCTAAAAATATGGCAAAGGATGTTAATCAAGCTATTGCAGATTGTTATGTTGAAGTCCAAGGTAGGTTAATACTTTATCATAAAACTACCACATGTATATCACGTAAGTGCTGCTGAGCTTCAGAACCATGTACACTGTTCTGCCAGCACACAATGCAGATGCATTGTGTTTTTTGCTATGCTGATTCATAGCTGCCAACCCTCACGATTTTGGCATGAATTTCACGACTTTTTCAGCAATTCATGAATTTACACCGCATGTAATAATTTCACGAATTTACACCACATGTAAAAATTTCACGACGTCCCCAATTCTCAATTATTTAAAATATTTAATAAAATAACCGATTTCCCATTAGGTACCAGTCGTGATATCGGCAGTTGCAGGAACGGTCTGGTACTACTAGTCACGATATTAGTGAACTATAGCTGATTGGTACTGTTGGCCTGTTAGCAAGCATTTTAGCTTTTTCTATTATATATATATATATAAGAGAAACTGGTCCTGAACCAGAATTTTTTTTTCGTGCATGTGCCACCAACTCTGATTTTAATTATCATTCAAAAACTTCTCTAGAAAATTTCTTCACAACCAAGGAAAAATATAGTTAAGAATTTTATGTTACCCTGGTTAACCCGTTTTTACTTTGGAAATTTGTTATTCGTCCTAAACACATGAACTATATGACCTCAGTGACATGTATGTTGCGAGATTTGTATAGTCATGTGACTTGGACTGTGTTACGTATATTTGAGTTAAGTCATTTATTTTTGTTTTAATTGTTTGTTTGTCAGATTCAAATTTGACATTTTAAGTTTTAAGATTCATTCATTGGGAGATATTTTTTTTTTAGAAAGTGGGATAACCTGTACTCTACGAATAAATACCAGATGTTGACCTCATTTTTGACCTGGCTTCAGTGGTAACAAGCTTTTAAAATGATTGGTTGATTCCAAGGACATTATGGAGCTTTGTTGTAAACATCTTTCTATTTTTAGTTCTTGAGAGTAAAAATAACTGATTCTTATCTAGGTCATACAGTGTGCACAAGAATTTTTGAACGTAAATTTGTTCAAAAGATTCTAGAAGATCATGTGACCCCTTCCTTGTTTACGTAAAAACAGGTATATAAATTATGTTTTGGAGCGAACTATTTAGTATAAGTTGGGCTGTTAGAATATTAAGTTGTGTTGTTTTGAGTTATTTTAAATTACCTTGTACTGGAAATTATTTCAATTCATTTGGATCAAGAGGTTTTATTTTGTTATTTATATGGAAAACAATTGTGCTCATTGAATTTCATAAGACCAGAACTGACTTCATCATGTGACATCGTCTTCCATCTTGGATGCTTCACTAAGATTTGAACTGGGAATTATTAGGACATTTTATTACCAGGACTTTTGCAATTTCACTAGTGGATTATATTTTGAATTTTTTTTGGATTAATTTTGGAATTGATTCTTAAAACTGTAAGTTTATTTTTCTTTTCTGGAAAATATTTGTGCTCAATATATTGTTTATTAAGTTTTTACAAGCTTGTTATTTTCACTCTTTCTATGTTACTGTTTATTCGAGCCTAAGCACATAACATAGAAATTGGTGGCCTCGTCCGAGATTGGGATCAATTGGAATTTTTGGCTAGAATTTTTTTCAGAAAACTTTTGTTTTAAATTTAAATTTTCCTAATTTTTGAATTTTTTTAAAATCTTTAGTGAGATTGACAGGCTTGTATTAAAATGACATCTAAAGTAGAAATATTTCTTTCTAATCCTACTCAGGAGCAATTAGATCTTTTCAAAAGGATGAGTTGATTCAACTTGCCAGAAAATATGATCTTTCTGAAGCCAAGGCTTCTTTAACGAAACAAGATATCAAAAAGATAACTGATTCTCATCTAGGTCATACGGTGTGCACGAGATTTTTTGAACGTAAATTTGTTCAAAAGATTCTAGAAGATCATGTGACCGCTTCCTTGTTTATGTAAAAACAGGTATTTAAATTATGTTTTGGAGCAAACTATTTAGTAGAAGTTGGGCTGTTAGAATATTAAGTTGTGTTGTTTTGAGTTATTTTAAATTACCTTGTACTGGAAATTATTTCAATTTGTTTGGATCAAGAGGATTTATTTTGTTATTTATCTGGAAAACAATTGTACTCATTGAATTTCATAAGACCAGAACTGACTTCATCACGTGACATCGTCTTCCATCTTGGATGCTTCACTAAGATTTGAACTGGGAATTATTAGGACATTTTATTACCAGGACTTTTGCAATTTCACTTGTGGATTATATTTTGAATTATTTTTGGATTAATTTTGGAATTGATTCTTAAAACTGTAAGTTTATTTTTCTTTTCTGGAAAATATTTGTGCTCAATAAATTGTTTATTAAGTTTTTACAAGCTTGTTATTTTCACTCTTTTTATGTTACTCTTTATTCGAGCCTAAGCACGTAACAACTGAAAATTGCTAAATCCAGGTAAAATTTCAGCAACGATGTACTTTTGTTTCTTTTTTTCAGCGGATTAAAGACATGATGAACACTATGCTCACAATTTTTTAGAAAATAAATCATATTCCTATTGATTTCATTCAGGTATATCTCGATGAAATGTTGTTCAAAATAAATCATATTCCTATTGATTTCATTCAGGTATATCTCGATGAAATGTTGTTCAAGTTTGCTGTTTCAGCTAGTAAGAGGCTACCCCATGCTGACACCAAATGGTGTTGGCAAATTCTAACTTTTTTGATAGGGAATTGACTCTGAACCTACACCTCAACATAAATGTCCAAAGAAAAAAAAAATGGTGTAGCAAGGGTCAGAGGAAACTCAGAATAGTAAAAAGAAATGTATTGCACAAAAAGTGAAGTTTAGTTTGGAATACATGTATACCAAACATTTGCGCTCAATTCCTTTGCTCCGACAAATATTCGCAGACTCGAAAATCATTTCACAAATTCATGTCAAAATTCATGGATTTTTATCACCATTTTGACGAATTGCGAGCCTGGAGGGTTGAAAGCTAAGCTGATTACTCTTACCCAGATCTGCTGGAACATGATATGAAAGAAGATCTGGGTCTGTGGATTACGGCTCATCTCATAAGTCAGCATACAGTTGACTGTATTTTATGGAGTAATTTTTTTCTTAGCCTGGCTTGTAATCATTGAGTGCTTGTTTGTTTTTTTGTTTAGGATTTTTAACGTAGCTTTGAAACATTATATTATAACATTATGAACTTTGTAAGATAATGAATGGATAATGACATGGTTATTACATTATAACATTATGAACTATGTAAGATAGTGAATATAAAGTGACACAGTCATTACATTATAACAGGTGGCTGAGTGGCTGTCTAAAGCAGTCTACGCTACTGATCACTGTCATCTCACCTCTGTCTGCATGGGCTCGAGTCTCAGATCTGGCCAATGTGGGTATGTGAGAAAGCTTGCCATTAGCTTCTCATGGGTCGGTGGTTCTTTCCAGGGGTTTTCCTGTGTTCTTAAACCCCTATTAATACTGGCCACCATGTATAGCCTATTGTGTGCTGAAAAATGGCGTTAAACCCAACAACAACAACATTAAAACATTTTGAACTCTGTAAGATAGTATGAATGTAAAATGACAGATGGAACTTGTGTCTCTTTCTAAATAATGGGACAGAAAATTTCTTCTAGAGTTTTAATAATCACAATAACAGAATATGAAAAAGTGTACATGACCTTTGGAAATCAGTAACATATCATTGATTTTTTGCAGTTCACACACTAGTATTGCCTTATACCAACATACCCTCATCTTTGTCCAGTTCACACATGAGTACACCATTATCTTGTACATTTATTAAACACACCAGTATACCATTGTCTTTGTACAGTTCACTTACCAACATACCCTTATCTTTGTACAGTTAACATACCAACATACGCTTGTCTTTGTACTGTTAACATACCAACATACCCTTATCTTTGTACAGTTAACATACCAACAAACACGTCTTTGTACAGTTAACATACCAACATACCCTTATACACATGTCTTTGTACAGTTAACATACCAACATACCCTTATCTTTGTACAATTAACATACAAACATACACTTGTCTTTGTACAGTTAACATACCAACATACCCTTGTCTTTGTACAGTTAACATACCAACATACCCTTATCTTTGTACAGTTAACATACCAACAAACACTTGTCTTTGTACAGTTAACATACCGACATACACGTCTTTGTACAGTTAACATACCGACATACACGTCTTTGTACAGTTAACATACCAACATACCCTTATCTTTGTACAGTTAACATACCGACATACACGTCTTTGTACAGTTAACATACCAACATACCCTTATCTTTGTACAGTTAACATACCGACATACACGTCTTTGTACAGTTAACATACCAACATACCCTTATCTTTGTACAGTTAACATACCAACATACCCTTATCTTTGTACAGTTAACATACCAACATACCCTTATCTTTGTACAGTTAACATACCAACATACCCTTATCTTTGTACAGTTAACATACCAACATACCCTTATCTTTGTACAGTTAACATACCAACATACCCTTGTCTTTGTACAGTTAACATACCAACATACCCTTGTCTTTGTACAGTTAACATACCAACATACCCTTATCTTTGTACAGTTAACATACCAACATACCCTTATCTTTGTACAGTTAACATACCGACATACACATGTCTTTGTACAGTTAACATACCAACATACCCTTATCTTTGTACAGTTAACATACCAACATACCCTTGTCTTTGTACAGTTAACATACCGACATACACTTGTCTTTGTACAGTTAACATACCAACATACCCTTATCTTTGTACAGTTAACATACCAACATACCCTTGTCTTTGTACAGTTAACATACCGACATACACATGTCTTTGTACAGTTAACATACCAACATACCCTTATCTTTGTACTGTTAACATACCGACATACCCTTGTCTTTGTACAGTTAACATACCGACATACACATGTCTTTGTACAGTCAACATACCAACATACACTTGTCTTTGTACAGTTAACATACCAACATACCCTTATCTTTGTACAGTTAACATACCAACATACCCTTATCTTTGTACTGTTAACATACCAACATACACATGTCTTTGTACAGTTAACATACCAACATACACTTGTCTTTGTACAGTTAACATACCGACATACCCTTATCTTTGTACAGTTAACATACCAACATACCCTTATCTTTGTACAGTTAACATACCAACATACACTTGTCTTTGTACAGTTAACATACCAACATACCCTTGTCTTTGTACAGTTAACATACCAACATACCCTTATCTTTGTACAGTTAACATACCAACATACCCTTGTCTTTGTACAGTTAACATACCAACATACACTTGTCTTTGTACAGTTAACATACCAACATACCCTTATCTTTGTACAGTTAACATACCAACATACACTTGTCTTTGGACAGTTCACACAAGATACTCTTGTATTGTACAGTTCACACAAAAATATACTCATGTCTTTTTACAGTTCACATATCAATAAATCCTTGTTTTTTTTGTTTTTTTTTTTTGTCTCAAACACCAAATGCTCCAATAGTCACAAACAGGAAACTGCACAGAAATAAATAGTGGTCATGCTCAACAACTCCACGAGAAACGTAGGTGTGCAGAGTAATTCTCAATGAGCTGCTGTGGCAGCTACATTAGGATTCATGGAAAGAGGGTGTTTTATTTCTAAATCCTCTCCACCACCACATGGGTTCCAAAATTACGCGATGTGTACTGTATCTTTTGGCTTGGTGAATACATTCTTGTTTCTTGAATAAGTATAATTTCAGTTACAAATAATTTTTTGTCCTTTGATTGCAGGACTTTCAGAAGACACTGCCAAAACCAGATTGATGCAGTTAAGAATACATCATAGGTACAGTGAGGATGTGTGGACTTAAGGATATGTAAAGTGAATCACTTCTTGCAGTAACATGTCGACATGATGAGGATGTGGATATATAGTTATTAACTTACTGCAGTAACATGTCGACATGATGATGTGTCAGTACAATGGGAGAACTATATAATTATTTATTTCATGGAAAAGATGTTTTGGATAATTATTTTTAATCAGGATCTTCAGTTTTATTTCATGTAATTGGTTCTGTCATTCTTCAATTTGAGAAAGGTAAATGAAGAACAGAGCAATGAAATTTTATACTAGTAGTAAATTAAGAAATATGTGTGTATTCACAGAAGGTGACTTACTGTATATATGGTTCTATTTACAAAGGATTCTGGGATAATTATGATAGATCTTAAACTCTGTTTTTGGATGGTTTTATTTATGTGGACAAAATTAATATAGTGCTGTTGTAAGTGAAAATGATTGCATGTAATAGAATTGTATGTGGAAATGTATCATAACCCAGAAAATATCATGTACTGTTTTCACTTGGTTGATACATTACCAGCTTGAACATCTTGTGTATTATTTTCAGTTGTTTGAAGCATTACCTGCTTGAATATCATGAAATATTTAAAAAAAATTTAGGCTTAAACATTATATGCTGTTTTCAGTTGTTTTATTTTTTTTATATCAATGCTTTGAAACTCTCAGAAAGTGAAGAACTGGTTTTCTTGTAAATACAGTGCAATGTAAAGTGCAAATTTTGCAATTTCTTCAAGATTTTCACACTGGCATTTTTGTAAAGTCTGAATCCAGACTGTCATTTTGTAAGGGTTGATTTGCAAATCTTGAAAGGACTGTTTTTTTTTTAATGAGAACTGCTAAATGTTCGTGCAATAAGTAACTTTTAATTAATAAAGATAAACTTTGTTTATTTATTTTCATTAACGGCACAGTGGTAGTGATTATTTTGTTATAAGTAATGAGAGTAAGTTTTACACTAGAGAGCTAAAAAAACGGAGATATTTCCACTGAATACAAAAAATTATGGGTCCACCATTTTAGTCTTGTCAAGTGGTTTTTATTATTGTTTTTATTAACAAGATAATCAGTAAAGTAATAAAAAGTGACTTGGTGCTTGATCTGGACATCACATGATCATATTGAACTTTCTAAATATTAATAAACAATACTAGTTTTGTTAAGCTCATTGCAAATCGCAGTGCATGAATCTTGTGTGTACTCTTTTTAAGTGGGCAAAATTTAGCAAAATCCATGCTATCGCATGTATTTGTACAATTTCTGTTACAAAATTGAGTTTGGGGCCCGAGTGGCCTCAACAGCTCTCCGTTATGGTTCACTGCCATCTCACCTCTGTCTGCATGGGTTTGAGTCTCAGATTCAGCCAATGTGGGTATGTAAGAAAGCTTGCCAGTAGCTTCTCGTGGGTCGGTGGTTCTTTCTGGGGTTCTTCCTCCACCATTAATACTGGCCGCATTGGAAAAGTGGTGTTAAAAACCCTATAACAACAACAAACTTGAAATTGATTGATATGTTGCAGAGAGAAATGAGTTGTTGTGCTTAAAACAAAGTCTGTACGAAATAAATATACTCTGTAGATAGACCAGATAATTAAAACAAAATCTGTACAAAATGAATGTACTCTGTCGATAGACCAAATAATTAAAACAAAATCTGTACAAAATGAATGTACTCTGTAGATAGACCAAATAATTAAAACAAAATCTGTATGAAACAAAATATGTACAAATGAATGTACTCTGTAGATAGACCAGATAATTAATACAAAATTTGTACAAAATAAATGCACTCTGTAGATAGTCCAATTGATGGAAAATAACTAAATAATATAACACATGGATGTTTGTGACGGTGACATATGGGCTGCTGTTTATTAATATATTCAAAATTATTTTGATATTAATCAACGGAACAAAGGTTGCAGACTTGATCAGTGCTTGATTTTGCATTCTCATAGAGGTGCTCATATAATTATTTTCAGGGGGTGGGGGTGTTTGCAAATATGTAGTGATGAACTATTCAGTTTTACAGATGTAGGCCAAAATGTGTTTAGAGGTGAAATCTGGAGGATGGCAGGCAGGTGCTCTTGCCTGTGTTCAGTTGACCATGGTTGGACCTTTTCAAGTCATCTTGAATAAACTATGATGTCTGTACAGAATTCAAATTAAATTTGTTATCACTGTAAACCATGTATAAAACATACTGAGACAGATTTTAGGATTATGATTCAAGGCAAACATACTGAATGTATAGCTCTTATTTATATTTGTGGATTGATTATAATGGTCATAAATTAAATGATATATGGATGGAATCGAATGAGAGTGAAAGATGGAACTGATAGCCCATGATGGCAGTAATATTTTCTTTTATCTTGAAGGTGGTAATGTAATGTATAAGAATATTTGGTCTTCCTTATAAAATGAACTTGTTCAAAACCGGTGTTCTTGTAGAATGTGTCAAGTATTAGATGCATTGCGAATTCCCAGTGAAAATTTGTTTGTTTATTGACAACAATAACAGTAAACGCATCAATACAAGCATATATTACAGTCAGCTAATAAAGGATAATGGGTTAAAACTACTTTGGTCTTTGCTTTCATTTCTGTCTGTAAATATTGAGTGGCTCAAACTATAGAAATTTGGAAAACAATGTTTCAAGTTTATAGAGTTATGAAAAATAAAGGCTTCAGTTATAGAGTCTGTGGAAAGTAAAGGTTTTTAATTATAATATTTCTGGAAAAATAAGGTTATAAATATATAGTTTCTGGAAAATAAATGTTAAAAATACATTGGTCCCTTGCTATAATGATGATCATAGGAGTTGTAAATATCCCATGTTAGAAGTGATGTCATTTAATACAAAGATAGGTTCAGTATCAGACTAATTCCAAAATTGGCCCCATACACACCACATGGCAGTCTGTACTGTATTGAGGGCTGCAATATTGAGATTTTTTCATGATGGGTGTTATATTCAGGGTTTTGTAGTGAGCAGTGATATATCTTGGACCTCTGTATTGAGGAGTGCTGTAGTTAAAGTTTCTGTAGCGAGGGGAGCTATATTAAGAGATATATAGTTATTGGTGTTATATTGAGGATTCTGTATTGAGGAGTGCTGTAGTTAAGGCTTCTGTAGCGAGGGGAGCTATATTAAGAGATATATAGTTATTGGTGTTATATTGAGGATTCTGTATTGAGGAGTGCTGTAGTTAAGGCTTCTGTAGCGAGGGGAGCTATATTAAGAGATATATAGTTATTGGTGTTATATTGAGGATTCTGTATTGAGGAGTGCTGTAGTTAAGGCTTCTGTAGCGAGGGGAGCTATATTAAGAGATATATAGTTATTGGTGTTATATTGAGGATTCTGTATTGAGGAGTGCTGTAGTTAAGGCTTCTGTAGCGAGGGGAGCTATATTAAGAGATATATAGTTATTGGTGTTATATTGAGGATTCTGTATTGAGGAGTGCTGTAGTTAAGGCTTCTGTAGCGAGGGGAGCTATATTAAGAGATATATAGTTATTGGTGTTATATTGAGGATTCTGTATTGAGGAGTGCTGTAGTAAAGTTTCTGTAGCGAGGGGAGCTATATTAAGAGATATATAGTTATTGGTGTTATATTGAGGATTCTGTATTGAGGAGTGCTGTAGTTAAGGCTTCTGTAGCGAGGGGAGCTATATTAAGAGATATATAGTTATTGGTGTTATATTGAGGATTCTGTATTGAGGAGTGCTGTAGTTAAAGTTTCTGTAGCGAGGGGAGCTATATTAAGAGATATATAGTTATTGGTGTTATATTGAGGATTCTGTAGTTAAGGTTTCAATAGCGAGGGGAGCTATATTAAGAGATAGTTATTGGTGTTGTATTGAGGATTCTGTATTGAGGGATGAAATACTATGTTCTGTCATTATGTTTTTTTTTTTATATTTAGGACTGCTATATTTAGTCATTCTGTAGTGTGGAGTACTATATTTAGAATTTTTTTGCGATGGGTGCTATATTGAGAATTCTCTGGTGAGAGGTGCTAATTCAAGGGTTTTGTCATGAAAGGTGCTATTTTGGGGGGAACTTATCAAGAGGTTCTTTAGTGGGGGATGCCTTATTAAATTGAGGCCTTTAGTGAAGGACCAAGGTAGATGCTTATTCTACATTTCTTTGCCTTAAATGACATTTTACAAGGATTATATCCTCTTTTAAATTTACTCTCAAATCAGCCAAAGTAATGACTGCATATGAATGGTTGAATATCCAGTAAATGATGTAATGATGGATTACTAGGGACTTTCCATTGGTCGCCCCAGGGGTTTATGCTCAGATCAGTCAATGTTTTATTTATAACAGAAATTCTACTGAAATTAATAATAAATATATAAGTGCATTGAACCAGGCTGCTGCTTGAAAAATAAAGCACCAAAAAGAAAACACTTGGAAGTAAAATATTTTGCTGGATTTGTTTAAATCGATATAGAACTCACTAGATGTAAAATTTTGATTCTTGGATGTTTGAATAGAAGAATGAGTTATCTCCCATTACACAGGCTCCAGTTTTATGCTTGATCTATTTCACTCAGGTTCATTAAAAATAAAATCAATTAACATAAGTATATCAGAATCTAATGAGTCTCATAATATATCGTTGATTTTTACATAATATATAAAATTATGCTTATTTCAGTAAATCCAGGCTTTATTAAAATCTTCAATGCATATAAAGCATTATCAATTTTTATGGCAGCATTTAGTGTTTGCCACTTTCTAATGGAGTTGATATGGTTCATACAGTTAAGAACTAGCGAAGCTGGCAATCTTTCTCGGACAAACCTTGGTTGGCAGCTGTCATTTGTCTCTGAGCCACGATATTAGTTTTCATTTACTATTGTTTTATGTGCTGATATGCTATTAAACACAGTGGATCAATCAATCAATGTTGTACCTTGGACAAGACAGGAGACAACCATTATAACCATGGTCCAGAATGAATTGTCTGTCCCTGATCATGATGACAAATATGGAAAAGTCCCCAAGATACTAAAGCAAGCCTAGTTTTAGTAATTGTATACTACATAAATATGAGCGGTTTTCTTAGATTTATTTTGAGCCCATGTAAACATAAACATTTCTTTTCTATGAAGATAAAAAGTTATTTAAGAAAGCTAAATAGGTTTTGGTTATTATGCTTTGATATTTTACATGTCGTGTTACTGCAAACAAGACATGAAATATAAAACATGCCATTCACAGGTGAGAGATGTTTTTTTCTATCTTTTTCTAATGATACTGATAATCAGTAGTAACACAGCTCACCTCTATGATGTTACTATTCGCCAGCAGCCATTGCAAACAATAATTATCATGCAGGAAAAATACTAAGGTGATTTTTATCTGCAAAATGTTGTTTCTCTTTGGTGTGATATAAAGGGCATAAAAGAAAAAAAAGTACAATTATCGTTGAGGTAAAAGAGTTGGTTGATAGTAAGAGATTGATTTCGCCCCTCTCCCCCAAATCATTATGAAATCTGCATTACTTAAACATGGACTTAAATACAGTTGTAAGGATGCTGTACTGACAAATGTTTCCAATTATCATATTTCATAATTGTGATGTGAAGAGCAACTAAGAAATGAACTTGAAATGTAAATAACTCTGTAATGTTTTTAAGGATAATTTAGAAAAGAGAGGTAATAACTGTAATGTTTATCAAAAGGCAAACGCTTACCAAGTTTTAGCATTCTAGGTAGAAGTGTATGCACACATTGCATGATTCAGGCACAATTTTTTCAAATTCGAGCACTTTGAAGTGATGTGTGAAAATTTGTGCAAAATTAGTTTTATCTTGCATGTATTAAAATGCGTTCTGTGCAGTATTCCAATGTTTTTGCCATTCACTCATAAAGTAAATGTTATTACATATGTCAAGCTGGTAGAAATCTTTTAGCGCTTGTCATATATCTTTTTCTTAACTGTTTTCACATGTTATTTTATTGGCTTGACATGAATAGTTGTGTAAATTTTATTGACATTGGGTTCTTTAACAAGCATTCTGCCATAGTTTGAAACTTGCATAAAGAACTTTAACTAATGCTGGCTATCTAGAAGATCCAAAATGGCAGATTCCCAGCAAGGTTTACCGTTAGATGGTGATTTCATTGGGCAATTATTGGATTTTCATAGCAATGAAGGTAATTCATTTTTTATGCTAGTATATCAGGATATTATGGCACATGACCAATACAAGTGGAGGGAACTAGTCAGATGTTCAGCAGCACAGTGCCTCAACAACCACACTAGGTCAAGAGACATGATGATGATGATCAGATTTTTGAAGCTGGGAAAGTGGAGATATCAGTGAGAGATTTTGAAAATTGTTAAATACGAGTCTGATGTACATGATGGAAAAAAAACCAGATGGCATGCCAATAGCTCTTATACATGATGGATGGGGAAAAAAACCGGATGGCATGCCAATAACTCTTATACATGATGGATGGGGAAAAAAACCGGATGGCATGCCAATAACTCTTATTTCAGCAATATTTCAAAATTAAATTTTGAAAATATTGAGTGCAATGTTTTTTTTCTCATCACAGTTTATCTCAGCAGGATCATGTGTTTCAAAACCATATAACCCTAGCATAAAGCTGAAGATAAACCTCATAAATAAGAATCTGAAACATAGGTCACAATGTGCTAATTGTTTTGCAATGATGTGGCACATGTACAAACAGAAATGTATATCTTGGGTAAAGTTATTTGGCAATAATGACCTTTAGCAATGATCCTGTATTGCTCACAAAATGTACACACACCCATCACCAATAACATAAAGATTACCTACAAAATGCACACACACCCATCACCAATAAAATAAAGATTACCTACAAAATGCACACACACCCATCACCAATAAAATATAGATTACCTACAAAATGCACACACACCCATCACCAATAAAATAAAGATTACCTACAGTAACCTCTTGTTGTTGTGTGTGGTAGTGATAGAGTGCATACTGTCATTTACTTCTTGACTCGTAAACTTGATACACAAAATTTAACCAGTATCACTGAAGCATGCAATATGGGTCAAAGTGGTCTACTTTTATTACTAATATTTAATATAAGAGCCATAATAACCTACTTTTGTGATTGTCATGGAGTATGTTTCAGGAGGAAACCACTTACAAAATGACATGTATCCAGGTATAATGGTATCCAGGTATAATGGCATGTATCCAGGGCTGTCAAGAACCAAATTAAAAAAACTGTTCAAATACTGTACATGTACGGAGAGTCTGTTCAAACACTACATGTACGGAGAGTCTGTTCAAACACTGTACATATACGGAGAGTTAACCCCCTTAGCCCACTCACATGTGGGGTAGGTGAGATCAACCCAACTTCAAACTAGCGGGTAGTACTTACGAATAAAAAATATTTGAGTAAGCTGTACACTTGTTTATGATTTTACCTGTGTAGATGCTAGTGACAATGCCAAGGGTAACAGTGTTGAGCTTAGAAAAACAAAAAAACCCACCAAATGCAGTTATGTTTTTAGTTGTTATTGTATTTGATGTAGAAATGTATTGTTTTTAGTTATTGTATTTGATGTAGAAATGTGTTGTTTTTAGTTATTGTATTTGATGTAGAAATGTATTATTTTTAGTTATTGTATTTGATGTAGAAATGTGTTGTTTTTAGTTGTTATTGTGTTTGATGTAGAAATGTGTTGTTTTTAGTTGTTATTGTATTTGATGTAGAAATGTGTTGTTTTTAGTTGTTATTGTATTTGATGTAGAAATGTGTTGTTTTTAGTTGTTATTGTATTTGATGTAGAAATGTGTTGTTTTTAGTTGTTATTGTATTTGATGTAGAAATGTGTTGTTTTTAGTTGTTATTGTATTTGATGTAGAAATGTGTTGTTTTTAGTTGTTATTGTATTTGATGTAGAAATGTGTTGTTTTTAGTTGTTATTGTATTTGATGTAGAAATGTGTTGTTTTTAGTTGTTATTGTATTTGATGTAGAAATGTGTTGTTTTTAGTTATTGTATTTGATGTAGAAATGTGTTGTTTTTAGTTGTTATTGTATTTGATGTAGAAATGTTATGTTTTTAGTTGTTATTGTGTTTGATGTAGAAATGTTATGTTTTTAGTTATTGTATTTGATGTAGAAATGTTATGTTTTTAGTTGTTGTATTTGATGTTGAAATGGAAGCTTTCATTTTTCCTGAAGATAAACTCCCTGCAAATATAGTAACTCTGGTTATATGTTATTGTTCATCTCTGGCTGCATCAGTTCAAAATTTTTACATGCATAAAGACAATGGCTGTATTAAAGATGCATCTCAATAAAAAAAATATTCTAGTTTGGGTCAAATCATATAATAAAATCAAAACATTTGACGATTGCTGGCTTTGGCAAAATCATTGAATGATAGTTATTATTTTCATTTGTAATTATCCTTATAAATAAAGAACACAAATATTCAGAATGAAAGTACTTTTGTCTTTTCTCAGAAAACATAATTCAATGTAGAACCGATATGTTTTATAAGATTATCAGGTATAGAAAATTGGGGAAAATCTTGTTAAAGCATGTGATTGATACTATCACATATGTTAAAGCATGTGATTGATACTATCACATATGTTAAAGCATGTGATTAATACTATCACATATGTTAAAGCATGTGATTAATACTATCACATATGTTAAAGCATGTGATTAATACTATCACATGTTAAAGCATGTGATTGATACTATCACATATGTTAAAGCATGTGATTAATACTATCACATATGTTAAATACTTTATTATAAATTAGGTCCAGTTTCAAACTGGACAGACCCAGAATGCCCATTGCATAATGAGATGGTAGATCTAGGTCCTTCTTATTTGTTGTTGGACTTGAAAGCAAGTTAGTCATGTAGCCACTAGAGTCTGGTATTGGAGCAATGGAGAGATGCGGATGTAGTACCACTTTCAATGACCTGAACACATTTTGTCCATTAAGAGCAGTAGTAATTGATAACTTGACCATAACACGGTGTTTTCTTTACTAATAATCTCCTTACTGTCCACGTCTTCAGAAGGATTACAAAGTGGCCTAAATAATACAGGAACCTTTTGCAAGGAGTGGAAATTAAGTATAAAAGTGAATAAAATAAAAATTCTTGTGCTAGTGGATTCATAATAATTGATACAGTGAAGTATGGAAGTCATACATTTGAATTGCTTGAATAATACAAATTGGTGTAGTACTTGCACAGCACTTTTCAAAGTAGCTATGAATTGCCAGAGGGAACAATATATATTAGCCCGGTTTAAAATAGAACCAAACATTGCAAAATCAAGATAACAACAAAAATGTTCTCTTAATTGTGCTAAGAAAACTATAACTCCTATGTGTGTCAACAGTCTTGGAAGATAAAGTAAAAATGTTTGGTTTGGATTAACTTATGCATTGTTACATATTCTATCTAGTACAGACATGGGTATTGATATCAATTACATAAATGGGGTATGTAAAGAATCATACAGTTTTCCTAGACTATGTATCTTTCAAATACTAGAAAATCTTGAAGCAATAAACATTTGGTATTTTCAAAATGCAAATATGCCTTGCAAACTAACTGTGTTTTGAAAGACAGAAAGCAAACATTTCTATATAAACTTTTGTCTTATTTGCATAATCAGTGATATCAAATACATGTGGTAGATATAACAATTAATAGAAGAAAGTCAGTAGTTTATAATTTCTTGCCAATCTTGAAAGTTGATGAGGAACGTTTCCTACTGCCAAGCACTGGAAATCAGCATCCAAGAAGAATACTTTGTTAATGCTACTTTCATAAGAATTTGACGTTAAATCAGACGATTCAAGTCATAGTCTGATCTTCTAATGGATTCTTGTTTTAGAGTTTTGCAAATATAGTAGCTAAATTTATAAAAGGTTTTTCCAAACTTCACAAAATTAGACCCATCAGTTAGTTATGTTATTATATTATCTACACATAACTATATATATCTTCATAACATTTTTTTTCATTTGTTCTCTGTTTTAATTATGCAGTCTACTATAGCTGGATACCAAAAAGTTTTTATATTTCGGAACATACCATAAAATTTACAAAGGTATAATGCAATTGCATTACGGACCAACAATATAATGTTCATGGACCTGACACCTTTTAATTCCCTTCTGTCAGTAGCAAGAAAATAATATGATCTTATTTTTAGCAAAATAACATATTTGTTCTTTGATATTATTTGTAAAATATGAATTGAAATTAAAATAAAATATTAAGCCAAGATGAAAGTCAGTCTTGTCCCCCGAGTTAAATGGTCAGTACTTTACACTAGATGAATTTGCTATGTATGTCTCTGTGTGTGTGTGTGTGTGTTAATTGTTGTATATGTTGTAATCTAAAAACTGTAAGTGGGATATTTATGCTTTTACTATATCTGATATTCTGAAAAAGATGTGCTTACATAATATTGATCAAAACAATTTTCTAGCTATTGATATAATAGAAAGAGAAACTCTGAATGGGATGTCTACACCCATGCAAAATATTTATCAGATAAGAGAACACTAAACAAATGGGATGTCTACACCCATGCAAAATATTTATCAGATAAGAGAAACTTTGAATGGGATGTCTACACCCATGCAAAATATTTATCAGATAAGAGAACACTAAACAAATGAGAAAAAGAAAATCTGAGAAATCACTCAGACAGAAAACAAGTGCATTAATTGAATTTAGGGCAGTTCTCAGTCTTACAAGGGATTACATATCTTTAATACATTCATATATGCTAGTAAATAAGTTAAACACGATGTTTTGTGCAGTGTTTTCATTATTCATGACATAATATCCAGTTCGATTTGGCCCAAATATATTTCACAATATTCTTTTTGGCAACCATGTTGGCATATGTGACACATATCAGACATGTGATAAAAGGATCATAAATATTATTATTATGTTTTTTAATATTTGGTGACCGATATAACATTTGTGTAGAGGGGCCCAGAGTGGTCTAAAGTACTCTCCATAACTTATCACTGCCATCTCACCTCTGTCTGCGTGGGTTCGAGTCTCAGATTTGGCCAATGTGGGTATGTGAGAAAGCTTGCCAGTAGCTTCTTGTGGGTCAGTGGTTCTTTCCGACGGGGGTTTTCCCGGGTCTTCCTCCACCACTAATACTGGTCGCCATGTAAAGTGTATCGTGTGCTGAAAATTGTCGTTAAACCCTACAGCAACAAAATTTGTGTAAGAAATTATACTTTGTAGTTTTAACATAATTCCATATATTCCTTACCAATGGAAACAACGTACATACTGGTACAGTGAAAAAGTACAGTAGTACATACTGGTACAGTGAAAAAGTACAGTAGTACATACTGGTACAGTGAAAAAGTACAGTAATACATACTGGTACAGTGAAAAAGTACAGTAGTACATACTGGTACAGTGAAAAAGTACAGTAATACATACTGGTACAGTGAAAAAGTACAGTAGTACATACTGGTACAGTGAAAAAGTACAGTAGTACATACTGGTACAGTGAAAAAGTACAGTAGTATATAGCAGTGGGAAAAAATGAACAGGTATAATGGTAACGAGACTCGCCACTGCTGTTGACTAGATGTTTTGAACATGAAATTTAGACTGCCAATATTGTCAATTCTGTATCTCTATAAACATTACTTTTCTGTATAATAAATACATTCTTAGGATTTTATTCTTTAGAAATGACATCATTCAGATCATTAGCTTTTTTGTTAAAAGTTACATGTTATATTTTAAATATTACATTACATATAAAACTTATCAACTAACATGATTAAAGATCTGCTTAAATTCTGTTGCATATATCCCATGTTTTAATATTCTATTGTCACACCTTCACCACTGTTGTTATAGAAAATTGTAAATGTTAATCCATTATGTTATTTTGTCTCAAAATTAATCGTTGCATCATCCCATCCAATTATCTCGTCACGATTCTGCTCTTGAAGCCATTCCAACAATGGTGCAAAATACTGTCTTATGGCAGATGTGCTGATTGACCTCTGACCTGTAATTGCTTCCATGGCATCTGGCCAGGGTTTCTTTTTACCAAAGACCATTACATCTCTGAAATAAAAAATCAATTTGATTTGTGTTAATAAAATAGTGGCATACTGTCCCTCTTCCCATAATGTACAAGTCCAAATGTAACAGCTGCCCAGAAAGATTGGTACTCTAATAATCAAAAAGAATTTCTATGAATCTATGGTAAGTCGTTTTCTTATGCTATTTTATTCCTTTTAACTTTAGAATATTGAAAACTGTCTCTGATGTTCTTGAAAATCTTCAACATCAAATTTAACCTTTTAATACCTATAGTGCAATACACAATTTTTTGTTATGACCTTTGACCATCATTTTGATGTCATGGATACAAAACAATAACATAATTTTCATATGTTAATATGCCACGTTTGGTAAAGTCTGAATTATTTTTGGAAAAATGTTATTGAATGAAATATATCAGCATACTATCATTACTGATATAGGTTACCTGTATGAATATAGGTTACCTGTATGATCAGATTATGAACTAATAGGACACATGTTGCACTGTACTCACCTGAGCAGTTTTCCTGCAGCTTGGGATTGATAGAAGTCACAGGTATGCAGGTCACCTGTATGACCAGATGCCTCACACATTGCATCGTAAAATTGGAACTGAATGATGAAACTCACAAAATAGCTGCAAAAAAGGTGTTTTTTTTAAAACAAAATTACTTTATTACAAAGTAGTTTATTGCAAAAGTAGTTTATTGCGAAATTTTTTTTTTTTATACAAAATTACTTCATTACAAAGTAGTTTATTGCAAAAGTAGTTTATTGCGAAAAAAAATTTTTTTTTATACAAAATTAATTCATTACAAAGTAGTTTATTGCAAAAGTAATTTATTGCAAAAAAGTGGTTTATTACAAAATTGTCTTGTTGTCTGTATGGGGAAATCAATAGTACTTTGTCTTGTTGTCTGTATGGGGAAATCAATAGTACTTTGTCTTGTTGTCTGTATGGGGAAATCAATAGTACTTTGTCTTGTTGTCTGTATGGGGAAATCAATAGTACTTTGTCTTGTTGTCTGTATGGGGAAATCAATAGTACTTTGTCTTGTTTGTATGGGGAAATCAATAGTACTTTGTCTTGTTGTCTGTATGGGGAAATCAATAGTACTTTGTCTTGTCTGTATGGGGAAATCAATAGTACTTTGTCTTGTTGTCTGTATGGGGAAATCAATAGTACTTTGTCTTGTTGTCTGTATGGGGAAATCAATAGTACTTTGTTAGATCTCTTAACGTATGGATATTGTTTGCTAGATTTATTATATGGATGGAAAACTTAATGGTACACTGGTACATGTGTTAGCATATGGAGTGGTATTTGATGGTACATTACTCTGTATCTTACCATAAAGATTAGATACTGACTGGATGGTCCATTGGTAAATATTATTTAGTATGGATGAGTTAATGGATGACGCATTGGTAGATGTCTTATTATATAAATGTGATATTGGATGACACATTGGTATATGTTTTGTTATATAAATGTGATAATGGATGACACATTGGTAGATGTCTTATTACATAAATGTGATATTGGGAGGTACAATGGTAATTATGTTTACCAAATGAATTGGGAATTTGATGCTTAATTGGTAGGCATGTCTTACCATGTGTATGGGGAACTTGTTTTAAATTTGGTAGAGGTCTTACCATATGATGTGAGATAGGATTTAAATTTGTTAGGTCTTACCATATGGACATGAGATTGGATTTAAATTTGTTAGGTCTTACCATATGGATGTGAGATTGGATTTAAATTTGGTAGAGGTCTTACCATATGGATGTGAGATTGGATTTAAATTTGTTAGGTCTTACCATATGGATGTGAGATTGGATTTAAATTTGTTAGGTCTTACCATATGGCTGTGAGATAGGATTTAAATTTGTTAGGTATTACCATATGGATGTGAGACTGGATTTAAATTTGTTAGGTCTTACCATATGTATGTGAGATTGGATTTAAATTTGGTAGAGGTCTTACCATATGGATGTGAGATTGGATTTAAATTTGTTAGGTCTTACCATATGGATGTGAGATTGGATTTAAATTTGTTAGGTCTTACCATATGTATGTGAAATTGGATTTAAATTTGGTAGAGGTCTTACCATATGGATGTGAGATTGGATTTAAATTTGTTAGGTCTTACCATATGGATGTGAGATTGGATTTAAATTTGTTAGGTCTTACCATATGGATGTGAGATTGGATTTAAATTTGTTAGGTTTTACCATATGGATGTGAGATAGGATTTAAATTTGGTAGAGGTCTTACCATATGGACATGAGATTGGATTTAAATTTGGTAGAGGTCTTACCATATGGATGTGAAATTGGATTTAAATTTGGTAGAGGTCTTACCATATGGATGTGAGATTGGATTTAAATTTGTTAGGTCTTACCATATGTATGTGAGATTGGATTTAAATTTGGTAGAGGTCTTACCATATGGACATGAGATTGGATTTAAATTTGGTAGAGGTCTTACCATATGGACGTGAGATTGGATTTAAATTTGGTAGAGGTCTTACCATATGGATGTGAGATTGGATTTAAATTTGTTAGGTCTTACCATATGTATGTGAGATTGGATTTAAATTTGGTAGAGGTCTTACCATATGGACATGAGATTGGATTTAAATTTGGTAGAGGTCTTACCATATGGACATGAGATTGGATTTAAATTTGGTAGAGGTCTTACCATATGGACATGAGATTGGATTTAAATTTGGTAGAGGTCTTACCATATGGACATGAGATTGGATTTAAATTTGGTAGAGGTCTTACCATATGGACATGAGATTGGATTTAAATTTGCTAGAGGTCTTACCATATGGATGTGAGATTGGATTTAAATTTGGTACAGGTCTTACCATATGGATGTGAGATTGGATTTAAATTTGTTAGGTCTTACCATATGGATGTGAGATTGGATTTAAATGTGGTAGAGGTCTTACCATATGGATATGAGATTGGATTTAAATTTGGTAGCGGTCTTACCATATGATGTGATATGGATTTAAATTTTTTAGGTCTTACCATATGGATGTGATATTGGATTTAAATTTGTTAGGTCTTACCATATGGATGTGAGATTGGATTTAAATTTGGTAGAGGTCTTACCATATGATGTGAGATAGGATTTAAATTTGTTTGGACTTACCATATGGATGTGAGATTGGATTTAAATTTGGAAGATGTTTTATATTATTGATGTGTGACTGAGTTTGAATTTGAAAGAGGTTTTATATTACTGATGCAACATTGTGTGTTACTTTTGATATCTTACTATATGTATGGGGAATTGGGTGGTACTTTGATATCTTACGATATGTATGGGGAATTGGATGGTACTTTGATATCTTACCATATGTATGGGGAATTGGATGGTACTTTGATATCTTACCATATGTATGGAGAATTGGATGGTACTTTGATATCTTACCATATGTATGGGGAATTGGATGGTACTTTGATATCTTACCATATGTATGGGGAATTGGATGGTACTTTGATATCTTACCATATGTATGGGGAATTGGATGATACTTTGATATCTTACCATATGTATGGGGAATAGGATAGTACTTTGATATCTTACCATATGTATGGGGAATTGGATGGTACTTTGATATCTTACCATATGTATGGGGAAGTGGATGGTACTTTGATATCTTACCATATGTATGGGGAATTGGATAGTACTTTGATATCTTACCATATGTATGGGGAATTGGATGGTACTTTGATATCTTACCATATGTATGGGGAATTGGATGGTACTTTGATATCTTACCATATGTATGGGGAATTGGATGGTACTTTGATATCTTACCATATGTATGGGGAATTGGATAGTACTTTGATATCTTACCATATGTATGGGGAATTGGATGGTACATGGAATTTAGATCCAGGATCAAAGTCGTCTTCACTACGTTCCACTGGTGCTACAATGCCTTGATATTTCAGTCTGTAGAAAAAAAATGGAATAGAAATAATAGTCATAATAACTATAATAGAAGTGATAGTCATAATAACTATAATAGAAGTGATAGTCATAATAACTATAACAGAAGTAACAGTCATAATAACTATAATAGAAATAACAGTCATAATAAATATAATAGAAATAAGTCATAATAACTATAATAGAAATAAGTCATAATAACTATAATAGAAGTAACAGTCATAATAACTATAATAGAAATAAGTCATAATAACTATAATAGAAATAAGTCATAATAACTATAATAGAAATAAGTCATAATAACTATAATAGAAATAAGTCATAATAACTATAATAGAAATAAGTCATAATAACTATAATAGAAGTAACAGTCATAATAACTATAATAGAAATAAGTCATAATAACTATAATAGAAATAAGTCATAATAACTATAAGTAACAGTCATAATAACTATAATAGAAATAAGTCATAATAACTATAATAGAAGTAACAGTCATAATAACTATAATAGAAGTAACAGTCATAATAACTATAATAGAAATAAGTCATAATAACTATAATAGAAATAAGTCATAATAACTATAAGTAACAGTCATAATAACTATAATAGAAATAAGTTATAATAACTATAATAGAAGTAACAGTCATAATAACTATAATAGAAGTAACAGTCATAATAACTATAATAGAAGTAACAGTCATAATAACTATAATAGAAATAAGTCATAATAACTATAATAGAAGTAACAGTCATAATAACTATAATAGAAGTAACAGTCATAATAACTATAATAGAAATAACAGTCATAATAACTATAATAGAAGTAACAGTCATAATAACTATAATAGAAGTGATAGTCATAATAACTATAATAGAAGTAACAGTCATAATAACTATAATAGAAATAACAGTCATAATAACTATAATAGAAGTAACAGTCATAATAACTATAATAGAAATAACAGTCATAATAACTATAATAGAAGTAACAGTCATAATAACTATAATAGAAATAACAGTCATAATAACTATAATAGAAGTAACAGTCATAATAACTATAATAGAAGTAACAGTCATAATAACTATAATAGAAATAACAGTCATAATAACTATAATAGAAGTAACAGTCATAATAACTATAATAGAAATAAGTCATAATAACTATAATAGAAGTAACAGTCATAATAACTATAATAGAAATAACAGTCATAATAACTATAATAGAAGTAACAGTCATAATAACTATAATAGAAATAACAGTCATAATAACTATAATAGAAGTAACAGTCATAATAACTATAATAGAAATAACAGTCATAATAACTATAATAGAAGTAACAGTCATAATAACTATAATAGAAATAACAGTCATAATAACTATAATAGAAATAACAGTCATAATAACTATAATAGAAATAACAGTCATAGTAACTATAATAGAAATAACAGTCATAATAACTATAATAGAAATAACAGTCATAATAACTATAATAGAAATAACAGTCATAATAACTATAATAGAAGTAATAGTCATAATAACTATAATAGAAGTAATAGTCAGAATAAATATAATATATGTAACAGTCAGAATAAATATAATATATGTAATAGCCACTATCATGTGTGATGATTTAAAATAATTTTAGTATATGAGCATTACTCAGAAAGTACTACCACAGTAAAACCTGACTGGAGAGACTTCCTGTTTGTAAGAACCACCTGTTTTAGAGACCATAATCTCTATGAACAAATTTATTGATTGTGTAGTGCTATAACCTTCCTCGGGAGACCATTTTAACTTTCGGCAGAAAGGGTGGTCTTTCCAGACTGGTTCTACTAACTGCTTTGTCCATAGTGATACAGCAAGTAACATACATTACCCAGTGAATATAAAACTGTACTGTATCTTCGGCCTTGTTATTAATTACCCAGTGAATATAAAACTGTACTGTATCTTGGGCCTTGTCATTAATTACCCAGTGAATATAAAACTGTACTGTATCTTGGGCCTTGTTGTCATTAATTACCCAGTGAATATAAAACTGTACTGTATCTTGGGCGTTGTTGTAATTAATTACCCAGTGAATATAAAACTGTACTGTATCTTTGGCCTTGTTATTAATTACCCAGTGAATATAAAACTGTACTGTATCTTGGGCGTTGTTGTAATTAATTACCCAGTGAATATAAAACTGTACTGTATCTTTGGCCTTGTTATTAATTACCCAGTGAATATAAAACTGTACTGTATCTTGGGCCTCGTCATTAATTACCCAGTGAATATAAAACTGTACTGTATCTTCGGCCTTGTTATTAATTACCCAGTGAATATAAAACTGTACTGTATCTTCGGCCTTGTTATTAATTACCCAGTGAATATAAATCTGTACTGTATCTTGGGCCTCGTTGTCATTGCCAGTAAATGGGATTAAGTTGATTTAATAAGGCACAGTGACATCGATGAACTTTGTGCTACTTGGAAATTAAATGTTATATCATTGTATATTAATACCAAAGTTTCCAGATCATTAGGTTATAGAGATTCATATCCTAATTTTCACTAAGCTCTGATATAATCATTATGTTTAGACATTCATACTCAATTTCCATGAAGCCCTGATGTAATCATTATATTTAGACATTCATACACAATTCCCACTTAGCCCTGATGTAAACATTATGTTTAGACATTCATACCCAATTCCCACTAAGCCCTGATGTAATCATTATGTTTAGACATTCATACACAATTCCCACTTAGCCCTGATGTAAACATTATGTTTAGACATTCATACTCAATTCCCAAGAAGCTCTGATGTAATCATTATGTTTAGACATTCATACTCAATTCCCACTAAGCCCTGATGTAATCATTATGTTTAGACATTCATACTCAATTCCCAAGAAGCTCTGATGTAATCATTATGTTTAGACATTCATACTCAATTCCCACTAAGCCCTGATGTAATCATTATGTTTAGACATTCATACTCAATTCCCACTAAGCCCTGATGTAATCATTATGTTTAGACATTCATACTCAATTCCCACTAAGCCCTGATGTAATCATTATGTTTAGACATTCATACTCAATTCCCAAGAAGCTCTGATGTAATCATTATGTTTAGACATTCATACTTAATTCCCACTAAGCCCTGAGGTAATCATTATGTTTAGACATTCATACTTAATTCCCACTAAGCCCTGATGTAATCATTATGTTTAGACATTCATACTTAATTCCCACTAAGCCCTGAGGTAATCATTATGTTTAGACATTCATACTTAATTCCCACTAAGCCCTGAGGTAATCATTATGTTTAGACATTCATACTTAATTCCCAAGAAGCTCTGATGTAATCATTATGTTTAGACATTCATACTCAATTCCCACTAAGCCCTGATGTAATCATTATGTTTAGACATTCATACCCAATTCCCACTAAGCCCTGATGTAATCATTATGTTTAGACATTCATACTCAATTCCCACTAAGCCCTGAGGTAATCATTATGTTTAGACATTCATACTCAATTCCCAAGAAGCCCTGATGTAATCATTATGTTTAGACATTCATATTTAATTCCCACTAAGCCATGAGGTAATCATTATGTTTAGACATTCATACCCGATTCCCACTAAGCCCTGATGTAATCATTATGTTTAGACATTCATACTCAATTCCCACGAAGCCCTGATGTAATCATTATGTTTAGACATTCATACTTAATTCCCACTAAGCCCGATATAATCATTATGTTAGACATTCATACTCAATTCCCAAGAAGCTCTGATGTAATCATTATGTTTAGACATTCATACTCAATTCCAAGAAGCCCTGATGTAATCATTATGTTTAGACATTCATACTCAATTCCCAAGAAGCTCTGATGTAATCATTATGTTTAGACATTCATACTCAATTCCCACGAAGCCCTGATGTAATCATACTGTGAGACATTCATACTCAATTCCCAAGAAGCTCTGATGTAATCATTATGTTTAGACATTCATACTCAATTCCCACTTAGCCCTGATGTAATCATTATGTTTAGACATTCATACTCAATTCCCACGAAGCCCTGATGTAATCATTATGTTTAGACATTCATACTCAATTCCCAAGAAGCTCTGACGTAATCATTATGTTTAGACATTCATACTCAATTCCCACTTAGCCCTGATGTAATCATTATTTTTAGACATTCATACTTAATTCCCACGAAGCCCTGATGTAATCATTATGTTTAGACATTCATACTCAATTCCCAAGAAGCTCTGATGTAATCATTATGTTTAGACATTCATACTCAATTCCCACTAAGTTCTGATGTAATCAGTATGTTTAGACATTCATACTCAATTCCCAAGAAGCTCTGATGTAATCATTAAGTTTAGACATTCATATCCTAATTTCCACGAAGCCCTGATGTAATCATTATGTTTAGACATTCATACCCAATTCCCACTAAGCCCTGATGTAATCATTATGTTTAGACATTCATACTCAATTCCCAAGAAGCTCTGATGTAATCATTATGTTTAGACATTCATATCCTAATTTCCACGAAGCCCTGATGTAATCATTATGTTTAGACATTCATACTCAATTCCCACGAAGCCCTGATGTAATCATTATGTTTAGACATTCATACCCAATTCCCACTAAGCCCTGATGTAATCATTATGTTTAGACATTCATACTCAATTCCCAAGAAGCTCTGTTGTAATCATTATGTTTAGACATTCATATCCTAATTTCCACGAAGCCCTGATGTAATTATTATGTTTAGACATTCATACCCAATTCCCACTAAGCCCTGATGTAATCA
Source organism: Unio pictorum (assembly GCA_030141615.1). NCBI lineage: Eukaryota > Metazoa > Mollusca > Bivalvia > Unionida > Unionidae > Unio > Unio pictorum. The sequence continues at coordinate 1,545,695 of JARLTB010000257.1, read as the reverse complement.
TTATGTTTAGACATTCATACTCAATTCCCACTAAGCCCTGATGTAATCAGTATGTTTAGACATTCATACTCAATTCCCACTAAGTTCTGATGTAATCATTATGTTTAGAAATACACAATTCCCACTAAGCTCTGATGTAATCATTATGTTTAGACATTCATACTTAAGTCCCACTAAGTGTTGCTGTAATCCCTTAATTTAAACATTCAAACCCAAATTCCCAATAATTCCTGCTGTAATGATTTATACCCAAGTCCCACTAAGTCCTGCTGTAACTATTCTGTTTATGCATTCATACATAATTACCACCAAGTCTTTCTGTAATCATAAGGTTTATACATTAATACCTAATTTCCACTAAGACCTGATGTAATCATTAGGTCTATATACTCAAACCCTAAGTCCAACTATATCTTGCTGTATTCATGGTTTGTACATTCATACCTTAATTCCCACCAGGCCCTATTATAATCACTAGGTTTAATTTGACCACGGAAGACTCCATATCGCCATTTATCTATCAGGTATCCAAATGGGAGGAAGGCCAGTTTGATTAGAGCCTTTTTCATGAGGTAATTGATATTCTGTTCTGAAAAAAAAGCAAAAGGTTTGTATCATCAATCAGCAATCACAAGGCATCAAGACATGTACATGAGCATGACAAAGGGTCTTTAATAGAAAGTATATGGGTAAATGAATCTAATATCATAATATAAAATATATTTAAAATAAATGATGTTACCAGTGACCATGCTGATTGTACAACTTCAATCTTTGACCATCATGTATGCAAGAGTTGATGAACAGATAGTCAGTCAGGCGGTGTCACCACTTTTGCATGATAAGACATGAACTGGTATGATAAAATCTTAAACTATTCAAAACAGGTAACAGCTTTGTTAATTTGCATATTCTTTATTTCAGACTGGTCTGTAAATAAAACACATGTTTAATACAGTATTAGAATATTAAATAAAATGTAAAATTTTTGACATTTCTTTAAAACATGATGACAAAAAGCAAAATCAAATATTAATACCTTTATTCCTTGCTGCACTGACATGGGCTTGCTCTCGTATAAGATTGACTGTTTTCAAGTGTTTGGTTGTCATGACTGATAGAGAAATGGTGTCCCCAATCGCTTCATGAAAAGCAGAGTTGGCTCCAGTCCTGGAATAATAATAACAAAATTGATGATAATACTAATGATAATAATAATAATAACAATAATGATAATAATATGAAGAAGAAAGTGATGAAGACAAAATTTGAAAGATCAATACTGACTATTTTTTTTATTTGTAACCAGCTTGTGATAGGACCAAAATATAATTCAAATATGTGCAGGAGGCAGGGTTACAGAGTGTTTTGGAACAACAACAACAACAACAACAACAACAACAACAATAATAATAATAATAATAATAATAATATTCTATTTAAAAATGGAGGTAACTGATTAAACAACAATTGTTGGTCATATATTGTACTCTATACTTCTACTAATTACTCAGTTTGTTTGATTAGGAATTTTAACGTAGCTTTAACAATTTTTTAGTCATATCTCTATGATGTCTGCAGTGAGGCATTTTATAGTGATGTCTAGCACTGGGGTAGACGTATAGGATGATGTCCCACCCAGTCACATAATAATGGCACCAGGCCGACCAGTCCTAACACCAACTTCCTAATGCTGAGAGAGAGAGAGAGAGAGAGAGAGAGAGAGAGAGAGAGAGAGAGAGAGAGAGAGAGATTACCTGTAGATGGTGGGCTGATCCTTGTAAGCCATAAAATACTCAATATGTCCCATCTCGTGGTGAACCGTCTCCAGGTACTCCGAGTTGACACCAGTACACATCTTGATTCTAAATCAATGAATCAATCACCAGTTAATCATTAGAATAAATAATTTAATGAAAATGACCCCCAACATCATTTTTTAAGCTACATTAGTTTGTAAAACAGCATGATTATCCTGGACTACATTATTCGCTTTACTTCGAGTGTTAGAGTTTCAGCTTTTGATTATATATATATATATATATATATATATATATATATATATATATATATATATATATATATATATATATATATATATATTAAAAAAAGATTTCATTTCCTGAATTTGCAGCCGTATACATTTATATTTTCTCCATCATGAGATAATAACCTAATACACGAAGTAGGATGTTCACAAGAAGGCAAGGGGATAAATCGAACAAAACCATTAAAATCTGCTATACTGTTTCCAAAGAGTTTGTATATATATTTATGATCGTTGATATATCTCGTATGATAATATACTTTTATTGTGTTTTTTTGCAAAGTAAAATATTTTAATTTATGGAGCATTCTTGAATTGTATCACATGTTCTTCTCTAGTATCTTGAATTGTATCACATGTTCTTCTCTAGTATCTTGAACTGTATCACATGTTCTTCTCTAGTATCTTGAATTGTATCATATGTTCTTCTCTAGTATCTTGAATTGTATCACATGTTCTTCTCTAGTATCTTGAATTGTATCACATGTTCTTCTCTAGTATCTTTATTCTATATCATGGCTCAGAAATATCTCCGTAGACTACAAAATGTCTGAGTAGCTTTTCAATATAATTTTCATTACATTATAAACTGATTTACACGAAGGGGTGTTAGCACATGATTACCTGCTAATTCCCATATGCCATTGTTGTCATTACCTGTACATTTCCATATACCAATGTTGTCATTTTCTTGGATCATGTCAATCTAACTAAATTTGAATGCGTACACGGATGACAATTTCTAGCATGTTTAACCCTCCTTTGCTGTAGAACGGAAATATACCAGTCCTTTTTATTTTATCAGATTTTACATTCCCCAGTTTTTTAAATATACATTTGTCAATTTTTATATATTTATCTGGATGAAGTGATACTGTGAGCAGAAGGAACAGTTTTGCGAAGCATTTAATTTGAAAACTGTATTTGGAAAGTATGTACTCTGTATTTGGAAAGTATGTACTCTGTATTTGGAAAGTATGTACTCTGTATTTGGAAAGTATGTACTCTGTATTTGGAAAGTATGTACTCTTCAAGCGCTTCATGCAATTGTGGAAATCCTTACATTGTATTCAATGGTAACTATAACAGTTTGCGTCATTCAGTATAAAAGATACTTCATTAAAAATTTTCCATGTCCAATCGTCGATTAGAGAATTGTTTTAGTTAAATAATTTTGAGTTGCAATAAACATATGCGTAAGACATGACTTCTGATTGTTCGAATGTAAATCAAATAAAAAAATGTTGCAAACTTCCTAGAAATTTCAACTGATCCAGGTGTCGCGTTTTATGGCACTAGGTTTTGGGATTCTAGAACATTCATCTGATATCAGTAGATATGTACAAGCATTTCATAATTGATATTTGATCTTAAATCATTATCAATTGGAGAACGTCATAAGTCGATGCATTATTTCGATTTCTTTCAGAGATTATTTGATCACTAAATTTCTAGCGATTTCAAACTATTAATTAGCTTTGGTCTTTAGAATGTTACCTACTTCAATTGGATGGTAAAAGGAAGATGAAACTGAAAAGGTAATAGAGTTGTCGGCTTGTAGACGTGACACACCCGTATATTTTACAAAAGTAGGTCATAACGACTCAAATTCGACGATATGCTAAAAGAATAATAAGATGAACCCTCATGTGTCACACAAAGAGAAAGACAGAATTTAGACGAAACGCAACTCTTATTTTGAAACAATAGGCGTTGTCAGAAAATATCGCGAAAATGTCACACTTTACATCTGCGGATGGCCCATAGTTACAAAGTATCGACGTTACGTTGACTGAAGTCACTGCATATTAGTTAACTAAACAGTTGACGAAAAGTGATATCTTGTTTTGGAAATAAGTGTAAAGAAATGATTCCGGGTTTAATTTTCAAACTGTTTTGCGAATAGTTCTTAAAATATCTGAACCTTGCTTGCTAAACAAAACAAGAAAAGTATTGTTAAATTAAAAGCCCAAAGCGAAACGAGTAATGGCAGATAGAAAAATGAGAATCGTGATCCAAACGAACGGGATAGTGTTTTTAACACACTAGTATACGATTTGCCAATCGCTTTAAATTTCAAAATCTCATTGATTAAGCCATGTTTTATACAAAGCAAACAAGCCCCAAACACCCACATGCATAAACCATCTAAAAAAACGTGTGGATTTATTATGTATATCACCTGATCACAGTAATCATTCATCTTCCAAAATGAAAAGGAAAGTAAATTTAATTACAACTGTTGTTCTTAGGGGATGAGTTTACGGACGATAATTAAAATGTATTCAAATCTTAGGAGATGAGTCTACAGACGATAATTAAAATGTATTCAAATATCTTGGCTCTGCGGTCAGAATTTAAAACGTTCATGAAATGTAATCGACATTTTCTATATTGGAAGCTAAAGCTTTTAACACTGATCTGAAAATATTTCAATACCTTTATCTTGCTAGAAGGATATGATAAAACCTAAGATAGGTAAGCTTCCCGACAGTGGCGTAGCAAGGATATTTTGGTGCCCAGGGCAAAACACCCAAATTTGCGCCCCCGGCTGTCCCTGTTGCGCAGTTATGTACCTTGTTTCCAAAACGAAACATAATCATTAACAGTCATAATATAATTATTAAACTATTACAATTTAATTGCTAGAAAAAAGTATAGCCTAGGGTTCAATATAAAATCCAACAAATCAATTGTTGATACTTTGGGCCAATTTGGGCGCCCCCTAGCCACCGGCGCCCAGGGCGACTGCCACACCTGCCCCCTACCCACCCCTCGCTACGCCACTGCTTCCCGAGGAACGGAGCTCGAAAAACATTCAAATAATCATGTAGTTTTTGGTATACATCCTATTCGCATAAGGTGACAATTTGGATGATGAAAGTCCAGATATCATTAAGTCCACTGTACAGTCAAATCTGTCTGTAAAGGAAACTTTGGGGTCCAAACAAGAATGTCTTCTATTGACACGTGTCCTTGTGATTGAGGCCGGACATGTACAGACAGGAAGAAAATGGGTTCATAATATCATACTTTTGGACCAAGTGTCTTTGACCTACAGTAAAGACACACTAATCTTATCAAGTAACACTATATATATATATATATATATATATATATATATATATATATATATATATATATATATATATATATATATATATATATGAAACAACTAACCTGAAATCGTCTTTAGTATAGAAATCTTCAGCTGACGCGTGACATTGTACTTCACGACCTTCAGGTTTGACGATCATTGACTTTTGCCAGAACGTTTGCGTCATAGGGTATAAGCCAATGGACATGAAGAAGTGCTCCGCCATGTTGAACATGTTCTCCACGGTGTAATTCTGGCTCAGCATCTCCTTGTCGATATCATGTTCTCTTGCGTACGGGTAAGGGACAACCAGATCATATATATTCTCCCAATTTTGCGCCCACATATTGCCTATTATTGTATTAAAAGCACATATATATATATATATATATATATATATATATATATATATATATATATATATATATATATATATATATATATATATATATATATATATATATATATATGTGTGTGTGTGTGTGTGTGTGTGTGTGTGTTTGAACTGCTATATTTACAGGATGTGACTTGTATTTATAAACGTAGCCTATGACCATCCAATATAAAAGCATAAAAAGTGTATTTAAAATTAACTGTAAATAATTATTTGTCTAAATTTCATTAAATTTTCTAAATATTGTTTGGACTGATTTTTAGAGTACGTCTAATATATATATCATTGATTCATACTTTCTCAGTAAGATATTGTTCATTCCTATATATATATTAGACGTACTCTAAAAATCAGTCCAAACAATATTTAGAAAATTTATTTATTGGATTACCCTGCAAAACAGTCAAGACAGGCTGTATAAAATATAATTTGCTGTTAGAGGTACAAGTTTCAGTGGATATCGAAAATAAATATGATATTCCAGTATCTCCTTATTAAATCTAAAAGACTTTTTAAACACGAAAGAGGGACATTGTTTGTGATCACACAGGTTGACGGAATTAGCATACAATACAGTCTGCAAAATGTTCATGTATAGAACCATTCAAGATGTCTTAATAGTCGTACCCAGAGACCACCTTTAGTACTTTTTCTATGCAGGATCAAATAAATCGGTCGCAGTCTAGTAATCACAGCTTAATACTTTAAAGTTCAGAGATTGGATTTTCTCATTTAACTAATTTTGGCAAATTAGAGCAGAAAGAAGCTTCTTTTTTACCCAGAAGATGAGCTGGAATAGCCCCAGTCTCGCCGACTACATCCGGGTATTTGTTATGCAGACGACGTCTGACGTAAGCGTGAAGCTGTTGATACAGAGGCTTTAATTCTTCCCACAATTCCTCTGCCATCTCCTCCAAATGCGGCGTGTTGTCAAACTGGCTTTCAATCCAATAATCAGCATAATTAGGGTACCCTGCGATAGGGGAAAGAAGGAAGTCTTAAAACTATTTGTATCCTGTCAAACGACGTATTATTTTGGAAAAAAAACAAACATCTGAGACGTGGTAATTGCTGGAGCAAGGAATCTTGAGTGCATACGTTTATACAATATGTAAAACTTGACAGCGGCAGACGCAAGTGTTTGTCCTTTCGAGCAGTTATCTGCTTTAGGAATAATTAATTCTTTTGAAAGAAATATAAAGCAAAGTCATTGATTCGTACTTTCTCAGTAAGATATTGTTCATTCCTATATGCTTTACATTGTATTTATAGATACTGACGAATGAAATATTGCTGTTAAAACCAGACAAGTAAACATATACAAATTGCGACTTGTTTGCGTTTACCTTGTAACATTAATATTCCTGCATATTGGCACAAAATAGAATGTCTTCTGCATATCCAGGCAGTAATAAAATATCACCTTTTCAATGCACCGTTGTATGAGAGTTTTCGTTTCAAATGAGTCTTCATATGTGTATCAATGCACGCTATGTGTAATTATGTAACGTTTAATAATATGCGATATATAGGACAATACGCGATGTATAGAACAATACACAATATTGAAATAATTCATGATATGTGCAATAATTCGCGACACATGAAACAATGCACGATATATGTACCAATGCACCATCTGTGTAACGGTACATGATATGTAAATCAGAAGAGAGAGAGAGAGAGAGAGAGAGAGAGAGAGAGAGAGAGAGAGAGAGAGAGAGAGAGAGAGAGAGAGAGAGAGAGCATTCAGACTTAAAAGAAACACAAAATTAGGTATGATTGACAAATATATTATACCGTTATCCTTTGCGCCTTGATTTAAATATGTGACATATTCTTCATACTTCATTTTCATTGCTGGACCCGTCACATCTCTCCAGCTTTTCCACGCCCACAGTAGTTCATTAGGATCACGTGATTTTGCCATCACCTCGGTAAGCTGTGGCTCTATGGAGTAAAATATTCCATCTTTCTTCACCTTGGCTGTGGAGTAAATCGCCTGTAACTCCTGACGAATATCCTCCTGTCGTCTGAAAGCGTAAATGTGTCATTTGTATCGATTTATTACAATTCTAGTAAACAATATGATTGCATATTATGTATTTATTCTGCTTCTTATCCCGGTATTTAGCTAAGAGCCCAAACGATTTTTTCTCTCATTATTGTGTCTTTTGAATATCATGTTATCCAAGCATACAGACAAGAGCCAACCGATTTCTATTTCAGACTTGTATCTTTTAAATTGCATGTTATCCGGTATTCTGATAAAGAATCCAAACGATTTCGATTTCAGACTTGTATCTTTTAAATTGCATGTTATCCGGTATTCTGATAAAGAATCCAAACGATTTCGATTTCAGACTTGTATCTTTTAAATTGCATGTTATCCGGTATTCTGATAAAGAATCCAAACGATTTCGATTTCAGACTTGTATCTTTTAAATTGCATGTTATCCGGTATTCTGATAAAGAATCCAAACGATTTCGATTTCAGACTTGTATCTTTTGAATTGCTTGTTATCCCGGTATTCTGATAAAGAATCCAAACGATTTCGATTTCAGACTTGTATCTTTTGAATTGCTTGTTATCCCGGTATTCTGAGAAGAGCCCAACCGATTTCTGTTCAGTCTTGTATCTTTTAAATAGCGTGTTATCCAAGTATACAGACAGGAGCCAACGATTTCTATTTCAGACTTAAATCGTTTGAATTGCTTGTTATCCCGGTATTCTGATAAGAGACAAAACTAATTCTATTTCTGACTTGTATCGTTTGAATCGCTTTCAAAGATTTGAAGTGCGCAAGCTGAAAGTACGATCGCCATCTTTAACTACAGAAAGTAATAAAACTATGCTTCCCAACACGTTTGTTTTATTGCAATAGATTAAAAAAACGAAAAAAAGCAGACAACAAATTCATATATCCCTCCAACAGCAACAACAACAACAAAAGCACAAACACACAACAGATGAGAGTGATTGACAATAAATTGTACAAGACGTAATTTATCTGAAATAAATAGATGAATTAGTTCCGAATGCTGACGTGCGCGTTAATATCTATTTTAACCATTCAACTTTAAACTGATTTCGCTTGATATCGCCGTTATTATTTATAGAGTTATTATTTATAGAGTTATTATTTATAGAGTTATTATTTATAGAGTTATTATTTATAGAGCTATTATTTATAGAGTTACTATTTATAGAGTTAATATTTATAGAGTTTTTATTTATAGAGTTATTATTTATAGAGTTATTATTTATAGAGTTACTATTTATAGAGTTATTATTTATAGAGTTATTATTTATAGAGTTATTATTTATAGAGTTACTATTTATAGAGTTATTATTTATAGAGTTACTATTTATAGAGTTACTATTTATAGAGTTATTATTTATAGAGTTAAGCCATTCAAGTGTAACGTGAGCTCTGGTAATATTACGTCAGTAACAATTAAGGGAAACCCCAAGCGTGTCCTGATCTCACCTGACATCCCTGTCGTTCTTGATAGTAGCATCCTGGCCAAACAAGACCAATTGTCGTTTCATGTCCCACAGTTCCGGTCTCAGTCTTTTCCGATACTTGTCTCCGAAAATGTCTTGTGTCAATAGCTTCCTGGCCTGACGTATCAGCTCTCTTGTCAAACCGGCTGTCTCCACTCCGACTTGACTCAACTAAAGTCATTTAAATAATTTGTGATCAGAATTTATTATGATGATCAAAACATAAAAGTTCTTAGTCCCACTAGAGAAAAATTCAATTCTCTATTTAAACGTGGACTTCAATGAAGTGTACATGACACATCCTCCCATGGGCTAATTTTCTAATTGACTCCAGCCATGTCACAATCCAAAAATAAAAAATATTTTCCCCCCAAATATATTTCGTGAGTTTTGGTAAGTCAGAAGTCAACTTTAAAGCAAATCGGATATCTAGCTATTGGAATTGGAAGTTAAAAATAAAGATAATGTACGGTCCAAGGACGGACACAATCAAGAATTATACACTTTAGTCTAGTGCTTGTAGTAGTTTCGGGCACGTCCAAGACAAAAATCAGTCAGAGCTAAGATATTTCCAATGGAAATCCAGAAGACTTTTAGAGGTCTTCCGAATTGAACAGTGTCAACAGTCACTAATACAGAAAACATTAAGCTTTTGGTTTATGCTGAGGTGGAAAATAAATAACCGCACTGAAATGATGCAGAATACACTATAACTGCTATTAGTAACCATTGACTACATGCAGATAAAGAGTGATTTAATTCGAGATTACTGGATTGTACAAACCAGACAAGCATTGAATTGTGACAAGTTAATTTACAATATCCCAATATATAAAAGGAAAACCCCACTTACACCAATACAAATACAACAAAACCAGCAAATATCACCAACAAGATAACACGGCCACCGAATGAGCAATGGGTCATTTAGAAACAATGTTCAAATGAGGGAATGCATACCACTAGGCATTAACTTGCTGTGCATGTAGTATGTGTGTGTTTGGAATTTTATCGCTGCATGAACAATTCCAGTCACATCGGCATGATGTCTTCAGTGTATAGTGACGTATTTCACTGGGGCATTATGTAGCAGATTTGTAGTATGACGTAACAGACAATCACATTAATATCCTGACACAAGACCGCCCAAAACTAACGTTTGAGAAATGTAAAGTGCAGATGGGCTGATAGATGGAAGGAGAGAGGGAAGATATCACAATATCCACAAGAGTTTTAATCCCTGACACTACTGACATCAAATCCACAATACTCTGTCACTTTTACTTATTTGTTTAACTGACGCGAATTGAAATTTCTTAAGAATGTTTCTTATACTAAATGTGCTAACAAAGCTATTTTGCTTATGTTAACAATAATACGGTGCAAAATTTACTGTAATGACCTTTGACAATAAAGTTGAGATCATGGATTGGAGTTCACGAACCTCGTCCCAAACATTGTCATTATATACCCACACACTACGTTTGGTTCAAAACTATAAGTAATATAGTTTAAGAGTCAAAGTTATTGAACTGACATTACTGAATGTAGTATTCCGATATATCTATTTGATAGTCATTCTTAAAGTCAATGCCAGAGTGCTGACTGTCAACTTATTTATTTGAATCTTTATAACGGTCTGGTGTAAAGCAATTTGTATATGTTACACGGCACATAAGCACATACAACACTATGTATAAAGGCAGCAGGGGTAAATGAGATTGCGAAAAATCATACTAGGAATGGTCAGTCTGATTGGTCAGGAATCGAATCCGACACACATCGACTGAACACTGGTAATGTTAACAACTTTGCCACCACATTCATACTACAAACGAAGGAAAGGACGCTGACATATCCCAGTACATCACTGACATATCCCAGACTGACATATCCCAGTACATCACTAACATATCCCAATACATCACTGACATATCCCAGTACATAACTGACATATCCCAGTACATAACTGACATATCCCAGTACATCGCTGACACATCGCAGTACATCACTGACATATCCCAGTACATCGCTGACATATCGCAGTACATCACTGACATATCCCAGTACATCACTGACATATCCCAGTACATCGCTGACACATCGCAGTACATCAATGACATATCCCAGTACATCACTGACATATCCCAGTACATCGCTGACACATCGCAGTACATCACTGACATATCCCAGTACATCACTGACATATCCCAGTACATCGCTGACACATCGAAGTACATCACTGACATATCCCAGTACATCACTGACATATCCCAGTACATCGCTGACACATCGCAGTACATCACTGACATATCCCAGTACATCGCTGACATATCGCAGTACATCACTGACATATCGCAGTACATCACTGACATATCCCAGTACATCACTGACATATCCCAGTACATCGCTGACACATCGCAGTACATCACTGACATATCCCAGTACATCGCTGACATATCCCAGTACATCGCTGACAAATCGCAGTACATCGCTGACATATCCCAGTACATCACTGAATATCCCAGTACATCGCTGACATATCGCAGTACATCGCTGACATATCCCAGTACATCACTGACATATCCCAATACATCACTGACATATCCCAGTACATCGCTGACATATCGCAGTACATCACTGACATATCCCAGTACATCACTGACATATCCCAGTACATCACTGACATATCTCAGTACATCATCTATTGGAAGTATTTCTTGCTGTAGTACTTTATATGTATTTCGTTACCGAACCAATGCATACCTCGAGAAAATGATAAAACTGTACAAATTTCGTCACTGAAATGTACTTCTTAAGAATAAGACAATACTATGAAAACGTGTCCTCAATAAGATGCATTAAATAATGTCTGTATATCTCTATCTCTCGACTCTACAAGGGTCTTCCCTTATGCCACGATGCTGATATTTGTAAAGAGAGAAAGAAAAAGAAACATATTTGAATAAATATTACACATCGATATACTAATCAATATACTAATCGATATACTAATTTCAAGAATAAGTAAAACGCAGCTCGAAACAAAAGTGATATATTGGATCGCCTCTTCCTACTTTTGACGCCAAGTTTGAGACTAAAAAAGAAAAGAAGAGGAAAACGTGAAAGAAAGATTAATGAAAGAGAAATAAAGAACAAGTGATTCAGTGAATAATCACTTGGAAGAAAGAAAAAAGGATCAAAGAAAGCAAGGAAGAAAGAAAGAAGGAAAGCAGAGAAAAAGTAGGAAGTATACCTTGTCAGCATTCTCATTAGTGATGTTTGTTCTATAATTCCAACCTGCGTATGCCTGCTGAGCGTAGATGTCGCCAAGCTCCTTGTTCATGTTAGCCAGTTTCTGATGATATGACTGTAGTAGGCCATCAATGGCCGTTTCTTCTTTAAGGATGAGAAATTAGAATTAGGCATTTCAAACCTACTAGTCTGTCGTTCTGTCTGTTGGTGTTAAGTACGCATGTATGAATGTATGCAGGGACGTACCTAAAGTGTTTGGCACCCGTAGAAGATCCTTTCTTTGACACTCCCACAAATAATTCAAAAATGTAAAGAACAGACGGAAAAATAATGTTATGTTTTGCAAGTAGTTTGTTTAAAAGTGCAGTACTGTCATAATAAAATTGGGAATAACTTTTACAATGGCAAATTTCTCATTTGGTTTAAAATCTTTTGCTGGTATCTCAACTCTCTTTACTTCCTAACCTCGTTCCTTGACTGATATAGCCTAATGTATGTTGTACCGTTAATGAAAATCATGACGCCAAAACATTATATGCACATTTTTTATTTCCCACGTTTCTAAGTATTGTGTAACTTTCACATGTGACCTGTATAACTACCTAACTAATGGAAAATATTTGTTTTTGATATTTGATCACTTTTCTTTGACCAATTACCATTGAAGACCTAAAAGATTACATTGATCGTCTGCTGAGGAAGGATGCCAGTCATCTTTGGAACAAATTATAGTTTTGAAGACATAGAATAACTATTATTTCCAGACAACCTGTAAGAGCAGCAGGTCGGTTGAGTTTCAAAACAATATTAACGCGGTAAAGTCTCATAAAACGGAACGATGTTTAAACACAAATGCATCTTATTACACTCCACTGATATACCATGGTTAATATTTGCACAGCTAGTGAAAACTACGAGTAAATGATGCCATACAGATGTCCAACTGATAACATGTCGATCACAAAATGATGCTAAACTGATATCATGTCGAGGACAAAACGATGCTAAACTGATTTCATGCCGATCACAAAACGATACTAAACAGATGTCATGTCGAGGACAAAACGATGCTAAACAGATGTCATGTTGATCACAAAACGATACTAAACTGATGCCATGTCGAGGACAAAACGATACTAAACAGATGCCCAACTGATGCCATGTGAATGCAAAGCAGATCTCCAGCCTCTGTTACGTTGACACCAGAAGATTACGAGTTATGTACATTTAATATAGTACTAAAAAAAATATTAAAAATATTAATTAATGGAAGCCTTCAAGAAGAGCAGTGTATAACTCAAGGAAGGCAATGTGCTGTATAATGGACATTGATAAATAGAATACACGCGGTAAAAGCAAACTCAAAAAGTAATTTTAACGTTTTAGGCAATAAATGCAACGATTACAATATACTGAACAGTTATGTAATCACGATCGCCATCAATAAAACCAACCAATAATAATAATAATAATAATAATAATAATAATAATAATAACAATACCTACCTTCCACTTCATTTCCTTCAAATAATTTTACCAGCTGACGAAGTTCCAGAAGCGAAAGTCGTAGATTTCCTAGTTTAAGATTAAGCGCCTGAGAAACATCTTTCTGATCCTGGCATTTGGTCAAAAGCACTAGTGTTAGGATCAAAACAGCCCGCATGTTGGGTGTTCTAACAGAGAGAAAGACAACAATAGGTGACAACAGTATTATATTTGGTGATTACAAGGCCGTTCAAACTTAATAGTTATTGTAATTTAAAATTTTACTGGCGGCGCTTCGACTGAGCTGCTAAAATGATAATTTGTGACCGTTAAACTAATGTTCAAGTCCTCAATTCATCAAGCTCTAGACTGGTATCTGAATGTAATCTTATGGTCCAAAGACATGAACCTGTTGCACTGTGCTACATGGCTATCAATAGTCACGATGACAGCAAAGTTCGCGACAGGTTATCTTGGAATTTATTGCCAAATATTCAACGAATCAGATGGTGTGGTAATTCTTATGTTATCATTTGAAATACATGTAACAGACTTTAGCGATGTTTGTAGACGTTAAAGAAAAAAATATTAGACACGTGGTCATGTAGTCCAGGCTCCAAAGGATATACTGAACAAAACATTACGCATATACGTGATTACGTCTGATGAAGAAACTAAGGAATACGACTTCAAATAGACGTTAAGGTGGACAAAGAGGCAAGTATAACGGTAGCAAGCAAGCAAGAAGGAAAGAAAGAAATATGAATGGATGGAATTATTCTATAATTAAAAGTTATATAGCTAATAATAGCACTTTGACGACGTATTCACTCATTATTCGTTGAGGCATATACATATAAAGAACAAAGTCCCTTAAAAATGTTTTTATCATCGAATGAACGAACAGACTATTTTGACATCAGGGAAATGAGACAAATATTTAATCGGAGCATTTCGATCAGTCTGACAACATGATTCGAGTGTGTGTGTGTGTGTGTGTGTGTGTGTGTGTGTGTGAGAGAGAGAGAGAGAGAGAGAGAGAGAGAGAGAGAGAGAGAGAGAGAGGATAAGGCACATAAGGTCGCTAAGACGTAATTTATTCAATTGAAGAGGTCGGGGCAGAGAAGGAGAAGCAGTGCAGTTGTGACACAACTATCTGATAATAACTTATATTAACATCCTTACCTGATAATACTTATATTAACATCCTTACCTGATAATACTTATATTAACATCCTTTCAACATGATTTTCTTACGACATATAATTAGTCTGAATTTATTCTCCATTGTTGTTGAACAGACTAGTACGCAAAACAAGCTGACGTGCTACCATGTTGACACAAATATTTAATATAATATCGTTATTTAATATATATATATATATATATATATATATATATATATATATATATATATATATATATATATACACACACATCTGAACACAAGTCGCTTTAAACCTGCTATATGTTCTTGCCAAATCGATTCTAAATACATGTAAATTAACATCTTACATTTGTAGGAATAATCGTTTTTGTTTTGAGGGGTCTAAAATTCAACATGGTCAGAAATGTACACGAGATTTGCACGTTGATAACGCCTTGGACATTAGTACATAGTTACTATAATAGACAAATACAAGGCAGAAAATGATACATTTATGGCCAATATTGTCAAAGAAAATACTAGTATCATAAAAATGGATTCCGAACGTTTTATATGATCATATTATGCACACAGGAACACAGTATCGTAGTATTTGGACCGTTGTGTTGAATTCACGAAATCTGTTTATATTCCCCTCGTGTGTGCTCAAATTGTCAGAAGGGAAATGCTTCAGGTATTATAACCTGAGACATGTAGTATAAATCTCTCTCTCCCTTGTATGTATGTATGTATGTATGTATGTATGTATGTATGTATGTATGTATGTATGTATGTATGTATGTATGTATGTATGTATGTATGTATGTATGTATTTATAGTAAAATAAATACTTTATATTTCAAAAGGTTAAAAAGATGTAATCCCTCTCACAAAATAAACCAGGACTTTAAACTATTGGCATTACACGAAGAATACAAACCATCAAACAAACACAAACAATGCCAAAAGAAAGATCGAATATGCATGGAAACCATACCTTTGTAGACTAACTGCAGCCGATTTTTACTTCGCCTTTCACAGATTAAAAGCCTTGGGTTAAAATAAAACAGACTGGTTTTATTCTTTTCATTTGATTTGAATGAGTTAATAAGTCGTTCAGACAAGCTCAAAATACTGATTTCAACAGTATTGCGAATAACAAAGTCGGTACATCATATGAACATGCTTTGAACTGACTGAATATACATCGCTCAATATATTTTGTAAGTTATTGCTTGATGGCAGTGTTTTTTCTTCGAATTTTTGCTAATATTGCGTGTGAACTATTTTCATTTGTGGATGACGCTGTTTGTACTCTGTGTGAAAACTGTATTGCTGTCGTTGATTATTTCATTTATTACACCAGACAGTTTTTGTTGTTGTAGGATTTAACGCCATTTTTCAGCACATGATATACTATACATGGCGGCCAGTATTATTGGTGGAGGATGAACGCGGGAAACCCACGGAAAGAACCACTGACCCATGAGAAGCTACTGGCCATCTTTCTCATATATCCAGATCGGCCGAATCTGAGACTCGAACCCACGCAGATATAAGCGAGATGGCAGTGATCCGTAACGGAGTGCGCCTTAGACCACTCGGCCACTCGGGGTCCCACACAGACACTATATATATATATATATATATATATATATATATATATATATATATATATATATATATATATATATATAGAGAGAGAGAGAGAGAGAGAGAGAGAGAGAGAGAGAGAGAGAGAGAGAAATTGTGTAAATGGATATGTATGCGGTATGGGATGTTACTTACATGCCCAAATAAAACAAAGTAAAGAATCAGCTAGGTTATTTACAATTAATACATGTAAGACTGTACCGATTAATAACAATGGTAGTGTACTAGGCCTGTGACTGAAGGGGTGAGGTTCGAATCCTAGTATCAGAACAGCCTAGGTGAGCTAGTTTGGCGTCTTCCTGTACAAGGTACCTTTTAACGTTTAGAGGTACAATGTAAACTTCTTGTGCCATAAAACAGGTAACATAACTAATCGAAACAAGACATTTACACGCTTGAAAATCAACTTAATTTCATAGTTTCTACTGGGAGCCGGACATTTGTAACAAAAAGTACATGCCGCCACCCCCCTTTTTAAAAAAAATGAAATGGTCAGTTTCTTACTAAACAATACCCCCTAACATCTGTGAGGTTTAAACTCACCCGTCTTTCGTAAAACATGGACAAATATATAGCACACAAAGTATTGAAGTATTGAATACATATACATACCCTCACCCGGAAATATAGACGTAAACGTGGCTGTTAGAACAACAAACCATGTCATCTACAAGCCATTCTCATCGTAGACGGCTACAAGATTCCATATTACAAGAATAATGAAGCATAATATAAGGTATACTAATTAAATTACGGTGATTACCTTAACTCCAGAGCCAACAGCAGATGATACTATTATACTGGACGGGTTTAAAACAAGCCGATCACACGTACATGATTTGCAAATATAGCGATCGTATAAAAGTTTTAACAAGTTGTCAGTGATTCGTTATAAAGAGCAGGTAAGCGGACCAGAGCTATTTTGGGTACACACTGACTTAGGCAAAGATACGCGATCAGGTGGAACGTCATTATTTGGGTAAACACTTGCCTGAGGTAAAGGTGGAACACTAGTTGATGATTAGTAATATGGTAGATGGTTTAACACTGTTGTAGTAGCAATATTATCCATAGGGCAAAGTGTGTAACGTGACTAGCCCCTCACCCTCCCCCCCCCCCCCCCCCCGTTTCACGAGCCAAGTATGGTATCATCTGATTTGACAGTCAGGGCCCTAGAGGCTCAATGGGCCACGTACATACTACTACTACTACTACTACTACTACTACTGAGGACTTAGTACAGCGCTTAATCATTAGAAGCTCCGATTGCTCTGCAACATATATAATGACATGACTACAAAAAACAAAACACCATGCAATTAGAAAAAAAAAATCAGAAAATATTTAAGGTAGGAAACATTATTAGGTCTCTAAGTTTGTTCTTGCAGTCGAAAAAGGTGAGTTTTAAGAGCACTCTTGAAAGGGATCACTGTGTCTTTGTGTCTAACTTCAATGGGCAATTAATTCCACGTTGCTGGACCCTGGTATGCAAAACAACGTTTTCCATTATCTTCTGATTTCACATGCACGGCCTACAAGCCTCAAGGGATCGCGTATATTATAGTCTGATATCACAGGCAGTGTTGTTAATAGTGCTGTAACCATATATGTGGACAAAGCAGGACATATATGGACCCCTATGTTGGCTGTGCCCTTCATTCGGCCCTTTGGGATGGCTCGACTGGGGATGGAGCCAAGCGAGACAGCTGCTAGTACCAATTTTTATAGGAATTTGGTATGACTCGGCCGGGGTTCTAACCCACGACTCCTCTCATCCGAATTCCATGCTCCATATAAGCAGTTTTCTTCACACTTATTTTCCACATATTTAATGTAAAGAGAATAGTCTGACATCCCTTAAAGTAAATTGCGTCTGTCCGATTTGTGTTTTGCTTGCTTGCATATGCATGTGTGTATATGTGTATTAGAACATTAACGGTATACGTGTTAAGTAGTATTCCGTCGAGGATTGTAAACATACATTTATTTATGTTGAGTACTTCACAAGGCTTATGAACAAACATACATGTGCCCTGTCTGATCCCATATAGTGCACATATTACCACTTACAAGTCGGATTTACACTTGTGTAATATTGGCTGGGTTTTTGTTTATATATGTCCTATGGCACAGGTTCATTACCGTATATCGTTCATAAAACCCACACCCCAATACAAAGAATAGCCGAGTTTTCATATATCTTTTTTTTTGTTTTCATTTTGATACCCACTTACTGATTTTGTAGGAAGGGTGTAATGCCAGGAAGACTTTGAACACATAAGACATATTAATGAGATTCATAAAGTAAAGAAATAAAATGAAAGATAAGGTCTTATATAGAATTATGGACTTGGTAACAATGTTAAATTAATACTGATTGAAATTAGGATAAGGTCTTATATAGAATTATGGACTTAGTAAAAATGTTAAATTAATACTGATTGAAGTATTAAGTTCTTTTAACGCTCAATTGATTTAGTAGGGTGGTTTAATACCTGAATTGTTGGTTTGTCTGTCTATTTCTA
Source organism: Unio pictorum (assembly GCA_030141615.1). Taxonomy (NCBI): domain Eukaryota; kingdom Metazoa; phylum Mollusca; class Bivalvia; order Unionida; family Unionidae; genus Unio; species Unio pictorum. Next base: position 1,526,584 of record JARLTB010000257.1, on the reverse strand, counting down.
TCTCTCTCTCTATCCATCCATCCATCCATCCATCCATCCATCCATCCATCCATCCATCCATCCATCCATCCATCCATCCATCCATCCATCCATCCATCTATCTATCTATCTATCTATCTATCTATCTATCTATCTATCTATCTATCTATCTATCTATCTATCTATCTATCTATCTATGAGGGGCACCGAGTGGCTGAATGGTCTAAAGCGCTCTCTGTTACGGATCATGGCCATCTCACCTCTGTCTGCGTGGGTTCGAGTGTAAGATTCGGCTAATGTAGTTATGTCAGAAAGCTTGCCAGTAGCTTCTCGTGGGTTTGTGGTTCTACCCATGGGTTTTCCCGGGTTCTTCCTCCATCAATAATACTGGCCGCCCTGTATAGCCTATCGTGTGCTGAAAAATGGCGTTAAACCCTACAACAACTATAACAAATCTATCTATGACAGATATATAATACGTTTCAACCAGGAATCGAAACTGAGCTGGCAGTATGAGCACCCGTTGCATCACGCGCAACCATTACAATCCACATTACACCTTCTGCCAACCACCCCTTGCAAAAAGAATGGATAAGGAAAGAATGAAGAGACGGACCAAGTTCAATGTATATAAGCAAATACTTGAAAATGCTAAGGCTACAGACAAGATTTTGTGCAGAATTAATGTCAACTAGCCTTTATGCCTTCAGAACTTTGGTAAGTGTATCTACGTTAAAGACAAACATAAACGATAAACATACACACAAAGTACAAAGCTTAACACCACACAAAACAACACAATGAACAACAAAGCTTAACACCACACAAAACAACACAATTAACAATGAGTAAAAGATAATATCGTCGATGACTAAATAGATCAGAGATGTGTTTCTGGCTTATTATAGATCTTGCTATTGAAACTATTACATAAAGTTAATCAAATTGATAAAATGCTTTAATTGTTTTACTGAAAACTCGAATAATAAAATAAACGTAAGAGTCCATTACAGCAGATAGAATATACTGGAAAGCGTCACTGTATTCAAAGAGATGATACAGTTATGCATTGAGTTCAACATAAGAGGATAGACTCGGAATAAAAATATAACTGCATATGTTTACAAGTTTGTATGAAAATGAATTGTGATCAAAGTTAGTTGCGATATTAAACAAGATTGAGATAGTACAAATATTGATTATTCTATTTCAAGCATAGATTAGGCTGAAGTGTCTCAAGAAAGACGCTGATTTAGTGACTGCATTCGTTGTTGAAAACATTGATACAAGCCCTATAGTCAGTGAGAGTAAGATAACCATACCGTTGTAGTAAAAATCCGTTTCATATGGATAAATGCGAAGGTTTGCGTTATTTTAAATTTGCTACCTGTGCAAAATAGATATCAAATATTACATGTTTTTTTTGTGTTTTTTTTACAACGATTCGCCTAAACCTGTGGCATTATTTTTAGAAAACAAAGTTAGATTAAAAACAGCCGATGTGGACAGAGTTTACATAGTAGGTTTTCTAAATCACTAAATTGGGAAAATTTGACTTCGATCTGAAATTATTCATCTGTATGGAAGGATTGCAAGTATGTTGCAGATTATTGAAAATTAAAGCACCGGTTGAAGATGCGAGCTTTGTTGACCTCTTTATCACAACATCAGCTAAGTTTTAAAGTCTTTTCTTGATAGCCTATTTAAAATGGCTTGGAAAGATTTAATTTAATGAGTCTTTACTTATATCTTCCGAAATTCCATGTTTACACAATCAAGAATCTATGATGGGAACAAGATAGTAAAGACAAAACGAGAACAAAATATTTTGAAATGCAGGACTGTGCTGCTGAACGATCTGCTTAGAGCACACAAAAACGATTTCCAGTCAGAAGGGTATATTCCAGTCAGAAGAGTATATGCCAGTCAGAAGGGTATATTCCAGTCAGAAGGGTATATGCCAGTCAGAAGGGTATATTCCAGTCAGAAGGGTATAAGTTACGCATGAGAATGACCTATGGCAAGCAGACATCGTTGGTATGCGAACGTAACAAACAGTAGTGATTAATACATTGTATAAATATGCACGGCCTAGAAGGTATAAAAGTGCAACTAAAGAAGGAATAAAACTTCCTCTATCAACTACAAACAACATAAAATAACTAAACTCAAAACACAAAATATTATAGTAGATTTTCTATGGGTACCTTCACACATAGATATAAAGGGAAATGAATTAGCTGATCAACTAGCTAATGACAAACTAAATGAACTGCACTATGAACCATTACCGTATAGCTATACTGAAATGTATAGACTAATACATGAAATGATAAACAACATATGGCAAAACATCTGGAGCTTATCGACTAAAGGGAGAGTACTACATAATATTATTAAACTGTTAATAGAACAACAACAATATTAGGCAATACAAGACGTGAACAAATTAAAATGAATAGGATAATGATAGGAAAAACAAAGCTGGCTAACAGCTTTGGTAAATATTTAGGACCATTCCCCCATAACATAAACTGCTTTCAATGCAAACAACCAGAAGATCTAGATCATATATTCAACAAATGTACAAGCAATATTATACATAGAAACACACTTAAAAATAAACAAAAATTAGGGAAATCAACAAGTGCATATCCAAACATACTTAAGCTAACGCAACCCAATATACAACTAACTGCAAAAAACATAATTGATTTTCTCATTAGTTCAAACCTAATTGACAAAATATAACACTATCATAGGATATTATATACTAAATAAATTCTCTAAAATGCTCTAAAACTTGACAATAAAGTAAAACATAAGTTAGATTATTGGATAGGACTGAGACTCTGAGGGATGATGAGAGGGGGGGGGGGGGCTTTGGTATTTGGTCTACAAGACCTTACGAACCTTCGAGCCAATGTTGACCCATACTTGTCAACCCACAGAGATTCACGCCTTTTTGATTCAATCACAAAGTATCAAATTATGCATCAGATTCGTACCATATATCACTATATAAAATGCGAAAAAGATTTACACCATATATCACTATATCAAATACGCCATAAACATCAAAACATAATTTAACGTAAGCAATAATTTATTAAAGGAGGATAAAAATTACTTTTAAGACTAGCCTGTAACTCTGTCAGAGTTGTGATTCGGGTGAGTGTCGATATTAGCTTCATATTGAGCTTTACGCACCTTTGCGAGTTTACACTCACTGATGGTCATGGCTTTGGCAGAAACTACCGCTACTTAACCTGTATTGAAATTATAAACTAAATTAGCTTTAAATATATACATAAAACATTATGTAATATATGCCAGGGACGTCTTTGAGAAAGGAGCGAGGAGGGGCATCAATATTGGGTTCAAGTACCTTACGCAACTAGCGAGTTTATGCCAGCCCATGCTCTGGACTTGATAACGTCACCCGCAAGAAAGTGTTACATAAACCTTAAAATATATCAATATTATATATTAGTATTAGAACATCCTCTTTATCCTACACATCCAACTTCATTTCTTCTATTCTTGTGCAGCTCTATGCACACTATCCTTAAATGATAGTTAATGGCACAGAGTAATTCTAAAACAAACCCTCTGAGAAAAGGGATATAACCTGCCAAGAAAGAAACGGACTTAACCTGCCAAAGGAAGAATTGAAGGACAAACAGACTGCAATCCAGATTTAGGATCAAAAGAGAGATGTTCCAATGCACTATCGAGATCTGGACTTCAAAATTACCATAAACAGCCCTTTTTATGGCTTTTAATATTATCATTTATTAGAATCATATTAAAAAATTTAATTACTTATTTCATTATCATAACCTATTATATTTTTATTTTTATTTTTATATTATTTTTTTATATTTTATTTTTATTTTATTTTTATTTCATTACATAACAGCCCTTCTTAGGGTTACTTAATGTTCATTGTTGTAATTGTACTGTACCTATCCCCAACCTTTTGTCTCTTCACGGGAATAGGGGAAAGTTTATGCAGTAAACAGGCCCTTTCCTATACTAGGAATCGCCTGGATTGGGGCCCGCATATGTGTACAGCCTGGTACATCTCTGTGCTTAACCCAATCATTCCCGCACAAAAGCTGATCGACCCCTCCCACCTCCCTTTCTAAATCTGTCTGTCTGTCTGTATTGTCCTGTCGGTTTTCTCTGTTACATGTGAATAGACATTGAATTCTCGCAATATCGATTGGTATGAGAATTCCATTTGACTAACCAAACATCAAATCTCAAATATGACCATTTCGGATCACACCCAACCAAATTCATAACTTAAAACAACCTAACCTGAAGAAAACAAATATTCACTCTGACACCCTAGTATAGGTTTTTTTGTTTTTTTCTAGGGTGAATTTCCCTCTTAAGAAGGGATTTTTGCCGGTAGGATGGTGGAGAACTGTACAGTACACTCTGTACTTAATTAGGGGCATAGCGATAAGTGTTAAGAAATTCTGTAACTTATAAATCTCGATATAATTGCACAGGTGGCTAACACATCATTGGTGTATAGGGCATCCACTAGCACAACTGGACTGAATTTGATACAAAACCAAGGGAGCATTCGGCAGGGTGTGGCGGCTGTGGCGGCTGTGGCTGTTGCTGTCTTTGTCCTTGCGTGTTTGGTGTGTGTTGCTGCTTCGCGGGTTGTGTCCTCCGGGAGTGCCTTGGGGGCGTCTCGTGTTTCTTCGTGGGTGGGTGTGGGTGTGCGTTTGGCGCTGTCTCTGCGTGTGGGACGACGAGGAGCCTGACTGGGACCTTTTCCGCCTTTGCCTCTTCCTGCATGTGCCGCGTCTGGAGGTTGATAGGGGAGGTGTGGATGGGCCTTACCTACCTACCCCAGGGCTTACATCTATACCGATAGTTACTAATTAGTAATTCGGTATAACGCCCAAATTAATAAGTGCACTATTGTGCACATATAAAAGGGACAATAAATGTCCAGCGATATGCTGGATATAAAAGTAGCAAAAATGACCCTGAGTGGTCGGTTGCTACTTTAAAACCCCAACTTGCTTGCTTTGTAATACAAAATGAATATGGCATGTACGACGATGTCACAATACAATTTTCAAAACGTAATAGTATCCCATTGCATGAAATAAATGATCTTTATGATAACATGGCTGTGTAGTGCTGGATAAGGACAGCACTGAAAACTTTTAAAAGTACTTATACAACATTGCATTACTTATGGAAAGGGTTAACATAATAGTTTTAAGCAGAATGTTAATTTGGGAAGCGGTTTTAAATCACGGCCTAAACACTAGAACACGTTTTTCATCGTGTTTGAATATACAGTGCTTTAATTTATAGTGTATCAGTTATTCGGTTGTAAATACAATTTAAATGCCGACAAATGTAACGATTGCATGAACCAACATTTGTAAAATGCTACAAATTTCACTGAGTAAAGCTAATGGAGGAACAGGAAGACCAAACTACCATATATATTAGATGCAGGGATTAAGGAAAGGAAGCGAGATTAATATGGTATTATGGCAGAGAAAACAAGTACGATATTGTTCAAATCCAATAGTATTAGCATATATTTGAAACAATATAATACCATTTGCAACAATGCAACCTTTCATTACGCACGATTGGAGATGCTACGACAAAAACAATGAAATATACCATAGATCAATATTTGCCCAGAAGAACATACAACTGTACATGAAGGTATTTAGTAACCTATGGTAGTTATTTACGGAAGCTATTTATGGTAGCTATTTATGGTAGTTATTTACGGTAGCTATTTACAAGTGCAAATATATTCATGGGCAGGTAATGTGGAGTATTGGCGAACAGTTCCATTAAACTACGTGATAAAAATATTTTTTTTTCTCACTATGATTTTGAGTATGTGACAATGTGGCCTAAGGCGTTCAAATTCAAGATCACTCACCTTTTACCTCTATCCAAGACGGCTCAAGTCTCTCTGCTCGATCAACGTGGGTAGGTGGCAAATCCTGACGTTTGGCGTCCCGAAAGTGGGTGTTTCGAGCTTTTGACTTCCCATATTCCTTCTCCAACAAATATATGGCTGTAATGGCGCTAATCCCAACAAAATGAAACCAAACTACGAATTTGAGTGATCCTTACATAATAGGATTACCGTATCTATCTATGATCCTTGCATATTATGATCATTACCGTATCTATACATATTGTGCAAATATTTTAACGCAGAGTATGATCATAAATTATAACCATACTTTCTCTCAAAAATTGATTTCATTGTTTGTTTTAATAGGTATTCTAGACGTAACTGTTACGTTATATTAAAATACAAAACCACTACCAAAATGGACAGAATCATCAATTCATGATTGAATTATTTTCTTATTTCATATCAATATATTTTTTATGGTTGAACGCCATTTTTCAGCAAAAGACAGGCTATACATGGCGGCCAGTAGTTATGGTGGAGGAAGAACCTGGAAAACCCCGGAAAGAACCAACGACCCACGAGAAGCTACTGGCAAACTTTCTTACATACCGATATTGGCCGAATCTGAGACTCGAACCCACGCAGACAGCGGTGAGATGGCAGTGATCCGTAACGAACAGCGCTTTAAACCACCCGGCCACTCGGGTCCCCTTAATAGAGTTTTAATGTCACGTTTCACATTTCAAACTCTGCACCACCACCAGCCATATTTTAGTCATTACAAAATGAATATAAGAAACAGCCGTACCTGATAGAGAAGAGTAAGTAAGAACTGGATCTAGCTCTTGCAAAGGAAACATTATAGAGAGTTGTCGGTCCTGAAATGTGCTGGAAAAAGTGCTGGAAAAATTGGATGAGAGAAAAGTAAAAAAGATCTATAAATACTTATCAATACCATGGCCTGAAAATATTTCTAAATCATTTAATGTATTTGGTCTGTTATACTATTATATCACTGATAAAAACAAATATTCCTATAAATAACTTTAAAAGTTTAGATATGACTTCAAAGATTACACGCAAAGCTGTTACATTTTACCAGAGTTTTAAATTACGTTTGCCTTTATTTATGTTATGTTAGCATTTAAAACTGTATATTTTGTCAAGTCAACAATGAAATACTTGTTTTGGAAATGGGTGGCGTTGTGATACTTCATTTATTTACACACCTGAGTGAATTTATCAACTTATATATTTGATAAAACACGTATGTAGTAGTATCCTATGGTTACCAGGTAAAGAATATATGATTAACACCGGTTTCATCCACAGTGGATAAAGTTAATCCATATTATGTATTAGGAAAATCCACGTGCAGTTTATTGTTACTTCACCTGTAACACAAATCTTATGAGTTATGTCATTAACAATTATTAAAAAGTCACACTGACATCAGTGACAAGTATCAAACGGATCTTAAACCGGTCAACTGTTGAGAGTTTGATGGTAACGATGGTAACACTTTCCAAAATCATGCTTAAGAAGGAGAATATTTAATAACCCTAGCACTTGGACTGATGAGAATCCTGTATGGTTACATATATTACAATTACAATACAATATTTAGTCCCTATGTATCCAACGTGATGTAAACAATAGTGTCATGTTTGTTTGAGAACATTCGAGAGAGAGATTGACCTTGACTGTGTCAGGTATAATGATTTATCGATATATGAATGAAACTGCTGGCAGTTATGCAATATATATATATATATATATATATATATATATATATATATATATATATATATATATATATATATATATATATATATATAACGAATTTAAGCTCCAATATCCAATAAACGGTAACAGAGAAAGAGTGAAAACAACAAGCTTTATAAAATTTAACAGTCAATTTATTTCCATGGAAAAAGATTGTCAAAAATGGAAAATAACTTAAATTTTAAGAATCAAACTCAAACATAATCCGAGAATAGTCTACGAATTAAATTACAAACGTCCTAGTAATGAAATGGTCTAAAATATTAAAGTTCGAGTCCTGTTGGAAATTCCAAGATGGAAGACGATGACATATGCTGATGTCTGTTTTGTGTTTTTCTATAGTATTTTGTAGAATCATAGGTTTTAACACTCCGGTGTTTGAAACCGAACAATATTTTAATAAACTGTCTTTATCCAAGAATTACGTATAAGGACATCAAATATTTTCAGAGATAAGAATTATTCATTTAAAATCCAATTTAACTGAAGGAAAGTTAATACGAATTCAAAACATTCGCTTCAACAAAAGAAAATGTCTTTACCTCATTTTTAAATGCCCAGAACTGAACTATATTTCACTAAAACAAAGATTATATCATATTCGAAGACGCAGTTTAAACATTCCCCAAATTGCGAAATCACGAAAGGAGGGGGTCACTTGATTGTTTATATGACATAGTCCTAACATGACCTTGACGAGAACCAATCATTTACTTTTATAATAAAATGTTGTTTACTTCTAATTTACTAGTCACATTTTGGCATTGACAACAACTAGTCATTTAAAAAAAATATTAAACTTGTTTGCGTGGGGCCACTAACCTTTAATCAAGGTCTGGATCTAGGTCAACATTACTTGTTTACCAGAGAATAATTCGGTCAACCGATTTTCTGAATAAACATCTATAGCGATTAAATTTATATTACAATAGCATGTAATAAAAAACCAAGAATTTAAAAACTGACAAACAATATACAAAAAATATATGTAATCTATATAGTGGCGAAATCGTTTAATATGAAAGTTACAAAATAGTGAATATTGCAACGAACTGAACATGACATCGCGTTCTCTATCAATTTCTGAAGGCTTGCCTACGGGCTTGCATCTTTCACAACTATGGTTGCTAAAGCAAAATATGAGTTTGTCCCGGACATCGAACAAATACATCCGATAATAAAATGCTTCTTTGGTTGTTGCAGTTATTACAGTGAATGTATACAACTTTTTCGTGTGTTCATATAGGTAAATGTCTTTCCGCAAACTTTAATTCCATCAATTTGCTTATGCTTAATTTTTTCGATACATTTGACATGACTTAAATTTTAAGACATTTGTTCTAACGATTTTTCTCCATTAGTCTGAAACCTCTACAAATCCAGTCGTTTTTCGTAACGGTTATTTCATTGCTTATCTAATGAACATATTTAATACCACATCCTTGCTGAAAGAAATGTATTTCTTATCGTAGTTAGATATGATATTCATCTCTTCGCCTGAAACATTATTACACGCATCTTAATGAACATATGACTCTCACAATATGACACAATATGGATGAATTGTGGGATGCGTTCATGTATATGAAAATCAAATTGCACTCTCTATGAGCTGAACCGCTGGAACATTTAGGTAAGTAATTGTGGTCTAAGACTTTTGTTATTAAATATTTTACAGTCGCACACATGAAATGTACGTGTTAATTGCCTTTCATGTTATAGATGTATTCCATAGGTTTTTATTTTTCTGTTAATTTTCTCTCATGTTATAGATGTATACCATAGGTTTTTTTTTTCTTCTGTTAATTGCCTGTTATGATGTAGATGCATACCATATATTTTTATTTTTCTGTTAATTTTCTCTCATGTTATAGATGTATTCCATGTTTTTATTTTTCTGTTAATTTTCTCTCATGTTATAGATGTATTCCGTGTATTCCATAGGTTTTTATTTTTCTGTTAATTTTCTCTCATGTTATAGATGTATTCCATAGGTTTTTATTTTTCTGTTAATTTCCTCTCATGTTGTAGATGTATTCCATAGGTTTTTATTTTTCTGCTCCCAGTATGTAGTCTAATTATCTAAGAACGTCAGGCATAAAGCATGCCTATGCCAATGGAAACATTTTAAGTATTGGCTTTTCGGAGTTGTGAATTGAATTGATGTATATGTACTTACTTATACGCTTCACCATCTATCATATATTGGTTTTATTTGTAGTATTATTAAATTTTGTGGCGAGTACATTTTACACCTAGAATTTCCTTCTAAGTGTTACAACTTATTCCTTTGCAAGAATGGAGTCTATCAATTTCTCTACATGGCAACAGTATCTGATTATCCCGATATTGTTCCTGGTGCATTTTGACAAAGGAAGCATTTTTATAAATGTAATAATCTCCATCACTCTTGTTTATTTGCGAATCTGGAAAACCAATATAATATTTTTTCCTTCCTTCAAATCTAATCAGCATATCGAAATAATAATCTTTTGCTTTTTCTGTCATTCTTATTTCCATAAGATATATTTCGTCCATATTTCATACATATTTACGGATGTATCATATTCTTTCTTATTATTATGATTCATGATGATGATATAGGATATATGTCTAACAAATGATTCTGTCTAACCAAACTATAGTTGTAATATCTATATGCATATTAACCCACCTCCCACCCCACCCCCAGAAAAGAATTTTTGCGCACAATATGATTAAAACATATCTTCAGTTGAGCTTTGTTTCTCACCTTTCATGTAAATCAGTATAGAAGTTGCCTTTAATTGATTTGATACCAGTCTACGTTTAGTGTTAAATATTAAATGCTTTCAAATATCCTCCTTATACCTTCGCTTATATCTGTCTAGATTTTGTATATAAGATGTAATACAAGAATTTAGTTGCATTATCTATTTCACATCTGCTCAGTATGTTAATAAATCTGTTTCTATGGCAATGTCTTTTATGGAACTTTGCAATCCTTTCTTGGCTGTGTCATAGGTGCGATAGCCAAGTCAACCGGAAGTTATGTCATGAAATGATGATATTTTATTATTATTATTTCTTCTAGTATGGTTCAGCAGCATTCAAGACTTTATATAACTTGATTTTTACCGCCATAAAGCACGTACTCGTATAATTTCATCTCATTTTTATTTATTCATTTTAGATAACTGTTTTATAACCTTTTTATGGTATTAAAAGAGGCGTTACGTTTCTAACATGTGTTGGATAGGTCGAAGAAAGGTCGTCGTTATTTATGGCTATTAATTGTAAAGAATATCTTTTGTTAGATTTTTCCCACGTGACTAGCGTCTGTAAACAGTATAACATTTAATATGATCTGTAAATAGATGCTTAATTATGTAATGACATTACTAATACTAATCGTAATAATAAGACTTAAATGGACTTTGGATTAATTTCGTATTAGCTGACGAGATTTCTACGGTTCTAGAAACCTTCAGTGAATTTCCATTCTTTGGGCTAGGTCACATGAATGAGCAAATTTGCAATACACTGAGTAGTAAGATCTGTCACATGGGGTATTTTGTGAAATATAGTCGTAATAGAAGGAACGAATTCACGAGGAATTCCTGAGCACAAGGAACGAATTTAACAATCAGATTCATTCCTGTTTTGGAGTAATTCCCGTTTATTATGTTTGTGTTGTAAGTCTGCAGACGTGTTTTGTGTCGTACTTAGATGTTATTCGAGAGGAAAAATATTTGTTTTGACTGCTAAGTGGAAATAGAAAGATAACCGGATATAATTTTCGGATTCACAACAGAACCCTTTTGACGATGATACAAATACAATGTTTAATAATCAATGACTTGAATTATGAATACGTGCGTGTATATATAATCCAAATTTTGGATTAGTAATCATAAGAACGAACAACTTAAAAATAAAAAATACAAATAAAATACTTTACAAAATACAAAGAGAAGGGATGAATGATTCACAGTGATTACACAATGAAAAAATATATATAGTTTATTCAGCTGGTAAACAATATGAAATTTTACTCGTGTAATAAAATTAATTCAATCAGATAGTGGGGTACCAAAAAGGGACAGAGGTACAAATTACATGTACAGTCCCAAAATATACTATGGCTTTTACGAACCAAAAAATTAGCCCACGGCTAATAGATAATATATAATGAGAAACACTCCGTCATCAGCACATTGTATTTCAGTTCCACAGCTGCTACAGTTCAACTTCACAGCTGCTACAGTTAATTCCGGTGGTTGTTTTTCCAGCTTGTACAACGTCGACCTCGATCCCTCTTATAACTTGGGAACACTTGGGTCACTCTAGCCACTCTGGACACTCCACATTACCGCACAATAATTACAACAACAAAAATAGTCCAGAAGTAAACCTAACCCGGCTCGATAAGAATCGTAATGTACTAAACATTTCTTAAAAATGTAGCCTTTTATTACTAATATAACTCCTTTGCTAAGTCGAAAACAAGAATAAAAATGTACATTATTCTGCGCAAACCAAAGCTACAAAACGTACCAAACATAAACGTGGTAGTACAATAGTAATATCTTATATATAAGAAATTAATAAACCTCCACAGCTAAAGATGTGCAAGTCCTTATAGTAGTCCTGCTCATTGATAAGCCTATCCGTAATGTAAAGGGCTTTACCTACGGTGATGTATTTATACACAGATATCTTCTTTGCACTGAAGGCATTCGGTTCTTCCCATTGAAATACTACGCAATAGACATTAATCACCCTCAGGTATCGTTGCACACCAAAAACAAAACTAGATTATAGGTATTTCATAAATAAAAGGGTTTATACAATTCCGTGTCAGAAATTATTCATAATAACATCTTTTTTGGAACAATTGTGAATTATTCAAAGGAGTTATTGACGAAGGCGTTTTGACAACGTCATGATTGTTGGCAGACCAGTGCATTTCTGGTTTTTAAATTTATACGGAACATTACTGTCACCAAATTAGGAAAAAAAACCTTTTGTTATGCCTGGGACATTTTGGACTATTTTTCGTTGTGCATGCATACATCGTTAACTAGGGTGAGCATGTGTTTTTCCAGACAAAGGACGGAACCAACATATGTCTCGCAGGAAATTACTTGCGGCGAGGAACATTATAATCACGATATGCACGGGTATTTTACCCTGAATATTACTCACTGTTCTATGAATTTAAGCAAGATCAATTTATAATCGACACTGGTCGCTTTGGATCTGGTCGATGAGTCCACGTATCTCCATCGTATTCTATTGCCATAGGGCTAACGGGTTTAAGGAGGCTAACGAGTTAACGAGCTAACGAGTGTAACAAGTGTAGCCGACGAGTTTAAGCTGACGAGTTTAGCTGAAGCATAGAGCTGTCTGTATGTATATACGTATGTCTGTACATGTGGTGGAGCCACGACTGTAGACATAGCTAATAAAAGGGTGCTGTATGCTGTCTGTACGTGTGTATACACATGACTAATTGTACATGTGGTGGATCCATGGATGGTAAGAGCAGCCGATACAAGTTTGGGCCGATCCAAGGGATGTGGTGAAACCGTGCGGGTTTTAGGTGTATGAATCGTGCGACTGTACAAGGGTCAATAATCATATGTTTGTTCCAATTGTTGTTTCAATTGGTACATTTGTATTTACATGAGATTATTTTGAATCTTAGTTGAATTCCAGGAGATATGTGAATCTTACTTACAGTGCAGAACATTAGTAACGTATTTGAATACCTTGAGATTGTTTGAATCTCAGTCCTAGTGATAGTCTTTGCGTGAAATTGTGAATATATTGCAGTGTGTACTATTATTTGAAACTGAGGTTTCTTGATTCTGTATATATCAGATAGATATACTATTATTGGCTTATTTTCAATGTGTGAATGTTAGTATAGAGTGATTGGATCAATTGTATATATTGAGAGCGTGTGAGCATCATTGTAATTATACTTCATAAATTTTTTTTACTAATTAAGTTAATACATTTTCATCTTTCACACATTGCGTTTGAGTTATTCATGTAATCCAATACCCACTCGGTTTTAATTCTGCGACAATTACCTTTTCTGTGGTTTTCATTGAACTTTTACCACAGGTGTTTTGGATTCATTTCATAACATTGTACGATCTATCCCATTTACATATATAACTTTGAAAATTAAACGATTTGTTAAGGTTCACGAAAGTTGTAGGCTTCTGATTTTTCTGTTACTTTGTTTATTGTCTGGCTTGTTTATTGTCTGATTTGACAATATATATATATATATATATATATATATATATATATATATATATATATATATATATATATATATATAATTTTGTAGGAAGACCATAGTAAGTATATGCCTTTTAGATATTAAGATGATAAGGAATTTAATATGTAAATAATTGTATACTATGTAAAATATTTTTATTAACATGCAAGATATTTTTTAGTAATATGCATTTTTTTAAATATGCAAGACATTTTTTAAAATTTTTTAATATGCAAGTTGTTTCCTGAATATGCAAAATATTTTTCTATTATTAATAAGCAATATAATTTTTATTATTAACTATTAATATACATTATATTTTTTTAATAATAAGTAAGATATTTATATAGTATGCAAGACATTTTTTTTACAAATAATATGCAAAACATTAAAAAATATTAATAAGCAATATATTTGTTTTTAAAATATGCAAGATATTTTGTATTAATATGCAATATAATTTTTTAACATGCAAGATATTTTTATTAATATTTAGGGTATTTGTTTTATTAATATGGAATATATTTGCTTTTAATATGCAAAATATTTTATTAATATGCAAAATATTTTTGATTTAATAAGCAATGCAATTTTTTAAAATTAAGATAAAATATTTTTTAACTTTAATATGCAAGATATTTTTTTAAAATTAATATGCAACATACTTTGTTATACTATGCAATATAATTTTATAAATATTTAAGACATTTTTCGCTAATATGCAATATTCTTGTTATTAATATGCAAGAATTGTTTTTATTACTAAGCGAGATATTTAAAAAAAATGCAAGATAATTTTATTAATATGCAATATATTTTTTTATTAATAAGCAAGATAATTTCATTAATAAGTAGGATAATTTTATTAATATGCAATATATTTTTTTTATTAATATGCAATATATTTTTTTAATTAATATTATGCAAGATAATTTTAATAATAAGCCATCTATGTTTTAAATATGCAAGATTTGCTTTTGAACATGAGTCAAAATACAGCTGCCTTGTCAAAATCAGAGGTAGATGCATTTAGCTATTGGCGTTAGTACAGATTACTGAAATGTATTGTGAAGATTGTTTTGTTTACATCTATCAATGGTTTTGTTTACATCTATTAATGGTTTTGTTTACATCTATCAATGATTTTATTTACATATATCAATGGTTTTGTTGGTAGTAAATACTATGTTTCTCTGTGTTTCAGTGCATTTCTACATTTGAATGCATATATCAGCTATCGACATTTGCTGTATAAGTATAATAGTGACATTATCCGTTTAATATTCACTGTTTTGTATACCCTACAAAGTTTGTAGCTTTTGTCAAACATTTTATACTTGTATCACTGAGTGACCCAGTGTTCTCACTGCATACATGGCGAGAACCATCTTGTCGTCCTCCCGTGATGCAGGCACACGGTTCTCTCGTTTCCTTTGCTTAACTCGCGTACAAACTGCTTTCTCTATTATGATACATTCTTTCTATCGTGTTTTAAATGTATGTATCATTTGTGAGTTTTTTTTTTCGCTTTAGTATGCTGGCGGAAACTTTTATTTTGTGGTCGAACTATATGTATAATTAGATTTATAGTTGTCATACTATGTGTGGTGTAATTAGATTTATAGTTGTCATACTCTGTGTGGTATAATTAGATTTATAGTTGTCATACTCTGTGTGGTATAATTAGATTTATAGTTGTCATACTCTGTGTGGTATAATTAGATTTATAGTTGTCATACTATGTGTGGTGTAATAAGATTTATAATTGTCATACTATGTGTGGTATAATTAGATTTATAGTTGTCATACTATGTGTGGTATAATTAGATTTATAGTTGTCATACTATGTGTGGTATAATTAGATTTATAGTTGTCATACTATGTGTGGTATAATTAGATTAAAGTTGTCATACTATGTGTGGTATAATTAGATTTATAGTTGTCATACTCTGTGTGGTATAATTAGATTTATAGTTGTCATACTATGTGTGGTGTAATTAGATTTATAGTTGTCATACTATGTGTGGTGTAATTAGATTTATAGTTGTCATACTCTGTGTGGTATAATTAGATTTATAGTTGTCATACTCTGTGTGGTATAATTAGATTTATAGTTGTTATACTCTGTGTGGTATAATTAGATTTATAGTTGTCATACTATGTGATGATGTAGAAATTCGCCTCTGAGTTCCTTCTCAAGCATAGATTTGAATGACTAGTCTAAAGAATATGTTTACGTAGCATCCGTCTAGATTATGTGTCAGTAAGACATTTATAACATTTTATCAGATCCAGTTCAGTAAGTGACCTTACACTCATTGAGTTTATTTTTGCTTGCGCATGATATTTAAGTACCTTGTTTATCAATAATAAGTTACTAAGTACAAGAATTTATAAGAATCTAAAGACTTGAGGTTTAGGGTAGAATTTTGCTTGCAATATTTTTACATCATATCGAATTCGATTTATATATAGGGCTACAGTTAATAAGAATAGTTGATTATTTTTGTATGGAATTCCATATCTATGAAATAATTTTCAAAATATTATCAAACATATCACATTAGTCTCAGCTATTCACTACAACCGCCATGATGCAAGACGCACTTGTAAAAAACACCAAACAGCATTAGCAGGCCATAATCCTCAAATACACCCTCGTCAGGGTGAACCTAACGCTGATCACTAACCAACTGGCCATACTTTCAGTGATATGCAATTGCTCGCAACCACAACTGGAATTTCGAAACATTGGATGAAAAGGATTATAATTGGATACTACGCTGTAAGACATCGAAACCAAGTGGTTAAAAGCATGAAGACTAGAGAGACCCCACTCCCAGATAATAATAATAATAATAATAATAATAATAATAATAATAATAATAATAATAATAATAATATCATCATCATCATCTTTTGCAGCCAGCACATTTTCTTTAAAATAGTTATCTAAATTTGCTTATTAATCAGCCAATGACCTATAACAACTTATAGAACAATGCAATATCCGGGATATAATTTGCAGTCAGAGAGATTTACATAAAACAACAGATGGCGATATGTCTCATTGATTTTGTTATTATATGGTTATAAAACACTTTTAGCATTAAGTTGAAGCAAGCTAGTACAACACAGACACTTGATTCTGGGTAAATTCATGTTTATGTTATATGGTGTATACATGAATTTACCCAGAATCAAGTGCGTGTGTAGTAGAAATACAAAACATTTCAGGGTTATTTTTTATTTTATAGAAATAGTCCAGAAAAGTGTTGTAACTGCAATGATTTTTCAGTTGTTTCAGTTTGTCACATCCTCATTTTGTAGGAAGACCATAATGTATCTAAATAATTATTCGAAATATACAAATACATGTATCCATGATCATGTCTTTTTTTACAATTTTTTTTTGTACATACAGTATAAGAGACATCATGCCCGAGTTTCCTTTTAATGAAAAATTTATACGAGTGGTGTATCATTGATACAGCGTACATACTATACATATATTGTATTTATACCACATCAAAGTTTTCATTTTATATGGGAGATAAAACTGACGGCCACAAACAGCGCACTTTAGGGGAGTGAACTCTTCACAACCCCTCGCATGTATGTACGCTCAAAAAAGTTCTGTAGTTATTCACAATTTCCTGTACACTTCATTCATATTAATTTATATATGTTTACTTTAGCAATATTAATGAAATGAAAACACAAGGCTGATAGTTAACATTCAAAATATTTTTAATAATGTGTATGCAAACATTTAATTTGCAGCGTTCGTTGCCATGAACAATAACAGTGCGGCCATTTTCATCGATAGCAACCGTACGATTCGAGCCGGAAATGTCAAAATAATGAAGGAACAATAGGTAATTAAACAATTTAACCTTAACCACATTTCATTGATATCGTTTATGTCCATATTTCGCTATTTCTATTTGAAAAAACATCTTACTATCTTTATTTCAAAAAGAAACCAAATATTTCGTGACTGTTAAACTATCTAAACATGTTTTTTAACATTTGCTATTTAATAATAGTTTAATATATAGGACAGTTTGTCATCATCATTCAAAAACTGCAAGTATGAAGTAAGAGAAAACACGATGTTGGCTGTAAAGCATCTAAGTAAAAACTTAAAGTACAGAAACCGGTAGCATGAATTTCGTTACGGATGTTATGTTACTAACATATTTTTTTTTTTATTTTCTGAAAACTTAAAGAATTTGACAAAAAAGCATTAAAGACTATTTAATTGAACTTAATATTGACATTATTGAACAAATTATCGAAATCTTGCATAAAACCTTACAATCTCTTTTTGTTACGGAGGTTACACACATACAACAATTTCAAGCATATTTATCAAAAGCCCATGAAATGTTTTCTATTTCCTTCTGTGGGACTTTCATGGATCTTCTTGTTTTTCCAACTGGCACAGGACTGTCTATAAGACGATATATGACTTTCTGCGGAGTGATCCAGATTTCATCCTTTTGGCGAGGCAATTTAAAAGTATTAGCCAATTTCCCAGACTTCTCCATAAAATCCACTAGCAGTTCATCTTCGTTGTCTTGTTCGACCACTCTACCAATATACCACCTCGAATTGTATAAACCAGCTATCCAGTCACCTTCCTGTACTGGTATGACATCAATTCAATTCTTTGTCGTTTTGTTTGAGGCTGATCTTATTCTATTGTTCTATCTTCAATAGCTTCCATGTTGTCTCCTGGACCCTGTTCTTCACGAGGTCTGTCATCTTCGTTTCTCAGTAGACTGTGTTTAACATAGCCATCGCAGGTAGATGTTGATATATCTACTAAACATTCAGGGCAATAGCAGGATAAATTCCTTGTGAAGATTTCCATGTTTGTGGCAGACGAGACAAAATGAAGTTTGAAAGTTCCAGGAACTGGTCGAACTGCAGGACGATTCGATAAATTCTTTTCGGCTTCATCATAATCTTGCTGTGTGTACAAAAGTACCTTACTTTGCTGCCAGTATTAACGGAATGAGTGTTCCATGCAAAAAAGTCATTCGCATTCTGTATGGAACTGTTACACGCACAGGGGTATTCACTTGACCGAGCGGTGTCAAAACCCAGGCGCGAGTCACGCTGGAAGTCATATGTTTTCCCCAATTTTCCAAAGACTTCCATACAACTTGAGTTGTAAAATGGAAAGAGACCTGTCTGCTATATTTAATAACCTTTGCTCTAATCAATTGGCGACCTAGATGAGACAACTTGCCCAAAAGTCCATTAAATGCACCTTTGCATGGTTTTTCTTCATTATCAGTATTCCCTTACTAATTGGGAAATATTTAACTGCGCGACCCTAGGCCAGTCAATCCTCATAATTTCCGGCGTATCACGCTCATATACATACGCCCATTTTCCACTATGGACACATAAACGGTACCTACCAAGTTCCAACCTATTGATTCCATTCTATAATTTATTGATTTCCAACCATAAATACTGCCTTTTCAATCACATCACTTTTATACACCGCGGAATTTTAATATGGACTATGTTACAAAAAGGGACAGTCATTCGGCTTGTTCCCAAATTCACTACTAACGACCCCAGCATGGTTCAAATTCACTAACACTCGGCTCTGTGATGTTTGCTCCTACTAACTGGCTAACTATTTCGGGCTAGTAATGTTTCTATGACACCGAAGACCAAATACTCGTACAAATTAAAAACGGGATGCTGTCAAATACACATACTCCAAATTTACTACATTAACCCCGCCTTTAAAAGATCACTCGTTGCCAGTAGCTTCTCGTGGGTCGGTGGTTCTTTCCGGGCTTTGTCCGGTTTCTTCCTCCACCATTAATACTGGCCGCCATGTATAGCCTATATTGTGCTGAAAAATGGCGTTAAACCATTAAAAAAAAAAAAAAAAAAAAAAAGATCACTCGTCCACGAGTGGCACAAACGTCACATTTCTGTGGTCTAAATCACAATTTGATGTTTTTTTTTTTTTTAAATTCAACCCCACACCCGATAAACGATTACCAATATGATTATATACAACAACAAAACCTATACAAAGTTTAATCAAGTTGAATCCATCCTGAAATAATGTTTCAACCACTTAGTCGTGTTCAAACTCCCTCACGAACTCCTCGAAATTGACTGTAATAAACACACTTCTCTAAGCATAGGTCTCTAACAACAGACAACAAATGTCACACAGAACCATTCCTCTTTACATTACAACTCTGGTCTGGAAATTGCGTTTCCACCAAGACACACGTTCTCCCAATAGACCTTGGTACGCCTGTACACATCACAAGGTTAGAGACTGCGTTCTTTAGAGACACCTTATCTTACTAACCTCCAACAAGTCAACCATGACTTCAATGCCCAAATAGTTTTCAACTCCGTCTGTGCCAGACGATCCTATTTTCTCACTGTTAATTCACTACAAATTCCACACCAGTTGTGACCTAAAACCCTAAGAAAATCTATCCCCAAACGCAAAAGTTTGGAACACTATCACTTAACGATTCAACTATAATTGCGGTGTGCACCACCATTTCTTTATGCTGCTAAATAATTAACATGTGCTTTGAATTGTCCTTCACAGTTTTCCAAATTGACACCATTCCATTCATGCAGACAAAGTCAAACTATGCATGATGAAAACCTCACTGGACCATATATGATCTTAATGTACTCTGTATAAATCAATTCTCATCTGGCAAGTCGCTAACAGTTCAATGACAAACAAAATACAGGATCCGTCCTGTACTCCCCACGAGGTTAGATAATGCGTTCTTCAAATGAACCACGTCCTCTTAAGAACCTCAAAAATAAGTCAACCATGACTTCAACGCCAAACTGGCGCAACCATATTGTCACTAACAGAACGCTAGACTTGACACTGCCTTTTCAATCATCTTTTCACCACTGAACCGTACCCTACAGCAACACAAAAATAAAAAGAAGCAAAACACAGTCCAACAACCACCAGACAACCATACATAATACCCTTTTTCTCCTTAAATTTAGCCATGTTTCACTCCAAGCACAATTCAAACAACTAGACCTAATTTACCACCTGGTTTCATGCAGCAACCAACTTATATAACTTTACTGCTCTAACACCACATGATTACAAATTTATACAACTAATACATACAACAATAAAACACGAAGCAAGACCGACATCTGTCGTCATAGAATCTGAAAATCTAAAACAAATAATCACACAAATAACCACACTATTTGCATAGCCTTTGGGCGAATTATGATTTAATTTAACTGCGCGGCTTTTGATGTCACCCGTTGACAATATGTCTCAACCCATCCATGTAATAATCACGGGGAAAAATTATTACCCACCCATATATAACTTTTATTTGCCACTTCTACCGGTGTATTACGCTTATATCAAATTTTGGAGTTTTACTCATTGTCAGTGTTACTAGCACATGACATATCTGAACTCATTTACAATGTATGTGTGTACCTTAGTACAACACAGCATCGTTTCTTCGTCGCGCCCTTCTTTGTTCCATTAACTTGGCCCTTTGGGCTGTAATTGGATATGGTGATTCCTCTTCTTCCTTCTCGGTTTCATCACCGCTATCGCGCATATTTTCCTGGCCATCGGTGTTTTGGTGTTCACTTTCAGGTTGCACCAAGCATGGTTTTAGTCGGTTGAAGTGAACAATCTGAGTTGCCTTATGATTGGTCCGTGCAATCAGGTATGTAACATCCGTTATCTTCTTTGCAATTCGCCACGGTCCAGTCCATTTGACCATAAGTTTAGGTGATTTCCCTTTCTTTCTTAGTGTCTGGTGCAACCACACCATGTCACCATCACTAAAAGACTGGCCGTGAACCTTAAGATCATAGGCGACTTTCTGATGCCGAATAGCTGTGCCTAATTGTTTTCGTGCTTCTTCGTTGGCCTCCCACATTGCATTTCTATAATTTGCCACAAATCGAGGCAGATCCTTTGGGGCCTCGTCTGGTGTTTTGCCAACTAAAAGATCCGTAGGGAGAATCACTTCTCTACCCAGCATCAGCTTGTTTGGGGGTGAATCCAGAGGAAGTGTGCTCAGATGCACGATAGGCCATGCTCATAAGAGAAAGGTACTGGTCCCAGTTTTCTGGTTTATCATCTACATATGCTGCAAGCATCTGGCATAAAGTTCTGTTATACCGTTCCACCATCCCATTACATTGCGGATGATAGGGAGACGTTCGCGTTTTCTTAATCCCTAACATTACACAGAGCTCTTTGAATATGGCACTTTCAAACTGTCGGTCTTGGTCAGATAATAGTACACGAGGTACACCAAATCTACAAATAAAATTATCCAACAACGCTCTTGCAACCGTGGTGGCCTCAATATTAGGCAGAGGCACCTCCTCTATCCACTTAGTGAAATGATCTCCAATTACCAGGATATATGCATTGCCTTCGTCTGTCTTCGTAAGGGGTCCCAAAATATCCAAGGTTACTAGCTCTCCAACTTCACCAGCCGATATGCCCTGAAGTTTCGCCCGGCGCTTCTGCTTGGGGCTTTTATGCTGAGCACAAACGGAGCATGTCGCACAGTAATCACGCATATAATCCCGCATACCGGGCCAATAGTAACGTTGACGCACTTTACTGAGGGTTTTGTCGACACCTAAATGTCTCCCCGCGGCTCCATCATGACATTGTTTTAGGACTTCATGTCGCCAACTGTATGGTACAACGATGAACCTTTTAACTGGCTTGCCAGAACGGTCTAGCCAAACTCGCACTAGTATTCCGTCTGACATTTCTAATAATTTATATGTCCCCCATAACGCCTTAACTTCTGCGCTATTCCCAGATACCTCTTCCCATGCAGGGCGTTGCTGCCTCTCAACCCAACTAATGATTCGTGACAACGTAGCATCTTGTATCTGTATCCCTCCAAAATGTATCCCACTGTCCAGCAGTATAGCAGATAATCCCACGCTACATTTGCTACAATATTTGCACCCGTTGCAAGGTAAACGACTCAAACCATCAGCATTGGCATGTAGAGTTCCAGGGCGATGTTCTATCACAAAATCATATTCTGATAACTGCTCCAACCAACGGGCCAACTGTCCCTCAGGCTTTTTGAAGCTCATGAGCCACCGCAGGCTACTGTGGTCAGTGCGTACCTTGAAATTTCTGCCATAAAGGTATGTCTTAAAGTGACGAATAAAATGTACGACAGCCAACAGCTCACGACGAGTGACACAGTATTGACTTTCTGTCCTGTCCAGACACCGACTAGCGTAAGCTACCACTCTTTCTTTGCCATCTATGTTCTGGGACAAGACAGCACCTATGGCTTCCCCACTCGCATCTGTGTCGAGTATAAAGGGGCTATTGAAGTCCGGTACAGCCAACACTGGTGCAGAGGAAAGCGCTTTACGTAATTTTTCGAATGCCGCCTGATGTTCCTCTGTCCAGTGAAAAACTGAATTCTTTGTCGTTAGCAGATGTAAGGGAGCTGCAATATCGGCAAAGTTTCTTACGTACCGCCTATAATAACTGCAAAACTCTAGGAACCTCCGCACTGCAGTAATTGATTTTGGAGTAGGCCATTTCAAAACAGCTGCCACTTTCTCAGGATCAGTTGCAACTTCAGCCGCTGAAATAGTGTGACCAAGATACCTAACTTCTCTCGCACATAGTGTACATTTGCTGGGTTTCAACTTTAGGCCAGCCCCTAGAAGACGGGTAAAGACGCGTGCTTGTCTTTCAAGCAACTGCTTGAACGTGCTCCCGAAAACTATAACGTCGTCGAGGTAAATTAGACAAACTTCATATTGCAACCCGGCCAGGACGGCTTCCATAAGTCGTTCAAAGGTTCCATAAACCGAACGACATGACTTTAAACTGATAGAGACCCCTCCGCGTTGCAAACGCTGTCTTAGGCCGATCTGCCTGCTCAATTTCTACTTGCCAGTACCCTGACATCAAATCTAATGTGGAGAACCAGCTCATACCTGACAGTGAATCGAGACTATCATCAATTCTAGGAAGAGGGTACGCATCCTTCTCTGTAACTGCATTTACCGCCCTATAGTCCACGCAAAACCTCTTCTTCCCATCCTTTTTAGCTACTAAGACCACTGGGGCAGCCCAAGGGCTTACAGACGGTTCTATAACCCCTTTTCTTAGCATGTCGTCAACTTGTATGTCAATCTCTTGTCGGAGCTGGAACGGTAATCTTCTAGGTGGGACTCGAATTGGCGCGGTATTGCCCGTCTTGACAGTGTGCTTGATCAAGTTTGTTCTGCCCAAGTCGTCATCATCTTTAGCAAACACTGTGCAAAATTCGCTTAATTGTTTGCTTAGGTCGCGTGCTTGATCCGGAGTCAAATGGACATTTGATTTCTCAAACAATTCAGTTAAATGTGAAGGCAGACTGCTGTTCGAATCCGGTTTCTGACTTTCGACAATTTGTGTCGATAGGGCCGCACTGGCTTCAGCACAACAAACACCAGCCTGCAAGTTTACCACCTCTTTAGTCGGGTTTAGCAACCGTATTGGCACTGTTCCGTCCATCGTCTTAATGACAGCTCGCGCGACAAGGATTTAAGTTTCATGCCTAAACATCGATAGAGGCTCTAGCACTGGCTCTGTAGCTAGCTTCCCACAACCAACATTCGCCATCCAACCTCGCGTAATAATTTCCGTCTCTGCCGGGACAATGATGTTTTCAGCTAAGGTGATACGATGACAGCCCATAGACCCCGCAAAGTGGCATGGGAGTTTTAGTCCCTGCATCTGCAGTGTACACTGCGTAATACTAATGTCGCACTTATGCAGCCGAAAAAATCGAACCCAAGTATTCCATCGGGCCTAATGTCAGCTACAACGAAAACATGTCGCCTTCTGACACCTGTCCAAGCAATGCAAAATTCAGCCTGACCATATGTTTCAATTTTGTTACTGGATGCACTGATTAGTTGACTATCCACGGCGTCGAGTTTTGGCTTTAGATGACCAAGTGCTTCATACCGCCTCTTGCTGATGATCGAAACAGCAGCGCCTGTGTCTGCTAGCAAAGCGAGCTCCACTCCATTAACACAACATTGCGTGTACAGTCTCGGCTCCTCGTTTACATAACGTACAGGTTTGGCGTTTTCTGTTCTTGTCCTCCTAGAATCTCCCTCTCTTTGGCCTCTTGTTCTCCATCGTTCATTGTATCTGTTTAAAGGCTTGTTGCATTCGCTTCGGTAATGACCCCAACCATTACAATTCCAACACTGGACCCCTGTTCGCCTTGAATCGCGTTGCTTATGTCCCGACTCGTGCCAACGACCTAATGCATCTTGATGCTTTTCACTCAACTTCTTATTTTTTTTTTATTAATTCTTCTACGTTTGCTTCTAACCTTGCTATTACAGTTCTATTTGTGTTATCCTCGTCATTGTCTTCTGACTCTTCATAGCCTCTACATGCAGAACTTACTGGCTTCTGTCTTACGCCGGCACGCAGGAAAGCCTCCGATTCAACCCCTGCTCTGACGGCTTCTTGCAAACTACTAGGGTGATAACGCCAAATTTCAAGTTTTAGGTTTTCATCTTGTACTGCCCCTAAGAAATGGTCCTTTGCAAGCCTATCGCGGATATCAGGCGGGCAACCAGGATATGCCAAAGAAACCAGTCTCTATCGTTTGACCTAATTCAGGGAGCGTTTCTCCTTTCTTTCTGAAACAGCTTCGAAGCTGTGCCTTGTAGTACTCATCTTGGTTACGAGGCGCAAAGCGAGCTTCCAATGAAGTTTTCAATTTCTCAAATTCGACTGGACCGGGCTGGACTTGGAGATCGGTTAAGACTTGGAGAGCGTCTCTCCTTAAACACGCTGCCAAACGCAATCCCTTTTCGGTTTCGCTCCATTCATTAATCATAGCGCTGTGTTCGAAATGTATCATATAGTCGAGATAAGGTTGAGAACCATCATAAATGTCTGCTTTAACTGTTGCCTTATTTCTAGTTGGAGCCGCAGAAGCACAGAGTTCTGTTTTTCCAGTTTCGACCCTCTTGGTCAACTGCAAGTCTGGCGTCTCCCTTATTTCCTTAACCTCACTGCGGATCCCATTCGATCATTTTGTCAACAAATGACCCATGGTGGTACTTAATCTGTCAAACTTGTCCGTAATGAGTGTGTCAATGGTCTGAAGCAGACTATCAGTAGGCGAACTACTCGCTCTCTTGGATACTGAATACGTGGTTCGATCATAAATGTCTGCCTTCACGTTCTCAGGCGCACTATCTTTAATGGTTCTGAACCTCAGATCTTCAGCCCATCCATCACGTGCACGTCCTTTGCCACTATCGGCCTCGCACGGAGTTGAAGTCGCATAGCATTGAACACGGTATCCGGTCAATTGCTCGCCAACAATTGCTCGCCGGTCAATTGCTCGTGGCTAATTGCTCGCTATAACAATTGCTCGCGGAACGTACTGCTCGCCGGTCAATTGATCGCGAGAACAATAGCTCGCAGGTGTATTGATCGCCAATTGTAACTGAATAAGTTAACATTATTAAGAAGAACCAAACGACTAATACTTGTTTAACATTTATTAAAAATAAAGACAAGTTATACAACCAGTATCTTAAAAATACGTGTATATAGCAAACTTTTATATCACGTATTAAAACGACAAATTATGCGACAAACCTCTTAAGTAATCCATCAAGTCAATTTCTTTATAAGTTTCAACAATCTTTTTGATTCTGGACGCTGCATCCCTGTATCTCTTCTTTTGAGGCTGTATAGGTTGGCCAGCCAAAGATTGTTCAATTTTAGCATCATTTAGGCCTTGTTCCTTTTGCAAAACTATTATAAATTTCCATATAATTGGATGATTTCCACCGATCAACTCGCTAAACGATCGGTGCCATCCTTCACAGCTGTTGTTCGTCTTTGGAAGATCATCGTTAATGTTGTCGTAACAACTCCACATTGAGTGTGGTGTACGTGGCGGTCGACGTTTGTTGCCTCGTGTAGGCCGTCCAATCCATGTATCTTCAAAGTAGTCAAGTACTGGCTGTGATTCCAAAGGAAAATCAACACGTGAAAGTAATTCTTCAAATGCTAGAACTACATCTTCAACAGAAACAAATGCAAGACTTGGTAAATGGCGCATCTGCATAGCAAAATCTGCATCATTTTCATAGCGATGTTGAAGACCGTTTTATTGAATGTTTCTGTATAGGCACTGACAAAAATGAAAGAAACATCCTCCGAGTTGTATTCCAATAAACTCATGCTGGAAGGCTTTCGCAGTCGCCGTTTCAAAATCGGTCATCACCGATATCGGTCTCATTGATGGCTCCAATTGTTTCAGTTTGCTGAAAACCATTCGATAGCTTTCCTCAGTTTTTTTCCAACATTAAAACGAAAAAACAGCTGGTACAATATTATTGTTAATACGTCCATGAATAGTGTATAACTGAGCGAATAATAGTGGAACAGTTTTAAACGTTCCGTCAGCATACCAGTGCTGTGATCTTGCTAAAAGTTGCAAGTTTCGATGAGTAGAGAAAATTAGAGTTCTTTTGTCACCTTGCCCGCTGTCGTATAATAAAAAGTCTTGAGATTTGAGAGTTTTCTTAAACTCATCTGGTATAACTAAGTCTTGCAACGACAAGGGATTTGCTGGCATTGCTCCTTTACGTTTGCGTGCACGTCGAATCACCCTTTTCATATTGTTGACGCTTGTTGGCTGACCAAGTGCTGGTTGAGATGCAAGATTTAAAGCATCTGCAACAATGTTCTGCGGTCCATCCTGTGTGGTGACCGCTCTGTCAATAATGTTATGCATGACATCCAAAACTTCCGCTATACATGCATTGCCAGAATGATTGTGTTCTCCAGTCCTTTTCGCAATACTATCTGCAATCGTATGAACTCGGCCATGACACCTTTTTCTTCTAGAATATTCGCACTTCCAAAAAGTTTTTTCACCGTTCGACTTATCTTTGATGTATACATGACCATTATCAATAAGTTTGCGCTTTCCTTTCTCGCTTGTCGCAAATCTTAGTGCCATTTAAAAAACAAATTGTATTATAATATTTAATATAGAAATTTTATTAGTAAATTTCTAGTAAGTTAATATTACGTTTGAGAAAAGTAGCATTTGTCCTGCCTTATATACCTGTTGATTCCCTTATTGAATGTATTTGAGTAGACAATAATTAAAATTGTTATTATTCCGCTAAGTATATTTCAGAAACAGTTACACCTGTTAGAGCACTTTTCAAAGAGATCAATTGGCCGGCGAGCAATTGTTCTCGCGATCAATTGACCGGCGAGCAGTACATCCCGCGAGCAATTGTTATATCGAGCAATTAACCACGAGCAATTGACCGGCGAGCAATTGTCGGCGAGCAATTGACAGTAAATCATTGAACACCACTGTCTACGTCTACTAACTTTCTTTGCCTCCTATCAATAGGCGACAATGGCGACAAGAGTCGCCAATGCACAGACTGTGGTAAAGGCGTATTCAATAATGAGGTAGGTGTACCTCTGCCTGTAGCCATCATAATAATTTATAATACTCTTTCAATACTCACTATTTGCCTGTGTCGATGTACTTGGTAGCACACTACCAATTGCTATTTAGAACCAATGAAACTGTATGCGGTTTTTATTGTTATTATTATTATTATAAGCCCCCGAATCCCTTACTGAATTTCAATAAATACAGCATCAGGTTTATAAATTTACCAAATACAGCGGGGAGAAGGTGTTGTCAAACACACGTTCTTTTGCTTTTATTAATTGTTCTTGTAAACTAATAACTTTAAAAAAAAATAATCAGCCAATTTCTTCCCTCTAACATATGTCAATACTAACACAGCCGACCATCATAAATAACTCTCTCTCAATCTCGCCATCTGCGCGCCCTACTACATATACAATTCTTGTATCATCGCTGTATTATATCCTAGATAAAATATTCCGTCCTGACTGAACATAAGTACTCCTCTTAAAGCTCCTTCTCAGCAGCAAATGCTTATATCTACTCTCGCCTTTACTAAATGTCGCGAAATCACAATAAACGAAATTAAAGGCGCACTATCCATAACATTTCTTTCCTCTTCTTTCCAAATGCGAAACAATATTCTGTTTCACACATAATAAAACAGAACGAATTGCATCCCATGACAGAACTATTCACACATATCCCAAACGGCTGTCACCAGAATTTTTCTTGTTACACGCACAGGGGTATTCACTTGACCGAGCGGTGTCAAAACCCTGGCGCGAGTGACGCTGGAAGTCATATGTTTTCCCCAATTTTCCAAAGACTTCCATACAACTTGAGTTGTAAAATGGAAAGAGAGACCTGTCTGCTATATTTAATAACCTTTGCTCTAATCAATTGGCAACCTAGATGAGACAACTTTCCCAAAAGTCCATTAACTGCACCTTTGCATGGTTTTTCTTCATTATCAGTATTCCCTTACTAATTGGGAAATATTTAACTGCGCGACCCTAGGCCAGTCAATCCTCATAATTTCCGGCGTATCACGCTCATATACATACGCCCATTTTCCACTATGGACACATAAACAGTACCTACCAAGTTCCAACCTATTGATTCCATTCTATAATTTATTGATTTCCAACCATAAATGCTGCCTTTTCAATCACATCACTTTTATACACCGCGGAATTTTAATATGGACTATGTTACAAAAAGGGACAGTCATTCGGCTTGTTCCCAAATTCACTACTAACGACCCCAGCATGGTTCAAATTCACTAACACTCGGCTCTGTGATGTTTGCTCCGCCTAACTGGCTAACTATTTCGGGCTAGTAATGTTTCCATGGCACCGAAGACCAAATACTCGCACAAATTAAAAACGGGATGCTGTCAAATACACATACTCCAAATTTATTACAGAACATTTACCATGCTTAACTGCATCGCCTGCTGAACGTTCCACACTGGCGCCTAGTCCGTCGCAAGGACCTTTACCA
Source organism: Unio pictorum (assembly GCA_030141615.1). Classification (NCBI taxonomy): domain Eukaryota; kingdom Metazoa; phylum Mollusca; class Bivalvia; order Unionida; family Unionidae; genus Unio; species Unio pictorum. Next base: position 1,496,604 of record JARLTB010000257.1, on the reverse strand, counting down.
TGGCCACTCTCCAGGTAGTTCCATCGCGCATCAATGCCGAATTCATCCTGGTGTTGCGCTATAAACTGGAATATGGTTCTATTACGATACTGACTCGTTGGAGAGTCAGTAAGGTAGTGAATTGTTTTCAAATCTTTACATTCTTATTTGAGCTGTGGAATAAGTTTCAGAAGTATAGCATATACTGCTGAGGCGTTGTGAAACATCACATCGGAAACCGCAACATAGCTTTGGATTGATTTGCTTGGTATGGAGTGAAACGACAGGTGCGTTCCAATAAGCTGATTGGACGTCTTCAACTGACGAGCATTGAAAGTTTTCTGCAAAGTCCATCCATACTACTATTTCATTTTCTGGTAGATTTTCACGTAGATTTCTAAGCTCCTTATATTGATGTTGAACTCTTACAACATGGTCCCGGAACTCGGTGAGGTCTTTGTCTAACAACTTAAAAAAATCATCTTTCATTAGCTCTTCCTCAACCTCTCTGTGGCGAAACTTATTACCTTCCTGAACTCTCTTCCAATGTTTAAAACTGATAGTAGCCACATCAGTATCTCTTATCTTTTAAATTATTGTTTCATTTGACTGGTACTGTCTTATTAGATCATCTGGGTTTTTGGGACACTGAACCCCTATATTTATGATGGCGCGCATCTTCAAAGCCATGTTCTGGTGTCTAGAACAAAGGCACGTCTTTCTACTTGCAAAATTTGTAAGAAGAATATTCTGAGGTCGAAATGAATAGAAGAGGGATTTAGATATCTTTAATCTCGTACTTTCTAACATGAACTTGAAATACAAATTATGCATATAATCAGACAAGACATGTTTCTGTTTCAACTGTTCTTGTACTTTCTTAGTGTCTCTCTTTCCAGGTAGTATGGAACTATTGTCCTCTCTCTCTAGAAAAGCTACGACCTTTTTTTTCTCTCGCAAATTCATGTTTTAGTTGAGCTTTTACTCTTTACACATAGTTTGGCCACCTTCTTTCTACATACACCCATTGACTTCGCTAACTTTGATCTACATCTGTACTTTCTTACTAAACCTTTCTATTGTATGCCTGATGAAAGCGTTTTCTTCTTTTTATTTTTAATTTCATCTTTTAATTCACTCAAGACTGTGTTTGTCAGTAGAAACTTGCGTCTGACCTGTATCAGTGTGCGACGAACTTTGGTGTTATTAAGAGGGAGTCTATTCAATCCTAGATTTTTCATTTCATTTTTTGTCTTCGTACGAGGAGTCATCATAGTAAGTTCACTTTCCTTTTCAGTTTCTGAGCTTTTTATCTCTTTTCGTGCCTGTTGTTTTCTTATCCTTTCAATCCTCTTTTGAAATCTCTTATTAGCTCTGACAAGGTTCTGATTCTTGTGTCTTAGCTCCTCGTTGTTTCTATAGGCTTGTGTTAGTGATCTTCTGTATGTTTTTCTCAGCCCCTTTGCTCTATTAGCATTTTTCTGTTCAATTTCTGGCAGCTTTACCACCATAACATATGCCGGACTATTCGCTGTATTACTATCTGAGGGAATAGGCGTACTGTCCTTTTGATTCTTTTTCTTATAATGTTTTTTTTCACTCTTTTCAGTATTTCTGCTCTCCTTACTTTTAGCTGAGCTGGTTTAAGCATAGTTGTAGGAACATAAGAATATCTCTTCCTCTTTACCTCCTTTTCTAAAAATTTTGCAGCATCTTTCTGTTTGTTTTTCCTGCCATCGGCGTTGTCTCTCAGCATTAGTCAGTGCCATTTTGAAAATTAAAAGGTACTGTTAATGAACTGCCTTAAAAATGTTTTAAACATTTTAAAACAGGAATTTGTGTGTGCATACAATCTAAAAGGCAAACAGTGTAAGATATTATGAAAAAAATAATACATTGTAATGTTGAAGATCAAAACGCACAACTCGGGAATCATTATTAACAACCGTAACTTTTTATTAACCTCCATAACGAATCTTATGGAGTCTCTGTTTAAATGGACATTGTTTCTTGCTACATAGACATAATATTGTTTTTAAAACTCTTGGTACAAAACGAAATAGCATAAACAATTGTGCATTAATATCACAGGTAACTTTAAACGGTTTCAAATTTTATTATTTAATTTAACCTCCGTAACGTTATATTTAAATATACGGACTTGTAAACATGTCAAAATGCACATTTACACGTGGGGAACGTTTGGTTAATCATAAAAATCACATCTAATAAGAACTTGATTGATATGTTATTTACGGAAAATGTTTTTTTTTTCCATGTTTATTCTTTCTTTTAGCCTGCGTAACAATAGTGGTGCAAAATAATACTGAATTTATTTCCCCTTTCACCGGTTTCGGTTTGCAGAAAACGGAGACTTGGTAAACTGGACATATTAATGTTCTAATAAACGGTATGTGTGATCAATTTGTTCTAGATGAACATCTTTTATTGCAAATAGTAAATATAGATAAAAACTTACCTTGACGCTTGAATAAAAATGTATCTGTAGTTACATTTACATGTATGACATGACGTCGTCTGCTTTAACTATATACTTCCGGCGGTGTATGGACAAAAATCACCCTGTTTTACTCATCTGTATTTTGTATGTAGAGAATCTATGAAAACTGTTACGCATGTTAATGTTATGGAGGTTAAAATTTTTTTTGTATCGGATTTTTTGGCAAAATAAAGTCTCCCTGTAGCAACAAAAGTAGCTAATTGTATTTGTGTATTACATATGGTTTATTTAAAATTATCATTCCAATTCGCGCAAACAGTGAAAAATTAAATATTGGCGTTATGTATGTTAAAATCTTACATGCGACAACACAACTAGCCAGCTAAATCAAATACCGAAACAAAACTTTAAAGACCTAACAATTTTTAGGTAAAAAGATCGTTTTTTACACCAAAATCCTCTATTAAAATGTGTTTGTTTTATATTTATTAACATCCAATGTTATATTACTGCTTAGTCTAAAAATTGTTATGGATGTTAACTATCGATATACGACATACGTATAATTAAAATTTATAAAAGGCACGAATTTCAAGAAACTTGGCATTCCTACCAATGAAAGTCAAAAATTTTGTATGAAATGAGCCCATAATATGAACGCTATTTTAAGTTGTATAGCAAAAACGGAATGGTTAGTTTTGATTTACAAGAAAGCGACATTATAAAAATGTTTGTTTTGGCACTTTTTTGGAGTGATCCACATGCGAAAGAATGACTTTATCTGTGTGCAAGTACATCTCTTTTAAGAAAATATTCTTTTTTGTAGAAAATCTCTTAAAAAGTTGTGGGTACGACGATTTTTAGAAAGTTGCAATAACGGCGACAGTTTAAATACGAAATCGTAATCTATATTTTGGAATCACTGTTAAATAGATATAACTTCTCACAGAAGAGGAGATTTGGCTTGGTGGCTGATAATAAAGTGACCAAAAAGCGCAAAATTGAATATGGTGAAAAAGAGGAGAATAAGGAAAGTGAGAGTTTAACCATTTCAGGTGTGGAGGTTATGGAGGCTAATGATGATGCAGTCACTAGTGAAATAGTAAACTGTACATCTGTGGAAGACAAGTAGGAAGTGATTCGATGTACCCTTCCATTACGAGAAACAGAAAGGCAAATGTTAATAGATGAAATTGACAACCTGAGATATGAATGAAATATGTTCAGTAAAAAGCTTGTAGACACTGAGACAAAACTGAAAACAATGCACCTTTCAATTGAACTTGTAAGGGAAAATTACAAGAAATGCAAATTCTACACAGGTTTGTCATGGGATGTATTTCTGAAAACGTTTTCATTTTTGGATTCCAATTTTTTTTCAAGGAGACGAGGAAATGTACCTGTTATAGAACAGTATTTCATGACATTAGTCAAATTGAGACAAAATCCCAAATTTGAATATTTGGCTGATCAGTGTAACCTTGGGAAGAGTACTGTGATAGATACATTTTAGAAATGGGTCACTCTAATTTAATCTCAGCTTGGATTTATGATTCACTGGCCCGACCGAGATACTATTTTTTTTACAACTTTACCTGATGTTTTCAAGATGTACTTTCCTCGTTTAACAAATATAATCGACTGCTTTGAAATCTTTATTGAAAATCCAAAAGTATACAAAGCTAAAGCTGAGTGCTACAGCAACTACAAAAAACACACAACAGTGAAGTTTCTTGTTGCATGTAATCCCTTGAGATCAGCTGTGTTTCTGTCCAAGGCCTGTAGAGGACGTGTTTCTGATATTGAAATATCACGGAAATCAGGATATATCAGCAGAGAATTTCATCACCCCGGTGATCAGATTTTGGCTGACGGGTTTTCCACTTCAGGAAGATATGGCAACTGAATGTTATGCAAAATTGATTTTGCCAGCATTTACAAAGGGGAAAAACAGCTTTCTGCCCGTGAACTAGAAGAGTCTAGAAAACTGTCATCAGTTAGAATTCACATAGAGAGAGTTATTGGACTCCTAAAGTCAAGGTTTTCAATTCTACAAGGGACTCTACCTATTCAATGCATGAATTCAATTAAGTAGGAAGCACATAATGACGTACTTTCAAGCGTAGATAAAACTGTCAGAACATGGCCATTCTGACAAATCAAGGCGATGGGATTGTGCTTACGTCTGATGCAAGAGGGGAAAAAAGCTTTCTACTTTCAGTTTATATAGTCAGTAGACAATTTTATTAATGGTCACATTTTTTAAGGAAATGTCACAATTGTATTTTAGTATGCACAATACATTTCAATTTTCATGTACAGAATGATATATTCAAATGGTCAAACTTAGCTAATGTGTTACAAATGTTTAGTTGCAATCATGAAATGTGCCTTTTATAAAATAAATTGCAATATGTTCATTATATAAATGCATAATACATGTAGTATGAAATAAAGATGACAAATAATGTATTTGTTTCAATAAATCATACAAAAATCATTTTTGCCTTTTCTCCTTTTGCAATTTTTTCAGTACCAAGTTCCTTTAGGAGGGCGTTTAATCTTGGCACAAGTGAGATGAACCCACTTAAACTTGCAATTTGCCTCATCACACCCTATCATGTCATCTCCATCATCTGTATTCCATGTTTTTTCATCTCCATCACCTCAGGGTAGCTCCAGACCTAACAATAAAAAATACACCCCCGTACTTCCTCCAGATAAATAACCAAACAGTTTGCCTCCGCGAAAGGTCTAACCTAGCTCCAGAATCTTTAATATAAAGTTGTAATGAAAAACACCATTTTACAATGGAACTGTAGAGGACTTAAAGCCAACTACCATGATATTCTTCTGCTTTTAAACGAACATGATCCAGCAGTACTATGTCTTCAGGAAACATTTTTGAAAAATACAGATAACATCACACTTAAAAACTACTCCCTGTTTAACAACTACTCTCAGAATGTTGACAGGGCCTCAGGAGGAGTCTCTGTTATTGTGAACAACAGAGCCCCTCATAGGGTCATACCTCTAAACACAAATTTACAAGCCATTGCTGTAAGCGTCACTCTTCATCGAGTGATTACATTTTGCTCTATTTACTTACCACCAAACACTAACCTAGTTCTAAACGATTTAGATACCCTTGTTCAACAACTTCCCGCACCATTTGTTTTACTCGGGGATTTTAATGCCCATTACATTTTATGGGGATCAAATCATATAAGTGACAGAGGTCACAAAGTTGAAGACTTTATTTCTAGACATGATCTGTGTCTATATAATACCAAAACACCTACATATCTACACCCAGGCACGGGTACAAACACATGCATCGATTTGACAATTTGTTCTCCCTCGCTGCTTTTGGACTATGAATGGAAGGTCGCTGATGACCTTCACAGCAGCGATCACTTCCCAATCTCCCTTGTAAATCTTAACTCTACAATTGATGAAATAACTCCACAATAGAATTTAAAGAAGGCCGACTGGGCCAAGTTCGAAACACTCTGTAAAACTAGGCTGAATGAGGGTACAGTTTTCAATGTTAACGACCCCATTCAGCTTTTTACATCTATTTTAACAGAAATTGCAGAAGAATCTATCCCCAAATCCTCCACAAACTGTAAAAGAATCCTAAAACCTTGGGTCACTAAGGAATGTAAGGAAGCAATTAGACTACGCCGAAAAGCATTAAAAAAATTTAATAACCATCTGACGCCCGAAAACTTAAATATATATCGCATTGTCCGAGCTAAAGCTCGCCGCACAATCAAAGAAAGTAAAAGAGCATCATGGAAGAAATATGTTTCTTCTTTAAACTCTCGTTCCTCTGTTAAAAAAGTTTGGGATACTATACGCAAAATAAACGGAAAGAGCAAACAAAACCCTCTCCGACATCTGACACTGAACAATAACAACTTTAATTCAAAACGTGACATTGCAAATACTCTTGCTGACAGTTTCTCCAAAAATTCATCATCATCTAATTATTCAGAAGCTTTCCAAAAACTTAAAACTCGAAAAGAAAAGACACGTTTAAAATTCACATCCAACAACTCGGAAAGTTATAATCAGTTGTTCTCATTATCGGAGCTTAGGGAGGCTTTAGATAAGGCCCATGATACATCCACTGGGCCTGACGAAATACATTACCAGTTTTTGAAACACCTCCCAGAATCATCATTAACATCTCTTTTGAAACTCTTCAATGATTTATGGATCACTGGTAATGTACCAAAAATCTGGAAAGAAGCAAATGTAATACCAGTCCCCAAACCAGGTAAAGATAGCGAAGACCCCAACAGCTATCGACCAATTGCACTGACAAGCTGTGTGTGCAAAACAATGGAACGAATGATCGATTCTCGACTTATCTGGTACTTGGAAACTAACAATTTAATATCTCCTTTCCAAAGTGGCTTTCGTTATGGACGGAGCACCAATGATCATCTGGTTAGACTAGAAACATTCATTCGTGATGCATTTATCAAGAAAGAACATTTAGTAGCAGTCTTCTTTGATTTAGAAAAGGCATATGACACGACATGGAAGTACGGGATACTAAATGACCTGCACGATCTAGGTCTAAAAGGCCGGCTGCCCTCTTTCATATCCAGCTTTCTCTCAGACAGAGAATTCAAGGTACGAGTGGGCTCTACTCTATCAGATTTGCACGAGCAAGAGATGGGTGTGCCCCAGGGCAGTATTTTATCCGTGACACTTTTCAATATCAAAATTAATAGTATCACAAAGTGTCTGACTCCTGGTGTAGATTGCTCGCTATATGTTGATGATTTCCTAATATGTTATAGATCGAAGCACATGCATACAATTGAAAGACAACTTCAGCAAAATATAAACAAGATTCAAAGTTGGGCCAGTGCAAACGGTTTCAAATTCTCGAAGTCTAAAACAGTATGCATGCATTTCTGTCAGTTACGAAGACATCACGATGAACCTCACCTCACGCTGGACGGAACACCTATTCCAGTTGTTGAGGAAACAAAATTTTTAGGTATTATCTTTGACAGAAGACTGACTTTTATTCCACACCTAAAAAAACTTGAAAGCTAAATGCTCAAAAGCACTTGACCTACTTAAATTAGTATCGCACACTGACTGGGGTGCTGATAGAAAAATCATCCTGAATTTATATAGAACTTTTATTCGCTCCAAACTAGACTATGGTTGCGTTGTGTATGGCTCAGCCAGGAAATCATATTTGAAAATACTTGATCCAATTCATCATCAGGGTATAAGACTGGCTTTGGGAGCATTTAAAACTTCCCCATGTGAAAGCCTTCTAGCTGAGGCGAATGAACCACCATTATCACATCGTAGAGACATGCTTTCCGCACAGTATGCTCTCAAATTAAAATCAAACCCTCTGAATCCTGCTTTTTCGGCTGTTTTTCAACCCAAATACAAAACTTTATACGAAAATAAACCAAACGCCATACCTTCCTTTGGCATTACAATATTATCCAGCTTTGACACTACAAATATAGATCTTTTTAACATTCAGAAAACGTCTATCCCCGAAACACCACCCTGGCTAATTAAACAACCAAAAGTACTTTTTACGCTACACGACGGTAAAAAATCTGAGACAAACCCTTCTGTCTTCCACAACTCTTACCATGAACTCCTCATCGAATTTAAAAACTACACCAGAATTTACACTGATGGATCAAAGGATGAGGAAAAGGCTGCTGCAGCCTTTGTTTGTGGAAATCACACAATGCCAGTTCGCTTACCAAATGGAGCATCAATTTTTACAGCCGAAATTAGAGCAATAGAACTTGCTCTGCAACATATAGAAAAGAAACATATTTTAAACAGTATCATTTTCTCCGACTCGCTATCAGTACTCCAGTCACTACACAATAGAAACCTGGTGAACCCAATATTGAAAAACATACTCCTTAAACATAATGAGCTGAGTGTCAACCACAACATAATATATTGTTGGTTACCTAGCCACATTGGTATTAAAGGTAACGAAAAAGCAGATCGCGCTGCTAAAAGGGCACTTACTCTAGGACCATCTGATTTTAAATTACCTTTTACTGATTTTAAACCTTGTATCAGAAGGTTCTTTCGTCAGAAGTGGCAGGCGTCATGGAATGATGCTGTAAATAACAAACTTCATGCAATCAAGCCAGCCCTGGGAGAATGGACCCCTTCCTACAGATCCATACGTAGGGAGGAGGTAGTCATTGCAAGAATCCGAATTGGTCATACTTATATCACCCACACACACATACTTAAAGGTGAAGACCCACCAGAGTGCGTTTACTGCAATGAACCATTCACTGTCAATCACCTTATGATAGAGTGCTTTGACTTGCAACCTACGCGCGATCGTTATTACATTGTGCATGATATGAAAGAACTTTTTGATACTATAAACATCACTCGTATTATAGAGTTCCTGAAAGCAGTAAATCTTTACTCTAAAATTTGACTTTTATGCTATGACCTTGTGCAGTTTTATGCAATATATATATATACCGTCCCATTTTAATACCTTTTCATCCTTTTTCATTAACATTGTACATTTACCTCTCCCGTTGATCGGGAAACTTTATTTTGCACCGTTACCATCTTACCGTTTTTAATTTGAACCATCTGTTATTTTATATCGCTGGTCGATATAGGACCTTTTATAAATTTTAAAAGATTTCCTACTTTTACTGTTCGGCAAATACCAACATCTCACCATTTTACTTTGAACTATTTGGTTTTCTATGTCGCTGGTCGATGTTAAACCTTCCTATTTTCAAACATATAACCTATTGTATGGCGCTAAATAGCCTAAAAGTGCTGGTGCGCCGTTAAAATTCAATTAATCAATCAATCAATCAATCATCTCCATCATCTGTATTCCATGTTTTTTTTTTGACAGTAGCAGAAGACTCCATTGTCTTCAGAAGTACTGACTGATGCTGCGTGTGCTATGGCTTCAGCCTTTCTCTGTGTTCGTGTCAGTAATTCTGGCAGGCAGTGTTCAATCCAGAAAACTTAAAAGTTTTTTCACCATGTTATCAATGAAAGTTTGGTCTATGTTGAGCACACTGATAACACATGCTTTATTTGTTCACACAACAAAGTTGCATAATGTGTTCTGGAACACGTACATTTGAAGCTGGACCTGTGCATAGTAGTTTGTGGTCTTTCTTCAATTGAAAGTTTGACGCAATACAATTTTTTAGTAGCACTGGTGATTTCATCTACATTAACATCCTTTAATGTATACGGGCATTTTATCTCCACAACAGCATTGCCACAACATAAACATCTCCATACACAAACCTAATCCTGTCCTTGTAATTTTTACATCTTGATGTTGTGTAGATATGGCAGCCGTGTAGTGTTTAAGAGCAGTAGCTTCATGCAAACGGCCTCATTGCACGGGCTTGCTTTTCAGTTCTTGCTGTACAGGGCTGCAAATTTTTGTAATTATTGAAATGTGAATACTTTCTCTTAACCTGTTCTTTGCTTTATCCTTGTAAAATTAATTGATGTAACTGGTGCTGGTGTTACAGACTTAACAAAACGTTTTTTTCCATTCGCATGGTTTCTCTGTGCATGCTAGCCGTGTGTATCCATTGCGAACTGCAGCTTCTTTTTTTAAAAGAAGTGCACCAACATGAGAACATGACTCTCCCAGCATGAAAAATGAAACAAAATGTACACGTAGATTGTATCATACAATGATACACATAGATTGTATCATACAATGATACACATAGATTTTATCATACAATGATACAGTAGCAAAGCAAAATATAAAACCCTCTGTTGATTATGTTTAATGATGAGTAAAGCTGTAGTGTAAATATTTGCAAACCATTAAAGTTTTAAATGATAATCAAAGGATTAAATTAATAGTTTAACGGCTATCAGTTTGATTACTACGCAAGTATTACACAACTAGAATATGACTCCTCTAATGTTTATATAATATTTATTTTAAAAAAATGATTACCCTGCCATGCAATCACAATGTGCTTCATAATGTTTATATAACATTTATTTTAAACAAATGATTACGCTGCCATGAAATCAGAATGTGCTGCCTGATGTTTATATAATATTTATTAAAAAAATGATTACCCTACCATGCAATCACAATGTGCTGCCTAATGTTTATATAACATTGATTTTAAACAAATGATTACCCTGCCATGCAATTACAATGTGCTGCATAATGTTTATATAATATTTATTTAAAAAAATGATTACCCTGCCATGCAATCACAGTGTTCTGCATAATGTTTATATAACATTTATTTTAAAAAAATGATTACCCTGCCATGCAATCACAATGTGCTGCATAATGTTTATATAACATTTATTTTAAAAAATGATTACCCTGCGATGCAATCACAATGTGCTGCATAATGTTTATATAACATTCATTTTAAAAAATGATTACCCTGCCATGCAATCACAATGTGCTGCATAATGTTTATATAACATTTATTTTAAAAAATGATTACCCTGCCATGCAATCACAATGTGCTGCATAATGTTTATATAATATTTAAAAAATGATTACCCTGCCATGCAATCACAATGTGCTGCATAATGTTTATATAATATTTATTTAAAAAAAATGATTACCCTGCCATGCAATCACAATGTGCTGCATAATGTTTATATAATATTTATTTAAAAAAATGATTACCCTGCCATGCAATCTCAATGTGATGCATAATGTTTATATAATATTTATTTAAAAAAATGATTACCCTGCCATGCAATCACAATGTGCTGCAATGACCCTTCCTTCAATGGTAACAGCAACCCATGGATGATGAGGTTCCTGTCACTCTCCATGATGGCTTGACATCAGCCTTCAACACAAAATGTGTGCTTTTCTCAGGCTGCATATGATATACTGTTTGTACCCATCCTGATAGTAAAATGTTGTGTGCCTCAAGACTTCTGTATTTTTTCATTGACTCTTTGGTATACACTCCTAGCAAAAACAGGAAAAAATTATTACAAATGCAGTGTAGATAAATGTATATAGGTTGAAAACATAGGACAAAGAAAAGAATAACAGTAATGGAAAAATATCAATTAATAAAAACTTTAGAAAAAAGTTAGGATCGCAGCCTTCACAGGTTATTCCAACAGAGAATTTTATATTTTGACACAGTTTGATTAAATAAAAATAAAACAGGCTTAAGAAAATGGTGTACAATTACTTAAACAAAATATTTTGTTAAAAACAAACTTACAAGGTGTATCTGTAAGATAGTTGTAAACATCAGGCCAAGTCATTTCAGGCCATTTTGTTGGGTTATTTACCCAAAGATCTGATGGAAATTTATAAGGACAATCTTTTATTTCCACGACTTTAAGTTTATGTAAATATCGCGTATAAGCATGGCTATCCAGCGTCTATTTGTAACCGTAAGACATTGCAAAAATGGCAAACTGATCTTGTGATCATTGCATTTTTATTTGTCATTTAGAAAAATAAATGTGTACAATGTACAAACTAAAAAACAAACAGCTTTCGAACTGCCCTGAATCCGGCTTGTACATAAGGCCATGCAACACTTCTAAACAGAAAACAGAAATAATAAAGAAAATATAGGTAAATAAAAACGGTTTGCAATATCGAACATTCACGCTACAGTACTGTTACTAAGCAGTTGTTTTCACCTCCGCAATATGGCGGAAAGTAGGTCGCTAAGCTTGTGACGTCATGCCGACCCAACCCATATGCCAAAATACATCTTCTAAGAGAATTAAACTGAATATATACGTTATTAAAAGGATATACATTTTTTATATTGTCAATATTTAAGTATTTTTTTGTATAATTATTAAGATACATGTTGGTCTGCCTAATGCTGCAAATTCAGCATGGTCCATTTAAAGCTGTAATTAAACATATATGTTTAAAAAAAATCATTTGCATTTCAAACTGGAGGCAAATACATTATATATAGAGAAAACATGGAAGCACTTACTTGGTAGGCACCCGCTGTTGCAATTGGTGTTAGATGTGCTGACAGTGAAGAAGTCTTTAAAGACCGTTCTTAATTCAGCAGTTTCTTCTTTGGACCATGTTACTGAAAGCATTTGCAGAGTCAATCATTATAGTAAGCTGACTTTTATACATAACAGGCAACAGACAAACTAGAGTGCTAGGTGATTACATACATAAAGTGAATATAGATAATGAAGTTTGATGGATCAAGGAGACCAAATTAAGATTATGTATATATCTAACACTCATTTTCAGTTTACCGAGTAAAACTTTTATACAAATAAATTATCCTTGTGAAAAACTGGGTCATGCTCATGATTTATTGATTATTAAAGTGCATGTGGTTTCTATCATTACAATGAACTTACGTCATGGTTTCATAAAGGCAATCACAAAAGTGATGAATAGGATGAGAATATATATTCTGAGCCACCTGGGAGTGATACGACAAACCCTAAACCTTTAGAACTTATAACGGTGATTTAAAAACTTCACGAGCTTAGTACTTCCTACAATATAGTATACTGTTGGCTACCTAGCCATATTGGTATTAGAGGTAATGAAGGAGCAGACCGGACTGCTAAGATGGCTCTATCCCAAGAACCATCGGATTTTAAATTACCGTTTACTGATTTTAAACCTTGTATCAAAAAGTACCTACGTCAAAAGTGGCAGGTGTCATGGGATGATGCAGTCAATAACAAACTTCATGCCATCAAACCAACCCTGGGAGAATGGACGCCTTCCTACAGAACTATTCGTAAGGAGGAGGTTGTCATTGCAAGAATCAGAATCGGTCATACATACATTACCCACTTCCACATACTAAAAGGTGAAGATCCACCAGAGTACGTTTCTTGACATGAACCATTCGCTGTTAATCACTTTATGACCGAGTGTTCCGACCTGCAACTTACGCGTGATAAATACTATAATGTACATGACATGAAGGAACTTTTTGGTACTATACAAATCATTTGTATTTTAGATTTCCTGAAGGAAGTAAATCTTTTTTTTAAACGATAACTTGTATGCCATCACCTAGAATATTTTTATCTAATGCAAATACGGCCTCTTATTTTCAACATCTTTTCATCAACATACACATTTTATATCTCCCGTTGATTGGGAAGCTTCATATTTTACTGTTACCAACATCTTACCATTTTACTTTGAACTATTTGGTTTTCTATGTCGCTGGTCGATATAAAACCTTTTAGTATTTTAAACATGTATAAATACAATCTATTGTATGGCGCTAAATAGCCTAAGTGTGCTCCGGAGCGCCGTTAAAAATCAAACAAACAAACAATTAAAAACTTAACGATTGCTGAGGATAACCTTTATTTGGCTATGGATCATTTACTCAGATAACAGTAACATAATGACTACATGTCTTGCGACAGGAAGAAATAATTATTTTTTGTACCAAAATGTACGTTCATTTTCCATGCCCCAACTTGTACAGATGTAAACAAATGTCTAGACATTGGCAAATTCACCATACTGCACCGAGCAGTGACTAGCTCTTGATCATTGTCTACGTCAAGAAACTAATATAAACTACAATGGTTGTAAATATATATTATTATTTTGCATGTGCATATTTTCCAATTTTTATGATGTAAAATAAAAGTAAACATAAACTTCAATAATTCATGGAGCTCTCTGTAGTTTACGGAAGACCAGTATAAATAATAAGTGTACAAACCAGTACTTATTCATACGGGCAGATTTTTACTTATTCATCATCTTTAGTAAATCTCATTCTTTCAAATCACATTTAAACAAAGACTTCAACTACTATTTTAGTTAATCTGACCCACGCGCTCAAGCATTTAAAAACGTTATATACGTGATTTAAGTGATATAACAGCATGATATAAAACATAAGATGGAACACACAAGTCTCATAACCAGCATATAATATTATTTGCTTAAGAGATCATTGTTTATACATTTTAGTTTTGTGTTTCAGCTTACCGTAACACAAATGCATAATTTTCAAAACAGTATTATATCCACCTTTGACTTTGGACAGCGGATTATCTCGTTCCTTTTTTAATAACTGGCAGACTGTCCTTGTTTACTTACAGAAGACCAGTGTAATTGTTTGACACTGCCATGTGATATTTGTCTGGCAGCAATGCTGGTAACCTTTTATACTACATTATTACTCCACACAAATAAACTGCTGGAAAAATTTAAGTAGGTCGAGCAGGATGAAATGCCCTGCATAATAGCAGTATTAAATTACTTGGCCCATACAATTATATTGAACTTATCTCTCTTTTGAGAGATTCTAAACAAGGTTCGTTAATGTTGGAAGCTTTATTATTGAATAATCATTTAACTATTTGCTCATTAGAATTTTCAAAAGTAATACCATTTGGTTTCAGTAACAGTTCATTGTTTCTGCCTACAGAGCCGTATTACCCTATGAGGTAACTAGCTATAGAACATTTATCTTAAAGCTTAAAGGAAATTAAATCAGATTCGCTTTAGAAATAGTACACTAGTATTTAAACAATCTACAGATACATAAAAATATGATCCTTTCTCTGACTTCTTTCTTTTCCTTGGATTGTTGGGGTCTCTCAGGTGGTATGGATTTCTTTGGAGCTGAGGACTGCTGCAACATCTCTGGTAGTTTTATAGTTTATGTTGAAGTATCTGACAGAAATGTTTTGCAATAATTTAGTATAATTACTAAACCAAATATAGTTTCTACCAGCATAGCTGGTGTCAGAGAATAATGTTTCTTATTTTGGGAATCTTATAATTTGTTAAGAAATGGGTTTGACACTGGCTTATGTTACACATAATATCTAATTATTATTATTAAATACTCCAGTTGGTTTTCTGTACATTGAAACTAGGCTTCTCTCCAAACTGGAATGTCGGGTATGACCTGATCATGTTTGTCAGAGTAACATTCATTTCCATGTTTACCAAGTTTAAATGTAAAAGCCAAATGCTACTTTCGAAACATATTTTCATTACATGATGATTTGGTGCCAAATATGTAGAATACTAATCATCAGTCCAGGCTGTATTCTCTGTGCAAATGGCATTGAAACATTTTGATATGCTTTCAGCATGCATTCTGTAAGTATATACAACTGTTTTCAGATATATGTTGCCAATACACCAATATACTGGGCCCTATACATGGTTCAAATTAAACCCACCTGTCATGAATTTTCGCCACTATGCAGATGTTAGTCACCGATGGTTCCAATATAGTTCCGAAAATTTCTTGTTACTTGTATTTACTATAGAGAATTTTCAAGAGTACATTATCAACCCACCCCACAATCTTTTCCTTTTTTTCTTCACCTAGGCTTTCAATCTTTTAAGTAAAAAATGTTTCTCCTTTCCCCTAATATATCATGTGGTCTAAAAGTACAGTGATCGTGCAGAAATAAAGTTTCTTCCTTAGGAAATTACGATTTTGACATTTGACAACAAGTTACGTCCTTGTCTTAAGTGCAAACATGACAAAAGCAAATATAAAGAGCATGCCATTTTGTACCAAACTATATTATGGACATTACATCGATGTTACCTGCAAATAAGATGCTATAAAGCTTGTCCTTGCAAATGACAATGTTTGGCTAAAGCATACTCTTGAGCTCCGTCACTGTGATATTGGACTATCATCCTGGAGCTTATGACTAAAATAAGTAGGTTTCTTCTTTCTCTCACATGTAAACAACAAAGTCTGACAGTATTTGTTTAAAAAAAATGTCATTTTCTGTTTCCCTGTTTCTTTATCTGGTTGTTCTGTGTCTGGTATGTTTCTGTACCATATCCGGGATCATTTCCGGTTTTCATCCGCCAATTGAATGAGATTGTCTCACAGCGTAGTTATCTTTATCGGTCCCCATCAGAAAATCACAGCAATGCAATGGATATGTGTCTCAGCAAGTAGCGAAAGTTAGAAGAAACGGATGAAACTGATGAAATTTCACACCCCAGGAAAAAGAAATGGGATCATAAATATAGAAGTGATTGGGGGAAGCAGTTTACTTTCATTCGTCCATCGACTCGCAGGAGCTATGAGCATTTTGCCAATGCTGCTCACAACATCTCTCGATACGACGTGGTGCTATAGATGCCATTATTAATAAACACAGTGCAACAGCCAAGCTCAAACGGTGTGAAAAAGATATTTCTTGTATTACCACCATGAGGATGACTTGTCGGTGATTAGTACAGACTATTTTTACAAGAGTAAGTATTTGAAGTAAATAAAATTAATTACGACCAGCTTGCATATCCAGCAACGTTTAATATTTCCCAGATATATCCTGTTCTTTAAACATTGATTACGGGTGCAGGTTTTTTTATTTAAAGCAAACAAAACATTTCTCATAGTTTGATTTGTCAGAATTATCCTTACTGTAAATTATTAAACTGTTTTAGATTTTTTTTAGTGAATTAAGCTAATGTTTTTTTTAATATTAAACTGGAATGTTGCAAGCAGCGATGCCTCCATAAATAAATGTTTCCTCAAATATTTCAAAATACTACTTACCAATAATCATTTAATTTCAATTTTATCATTTGTTGTGCTTAAAATGGTAACATGTAAATTGTTTCTTGAAAAAGCTTTTTTCCATGACCTGTAACATTAACACTTGAAATCGAAATATCTCTCAATTTTAGCATAGTAATAGTTCTGAATCTGCAAAATAAGAATTAAAAATACCTTTATCAATGTTAGTCAGCAGCTTTTCCATAATTCGAACTTCTTTTATACTAATGGGACATTGGTAATTATCCTTGCTGATGGCTGCCTCATGACCCATATGATTCAAGAAAATTCTCTGGTGTTCAAGGCTCATGTCGAAGCTTGCATAAATGGTTGAAATTCTGTGTCAAGGTTTTGTAGCATTTATGTTCAATTGAGCATGGATACAAACAGCTTTAACTGAATGTCACCCTGAGCTGTGACTATTGGAAGATTTTGTTCCAAATAAACATATATTGCTCTCCTTGATCCCATGTGCTTGTCTCTTTGCAACTAATATTTGGATTGCTTCTATAATATCTTCGGGAAGTAAAACTGGAACAAACTTCCTTCCATTTCTATGTAGATAGGCCAAGATATTTCTCTGCATCGTCTTCAATTTTTAAAACTTGATCTGATGGAAGCCAAACACCATCTTCAGCATCTGCCCACTGTGAGAGAAGCATTTGAGATGGTTCTTCTCCACGTCTCCCATTTTATAATGTGAGCCGGCAAACCACCAGAGACTCAGTAAAGCATACTTGGAGATTTCGAAAGTGTCTTTTACAAGTTTGATTTGTTCAGATATAAATGTCTTCAGTTTCATTGATTCCTCCTCTTCAGGTAACTGTTCAGGTCGTCGGGCTTTATCAACTGAACTTGACATGAATTGATATCTTGCATTCGAGAACATTTCGTGTGAACGAAATGAATATGCCAATTGAAATTTCTTTGTTTCATCATATTTATCATTCTGCATTGTTTCTGTATAATATATATATATATATATATATATATATATATATATATATATATATATATATATATATATATATATATATATAGTATCTTTCAGAGATTTGATAGTTCTCTGGACGATAGCATTCAGCGTCAATTTTAGCCCATTCTTTTCTCTCCCATCTTCACTGGTTTCCACCATTCTTTCAATTGATTAACACTGATAAATGATCCCTTTGGAACATTTCTACTGTGGTCACAGTTTGTGATGATAATGACTTGAATGATAGAAATAATCTGAATAGATCCCTCATTTCTGACATGACAAACTTTCTTACCTCATCTTTTTTTCCCTTTTCATATCTTCGAAGGCAAAAGTGTCTATATCCAACTTGTTGGATGAAGAAATCTGTTCCACACAATTCGCCAGCCTCGTTAGTTCTAAACTCGTTCAGGATTTCTTCCACAAACTCTTTATCTTTGTGATACAGTGTGCAAGAAAAATGCTTTGGCTTCATAGCATCAGCAGTTAAATTTAGGCATGTTTGTTTATGTTTGTAAAATGATCAGTTTGACGACAAAAATCTTTTACATCCAGAACACATTCTTAAACCATCCTCATACTTGGATTTTCGTTCTCTCATGAACTGCATTTTATCAGTTTCATTCATTGATGATTTCGTCATGAATTTAATATTAAACTGATATATCCCTTCCATTAGCTTGTCCTCAAAAACAGATTTTGATGTTGTTTGGGCAGCAACATCGCATCCTTTACCTCTTCCTCAAATTTGTGTTCCCTGAGGATGTGTCCCTTTAGTTTTCCTTCATGAATTATTTGATGGCAATACATGCAATAACGACTAGGTTTCTGGAAAAGAAGTAAATATTTTACCTTATTTAGTCCATTTCTTCCTGAGCTGAGTTTTAACAAGAGTCTCAAGATTGATCGGAAGCTCAACTGGTAATAGTGTACATTTAAATCTTGTTGGAAGTAGGATAAGCTCTGATATTGTATCATGCAGCATAGTCATCCCATCCAGCAATTAAACAGTAAGTAGTTATTCAAATTTCAAAAGTACTATGAAGTCATACTGGACATAAAACTACAAAGTATTTTATTTGGAACAAACTAAATGTCATTTTGAAAGGCTGTGAAAACTACCCCAAAATAGCTCTGAAAGAAAGCATTCAATAAACATTTAAACTCAAGAGACTCAAACATTTTGTCTGAGTTTAAATTCCAACTCTACTTAAATCTAGGACTGGTAAGAATATACATGTCAAAATTTTGAAAAGTGACACGTACATAATTGAATAATATCTATTGACTTAACACCGAAGAGTTCATCTAAGTAAAGCCGTTAATTTTTCCGGTAAAATTGACCAGTTTTCGATAAGGTTTAACAAAATAGCAATATCTGCTACTGTAAAGCTGGCAAATGTAATTAAATGTCGATGCATTAAAAATACAACATGATTAACTAAAACGTTTGTAAATTACGCATAGTCTTTATTTACCAATATTACAGTTGCAGTCTCGTTTCAAACCCTATGCAGCTCAATGGTTTTTTGCTATCTCTAAACTTGACATAGTTCTTGGAAATTCTTTTCCATTTCACAAGACGACGGCGATCGCATCAAACGCCACGAGGCATACTAAAATTGACACGTGATGTCCTGTAATTGTCCTTTAAAGATTTTATTCACAAGAATCTGAATTCTCCCTTTTATTCTTATGTTAATTATTTACACTTTTCAAGACGCTTATATTCTCTTTTCTCGCTGTTGTAGGGTTTAACGCCATATTTCAGCTCAAGAAAAGCTATACATGTCGGCCATTATTAATGGTGGAGGAAGAACCCGGGAAAACCCCAAACAGAACCACCGATCCAGAAGAAGCTACTGGCAAGCTTTCTCAAATACCCACACTGGTCGAACATGAGACTCGAACCCACTCAGCCAGAGAGATGGTAGTGATCCATAACGGAGAGCGCTTTAGACTACTCGTGACCCCACCCCTTTTGTCGTAAACAAGCATCGCTTTCTGGACGCCATTTTTTCCCCCTGCTGGTCCTGGGTTGTAGAATTGACCCGACGTGCCTCGCCACGTGTTGTAAAAGGCGACTAAGTAGAGGCGACCTGTTTGTCGTGGGTTGCGACCCGTGTCGGAGGAGGAAAGGATCCTGGTAGTTGAGTGGAGGCTTTTCCGATGCAATACACTGCTTTGGCCTCTACTTCTCTTAGACGGGTGGTCGGGATGGGCCCGGTATCGACAAATCGGCTGGTCACGTCGAGCCCTAGGAGGTCTTTATTTACTTGCTCACCTTCTCTATCTTTCTTGTATCTTTCTTGATACCACCGTTGCCCCTTCATTCTGTCATTGTAACTTAACTTTCCCAAGTACTAGAAGACTTCCTAGAAGGCGGTGGCTTAACGGGTCAATCGGGAAGTAATTTTACCGACCCTTGAAGGAAACTTCACGGGTTAATTCTAGGTAATTTTATTACTGAGTATAGCATCTGTGTATCCTTGGTACGTGAAACATGACCCCTTGTTGGGCTCCAAGGTGGGCGGGGAGCATGGGTGCTGACTTTAATACAAAATCATTGAAAATTAAAAAAAAAATCAAAACAAACGAACGAAACCACTCTCCGACTCTGATGAACAATCATGTGGTGTGGAGTCATTCCCACACTTCTTGGTCATACAGTCAACATATGCTGAAAACCCAATTAGAACACTATCTCCTTTTGTAACTGAGAAATCTTTAATGGAGTTGATCGGCACAACAAAAAGTGTCAAAAAATTGAAATCGGGCTTCTCGTTCAATGTGAGCAAATGGGTCAATCGGAAAATCTCAAAAAGATAAAACATTCTTCGACATTCGCTCACACTTCCTTGAACTCGTCCAAAGGTGTGATGCGGTGTCGTGACTTGGCTGGAGTCGACGACACAGATATCATCGAGGGGATGAAACATGAAGGTGTCACTGCAGTGCGTAGAATACGTATTAAACGTAATAGCGCCCTGCAGGACACCAACACATTTGTACTCTCCTTTAATAAACTAAAAGCGCCCAAAGTGGTCAAGGTTGGGTTTTTTCAAGTAAAGGTTGAGATCTACATACCAAACCCCCTTCGATGCTATAGGTGTCAGAAATTCGGGCATCACGAGGACTTATGTTCCAGAGGCAAGATATGTGGCCGATGCGGAGACCACTCTCATCAGGAAGCTGATTATAGAGCAACTCCGCATTGTGTCAACTGTGGCAAAGAACATCATGCCAATTCTAAGGATTGTGATACTTGGAAACAGAAGGAAATTCAGAGGGTAAAGTTTACCTCTAACATTCCCTACCCAGAGGCCAGAAAACTGGTCCAGGCAAAATTATCCCTTCCTGGCCCATCCTTCACCACAGTCGTAAAACACAACCCAAAAATCATCATCATCTAATTATTCTGAAACCTTTTGAAGATTAAAATCTCAGAAAGAAAAGTCACGTTTGAAATTCACACCCAACTACTCTGAAAGCTATAACCAGCTGTTTTCTTTATTAGAGCTTAGGGAGGCATTAGACAACGCCTATGATATATCCGCTGGGCCTGACGAAGTACATTACCAGTTTTCAGAATCGTCTATGACATTACTTCTGAAAATCTTTAATGATTTATGGATTGCTGGTAATGTACCTAAGAGCTGGAAAGAAGCAACAGTAATACAAATTCCCAAACCAGGTAAAGATATTAAAGATCCTAACAGCTATCGACCCATTGCACTGATAAGCTATGTGTGCAAAACAATGGAACGAATGATTAATTCTCGGCTTGTATGGTACTTGGAAAGTAACAATTTAATATCATCTTTCCAAAGTGGGTTCCGTTCTGGTTGTAGTACCAACGATCACCTAGTTAGACTGGAAACATTTATTCGCAATATATTTATCAAGAAGGAACATTGAGTAGCAGTTATCTTTGATTTAGAAAAGGCCTATGCCACAACATGGAAGTACGGGATACTAAATGACCTGCACGATCTGGGTCATAAAGGCCGTCTGCCTTCTTTCATCTCCAATTTTCTCTCGGACAGAGAATTCAAAGTACGAGTGGGCTCTACCCTCAGTGATATGCACCAGCAAGAGATGGGTGTGCCCCAAAGCAGTATTTTATCTATGACGCTATTTAATATCAAAATCAATAGCATCACCAAGTGTTTAGCTCCCGGTGTGGATTGCTCATTATATGTAGACGATTTTTTTTTACTTGTTATCGATCAAAGAACATGCATACAATTGAAAAGCAACTCCGACAAAATATCAGTAAGATCCAAAATTGGGCCAGTAATAACGGTTTCAAATTTTCAAAATCTAAAACAGAATGCATGCATTTTTGTCAGTTGCGAAGACATCATGATGACCCTAAACTCACGCGGGATGGAACACTTATTCCAGTTGTTAAGAAAACGGACTTTTACTTTTATACCACACATCAAGAATTTAAAAGCTAAATGCTTGAAAGTTTGAAATTTACTTAAAGTGCGCACACTAACTGGGGTGCTGACAAAAACTTCCTCCTCAATTTTTATAGAACATTTAGCCGCACCATACTAGTCTATGGATGCGTTGTTTATGGTTCAGCTAGGAAGTCCTATTTGAAAATGCTTGACCCAATTCATCATCAGGAATAAGACTCGCTTTAGGAGCATTTAAGACATCTCCATGTGAAAGTCTTCTTGCGTAAGCGAATGAACCACCTTTATCGTATTGCAGAGAAGCTTTCTGCTCAATACGCTCTTAAGTTAAGATCAAACCCTCTGAACCCTGCTTTGTCGGCTGTTTTTCAACCTAAATACAAAACGTTATATGGAAATAAACCAAATGCCATACCTTCATTTGGCATTAAAACATCATCCAGCCTTGACAATATCAAAATTAATTTCTCTACAGTTCAGAACACGTTTGTCATTAAAACACCACCTTGGCTCCTTAAGCAACCCAAAGTGATTTTTACGTTACACGATGGGAATAAATCTAAGACAAACCATTCTATATTCCTGAACTCTTATCATGATCTTCTCAACGATTTTACAAATTACACTAAAATTTATATTGATGGATCAAAGGTTGATGAAAAGGTTGCTGCAGACTTTGTTAGTGGCAAACACATAACCAATCTGCTCTTGCCAAATGATGCGTCCATATTTTGAGCCGAAATCAGAGCAATAGACCTTGCTCTGAAATTTATCGAACAGAAATGCATTTTAAATAGCATTATCTTCTGTGACTCATTATCAGTGCTTCAGTCGCTACATAATATAAAACTGGATAATCCATTAACAGTCGATATTCTCTTCAAAACTCGGAGCTTAGTACCTTCTACAAGATAGTATACTGTTGGCTACCTAGCCATATTTGTATTAGAGGTAATGAAGAAGAACAATGGATTTTAAATTACCGTTTACTGATTTTAAACCTTGAATCAAAAAGTATCTACGTCAAAAGTGGCAGGTGTCTTGGGATGATGCAGTCAATAACAAACTTTATGCCATCAAACCAACCTGGGAGAATGGACTCCTTCCTACAGAACTATCCGTAGGAAAGAAGTTGTGATTGCAAGAATCAGAATCGGTCATTCGTACATAATCCACTTCCACATACTAAAAGGTGAAAATTCACCAGTGTGCGTCTCATGCAATGAACCATTCACTGTTAAGCACTTTATGACCGACCTGCAACCTACGCGTGATAATACTATAATGTACATGATATGAAGGAACTTTCTGATAGTATTTATATCACTTGTATTTTAGACTTCCTGAGGGAAGTGAATCTTTATTTTAAACTATAACCTGTACGCATTCCCCTAAATCATTTTTATTTAATGCAAGTTACGCCCCGCATTTACATCATCTTATCATCAACATACACCATTTACATCTCCCGTTGATTGGGAAGCTTCATTGTTTATTGCTACCAACAGCAGACACACTACATGAAGGAACTTTTTGATACAATACAAATCACTTGTACTTTAGATTTCCTAAAGGAAGTAAATCTCTATTTTAAACTATAACTTGTATGCCATCACCTAGAATATTTTTATCTAATGCAAATACCACCTCTTATTTACTACATCTTATCATCAACATACACCATTTACATCTCCCGTTGATTGGGAAGCTTCATATTTTCCTGTTACCAACATCTTACCATTTTATATTTAAATATTATGTTTTTCTATATCGCTTTTCGATGTTAAACCTTTCTTATTTTTAAACATCTAACCTATTGTATGTCGCTAAATAGCCTAAAAGTGATGTTACGCCGTTAAAATTCAAGCAAACAAACCATGAGCAGACCCATTTGCTTTTAACTATTTGGTTTCTCGATATAGCTGGTCGATATTAAACATTTTAGTATTTGTAACATGTATACATTTATTTTCTCTCAGACTGTTGCGAAGACATCACGATGAGCATAGACACACGATGGACGAAACACGTATTCCAGTTGTTGAGGAAGCAAAGTTTTTGGGTATTGTCTTCGACAGACAACTGACTTTTATTATACACATCAAGAATTTGAAAGCCAAGTGCATGTAATCATTAGATCTACTTATAGCAGTTGCTCACAGTTACTGGGGTCCTGATAAAAATATCCTCAATTTCTATCCGCTCCAAACTAGACTATGGATGCGTTGTTTATGGTTCATCTAGTAAGTCTTATTTGAAGATGCTTGACCCAATTCATCATCAGACAATAAGACTAGATCTGGTAGTATGTAAGACAGCTCCATGTGAAATCCTTCTGTACGAAAACTAACCAAATGTCTAATCTTCATTCATCATCAGAATATTATCCATCCTTGAAAGAAACAAAATTAAAATCTCTACAATACAGAAAACGTTTGTCTCTTAAACACCACCTTGGCTACTAAAAACAACCCAAAGTGCCTCTTACGTGATCATGGGAAAACAAATCTTAAACAAACCCTTCCATTTTCCAGAACGCGTATCATGAACACAGTACCGAATTTAGAAACTACACTAGAATTTATACTGACTGACCAAATGATGAGGGAAAGGCTTCTGCTATCTTTGTTAGTGCGAAACACTTAACAAAGCTTCGTTTTCCAAACATTTACATTTAAATTTGGTCAGCTTAAATCAGAGCAATATACCTTGTTCTGAAATGTATCGAAAAGAAACGTATTTTAAACATCATTATATTTTGTAACTCACTATCACTGCTTCAGTCACTACACAATAAACAACTGGAGAACCCATTATTAATTAATCTCCTCTTCAAAAATACTGAGTTGTATACCTCCCACATGTTGATTACCGTTAATCTCATATTGTTTACTTTTACCTTTTGCAAATGAATATAAACTTTTGGCATTCTCAGACAGAACATAACATGGTATGTCTTGAGGTGTTTTTTAAAAATTTTCTGACAAATAGACAATCAGTACAATATATCTCTACTCCGTCGGTTCATATGTAATAAGTTTTAAACATTAGAGCCATGCGATATTATGTCTGGCATTCACACAAGAGAGAATACAACCAACTGGATCATAACTTCAAATAAAAAGATTGAATCTTAATGTATCTGAATTTGTTAAGGGCATTTGACTTTACAGTGTGCTACATTACAAGTACGAATGTTTTATACCGCCTAACTGTAAGAATAAAGAACTATTTATGCTCTTCTTGTGCGACTGTTATTATAGAACTTACGCACCCTGGTTTCAGCCAAGGCATGATTGATTTAGTCTGCTTCTGTGTGTGATTGTGTATGACACAAAAGTTATTTTTGCAAAAGTGTCGGTCCAATTTAAATTCTAGCCATCGCCTGATTATCATCATAAAAATATTTGCAGTCATCGTCATCAACCTTGTTGTCGTTGCCATCTTTAACGTCGCCATCGTCATCACCAGATAACCTCAGCTTTTTTCAGACCGTACTCTACTGAAGCAAATCTCACCAAGTACATGGTACTTATAAATAATACGACACAAGTGAAAATCATCAGTGAGACGAGAAGAAAACAAGTTGACAATTAAGTGGGAAAATTAAACCCATGCTTGAGATAAAGGAATATGAAGCACATCATTGAGACATACCGATAAGACATAAGTAATACCTAAAATTAGTGAGTCAAACAAAAATGAGAATTATTGTATCAATAATAAACAACAAGTTCAGCTTCTGTTAGTGAATTATTTTATTGAATATATTTACACAGTGAAACACGGTACATGCTTTGCGATACATAACATACGTATCTCTTTCTCTCGCTCTCTCTCTTTCTCGCTACATGAAGATATGATTACAGAGCTATGCGGAAACATACATTACATTATTTAAAACAGATCAATTTTGAATTAACCGTACACGGAAAGATACAATAAATATTACAGATGTGGAAACCAGGAGTACATACAAAGTTAAACAGCAAATCAGGAATATAACTTATCATCGTGAGGAAATAATATAATTGCTATATAAGCTCTAAGATATATGCAAAAGGTATATATGTTAAAAAAGGCAAACAATATACTTTACAACATTTTACATACATTATATAATTACATATAATCAAAAAGTCACCAAGCGATGACGCTAAATATCCTTTGCTTTAATCCATTTCATATTTTTCAGATATAGGATATTTTAAAAACAAGGTTTGTAGTATGGTAGGTTAGACATGTGAAATAATTAAACCGGATCATTGAAAGTTTAGAACGGATAGTAACTCTAATGTTAATTATAAAAGCATTTCAATAAGTAAACATGTTGAATAATTTAAAAAGTTCTATTATACGTGACAACGATAATAAATCTCAACACTTTTGATCAACATCTGACAATTAATATACATTTGATACTAAGTTACTTACAGATGATGGCATCTTGTAGTCATGCACAAAACGTGTTTTACAGAGACGATATGACCAAAAGATAATCATGATAACTAATTTTAATTATGATAAATATCTATTCAGCCAGTCATTGGAACAGAGTGCAACTTAACACAATGTAGAACTCATCTTATAACGGTTTAAAACATTTTATTGGATCTGATGTATCATCTTTTATTTAAGTGATGTAGAGTTGTTTTGTTCTGAGAGGTTTGTTGTCCTTGATGGCGTTGTGTAGTCATCCTCAAAGATTGCTGTAAATATCTAATCCACCTGTCAACATACAAAAGTTAACAGCTATAAAAAATTATGAAAGATTGTATTTGTTCGACACACACACACACACACACACGCACACACACACACACACACACACACACACACACACACACATATATATATATATATATATATATATATATATATATACATGCATATCACGTTAAACAGCAACTGATACTTATAATTGTGTATACGCTCTTATGAGATTAGTACAGAGAGAGAGAGAGAGAGAGAGAGAGAGAGAGAGAGAGAGAGAGAGAGAGAGAGAGAGAGAGAGAGAGAGAGAGAGAGAGAGTTTATCTTACATATCAGATTCGGTTGGGATGTTGTTCCACCGTTGGCCTTTTAATACGATACTGAAAGAAATGGTAACGATCATGGTAATTGTGTATATCTTTCAATCGTACCAAATACTTTTACAATAAAGATAACGGTTATTTTGTTTGTCCTACTATATAATACAAAATACTATCATACATGTGATGAAGTACATTACCAGTTCTTGAAACACCTCCCAGAATCATCTTCTGAACACATTTAATCATTTATGAATTTCTAGTAATGTACCTAAGTGCTGGGAAGAAGCAACAGTAATACGAATTCCCAGATCTGGTAAAGATAGCGAGGATCCTAACAGCTATCGGCTCATTTCACTGACAAGATATGTGTGCAAAACAATGGAACGAACGATTGATTCTCGGCTGGAAAGTAACAATTTAATATCTCCTTTCCAAAGTGGCTTCCATCCTGGTCTTAGTACAGGCGAACGTCTGGTTGGACTGGAGGCATTTGTTCCCGGTGCTTTTGTCTGGAGGGGACATTTAGTAGCAGTCTTCTTTGACTTGAAAAAAGCATATGACACAACATGGATGTACATGATACTGTAATAAATTTGGAGTTGCTAGTCCGAATAAATTTGGAGTTGCTAGCCCGAAATAGTTAGCCAGTTGGTAGGAGCAAACATCACAGAGAGGAGTGTTAGTGAATTTGAACCATGCTGGGTTCGTTAGTAGTGATTTTAGGCACAAGCCGAATGACTGTCCCTTTCAGTAACATAGTCCATATTAAAATTCCGTGGTGTATACAAGTATTGTGATTGAAAAGGCAGCATTAATGGTTGGAAATCAGTAAATTATAGAATGGAATCAATAAGTTGGAACTTGGTAGGTGCCGTTTATGTGGCCATAGTGGAAAATGGGCGTATGTATATGAGCGTGATACGCCGGAAATTCTGTGGATTGACTGGCCTAGGGTCGCGCAGGTAAATAATTCCCAGTTATTAAGGGAATACTGGTGTAATTTCTATGGCATGACAAGATATCGGTACGGAAAACGGATGATAATGAAGAAAAACCATGCAAAGGTGCAGTTAATGGACGTTTGGGCAAGTTGTCTCCTCTGGGTCGCCAATTGATTAGAGCAAAGATTATTAGTTATAGCAGACACGTCTCTCTTTCCATTTTACAACTCAAGTTGTATGGAAGTCTTTGGAAATTTGGGGAAAACTTATGACTTCCAGCGAGACTCGCGCCAGGGTTTTGACACCGCTCGGTCAAGTGAATACCCCTGTGCGTGTAACAATACTAAATGAACTTTATGATCTGGGTCTAACAGGCCGTCTGTCCTCTTTCATATACTAATTTAACATAGAATTCAAAGTACGAATGGGTTCTAACCAGATATGCATGATCAAGATATGGGTGTGCCCGAGGGCTGTATTTTATCTGTGACGCTAATTAGCACAAAAAGGAATAGCATCACCAAGTGTTTGGTTTCTGATGTTGACTTCTCACTTTACGTTGATGATTTCCTAATATGTTATCGACCAAAGTTCATGCATACAATTGAAAGACAAATGCAACAAAATATCAACAAGATTTAAAATTGGACCAGTACTATCGGTTTCGAAATTTTCAAAATCGAAAACAGTATGCATGCATTTCTGTCAGTAGCTAAACATCACGATGACCCTAAATTTACGCTGAACGGAACAGCTATTCCAGTTTTGGAGGAAACACAGTTTTTGGGTATTATCTTCAACAATCAACTGACTATTGTTCTACACGTCAGGAATTTTAACGCATTTTGTTTGAATCCTCTAGATCTAGTTTGAGTAGTTGCGCACACTGACTGGGATACTAAGAAAAAGGTCATCCTCAATTTGTATAGAATATTCATCAGCTCCAAACTAGGGTATTGTTGCGTTGTTTATGGTTCAGCTAGGAAGTCATATTTAAAAATGGTTGGCCCAATTCATGATCAGGGAATAAAACTCGCTCTGGAAGAATTTAAGACATCTTGTGAAAGTCTCATCGCAGAAAAATGCTTTCTGTTCAGTACGCTCTCAAATTAGGATTAAATTCCCTGAGCCCTGCATCTTCGGCTGTTTTTCAATCAAAATGCAAAACTATACGAGAAAGAACCAAATGCCATACCTTCATGTGGCATCAGAGGAGCACCAAAATATCATGCAGCCTTGATAGTATCCAAATTTATCTCTCTACTGTTCAGAAAACATATGTATCGGAAACACCACCTTGGCTTCTTAAACAAACCAAAGTGCCTTTTATGTTACACGATCGATAAAAAAGCTAATACAAACCCTTTCATCGTCCAGAACTCTTATCATGAACTACTCACCGCATTTAGAAACTACACTAGAATTTATACTGATAGATGAAAGGATCTGGAAAAGGCTTTTGTAGCCTTCGGTTGTGGCAGACACAAAACAAGTCCGTTTGCCAAATGATGCGTCGATTATTTCTCCCGAAATCAGAATAGATCTTGGTAAACCTTTGAGAATGGACTCCTTCCTACAGAACTATCAGTATGGAGGAGGTAGTCATTGCAAGAATCAGAATTGGTCATATATACTCCACATACTAAAAGGTGAAGATCCACCCGAGTGCTTTACTTGCAATGCACCATCCACTGTTAAAAAAAACTTTATGACAGAGTGTTCCGACCTTCAACCTACGCGTGATGCGTATTATAATGTACATAACATGACGGAACATTTTGATGCTGTACATGTCACTTGTATATTTTCTGAAGGAAGTAAATCTTTATTTTATACTATAACTTGTATGCCCTCACCTGGAGCATTTTGATATAATGTAGATACCGCCCCTTATTTTGAACATTTTTTCATCTGTACTCTTTAACATACACCATTTATTTCTCCAGTTGGTTGAGAACCTTCATATTTTACTGTTACTAACATCTTACCATTTTTACGTTGAACAATTTGGTTTTTTATATCGATGGTCAATATTAAACCTTTAAGTATTTTTAAAATGTATACAGATAATCTATTGTATGGCGCAAAATAGGATAACAGTGTGATGTGCAATTAAAATTAATCAATCAATCATAGCGTGTGTTTTAATTACATTTAGCATCAACCAGCTTTATACGAAAATTAATTTTTTTATTATCTTCCAGATATTAATAATTAGCAAATGAAAACAAAGACAAAAACTCAAAATGCGAACAAAGAGCGGATACAACTTATTCCTATGCAATGCTAACGTACCTTTTCGTTTGGGAAAAGTCCCACTGCACTTATTTGCCAAGGGATGCCAGTACTCTTGTCATCACTGCCATCTTCTGTGATATATATATATATATATATATATATATATATATATATATATATATATATATATATATATATATATATATATATATATATAAAATTAACATTGGTTCATTGAAATGTTTCTATTTAACATCTAAATGATGAACCTTAATGGATATATTGCCAAAAGAAATGATATATCGACGTTGTGGAACTGAAGCATATATTGCCTTGAACAATGAAAACGTCTAAGTGATGAACCTAACTGGGATTTTTCCTACGCGAATGAACGTAAATACATACAAAAGTGATTCAAATGGAACTATTGAATATTTCTAAATATTTACACGCAAATAAAAAAAAACCGACTAAGTTATTTCGACTTGTTGAAAATGATTTCTGCCAATTAAAAGAAAATAAGTATGTCGACAATTAAATAAGAGGAATTAAAAATTATGTATCATTTAAATCCGAATCCACATATTGTGGCATTTTAAATTATTTGAGTGTCTGACACCTTGTATCCATACAATGCAGACGTTCATACATACATACATACATACATACATACATACATACATACATACATACATACATACATACATACATACATACATACATACATACATACATACAATACTGGAGGTCGTGACTTCGATTCCTGGCCGAGTCATAAGAAAGAGTTATACAAAATGGTACATCTGCTTCACTTGACGATCAGCGTTAAATGATTAGTTTTTGGACAGGTCGTCCTGGTATCAGGATGATGGTAGCAGGTGGGACATCATGCTACATGCCAGCGGCATGATGCCCCAGTGATAGACATGACAATAAATTACCACAGTGCATATATCGTAGCGATACGACTGAAAAAGTGTTTAAGGTACTTGCAAAAATAGAAAATCACACCCTCATACAAACATCCATATATAGAGCATGCCCTTGGATCAAGTACTACATGAATAAAGAATCCGAGAGAGGAATACCACATAAAGCATAGTTGCCTGATGAAGTCGACCCAGTTTGAGCATTTGTCTTCTCTGTACTAATTGTATCCAATCTGTTTACAGCTGGTTCTGTAGTAGACGTTCTCTCATTCAAATTCCTTCAATTAAAAAGATAAGAAAAACAACCCAACAACAACATAATATTATAAAGCAACGTTGTAAGATAACAAATTTACATCCTCTAGCCATGGAAACTAATCTACAACTAAAAAAAAATATTCAGGCAGAAGCCATGTGACGCTTGGTATGTATATATGAAACAATAAGTCGCTTTGATATCTCGTAAATTAAACGTCATTCAGAATTAATAGAAAGTTACAAAGGACAAAATGCACAAATCATTTTTATCAAGCGTCTTTGTTTGAAACTTTAAAATAGATGTTAGAAACACGCACAGTCACTCACGATCATATTTTTTATAATATTAATTTATATTTACTTTCCCGCCAATCAGTCAAATAAATTTGTATTCAACTCAGCTACATATCCTTCTCTCTATTTTCTCTTAAACATGCATGGATATACTCCTTTTAAAGAAACATCTATTAGATGGGTATCATACCGTTATTTTGTCAAACGTGTAGTCAGAAAAACAATAATTCTTTAATGGGAATACCATGTACTTAGCTAAACATATATTGTGGGAAACATATTAATGTGAGAATAATGACCTGGGCTATTTAAACGTTCATTCAAGGAAAATCTTAGCAGCAGTATCATTAACTCAGCTTATCTTCTATTCTGGGAAACAAATATTGATCAGAGTTTCATACCCTTGTTCATGAAACGTCTATGGAACGAAAGAAATACTAGTGGAGCAATACACACTTAGGTAAACGAGTATTCAACGAAACAAATCATAGTATTATGATTTTACTACGCTACCCTTGGTTTACTAAATGTCTATTCAACGAAACAAATATTTGTGAAAATAGCATATCCTTTGTTCCCAAAACATCTATACAACTTTTTAGTGGGGTATCGTACACTTACGTAGCAAATTATATGTTCAAGGAAACAAATGATTCGCAAAGGGTCTCTATAAACAAACAATTAGAGGGACCATCACGCCTTCAATAAGCTAATCGTCAATTCAACGAAACAAATATTAGCGGGAGTATCGTATATTTCGTTCGGTACAACTCTATTCAACATAATAATCTGTTTGTCATACATTAAATTAGCAGAATGTCTTTTTTAGGACATATATTAGTTGGAGTATCAAATAATTTCTTCGCTAACACGTTAATGTTAAGAAATAATTCTAGTAGGATAAGTTTCCTGTATTTCGCAATGTATGAATTAATATTTAGAAGTAGCGAGACAGATTATTTTATAAATAGAAACTAAAAAGACTCGATATATAAATTAGTAGACGATATAGAGCAGACTTTCCACTGGTTTAGAAATTAATGTCCGCTCGTGAAGATTAATAGAAGGGTGAATAGTAAATGTCATATTTCGAGTCTTAATCGATGCCTTTAAACGTCACAGCCATGAAATATTCTGTTTGATGTGGATTTATCTGTATGTTTTCCTGTCCCACTTTCCATGCAATAATATCCAAACTAATGCAAACAAATAAATCCTGAAAGAAGTAAATTTTTATTTCAAACTAGAACTTGTATGCCATCACCTAGAATATTTTTATCTAATGCAAATACGGTCTCTTAGTTTCAACATCTTTTCATCAATATATACCATTTATATCTCCCGTTGATTGGAAAGCTTCATATTTTTACTGTTATCAACATCTTACCATTTGACTTTGAAATATTTGGTTTTCTATATCGCTGGTCGATATTAAACCTTTTAGTATTTTTAAACATATATAAGTAGAACCTATTGTATGGCGCTAAATAGCTTAAGGGTGCTGGTGTGCCGTTAAAATTAAATCTAAGACTAATTAGGAATATAAAAATTTCGGTCTACTCATACCCGCTGGCGTTATCTTGAGCTCTGCGATTAGTCCTGGCTCGTCTCTTCATGGCGCAAATAAACACAATAATTGCCCCAATCAACAATATAGCAATAGGAATGCCAGCCGCCAGCGCCGTCGTAAGGTAATAAACATCTAAAAGGCAATGAATATATATATATATATATATATATATATATATATATATATATATGCATGCGCCTGTATGTATACCATATTAAAATAAAACATGAGTTTCCTATTGATGAAATATATTGTACAAGATACATTTTGGAATACTTACATTTTCAGTTTAGTTAATATTGAAACAAACTTCACGAAGAAGTGGCTTGACTAAGCGATTTAAGTTTTCACATCCCTTGTTACTATACGTTACTAAATTTGGAGATATATGTTCAGTCTTGTGTCAAATTGTTTCTTTGCTCTTTGGTGAGCACACATTAGATGATTCTCTTAATTCCAAGTCTCCGATAGAGAAACTTAAAAAATTGCTACTATTATAATTTTAATTAGCAACAACAAAAAATTAATCAGGGTGAAAAAATACTTTATTTGCACAATACATGCTGGTTATGAGAAAGCTCTTCAATCATTCCTCTAACTGTTTGCTTGGAAATGAAAGCAGGTAGATCGGAATAACGTGGACTGATAATGGTAAAGGGCATTGATGGTCGGATTCATCAGGAAAATTTTCATACAAAATCATACTTGTCAACGTAGTGATAATTGATAAGGTTAGTCTATGACACTGTCCAAGTCTTTGTGGAAAGATTGTATTGTTACATTATTTTACATTTGATAGGTAAATTTGTGTAATGAGCAATGTTGTTTCCTTCTCACCAAGCACATACCAACTTTTAGCGTTATTAAGATATGGAGGCAGAAACACAAGATTAATAATTATGCAAAATTAATTTAAATCTAGTTTTGTATACTTACCTATTTCAGTTTGTCTGCAACAAAGATCAGCGTTAAATTATTTAGTTCATTTCTAAATGAAAAGTTACTTATGGTAACAACTTTATAAACAATCATGTGTTGATTAATGAGTTACTAAACTAAACAAACACTAAATAATATTTGCAAGTCGAATACATGTAACCGTCCGTTACATAATAAATATTGTAAGAAAATATCGAAACAAATGTTTCTATACTTGCATACATGGTATGTTAAATTTTAAAATTTAAGTAAATACTTTTAATAAAACCTCGCAAATATCTTATGTGCATGTTTGCAGGAAACAAATGCATATGTATCGGCAAAAGAGTACCCCCTGGTTTACTGTTAAGAAATATTTAATCATTACAAAATGGTGAGTTCTAAGATTGGGATCATCAAGTAGCTTTAAGCTTCTAACGACGCATACGTTCCACAGTTTGAAATAATTACTTTTTTCTTATTATATATGTCCTTACCAGTCTAGCATATATATTTAAGATGTCATGGGTCTACGTTGGAATACAGTGACATGGTAAAAACTCCTCCTGAACATAATTTGAACAACAAATATAAGAAATTTTGTGTATTCGATGCAGTATAAATTGTCTTGTTTATTGGATTTTTTTCCAAAGACCGGCACAATCGCTCCGTATAAGTTCGTTTCAAGAACTATTTCAATGTCTTTTAATGAACACGGGTAACTCATTGAAACGCTAATACTAAGATTAAAAAGAATACGGCTGTAACATATGCTTGTAAGCAATCATTTAATTTATCTTGCAGGCTAAGACGATCGTACATATTTACCTGCATGATGGTAATCCATATGTAACTTTGCACATATAACCATTGTTACATGTCGCAAAAGTAAGTTGATATAGCTTACAAAGCTCCTCTTCAGAGGGTTTCGACGAAACTTTAAAGATAAAAACAAACAAATAGAAAATCAAAATTTAAACATATATGTTTATATATAAATATAGCATGTGTATAAATGTAAAATATCATGCATAACTCCTCACTGGATGTTCTCCAGGGAACTTAGAGCAAACAAGGACAAGTTCAACACCTATTTATAAGAATTGATATACCTATATAAATATAAAATTCGTCATTATTAAAAATATGCTATAATAAAACAACCATACTCCATACATCTGAATTAAAGATATCCAAAAAACCATAATTGATACTATAATTTTGTTTTAAAATGTAAAAATACGTTTAAAACGGATATGCAGTACATTCAAATTATACTGAGAAAAACATTGTATGATCATCGTCGGATTACAATACTAGGATTTAAACCCCTTTTGTTAGTAGAGCACACAGTCGGGATATCGTAAAAAAATGAGGAATATTTTGTAGAGAGTGTGAAGCGCACTGGAAATAAAACAATTATTTTTAAGGTCATATTCAAAAACATTTAAACATTTAAACTTTAAAGAACATATTGTGTGTATGCCGCTGAAGTTACACGATTGCTGCTATGACTGGTTGATAAGGAAAAAGATGATGTGTGTATCGTTCTGTGTGCTGGCATGAATATATCCAAAACAGTGTGGGTGGTAATCAAGGAAATGCATGGTGCTGAAAACTATCATGAATAAATCCGAAACATCTTGGGTGGTAATCGAAGGGATTGCATCGTGCTGAACTAAAATGAATATATCCATACTCGTTTGAGCTCTAATCGAAGGGGATGCGTGGTGCGGAACTATGAGTATATCCATGACTGTTTAGGAGCAAAAAGAAAAAAGTATATGTAGCTGAGTTGAAAACAAATGTTCCTGACTTTTACGAGGGAAAGTAAGTATAGATTTATATCATCGATGGCGAAAGCATCAAGTGAAAATAAAATATACCAATGTCAGAAACGTTTGTGTTGCAGATGTGGTTTATTTATAGAACGTATAAAGATTTTACATTCTTAAATTAAGAGACTCGAAATTCAGCGGTAGTGTTAAAAACATAAATTCAGCTAATATACGTTTTTGAATCTAAATCAGGTATAATTGCAGTTTATTAGGGATTTCATCAAAGAAAGTCTATATTATCCTGCACATGTTAAAGTGTTATTGTGAGAAGAGACTGGATAATATGGACGGGATTTGGAAGGAGTTGCCTGTACTGGACTGTAAAATTACAAAATTTGCACGTCTAAGAGTCATGGTAATTATTTCGCCGTTTGTTTTTTCTTCTTCCATTTAACTGTTTAATCTCTGCTATTGAACATTTATACTATCATTGTTTTCTCATGATGTTCTCACTTCTTGTAAGTTTTCTTTATTCATTGGCCAAGCTAGTGTTTGTGTATCGAAGTGTAATATTCTACAAAGCTCGAATACTTAGCCATACCCTTTCTTCCTGCAACTCTAACGTCTAGTATTCCAGTCGATTTGTTTTCAAACATAACTGAAGCACCTGCCAGTTCCACATTTGTCAACGTTAAATTGGCTGCAACGTCTGGTGTATTGAAGATGTAAATGTTGTAGTCAATGATCAAACTTCCAGACCTGCAAGCAAACAAATTATACCATTTCACGATGAATAAAACACTGCGGTAATTTTCTTGAATTTATAGAAGAAGGGGAAAATGCGATGTTGCTTTAGATGACTCAGACACAAGGGGGATAGAAAAAGCGAGGAAACCTATTTGTACTGGATGACAAGAAGGAAAAATATACATTTATTATAACTTAGTAAACAAAATAGTAAAAGTGACGAGTATTATATTAAATATTGTGGCACTTTCTTTATACGATGCAGAAGACAATAAACACAAAAAATAACCAGAAGAAGATGGAGAAAGTCATATATACCAAACACGTAATGTTAACATGTTGTCATGTTCCTGTACATCAATAATAGTCGGCAGTTAACAATGGGTCATTATGAGGATAATATAGCAAATCATGTAAATCTTGAATTAGATTTGTAGATCAAAGTTACATCGATATATATATATATATATATATATATATATATATATATATATATATATATATATATATATATATATATATATATATATCCAACACTAAACACCTTCAGGAATAATAATATTATGTTTGACATTTACATACAATATATTTAGGTCATTCGTATTTAGTTGCGGTAAAATCTGCAATTTAAATTAAGATTACGGTCTTAATATGTTGCACATCATAACATAGTAAAGTGGTTATCGTAATAGCCAAATCATCCTAAACGATTCAGTTTAACTTGGTTAATTGTTAGACACACCTATGTTGGTGAGTCCTCGGTACCAATGAGTGGTTTATATCAAAGAAAGTAGGTGCCTAGATGACCTTTGTAACAAAGCTTATTTCGTTTGGAATTAATTTGACGTTTACAATACTTGATGATTACCCAAGATAATATTTTGTTTTCTTAGTTTGCCGATAGGTTCTGGCCTGCAATCTAATAGTGTTCTCAACTATTATTTTTTTTCTATTGTTTTGACTGGATAAGCAGCTTAAAATATTATTGTCATAATACATTTAGACTCAATGCTCAGCAGTTCCGATTAAAGGGTTGAATACATACGCCAGTGATATGATTTCAATCCTTTTGAGCTTATCCATCAGTCTTTGGCGATAAAATTCTACAAGCTGGAAAGAAAAAGAAACAATTCACATAAGGAGTTTGCATATGTATATGCCAGTGATAAAAATTACCATTTGTTTGAGATTATAATCTATTCATTACAGCTTGAAAATACATCTCTGCACATATGGTAGGTTACAAAATGTTATGTATATTTTGTGTTATTACCTGTAATTAAATTAAAATAAGTAATGTAATTACATGTCCAATCTCACTTGTAATCAGTGTTTGTATAAGACAATTCCATAACAAACTTATCACAGCGAGCACGCATTTTATTCCATTCATTTTCCAATTGAGTGTCTATTTGGTAACTTTTCAAGAATTCGTGGATAACTTTTACTTCTATGTCTGAATTTGTTGCCATTTCATACCCAGTAAGGGTATATTAGAATATAGGGTGGACTCTGAATAAAAACGTTAACAGGATCAAAATATTCGGGTTGTTGTCATGCGCAGTAATGGTTAGCATAGTTACAGTATGTGATCTGAATAATGTTTTGGGCCTATTATTCAATTTATCTTCTAGGTATGAATCCCTGGTACACTGGCAGTGGCATACCTAGAAATTTTATGCATGCTAGTGAGTATTGATCTCAATAGCATCGATGAGCTGTCAAAAGAGCCACAAGTTTATTTCCTCACACCGTTACCTTGTTCGAAGTCCAATCTGAACTGTGTTGACCATTTACAGGCTATAAGACAAACTGAACTCACATGCACACACAAAAATACACCAGAACTTGTTTAATTATATGAATAACTACCTTTATTTTATTCTTGTTTCTATTGTTGAAAGGATCAAGAATGGCCTAATATTGCATAAATATGCATTTGCGTTTGGACAGCATTAATTAATTATTGGTTTTCCTCTACAGTATTCGGAGATCACGTTTTTATAACTTCTGGAATGCTAATGCTTGCCTAGGGATCTCCTACAATAGCTAAATAACTAGACAATGGATATTCTAAAATGAATAATGAATTACATAAACTGAAATTTGGTTTGCTAAATAGAGTTTATTAAATACAATGTGGGTCAGAAGAGAGACCCATCTTAAGTGCTCATAAATTAGAAAGAAAACTTAATTTTCATTTGAAACTGTACAATGTATACAGATTTACATAAAAATGTATACATTCCATGTTTCTTTTGTTGATCAGTAAAATTCCTTTCATTTTTTTCTCGATTAATATATAACTTTCCTATTCATGAGAAATTCACAATGATTGCTTACCGCAACTTTGGCTGCATTTGAAAAGTACTCATACGTTGCCGTGACATTCAGATTCACACCGTTTTCTAAAGCTACATCCAGCTTTACAGACATCACAACAACGGTCTCGCCAACTTTTGTAAAGAATTTCAAGAGATTATTAATAAATGTAATGTGAATATGTTTTCATTTAATAATTGCGTCTTTAATACAATGGAAATATTACTTATTTGTGATATAAACTTTAAATTGGTATTTGAAATATTTAATGTCACTGGATATGCTATTGATCTAAATTTGAATCCCTGTTCTATATCATATATATTGTAAAATAGCCTGAATAGATTAGAAATGTTGTTAGGCTATAATACCCAGAACTGTTGGTAGTAGTTAAGTTTAATATTGACATTATGCTTCTCACTTATGTGTAACCACGTGTAAATAATGTAGATATAATAACGTTTACATTAAAACTTTCAGTTCAAGTTTGAGACTTTAACAACAAAATGCTAAAATAAAAGAGAGCAATGTGGTATATCAATAATAAATATGCAACCTTTCTTGATTTAGTATCATTTCCAAGCTCAGTTGATAAGTAAATTAAATCCAAATTATTCCAGCCACAGTATATTAAACAGTTGAAAACATCGTTCGAGTTTAGCTTTACGTTCCGTAACATTGTTATCGTTTTCATAAGTGCCCAACACGAACAAGTAAATACTGAATAAAAATATTTCACTTTAAGATTCATATGCCAAAGTAGATGTCAGTTATTATTTTCCTATAATGATACTAAGATGGAACCGAAATGAAATTCAATTACTTGATTATCAATTTATCATACGTCAGTCATGATTCCATCTGTTTGTGATACCTTGCAAAACATTAAAATATTAACGTTAACTGTGTACTAAAAGGGTAGCATGTATTAGGTGTTTACATTTGCTTGAAACAAAGTTTTAGAAAATGAAATATTTCCATGTACTGGAAGATGAAGGGATATAAAACTTTGTTTACTCAAATTGAGACCATATTTAGTTTTAACGAACACAAATTATACATACCTTGAGGTGCTGGTGTAGTTGAAGAAGGTACATCTATGAAATAATGTTACAAACTTTCAGATGATAATTTGCATTTAAAAAAGTTCCGATAAGCTGTACAATGTTTTTGTTTTTAAAATAATAATGGTTTTTGTTAAAAGGTACATAAACGTGTTTTTTCGT
Source organism: Unio pictorum (assembly GCA_030141615.1). Taxonomy (NCBI): domain Eukaryota; kingdom Metazoa; phylum Mollusca; class Bivalvia; order Unionida; family Unionidae; genus Unio; species Unio pictorum. Next base: position 1,455,946 of record JARLTB010000257.1, on the reverse strand, counting down.
GTTAAATGTATTCTCTAAAATTAAATACAATGAAATTAAATATCAAGCTCGTAGTGACTATTAAAGCAATATGTTAATGATTATTGTTGTAATAATTGATAGCGTGTGCAAGCCAGCAAGGATCTTTCACAGAATGAACAACTTAAATAATAGTAAACGGTTAATGTTGTATAATGTAAGAAATATTCATCGTTATGACTCCATTGTGACAAAAACAATTGATCTTTTGGAAAATAGCCGTACGACTTTAATTAAAAAAAAAACAACTTTTTATTTGCGGCATCGGAAGGAAAGTAACTTTTGTTTTCTACAATGGGATTAAATTTCAACAATTGAAATAGAGAATTATAAATTTAAATGAAAAACGAACATTCCATGATATATGAGATGTTTAACAAAAAGTAAATATATCAGACAAATATGTTAGTTACTAAAGGTGTTCAAATTATGTACATTGTAATTAGGATATAGTTCAGCAAATAAATAATTACAATAAATTTATGTTGTTCAGAATCAACCAGAAAAATTGATGACCCTCATATAATTTGAATGTCTGTGATTCATCATACCTGGAATACATTGGTTTCTCTGTCGTATATAACCCCTGAGGCATGAACATTCATATCCTCCAATCGTATTATGGCAACCCGAATTAGGCATTCCTATACATATCTGTGGGTTGCGCGTGCACTCGTCAATATCACGATCACATCTACCCTCCCATCCAGTTTTGCAGATGCATGTTCCATTAACATGATCGCATGTCTGAGTCTCATTAACTGCGTTGTTATGGACACACTGACACACCTCTGAGCACCCAGCTGCATATCTGTTATTACCACACGCTGAAATTGATTAGTAGCTTTGACTAACATGATCATGCATAGGTGTTGATAGTGCCGTTCATACTTTTTTTGTAACTCCAGCCTGGACAATATACACCAACCCGGAATTGACATTTTAAACACTCATAGTATTTCTTTGTCTTAGATAATAATTTCGCAGAATATATAGAGCAAATATGTGAGAAATTTATTCCATTCTTTCAGTGTATCAGTAAGCTTAAAGAACAATTCAATAATTCCATGGCTTGAAGCATCTATGATTGATAGATTTGTCTGCCATGACGCGAGCAAAAGGTAGATGATATGAAATCGGATGCATATGTGAGTTTCAATATAATTTTACAATAATGTAAAATGACATTAGGTATAGCTTTACATTACCATGTCAGATACTTTCCATTTTAGTAATGCTCACATAACGAGAGTTCAAACTGCATTATGTTTAAATTAACCTCTGGCGTAATGTCAAAAATATTTAAATGGACTGGAATGCACTTCTTGATTAAAAGAATGTTTCAACTTTTTATAATTTTTGAACATATACCCCGATGAATATATATATATATATATATATATATATATATATATATATATATATATATATATATATATATATATATATATATATATATATATATATATATATATATATTACAGTTTCTTACCAACACATGTAACATTATTTTCAAGCAAGCGATATCCATTCCAGCATGCACAAGTGTACCCTCCTATTTTTTCTATGCATTGTTGGTTACATCGTGCATTAACATTGCAGTCTGTGATGTCTGTTTGAATATAAATATATGAAATAAATAAAGTGAAAACTTAGAACATGCAATAAATTCCTTGTACATTATACTGATATTGAAAACGTATACGAGATATGATCTTTGATGCAAACATTATTAAAATATAACATGTGAAGTGCAAACTATCCTATAACAATATAGTTGTGTTTTCTATTTCACTTGTTTGAAATGCTGTTCGTAAAGCACTCATCTCTGTATGTAATAGATATTATGGTTTTGTCCGACGAATGTTCAGTTTATGTTTGTGACACTGAAGACTTTTAGAGTTTCTCTGAAGTGTGAGGAAATGACTTACTCGCTGAAGTATTTCTGTTAGGAGTAGGAAGGGTTCCGATGACTATATGGGATGCTTTCACTTTAGTTCAATCAAAGAGGCCCCATGGACATTATGTAAAGATTCATTATGTAGAACGCATGAAATGCGATTGTTTCAATACAAAGAATTATTCAAAACTCTCACTCTGTAGTTTCTCTTTTCAGCAAAATGAAAAATGATGCTAGTATTCTTTAGAAACCACCAAACATATTCATATTTGAATACTAGTGTTCTAGAACAAGAACATCAATGACTAAGAATTTCCAGATTATCAGATACATTTTTACACAGTACATTGACACAATGAATATTATCATTTCTAGTCTTACCTATACAGTCCTTTTGTTCACTGTTCCACTCAAAGCCCTTGCTACAATTACACACGGCATTGCCTCTGCTGATGGCACACTGTGCCCTTTTGGATGCACAAAACTCTGTTTCGTTTCTAGGGCACGCTGTTATTGCTGTCAATAATAATAATAATAATAATAATAATAATAATAATAATAATAATAATAATAATGGCAATAAGGAAATGTGAGGCACGTTACTGCTACAAGGTGGTGAGTAATAGGTACGTTTTACAAATGTAAAGATTTATCGATTCAAAAGAGATTAAGTCCAGTTAAACAAATGTTATCATGGATCGATGATCACATCTTGTCAAGCAGAAAATATAGCGTAAGTTAAATGGAATATAAAATACAAAGCGGATAACATTAATTCGGAATAAGGCTACGTATCAAATGTTAAGCAGAAAGAGTCATGAGAAAAGGAAAAACATACACGCGAGATGTGATAAGGGAATTCCACAATTTATGAATGCAAAGAAATGTGCATATTTATATTATTAATATACAATAACGAATTTATGTTACACATTGATAAACATGAGCATGACCTGGGATATTACTTCAAAAGTATATTCGTATTCTCAAATGTTCTGTCTTACGTTTGCATTTGGTTGTGTTGTCCACGTCGACCTTAAACCCAGTGTAGCATAAGCAACGATAACTTCCTTGCAGATTATCGCAGATATGCTGGCAATTATTAGAGGGTTCACATTCATTGACATCTGTAATACAATATCCTTAATATATTACTTTCTAGTGAAGTTGTTTCAATGTTCGTTCGATTAAAATAAAATATTAGCGATTTAGCATGTGGACCAATCAGAATTGTTATATCTGAGACCCACTTTCATAAGTAATGGTAGAACTATTGTTAAATCACATGATCCATTGTAAAAGTTTAGTCATGTGTAATATTTAGGAACAACCAGAAATGACGATTTGAAAGCGCAATACAACTGATCTATGCAAATACATTTCCCTGTGAAATGCTTAATGGTATGAACATAGTGTATAACAAGGAACCATTCTGCAATGGGTACTTACAAATAATCACTCGACACAACAAGAAAGATAAAAGTACAAAAATAAAGACAAACTATGAAATAAACAATCCATTCAAGTTAAACAACGGATAAATTGTATCCAAAATATCTTACCAACGCAGCGTTTGTCCTGCCATATAAAGCCCTCATTGCAAGTGCATAAATAGGATCCATCCATATTGGTGCAGTTTTGGTCACATATATTCAGCACTGGATCGTCACATTCGTTTACATCTGATGTAATAGAATCATACATGTCAGATATAATATGAATACATGCAGAAATTCCTACATTATTCTGGATATACTGTTAATATTAACATATACATTACTCTTTACAGTTTACTGTTCCTGTTATTGTTGATTTTCCCTTTGAAGACCCTTCAGCGAATGTCAGTAGGATGCAACATGACATGACAGTAGTTCGAATGCAATAAACACTTGAATCAGCGCCAGAGCGCATGTTTTTGGAAACACTTATTATAACTTCAAGAAACATTCCCTTATCTTTTCTGTGCTGCAATATATAAAAAATATATCGATTTCGGAAATGGACTGTCTCTAAGAGAGATGGGATAGGCTTTAGCCTTCAGATGTTCTATTCTGTTTCGTATATAATCTAAAGAGCATGGTTCATAGTCAGAACCATTGGCTATGGGAATCGTTTTGAACATATCGGTTAACTATGTGTTGAAATGACTCGTAATGACGTTTTCAAAAAAGCGTGTCGTACGTTTGTTTCCATACAGCCATCACTACAAATTTTGAAAACAAAATTCAGTCTCCTTTTCCGGTAAAATTAATATTGGTGATTCTATCAATTAATCCACTTTGTCAGCGTTGGAATGTCAATTTTCAAATGGCTTAAACAGACAGATTAAAAAAATCAAAAGTGCTGACTTAAGAGTCTATTGTATGTATACAATATAAAGTAGTTCCTTTATTCATGTGAGTGCAGTATGAAGTTCACGTGAATGCAATAGCATAACATACTGACGCAAACAAAAATTAGCATACATTCAGATAAATATATATATATATATATATATATATATATATATATATATATAGGATTTGACATCCCGCTTTAATGCCAGCTTTAATATGACTAAGTTTTGTTGTTTGCCTTTGTTTTAGTAATGGTTTGTTCCAATAAGCAATACTTGCCCTTGCAGTCGACGCTATTGTTACTTTCTCTAATATATCCAGTCTGACAAATGCATAAGTAGGACCCTGCAGTGTTGATACACTTCTGGTGTTTTCCAGGACATAGGCTGTTGTTCAAAAGACATTCGTTGACGTCAGTTGCACAGGTGGGTCCTTGCCATCCGGGTTTACATAAGCACCCTTTAATATTATCACATTTGACTGCTCCTATTCCACAATTGCATGTGTTGTTACAGTTTTTACCGTAGTGGAACTCATCACATTCTGAAATGAAAATAGTTATAAAATGTACAATATATTCTTTAAAATACTATTTAAACAAGAAACTTTCTTGAGTAAGACACCTAAACGGTGGTTTCAAAGTTTGAGTAGCTTTAATAATGGATATCTAATTCCGTCACCGATAAAACAACGTGCCATATAGTTTATGAAGGGCTTTCTGTGAAACATTAGAGAATCTATAACAATATTTGACTTATAAATAACACAGAATAAGTTTTAGAATAAACCTGGTTTAAATATGATCAAAATTAAGCTCGATCAATCTAGAAACTTAATATAGAACATTGTATGTGTGCGCTTCAATTTATTAATATTACCATATTTGCTACTCCCTGTCATTACCGGATGTTCAGTCAGAGCAAACAATTATATCAAAATAGACATCAGACAGAATCTTAAAAGTGTCACAAATAACATTTAAGAGGGTGTGTTACATGTCTATATCTGAATTTGCTTTGTCATCGACAACATGACAGAAAGGAAGTATTTCACGCAAAATGACATTTTTGAAATTTACTTATTGGTTGATTTTCCTAATATTCCTTGTTTAACAGCATCTGGATCTGGATTTATGAAGTACTACGTTTTAGATAGATACTTTATATCCTCAATGAACAGTAAAAAACCGCAAACACCTTGGGTAACCAAGGAATGCAAAGAAGCCTTTAGACAACGTCAAGAAGCATTAAAACAATTCAACAATCGTCCAACGCCCTAAAATGTAAACAAATCTCGTATAGCCCGGGCTAAAACTCGACGCACAATCAAATAATGTAAACGTTCATCCTGGAAGAAATATATTTCTTCTTTAAACTCTCGTTCCTCAATGAAACAAGTTTGGGATACTATTCGAAAAATAAATGGAAAGATGAAATACAATTCTATTCGACACTTGAAAACAAACAATAGCAATTTTAGTTCGAAACGTGACATAGCAGATATTCTTGCCGATAGTTTCTCAAAACACTCATCATCATCTAATTATTCAGAAACCTTTCGAAGATTAAAATCTCAACAAAACAAAGTCAAGCTTAAAATTCACATCTAACAACTCTGAAATCTATAACCAGCTGTTTTCTTTATTGGAGCTTAGGGAGGCTTTAGACAAAGCCCATGATGCATCCGCTGGCCTGACGAAATACATTACCAGTTTTTCAAAAACCTCCCAGACCCTTCTCTGACATTACGTTTGAAAATCGTTAATGATTTATGGATTGCTGGTAATGTACCTAACAGCTGGAAAGAAGTAACAGTAAATACCAATTTCCAAACCAGGTAAAGATATCGAAGATCCTAACAGATATATGCCCATTGCATTGACAAGCTGCGTGTGCAAAACAATGGAACGAATGATTAATTCTCGGCTTGTATGGTACTTGGAAAGTAACAATTTAATATCTCCTTTCCACAGTTGCTTCCGTTCTGGTCGTAGTACCAACCATCATCTGGTTAGACTGGAAACATTTATTCGCGATGCATTTATCAAGAAGGAACATTTAGCATTCTTTGATTTATAAAAGGCCTATGACAACATGGAAGTACGGGATACTAAATGACCTGCATGATCTGATTCTAAAAGGCCGACTGCCATCTTTCATATCAAATTTTCTCTCCGACAGAGAATTCAAAGTACGAGTGGGTTTTACCATCTCCGATGTGCAGCAGCAAAAGATGGGTGTGCCCCAGGGCAGTATTTATCTGTGACGCTATTTAATATCAAAATCAATAGCATCACCAATTCTTTAGCTCCTGGTGTGGATTGCTCATTATATGTTGATGATTTTGTAATTTGTTATCGATCCAAGCACATGCATACCATTGAACGGCAACTGCAGAAAAATATGAACAAGATCCAAAATTGGGCCAGTAATAACGGTTTCAAATTTTCAAAATCGACAACAGTATGCATGCATTTCTGTCAGTTTGGAAGACATCATGATGACCCTAGACTCACGCTAGACGGAACACTTATTCCAGTTGTTGAGGAAACAAAGTTTTTGGGTATATCATCTTCGACAGAAAGCTGACTTTTATTCCACACATCAAGAATTTGAAAGCTAAATGCTTAAAAGCTTTACATCTACTTAAAATAATTGCTCACACTGACTGGGGTGCTGATAAAAAAAGTCTTCTTCAATTTGTATAGAACATTTATCCGCTCCATACTAGACTATGGATGCGTTGTTTATGGTTCAGCTGAGAAGTCCTATTTGAAAATGCTAGACCCAATCCATCATCAGGGAATAAGACTTGCTCAAGAGGCATTTAAGACATCTCATTGTGAAAGCCTTCTCGCGGAAGCGAGTGAACCACCTTTATCGCACAGCACATAAATACTTTCTGCACAGTACGCTCTCAAATTAAGATCAAACCCTCTGACTCCTGCTTTTTCGGCTGTTTTTCAGCCAAAGTACAAAACGTGATATGAAAATAAACCAAATGCCGTACCTTCATTTGGCATTAGAACAGCATCCAACCTTGACAATATCAAAATTCATCTCTCTACAGTTCAGAAAATGTTTGTCTCGAAAACACCACCTTGGCTCCTTAAGCAACCCAAAGTGATTTTTACGTTACACGATGGGAATAAATCTGAGACAAACCCTGCCATATTCATGAACTCTTATCATGCGCTCAACGAGTTTACAAATTACACTAAATTTATACTGATGGATCAAAGGTTGATGAAAAGGCTGCTGCAGCCTTCGTTAGTGGCAAACACATAGTCTAAGTGCGCTTGTCAAATGATGCGTCCATATTTTCATCGGAAATCAGACCAATAGACCTTGCTCTGAAATTTATCGAACAAAAATCGCATTGTAAATAGCATTATCTTATGTGACTCACTAGCAGTGCTTCAGTCGCAACACGATAGAAAACTGGATAATCCATTATTAGTAAATATTCTCGTCCAAAACTCTCAGCTTAGTACCTCCTACAAGAGAGTATAATGTTGGCTACCTAGCCATATTGGTATTAGAGGTAATGAAGAAGCTGACCGGGCTGCTAAGATGGCTCTATCACAAGAATTATCGGATTTTAAATTACCGTTTACTGATTTTAAACCTTGTATCAAAAAGTACCTACGCCATGCCATCAAACCAACCCTGGGAGAATGGACTCCTTGCTACATAACTTTCCGTCTGGAGAAGGTTGTCATTGCAAGAATCAGAATCGGTCATACATACATTACCCACTAACAATTACCAAAACGTGAAAAGCCACCGTAGTACGTTTCTTGCAATGAACCATTCTTCTGTTTAGCACGTTATGGCCGAGTGTTCAGACCTTCCACCTACGAGTGATAAGTACTATGATGTACATGACATGAAGGAACTTTTCGATACTATACAAATCACTTGTATTTTAGATTTCCCGAAGGAAGTAAATCTTTATTTTAAACTACAACTTTTATGCCACCACCTAAAATATTTTTATCTAATGCAAATACGGCCTCTTATCTTCAACGTCTTTTCATCAACATACGCCATTTACATCTCCCGTTGATTGGGAAGCTTCATATTTTCCTGTTACCAACATCTTACCATTTTATATTTAACTATTATTTTTTTTATATCGCTGGTCGATATAAAACCTTTATTATTTTTTAAAGATGTGTAAGTACAACCTATTGTATGGCGCTAGATAGCCTAAGTGTGCTGGTGCGCCGTTAAAAATCAAACAAACATAGATACTTTATCAAATGCCGTCTTACCTCTACATGTGACTCCGTCATTGTCCAGTCGGTATCCGTCATTACAATAACAGGAAAAACTTCCGTTCATGTTGACACAATTACCTGGCTGACTGCAGGAGGTGTTCTTCTCACATTCATTTATATCTTGTAAAAAACGTGGGCAATATTTTACATCTTGATATATTGATATATTGTTTCCAAATGGATCTATTCATTACGTTATAGCTGTTATATGCCTTGCATGCATTACAAAATTGCACTGAATCAAGACTGATCATTACAAAAGGTTAATGCTGTCCTATTGATTGATTATCTATTGACAGTTTAATAATTGTAATGAGGTTAATTTCAAAACGGCAAAAAACTGTCGAAGGACATTTTCCACATTTAACAGTTCACAAATCATACAATGCAGGTTACTTATTATGAGACAGACATGTTTTTTTAATAAATTGCACTGTTTACAAAGCAGATATTTATTGATAATTGTATTCCTCGTGTAATCAATATATCACACATACAAATATAATAACAGAATCAAGAAAGAACATAACGTGGTAGAGAATAAACTAAAGGAACATCATTTTGACTCAGACACACTTTAGCTCACAGATACACTGACTCCTAATACGATCAGCCGCAATAGTATCACTGGATCTACATAATTTTAAAATTTAAATCTTCTTCTGAAAAAATTTGGTATTGTGTAGTAAACGTTATTTTGACTACTTATCATTCAAATCAGGTGATACTGAGTATATTTAAGCTGAACGTTTCTAGCTTTGGAGGACACAACATAAAACAATTTATTTGCGTTTCACAACGAAAGATGTAGTCCTGATCTTAACGGACACAGTAAACAGTTATTTTGGAATTGGGCCTCACCATTATCAACTTGTAGGTTAGAATTCTCAATCTAATGTTTGCATGTTTTTATATTGCGGGCACTCCTCGGACTGAATAACTGGTGTAATGTGTAAATCGTCTGATTGGAATGGAAAGTAAATGTGTGTGTTGGGGGAAGTTGAAATGAACACATGTATTTTCAATGAAACTTCTGTCAAGCAGTATTTACCAGTGGTTACTGCATTTCTCACTTTTGTATTTGCTGATCAGATTTGTATTCACATGACGCTGCTATTACCTCTCAAACCGGGATTCAAAATGTCTCATTAAAACATTCATAGGTTGTTCTACACTGACGTTGATGTTGTGCTCATAGCCCATTCTAGTATTCGGGGCTGACATACAAGTTGTTTTTATTGTACGCAAGACAAAGTTGGAGGAGAGTTCATACACTCTTGTGTGATACCTCAGTGGTGAGTGACGTAAGGTACGTGACATTTGTAAATAACGAATAATATCTTATCAGAACATTTTCTTTATGACACTCACTTATGCGATCCACTTCGAGCAAATTGAAACGAAGAGTTCTACAGGTTCTTATGTGGATAGGAGAATAAGCTTAATGCTTGCATTACAAACATTTTGGTAGGATATGTTTAGTACTGATGAATGTAGTACTACATTGAAAATTCGCCATGACGTTTTTCTTAGGGAATTAAATGATCCAGTTGTAGACAACGCACTAAAATGCAAATTCAGACCTTCTTAAATGCACACTTTGCCTTCTGTAATACTAATACTAATAATTCTAATAAACATGATATTCCTAAAAACAACTCTAATGTTCCAGGAATAAGTAAATTGTTTCTCCGAAAAGAATATAAATAGTAAAATAACAGCACCAAAAAATACCATCATTAAGAGAAACAAAACAAACCCTGGGTTTTCATACCCCTGGGTTGAATCAGTTGCAATTGGTTTACCTGTTCTTCTAATGCGCTCACTTGCAAAGTATACTCCATAGGATAGGATAGAAACATTATGTTAAGATGATTGTACACATTATATACACGAACATTTAGTGCTGGCATTTCGAGGATATGCTGCTTATCCAAGGTGGGGCATAGGTCGTGGTTTCAGGAATCGTACTATATTTTTTTTTAATGGTTAAGGTGGAAAACTAATTAATTTTTGTTGAAAAAACCCCGTAAAGGTAGATATATTGGAGAAGATTTTCTTGGACAGTTACTTTACTTTCTGCATACCTACAGGTAAATAAAAAATGTAGAAAACACGTTAGCAGAATAATACGGGAATCAATAAACCGTATGCCTTGATGTATTTGTTTTTGACATGTAATAACACATGAGTGTATCAAATATGTCAATTATATACAAAGCGTTGAGTGGCGAACGCCCTGCGGTGCAAACTGATAATAATATTAGATATTCATTACTTTGTGCCAATAACCTACTTGCCCAATGAAATTAAGATGTTTCATAGATTTAGTTACAAACATTTTGTGGGAAACTAACCTACCGAGCTTACAGCTCAATAATTCGGAATGTAGACATTATTTAAACATAGTAATTTCTTGAATGTTCCAAGGAATTACTGATGTGCACTCTGATGTATCCATATATATATATATATATATATATATATATATATATATATATATATATATATATATATATATATATATGTTACATGAGATTCAACTACATTTCAGACCCGTGCATTAACTTAACATTTTCCCTTTACCCGGGAAATATAACATTTTAATAAACGTGTTCCATAAGTCAGTTAAAAAGGTTTGTTCGCTTTTGTTTATGAACCAGGGACAGTATATTCACGGTCATACCATTTTATTTTGTTGATGACGCAATAGAGAATGTTTATAAGAGAGCATTTGGTATGTTTTTGAATTTTAATTAGAAGGTTATTAGAGGATACTACTGTGTGCGGACACCTATGTTGTGTCCCGTAATAATATATCTACAACGTAATTCAATTATGTACCATTATAATTTCGTGATGCAGAATATACTTCATGATGACAGTATTGGTATTATGATGAGAAAGTTGTATTGAGTACGTTTACATTTAAGCTTATATCATAGTACATATATTAAACAAATTTAATTAAATTGCCTACCTTTACATGTTATATTATCTGTATCAAGAAAATACCCCTGCTGACATACGCATGCTGGCTTCCCATTTTCTACCAAGCAAATTTGACTGCAGTTGATATTACCTAGCTTGGCACAGACATCAGTCTCTGCAACAAGAATATAATGAACTTAGATTAGTATTGAACTTAAACATATATTATATTACAGTTTAAAAGTTTCAATGTCAATGATTGTGTTTCTCAAACAAGTAATGTTCACAAAGAAAGGTTTCCAATTGCAAAATATTTTCTTAATTCCATCTCCATAATTACAAAGTGGATTCCCAAGCAACTTTAATCATTTGTTGCATAATTAATTATAGGAAAGAATAAGTGTTATTAACTGTTATGGTTATTACACGTAATGCAATAAAGTTAAAGTGCTGTTTGAAAAACTAATCTCAAAGGTTTGAAAATGAGCATGACGTCAATGTTTAAAAAGTTTTGTGATGATTCAAAAGCGAATTTGGAATATATATACCTTTTTCACATGTCTTTCTGTCCGTTCTTAGTTTATATCCATACTCACAATAGCAGTTGTATAGACCTGGAGTATTTTCGCATATTTGTTCACATCCTGAAGTTCCTATTTTACATTCATCCACGTCTGTGTTATTAAAAAGACACGTAACTTAAATAATATAATATAATATAATATAATATAATATAATATAATATAATATAATATAATATAATATAATATAATATAATATAATATAATATAATATAATATAATATAAGATAATATAATTCGTGAAATTATTGCACCAATGTGGCACCAGTACACATTATAAAAAGACATTCTTCAGATCTCAAAATTAATTACTAAATGCAGCCTATAAACCTTTTCATTTAGTGGAATATTAGATATCAATCACAAATGTGCGAAGGATATTACACAATCAAATTGTCACTACTATATAAGAAAACACATTGCAAACACGTTTAGGGAAGGAAAATATTATTACCAATGCATTTATATCGATCTTTCTGATCTAATTTGTATCCTTTTTGACATCCGCACGTGAAGCCACCCAGAGTGTTACTGCAAAGCTGTGAGCATTTGTTCCAGTATAGATCTGAGCACTCGTCAATATCTGGAAATTGTGAAGATTCAGATTATGAAATATTCGTATTATTAAACTCTCGTTTAAATCAAATGAGTGGATAGGGTATCTCTACACAACTGACACATTGAGTAACATCCATCTACTCATATTTAAAAACAAGTATCTACCTTAAGGTAACAAATTGCATCCAATATATGCACATGTATCATACATCAAACATATGTATCGGACACGTGCACTTTCAGCAGGTTATGTGAAGATAACATTCTCAAATATTTATTTTGTGAGATACACAATCAGTCTTATTATCATTATCATGGTTGTAAAATGTTTATTGGATATAATTGCTGCTTCTAACCTGTTCATCTCGTAGCTGGTTGATATTGGGTCGTGATTATTAGTACTAGTACTATTTTAATGCTCATTACGTATCATTAAGGTAGAGTGTATGGTACTCGTGATATCCAGCTGCAGCTGGACACGAAATATTGAGCTAGCATTCATCATTAATAAATACATTTTTTTCTGATGACTATTCTATACTATTATAAAGGGAGACTATTGCACATATTATAATCCCCCCCGCCCGCCAAATAGACGAGTTATCCTAAAACCAATCATAAGTGTATGCATGTAAAGCTTGAGACACTATGTCATTTATTTGACATCACATATGACATAACTCTTTCCATTTTAAAATGCTATAATTGGTATTTACCCGCATGGAAATGAGAATAACTGTAAATAGTTAAAATTGTCTAAGCTATAAGGTTTTGCTTTAATAAAATGAATTTCATAATGACGATTTGACAAGATTTGTTTACAATTTGGAATCACCTGGATGAAAGACTACGCCTTTAATACTTTTATTTATTGCTGTTGTCGTTTACTTTTAAAAATCAGCCACAATATAATTCATTAAAATTCATCGGTGCGAGAATGAAGCCTAACACAATTTTTCAGTTGTTTTATAAACAAAATTAAATGCATTCGTCTTGTGGTCTTTACTTTGGGATAGTGTAGTTATATAATAATCATTCTTTAGTTTTAAGTAGCTACATACTAGGATTATTTCATTCTAGTGATATGTTTGACAAGAATGTCAGTATTCTATTTCATTCTAGTGATATGTTTGACAAGAATGTCAGTATTCTATTTCATTCTAGTGATATGTTTGACAAGAATGTCAGCATTCTATTTCATTCTAGTGATATGTTTGACAAGAATGTCAGTATTCTATTTCATTATAGTGATATGTTTGACAAGAATGTCAGTATTCTATTTCATAAAACAAATGCGCGTTAATGTTGTCGATTTTCAATTGAAACTGCATACATTATCAATCTAATGTTATCCTTACTACCAACATTGCTCCGATTGTTACATCTACAATGACTACTGCACATGATGCAACTGCTAAGAATATTGTTACTGTAACATTTACTACTAATACTACTGTTAATTGGTTGAATGCCAGACCTTGACAGCTTCCAGAGTCGTTCTTCTTGAAACCATCCACACATTGGCAAGTATACGTTCCTGCCAAATTTTTGCAGAGTGAGTAGGGATCGCTACAAATATTTGGAGTTTGCGTGCATTCGTCGATGTCCTGCTGACACTCTTTACCCTCCCAGCCACTTTCACATTTACACCCTTTTACAGGATGACATTGTACGCCGTGTATACCGCAACTGCAAATTTCTTGGCAATAGTTACCATACTTGGGGTATTTGCATTCTGTAAGAGAAAGGACGATGAATTCGAAGACTTCGTTATCATTATTATTATCACTTTTATTTATATTATTATTATTATTATTATTATTTATTATTATTATTATTATTATTATTATTATTATTATTTATATTATTATTAATAATAGTAGTAGTAGTAGTATTAAATTATTATTATTATTATTATTATTATTAAATTATTATTATTATTATCATTAATATTATTATTATTATTATTTTATTATTATTACTTTTATTATTATTATTATTATCATTATCATTACTATCATTATTATGATTATCATTATTATTATTTGTATTATTATTATTATCATCCTTATTATTATTATTACTATTATTATTTTTTTTACTGTTATTAAATTATTATTATTAAATTATTATTATTATCATTATTACTATTATTATCATTATTATTACCATCATTATTATTATTTTTATTATTATTTTTTTTGGTATTATTATTATTATTATCATTATCATTATTAATATTATTATTATCATTCTAATTATTATTATTACTATTATTAAATTATTATTATTATTATTATTACTGTCAGTATTATTATTATTATTATTATTGTTATTATTATTATTATTATTGTTGTTGTTGTTACTATCATTATTATTATATTATTATAATCATTATTATTATTATTATTATTATTATTATTATTATTATTATTATTATTATTATTGGCGTTGTTGAGAATCTTGTTGAAGCTTTTGTTGCTGGTTTTGTTTATGATTTAGTAGCCATTAATTGCACTATTTCTTACTATTTTAAGAAAATGTACCGAACGGATACCTATGCTATTTCATTTTCTAAAGCAATGCACAAGTCTTATTTCCTTCTTTGTTGTTGTTCTACTCTATGTTTCCAAAATTTTGGCATCACAATACAGTCACATTTACCTTTCTTAATATTGCAATTGAATACACATGTTCTAAGCATTACAAATGAAAAGGGAAAACTGTTTCAACTGACCTATACAAGTGCGGTTATCCTTTTCTAACTCGTAACCTTGAAGGCAATGACAGCTAAATCCACCATAAAAATTATGACAACTTTGGGAGCATGGACTCGAGACACATTCATCACTATCTGTAAAATAATACAAATTAAATAGAATATAAATGTACATGGCCGTTGCGCACAGTTACGTTTACAAAATTTAATTCACATCTGTATGCGTGTGACTGAGGGAGAGTTGCATATTCGAAGTGAGAACAATATTTGAATATTCAAAGTATCGACTCAACTGAAGCATACAAACTTAAGAACGCTCGAATAAAGGTTTTGATTTTCAGTATGAGATGAAGACAGCAAAAAGCATATCTGTTCAAAGGAAGTTAGATAATTTAAGAAATGTTTCCAGTTTTGTTTAGCTTATGCTTTAAGAAAATAAGGACTTCAATAGCAATGTCCTCTTTTAATACGTCATGTTTTAAGCTATTATTCAGCGCCCAGCTTTTGTTTATGCTCAACACGTTTCCTTTTAGCAAACTTAAATTGTTTATCCATATTTGTTTCAGTAATTTCCATCAAATAGTTGCTTTTAAACGTAGCTTTATGTCGTATGGTTTCATATATATATTTATGGACAATGTCAATTGGCAAAAATATATTACATGGGAAACTGGTATGACTGATTCGTCACATATTTACATAACCGAAAAAAGCAAAAACGAACAAAATTGTATAATATATATCACACCGTTTATATACAAAAGCAATGCTTGAAACAAAGTGAGAATAACATATGGTATATAGAAGTGAATTCAAACTAAGTACTTAGAAACGTCTATGAAATTCCTAAGCGAGTAAAAAGTCACAGATCATATTTGTGATACCGGATATACACTGGTTCTATAAGAACCGTAACATTCTTAAGCTGACGTCATACATTCTCTAATTTCTATTAGTTCTATAAGAACAGTTTTATCGAAAAAAATGAGAATTTTCTAGTTACATTGAACAGTCCAAACAATAATTTTTCTCTCGACAAAAGCCTTAGTACAACATATAATACTTCTGGAAACTTACAACAATAACACAAATAAAAGTAAGGACTCCAAAACTCAGAATCTGATTGCTTGCATATCTCCTTTTATATAACGTATATTGCGACTATACTTAGAATTAAACAACTCATAACAGCATACACTATTGAGTTTGTGTCAATCGATACTATTTACGTGACATCGCGCAACCAATGGCGAGCTAAATTTTAGTCTGGAAACTTAGAAATCCTATAAGTCACTATCAAACTATACAATAGGTACAATGTTAAGTTTCATTACTAAGATTATTATTACTAATTGTCAACACACGTCTAAACATATATTTTTTTTAAAAATCCTGTGTAATACTATACTCATGTAATTTAGTGTAGACGGAACTAATGATAGTATGTTAACATTACGTCCATTAATTAAAATTAATAAGATCTTGTACCAGGAGTTACAAAATATATAGATGTACATAATTGAATCGATAAGGCAAACATGCTTGTTTGATTAATGTACGACGATATAGTCCCTTCAGATTTAAATCAATTTTTAATTTGATGATATCATGATGATATGAGTGAATTAGAGATTCGTTAGAGTTCCGTACAACTAAATTATGTTAGTTAATTCTCAATTATAGTGAATGTTATTGACCATTTTATTCTCCTGAACAAGATACATCAGATTATTCTCGTAATACTAGGATTGTCGTATAGACATTTATACACATTTTATACGGCCATCTAATATGTATTATGTCCATGCGCTTCAAGTTGCTTTGGGTCATATCCAAAAGTTATTTCATAAGAATTACTTACCTAAACATGTCGTACCCTCAGTTGACAATTGGAAACCTTTTTGACAGAAACATATTGCAGTTCCATTAATCGATGTACATCCAGCAGTTTGGTTACAATCTATTGCTGATCTGTCACAAACATCAGGCACCGCTGACGAGAAAGAATGCACTTAATAGGCATAGTGATCTCAAATATACTGATTTCCAGTTTGTTAAAGTAGTTAGGAGTTATTGAAAGCATCGCAATGTGTGTACAGTTAATAAAGCTGTTTAATCAATTTAATCATATCAACACTGTTTAAAATAAAGTCGAAAAAGAGATAATCTGTGTTCTAAATAAAAGCACATAGTTATGGTCATACAGCGTTAGGATAATTCATTGTTTTTGTTACTTAAATATTTGTTATATATATATATATATATATATATATATATATATATATATATATATATATATATATATATATATATATACACGTGATTATGAAAGTATGTAAGGTAATGAATTATGATGGTACATTAGAGTTTATTGTTGTTTTATACATTATGTCGCTAAGAATGAAATACCTACTGCTTTTGAACGATTAAATAACCGTCATCATCGTTGTCGTTACAAGTATTATTGACATCTTAGCTATGTCTAAATTGCAAAATCTGCTTTAGATTAATACGAATAGATGGATTAATCAATTTCTAACTTCGATCAATTAGGCTACAGTTTGATAGGAAAGTGAATGCAAAAACAATTAAAGGCAGCTAATTACTATTTTACCTGTCCGAATACAGACATTCATGGATACATTGTATGTGAACCCAGGCAAACAACCACAAGTAAAATTGCCAACCCCGTTTGTGCAAATTTGGTCGCAGTTGTCCAAATGCCTTTCGCATTCATCGATATCTGAAAGGGGAAATTTGTATTTAATCGTATTACAATTATATCACCCACATCAGCATCGATAAGGTCAGTTATATCAACAAGAGAATAAGATGCCATTAAATATGACACTGAATTTGAACAATTTAATTTAATACTGTAATGTCTGTAAAATATCAAAAACAAGCACATAAAGCCGAGCTGAAACTGATCACACCATATGAATATTTGCATGTGGGTTATAAACTCCTGTGTAGCAATAGTGCTCTTTGGAAAACATATCCGATGTGTTTATCAGGTGTGATATCCAATACAGTTCCAAATACTCGGTTTGCAGTATATCCAGGAATTATAATACATTAAGTTGTTTGCATTTGGCGACATTCGCAGCTAGTTAATTGCAAATGTAACTATTGTGGTAATGTTAATGCATTAGGCTAATATAACACGTACGTCATCCGATTGTATGGAATTGATTTTGCATGTCAAACATATTTTACTTTTACACCTAAAGTTCCTAACTTCAGATTGTTAGTAAAGCTAAATGTTATAGTCAAACATCAATACCACGTGACATCAGTGATATCCTAACAGATTATTCAGAGTTTGACTACGTACTTGTATGACATCTGTTGAATATTATACCAGCTTACATTGATGGATTTTAGATAAGTTGCACAATAAATTATAATTATTAAATCATTATGCAATTTTCTTATTTCGCAAAACGTATAACATGTGTTTCAACCCAGAACTTGAGAAAACAAAATCCGCTATGCTTAATATGGTTCACATATTACTGTTACATGCCGAAACGTAACTAGGTTTGTTTTATTATCATTTATGTTGCTGTTACTAATTCAGGTGGTATTAGGTTATATTAAACCCACATACAATTTCTTGGGAAAGATATAAAACACGGAAAGTTATCCTTAGACCTTTATGTTATTAATCAAAACCCGTATACAAGAAATGATTATTCTTTTTTCATTTTGTTTAAGTTAATAAAGTTAGCATAATGAAGTACGATTGGTATTTATAAGATACCAATTAACCCCGCCGTGATAACTTCTTTCATCCAAAAATAAACTATACTGTCTCTTTACAAATGAGAATAGAAATAAGTTGTATAAATAATATTTATCAGAAACGATTATAATGTAAATATAAATATTCGTAAACAAGTGATATTTTTGTTATTTTTGTGATCTACCACTTGACCTTTAATGGCGTTTCAGAGGGCGAATGATATATATGTATCAGCTAAGAGTGCGGTATATAAATCAAATAATACATTTTTATACTATATGGTATGGTTACAGTTGTAAGATGTTTTTGTTGGATTTTGTTGGTTCACTAGATTCAGGTAAGGGTACATATTAAAAATTTTCTACTATATATTAGATTCAGGTAAGGATACATATTAACAGTTTTCTACTATATATTCGATTCAGGTAAGGATACATATTAACAGTTTTCTACTATATATTAGATTCAGGTAAGGATACATATTAACAGTTTTCTACTATATACTAGATTCAGGTATTAATACATATTAACATTTTTCTACTATATATTAGATTCAGGTATTGATACATATTAACAGTTTTCTACTATACATTAGATTCAGGTAAGGATACATATTAACAGTTTTCTACTATCTACTAGATTCAGGTATTAATACATATTAACATTTTTCTACTATATATTAGATTAAGGTAAGGATACATATTAACAGTTTTCTACTATATATTACATTCAGGTAAGGATACATATTAACAGTTTTTTTACTATATATTAGATTCAGGTAAGGATACATATTAACAGTTTTCTACTATATATTAGATTCAGGTAAGGATACATATTAACAGTTTTCTACTATATATTGGATTCAGGTATTAATACATATTAACATTTTTCTACTATATATTAGATTCAGGTAAGGATACATATTAACATTTTTCTACTATATATTAGATTCAGGTAAGGATACATATTAACAGTTTTCTACTATATATTAGATTCAGGTAAGGATACATATTAACAGTTTTCTACTATATATTAGATTCAGGTATTGATACATATTAACAGTTTTCTACTATATATTAGATTCAGGTAAGGATACATATTAACAGTTTTCTACTATATATTAGATTCAGGTAAGGATACATATTAACAGTTTACTACTATATATTAGATTCAGGTAAGGATACATATTAACAGTTTTCTACTGTATATTAGATTAAGGTAAGGATACATATTAACAGTTTTCTACTATATATTAGATTCAGGTAAGGATACATATTAACAGTTTTCTCCTATATATTAGATTCAGGTAAGGATACATATTAACAGTTTTCTCCTATATATTAGATTCAGGTAAGGATACATATTAACAGTTTTCTACTATATATTAGATTCAGGTAAGGATACATATTAACAGTTTTCTACTATATATTTGATTCAGGTATTGATACATATTAACAGTGTTCTACTATATATTAGATTCAGGTAAGGATACATATTAACATTTTTCTACTATATATTAGATTCAGGTAAGGATACATATTAACATTTTTCTACTATATATTAGATTCAGGTAAGGATACATATTAACAGTTTTCTACTCTATATTAGATTCAGGTAATTATACATATTAACAGTTTTCTACTATATATTAGATTCAGGTAAGGATACATATTAACAGTTTTCTACTATATATTAGATTAAGGTAAGGATACATATTAACAGTTTTCTACTATATATTAGATTCAGGTATTGGTACATATTAACAGTTTTCTACTATATATTTGACGGATATGATACATAGTGTCAATCCTAATGCAATCGTCAGGATTAGAACTTTACTTGAAGTGCGATGCATTCCGAAATTTATTTTAACTTAATGTTAAGTTTGCACTCATGATGCAATTCTTTCTACGTATAACGCAAAAAGTATTACTTACCATCGCATGTTCTACGATCAGTACTAAGTGCGAAGCCCTCATCACATTCGCAAGAGAAACTACCCATTGTATTAACACATTTCTGGTTACACCCATCTGAGGTTACATTGCATTCGTCAATATCTGTTAAAAAAATATTTGTTTTATTTCATCGCTATATAAACATAAACTATTTCTTTGTTATTGTTTTGATTTTCCTTTTGTTTCTGTCCACAGTTGATGCTGGTTTTATCCGATAATTTTTCACAGTTACAATTTGTGCTAAAGAAGGAGAGAACATAAACTTTAGAACTCATGAACATATGTGTTCCGTCAAACTGACATGTCTTCTGTGTTCGTATCTTTACTGGTAGAACCTCTGCATATAAACGTCACTAGAAGTCACATAAAATATTTATTCTGCATCCGTATACTTACTAGTACAACCAGTGACTAACCTTAGTAGACGTCACACAAAATATTTCTTCTACGTCCTTATATCTACTATTACATCCACTCTATCTAACGTCAGTAGACGTCACAACAAATGTCACAATTATGAGCTATATGCTTCAATAGGTGACATTGTTAAACACAGGAAGTTGTATAACTCATAATAACATCAATTAGCCAGTGGTGGCAAACACGAAACACATGTAACCATATATGTCCTAAAGATGCAGTAGCAAAGAACAATCGATGTAAACGGTATGCAATTTTTATTTCGTTAAACGCAATTTAATTCACGATGAGGTAACACGATAGTTGCTAACGCAGGTTAGACAAGGTAGCAATCAACTTATATCACAGTCCAGAGACCTTACACCGGTAATATTAATATCTTTAAGTGTTACTTTAATGCGGCAACTGATACAAATAGATTTAACTTTCAAAAATTTATTGCAAAATGTTAACATTGTTAACAATGGGAGGAAACGTGGCTGCTACATTGAAATCTGATTTTCGCTGTAAAACAATACTTTTAACATACTGTTAGGACATACAAGGGTGGCGATATATCTGCGACGTCAACCATCTTGTTTTATAACTTGATAGTTTCTTACAGAGGCTGTCAGGCAGACACAGGGTTGTAGTGATATAATCCTTCATTGTAGAAATATGTATGAAGGTTGGGAATTTTTTTTCAGCCGTTTATTTTAGAACTAAAGCGTTCTTGCAAAATGACAACATTCATACCAGATTACTGTGGATATAATACCAAGTTATTTTAATTATGTAAGCGGGATATTGGTGATCAAAGCTGATTAGTAAACAATGAAAATAGAGTTTTTAAACCTGAAGATACACTGTAAATTGACTGAGTAATTACTTGAAATAGCATTATTGTTTCTTTGTAAATGGTAAGAGAGTTTGTGAATAATATGAGATAAACATACCCAAGCACTTGTTGCCGTCTTTCAAATAGCCTTGGGGACATTGAGAGCAATGATATGCTACCCCTGTTGTCTTGTGGTCATATGCATTAACGTCAGTGCAGGAACGGTTTAATGAGCAAGGCGAACCTCTACATCCATCAAAATCAAACTGACAGCTACTGCCTGAAGTAAAAGATGGTTTGCAATGATATAGCAAGAGTTTCTTCTTTGCGTTACAGTTGAATAGTTCTGCAATGAATACTAAATATAACACACAAAGAAGAAGCTACCCAATGTAATAAACACGTATTAGTTATGTAATGTATTTTACTACACCTATACGTATTATTTATACGTTTTGTATAGAGTTCATATTAGCTTTGGACCGAATTACCTCTTTCTAGGCTAAGAATAGAACGGACATCACATTCACTGTCATTGACCTATTGTTTTGTCTTGGTGGTGAGAATTAATTGTGTATTATATCAGAAGTAAATATTTTTTTCAATCAGTTCTTAACTTTTGTCTCTTTGGATCGTATGTTTATGTTTCATATTATATTGTTTCACTGCAGTCTTGCTACGTCAGTCCTACGGTCTAACCATAATAGATCAAGTCTCTCGCGAAAAGAGACAAGACTAAGAAGTTATGTAGGCAAATGGCGTGTTATCGGTTTTCAAAGTATATATCAAACTAGGTTAGTGAGCATCTGAAAATACGTAACGAATAGTACAAATGTACACAAGTTGATCAGTAAGTAAGCAGTTACATATTAGCATATTTATGTATCTGTGCAATGTATGATGGAGTCCTGCAGTTATTCTTTACTGGTGTGTCCAATATGTAGTGTGACACACTTTCTTTCTCAGAAGATTACAACGCTAGAATAGTTAAGTGAGAATTACCTTCCCAGTAGGGGTCACAGATGCATTTGGCTTTTCTAAAAGAGCACGTTTCGGAATCAGTTAGGATTGTATCTAAATCACATCTTCCATGTCCGCTACATCGATCACAAATAATCAAGTCTAATCTAACCGGTGGAGCAAAATAACCTTGTTCATCTATCGCTGTAACACTGCAAATATAGCATACTATTCATATAAAACTTTTAAAAAACACATTTTGTATACCATTGTTCGTTTAAATTTAAACATATGTATTCGTTACTTACTTGCAATCTGTTTCTGTTCTGCGCATATTGGAGGTTAAATTGGGGGCAGGCTGTCTTATGAAGGGATGTTAAATAAATGTAATGTCCACCTGCGTTTTAGGTTGTAGAATCGTCCCGACGTGCCTCAATATCTGTCGTAAGAGGCGACTAAGTAGAGGCAACCTGTTTGCCGTGGGTTATGACCGGTGTACGATGCAATACATTACTTCTCTTAGAAGGAAGGTCGGGATGGACCCGGTCTCGAGAAACCGGCTGGTCACGCGGAATCCTTGGCGGTCTTTGTTACTTGCTCCCCTTCTCTATCTTTCTTGGATCTGACTTGATACCGCCGTTGACCCTACATTCTATCCTTGTAGCTTTCACTGTCCCAAGTTTTAGAAGACTTTATAGAAGGCGGTGGCTTAACGGGTCAATCAAGAGGTAGTTTAACCGACTCTGAAGACAATTTTACGGGTTAATCTTAGGTTGTTTTATCTAATGAGTTTAGCATCTGTGTTTCCCTGGCACTTGAAACGTTTCACTTGATGGGCTCCATGGTGGGTTGGGAGCATGGATGCTGAAGCTTTAACAATCAAATCATGGAAATTTTTTTAAAAAAAAATCCACAACCCCAACAAAATTTCCAAACCATTGTCTGACTCTGATGAAGAACCTTGCGGCGTGTAATCGTTTCCACGCTTCATGGTTGTTTAATCTAAGAATTGATCTTAATTTACTGCTGCTCTCCGTTTTTTGTTGACACAACCATTTCGGGATCTACTGGCACACCAAAAAGTGTCAGAAACTAAAATAGAATTGCCTTTTTGTTGAGTGTGAGTGAAAGGGTCAAACAGTTAATACCATGAAAATGACTACATTTTTGATGTTCCAATAACTTCATTAAAATCACTCTACACTGTATAGGTTCAAAGGCGTTATTCTAGTGTCGTGATTTGGCTGGAATCACGGACACAGATATCATCGAAGGGATGAAACATGAATGTGTCACTGCAATGCGTGTAATACGTATTACACGTAATAACAATCTGTAGGACACCAACATATTTGTTCTCACATTTTAAGAAACAAACAGTACCCAAAGTGGTCAATGTTGGGTTTTTGGAACCTAAGGTCGAGATGTACATTCCAAATCCCCTTCGATGTTATAAGTGTCACAAATACGGCCATCACGATCATCCATGTTCCAAAGTCAAAGTATGAGGCCGATGTAGACCAACTCCGCATTGTCAACTGTGGCAAGGAACATCACGAAATTTCCAAGAATTGTGATACTTGGAAACATGAGAAGGAAATTCAGAGAGTGATGTTTACCTCCAACATTCTCTACCTAGAGGCTAGAAAACTTGTCCAGGCAAAAACATCCCTTCCTTGCCATCCTTCTCCATTGTCGTGAAACACAATCCGAACATCACGAAGTACGCTCTAACACAGACGGATGAACCCGATTCAGCAACAAGTGTCAATATCCCTCATTGCCAACCACGGAAAAGCACAACATCAACACAAACTACATTCAGTAACAACCCACCACCAAAATCTCCAAGAATTAAACACAAAGCACAAACAAAAAAGCAGCACATGGGGTCAGATGACCCCATTAAACTTTATAACAAGTTTGGGGACTTTGAGAGCATGGATGCAGAAGAAACTGCTCCATGTATTCAATGTCGCTCCAAACCTAGTAAAGCCAAATATCCTCCCGTACTTCCTCCAGACAAATAACAACACAAATGTCCTCAGAGAATACACTAACCTAGCTCCAGAATCTCCAGCATAACTTTATAATGAAGAACGCCATCATACAATGGGACAGTTGACGACTTAAAGCTAACAACAATGATATTCTTCTGCTCTTAAATGAGCACAATCCTGCAATACTATGTTTACAGGAATCATTCCTTGTAGAGACAGATCAAATTACAGTTCACAACTTTTCCATGTTTAACACGAATTTTCAAAACACTTTCAGAGCCTCAGGAGGAGTCTCTGTTATTGTGAACAATAGACCCCCTCACATAGTCATCCTTTTTGATACAGATTTGCAAGCAATTGCTGTAGGCGTCACTCTACATCGAGTGATTACCTTTTGCTCCTTCTACTTACCACCAGACACCAACCTAGTACCGGGCGAATTAGACGATCTGGTTCAACATTTTCTCGCTGCCTTTTTTGTTTCTCGAGGATTTTAATGCCCATCACATTATGTGGGGGTCGAATCACGTAGACAGCGGAGACCTCAGGGTAGGACATTACATTTTTGGACACGGTCTGTGTCTATATAACACTAACTCACCGACATATTTACACCCGGTAACGGGTACATATCCGTGCATGGATTTTGACGGTTC
This sequence comes from Unio pictorum, assembly GCA_030141615.1. Lineage (NCBI taxonomy): Eukaryota > Metazoa > Mollusca > Bivalvia > Unionida > Unionidae > Unio > Unio pictorum. Next base: position 1,430,062 of record JARLTB010000257.1, on the reverse strand, counting down.
GCTCTCCTTACCTGCTTTTGGACTATGACTGGAGGATCGCTGATGACCTTCACAGCAGTGATCACTTTCCAATGAACCTTTAAAATAACTCCAAAATTGATGACGTAATTCCACAATGGAAAATAAAGAAGGTCGGCTTGGCGGCGTTTGGGGCTCTGTGTAAAACTAGACTAAATAATGATACAGTATTCAACGCTGTTAATCTTATACATCATTTTACTTCAATTCAAGAACCATCGTATTTTAAATTACCGTTTAGTGATCCAATAGGGATGAGGTAGTCATTGCAAGAATCAGAATTGGTTAAACATTCATTACCAACTACCATATACTAAAAGGTGAAGATCCATTAGAGTGCGTTTCTCGCAATGAACCACTCACTGTTAAGAACTTTATGACCGAGTGTTCCGACCAGGTAACCTACTCGTGATACTAACTATAATGTACATGCTGTGAATGAACCTTTTGTTGCTATTCATATCACTTGTATTTACTTTGAAGTATTTGGTGTTCTATATCACTGGTCGATATTAAACCTCTTAGTATTTTTAAATATTTTAAATATAACCTATTGTTTGGCTCTAAGTAGCCTAAATGTTCTGGTGCTCCGTTACAAATCAAAGACTGAATCAATCAATATTAATATAATGTTGGCAGATGGCTTTAGTAACGTATATTTATGTAACTATACAAAAAATACGGTAAATGTATAAGACATTTATATGAATTACATAACATTGCATAACATTGCAAAACACTGGGGTTTACACAGAACAAAATTGACTTATAAGTAATATCAACATATTAACATGGGATCACATGACGATAATTTTCTTACTTTACTGAGTCAAAACCTCATTTAGGAATGTGTTACAAAGAAGGGATAGAAATCGTCTTATTTATATCAATCTTGTTATTTATGGAATTGGTTCTATATTTGTAATATCATAAAAAAATGTAATTATGCTGCTACTTGTGGATGGATGAACGTACGAATGAATATAATCTCATGCCATCCTATATATTTATATAGTACAATTATATATATATATATATATATATATATATATATATATATATATATATATATATATATATATATATATATATATATATATATATTTATTATTATATATATATATATATATATATATATATATATATATATATATATATATATATATATATATCAATTCACACTGATTATCTCTAGATAGATAGATAGATAGATATATAGATAGATAGATAGATAGATACCTCAATTCACACTGATTTTCTCTGCTGCCAAGTGTGAAATTCACTTCTGCTGTTGTATCGTCTGTGTATACGAATTTTGCATCTACCGTGTTCGTCTCAATGCGGAAAGTAACCGGTCCATCGTCGGTGGCATTAAATTTCAAGTTGATCGTCTGATTATCCGTGACACTTAAATTCCTTTTCCCAACAAAACTTAATGAGGGAATCTGGTTTGCTGAAATACATGTTATTATTAAGCCATAATTACAATGTCTAATTAAAGTATTGACGTCACCCTTTTTTAAATGATAGTGATGTTGTGTCATATTCATTAATATTGTTGATATCGTTCTTGTTATTTCTAGTAATAATATTATTATCACAACAGTCTTCAATGCAAGAGTATCCTCTATATTTTCCTGATATATGCAGCATTTAAGGCTTATGCATATTATTTCAGTCTAGACATTGCTCATTTTATTGGAGTACTTCTAGCAGTTTAATGTTTAGAGGACCGTCATCTTATATCTTGTTGTTGTTACCTTTGGCAATATTACCTTTTTGTGATTTTGCAGTGTTAATACGTTTCTATTTATGGGTTCTTCCTGTTAAAGAACCGAATATACGTAGTACAATTTCTGTCCTATTTGTCAGTCAAATGTAAGTACTCCAGCTATTTAAATGGAATTATACAATCAATTTTTCGTTGCCTTTCTATGCTACGTAAAAGTCTATTGGTACGATTTATTTTGTTTTTTTTAGCTTACTCGTTTTGACAACTATTGTTCTGCTGGCCTCTGCCGACTTAAATGAAAGAAAAGTATGACATTGAACTCTTGCTTGATCTTCAAAGCGCCAGAAAATACACCACCCATGCATGCGTCAGTCTATCCATCCATCCATTCATCCATCCATCAAGTATCCATCCATTCATCCATCCATCAAGTATCCATCCATCCGTTCATTCATTCATCCATCCATCAACTATTCATCCATTCATCCATGGATCCAGAGTTACTGTCTTGATTTAAAAAAAATATTGCCATTTACAAAACAAAATGCAGATTTCAACGTACAAACTTCCTTCGTTCTATTCCCGGCATTCTCCTGCACCGTTTTTGTGTTTGCTGCAACAATTTCACTGCTAGTCATTATAAAATCATATGTACATTCGGCGTTTCTATCGCAATATTTTTTTGCTGCATTTAGTTGCTCCGGAGAAGCTTCGTCAGAAAACTTTGGGGTGAAATTTCTATGATCGAAGTCTGCGTGGCTTTTTCCCTTGGAGTAGATAAACACTGACTCAGAATAATCTATGGTCCCTAATGGAAAAAGATATATATTAGAGAGACATACCAGAGAAGGAATGTGAGATAATGAGATATACTAAGATAATTTTATATCTTAAAGAGTGATGTGTGCCATATATGTTGTATACTCTCATTCATTGCTCACCTAAAACACAAACACACACATGTATAACTTTTGCTCAGTAGTTTATCTGCTTTTTAAACCGATGAGTTGTTAATCTTCTTTTATTCCTTTTGAGGCACTTAAATCTTATAAACTACGCTCATTTACATAATATATAAATATCTGTTGAATACATGTTGATATGGTCCTTATCTGCTTCCTATTTTCCTTTGCATATATCTATACTAAGCTCTTTACTATACTTAGTATTTTTTATATTAATAATGGACCTGTTTACAAGACTGTTATTTCCTGTTGGATTGGTATGTCAGGCGCATTCTTAGAGAATTGATTTTATTCTTTTTATATGGGTCGATTTCTTGTGTCCTTGGAGACTTGGGACACATTGAAAGACGTCAAGTGTAAAGCAGGAAAAGGTGTATTAGAGACGTGTGCGTGTATCTAAGTAACTGTTGAAAAATAAGTCAATTTCTACGTCATATGTTTTGTTTTTCATCTCCCACCTTCCAGTGTGTTTAATGTCGAGTAATTTGAGATGGAAATTTGTATAAGGTAATACGTTGTTGGTACAATGTGCTGTGACTAAAATATTGGTCTGGAACTGTTGTGAATTCACTGAAGGCTAATGTTTGGACAATGTCCTAACAATGCGTCAAGAGTTTTCATTTTGTACACTCAAATATTTTATACTTCTGCATATTATTTTAGATGTGGTTTGGATTTAGTTCGGACTATTGCACATTCCTCTTAAATTTCAAATTCTAGAACTTATATAATTAAATTATTTGTTAGTGTCACATGTCATGGTGGTTTGGATTATTGATATTACATCGTTTATTACCATTTAATTGTAGCACTTAATTTTCATTTATTTGCGAGTTTTCATTACAACATCAAAATCATGTGTGATAATAATTTGAACTGAATGTTTTGTGTATGTTTAGTATTTCTAGAGAGGCTTGTTACAATCGGATGTCTTTATATAACTGTTAAATGACTACAAATGCAACTTACAGCTAATTCCATAGTTAAACAATGTCCTTTCTGTTGCATTTCCATTGAGAACTGTTCCATTTGGATATATAAAATCGTTATTTGGATCACCATCGTAATTTCCAAGGAGACCTTTTGTCATATTTTTGAAAATTGGCGGCAAGGTCACAGCGAGGGTAAGCATTTCCGCACCCACTGTCACGTTTAATGATATCGGTTGTCCTGTTGATAAATATTGACATAAATTAATGATATAGCATTGCACAATGAGCATACGTTTTTCATACAGTTCTGCATTATATCAGGTTAATGTCATGAACAGATAAATGTATGGAAACACTCGAGCGATTAATTTATTACCTGTATATAGAGTTTTCGAAATGCATTTAAGAAAACAATCCATACCTATACAAGCAACAAAAATAAGGATATTTAAACAATATCTTTGTAGATATTATACAGGTGTCTACGTGTCGAAAAAAAGCATGTAATGGCAAACCACAGTGCCTAATTATAATTAGGCTTTGTTTCTTAAAAGCTGTAATAAAATATCACATCATTCAAACCTGTTGAAGGAAATACAATCTTCAAAGTGGTTTCTCCTTTTGCACGAGCAATAGCTAATGTGTCCGTTAAGACGAAAAAATCGTTGTCCTTATCTGCAAGTGCCTTCGAATAGTCCAAACCATTTCCATAAACGTATGTTCCTGTAATGCAAACGTATTAATAATATGGTATTTGTAAATCGTGAAGCAGCGCACTACATATATAACATATAGGATACTATAAAAGGCGCAGAGCTTTTTCATATTATATTCACTTGACACTTTGTAATGAATTATTCTCAGTTCAACTGTCTATTATGGTACTTAAAATTATGTAGCATAAACGGATCTGAATATCTGAAGGAAATGAATGCGACAAAGCATGATGCATGAAAGGAAAAGAATAATGTTTTTGTTATAACGATTTGTGTCGTATTAAATGTCCGAGTATTAATTTTTTTTACAACTAATGTATTTGCAAATATAATTCAGATACAATAATTTAATGTTATTTGACCTTATGTCAGTATTATGAAATTGTATTTGTAAATTGAATAGCAAGGCACCACTCATATAAAATATATACTACTATTAAATTCGCTTTGCTTTCTCATTGCATATTCATTTGACACTTTGTAATGAATTATTGTTAGCTCAATTTTTCTATTATGTGACCTAAAATCATTTAGCGTTAATGGATCTGAGTACTTGTATGAAATGAATGCGACATAGCATGTTGCATACAAAAAATGGATGTTTTTTGTTAGGTTTTGGTATGATAACTCTATAGAGATAGAAAGATTTGTTTCGAATACAATTTTCTAGTATCACATGGTTGTTCCAACTAGTGTATTTGCAAATACAATTCGGAGAAAATCATGTTATGTTATTTGATCATAAAGCAGTATTCGAGTTAAATTCTCACCATTTCTTTCGGCACTCATTTCAACATGAATGCTGGCGTTGTTATTATCTCTTGCCGCAAAAGCGATAAAAATGGTAGCGTCCGAGAGGGTTCCGTTCTTACTTCTAGCCTTATCTGTTCGTCCTTGGAGAATGAATGATGTATTTTCCGTTCGCAGAGAAATTAGAGTAAATTCACCCCATCCATTGAAAGTATAGGTCTTTGAATCCAGCGTCTTAATATGAGGGTCACCCCAAGACAAGGCTTTAAAAAAACGATAATCAAAGATGAACAATACAACAGAAGCTGATCCTGTTAAAATTAGTTTCTATCTACCACGAAAAAGGTATTCATTAAATGTGTGTGTGTGTGTATGTGTGTGTGTGTGTGTGTGTGTGTGTGTGTGTGTGTGTGTGTGTGAGAGAGAGAGAGAGAGAGAGAGAGAGAGAGAGAGAGAGAGAGAGAGAGAGAGAGAGAGATTATTTGTTTTCTCTAAACCCTGGAAAACCTGCATTCCAATATTCCATATCGTTAATAGTACTATTAAGTAGCTTATTAATATCAAATATCGATCGTCAAATCAGAATATGTTAGCATTATTTCACAAAAGCGTCACTGCAAATATGCCCAACAAATATAGGGCAACAGCCTTCACTATTTTGAAAGAAATATTCATCCACCAACATTCAACCCAATATGTTGCATGTTCGTTCCATGGGTTGTAAGTGTGAGTGCTTGTTTCTTAACGTTTACCCGCCAATCATATACATCCTTATTAATTAAGAGATATGAACGCTAGTAGCTATATCGCTCAAAACAAAAAGCAATTGATTAGTATATATTCCAGTATTACAAAATTCAAATCCCAAATAGAAGATCAGTTTCATAGTATTCCCTGATCCCGAGAATCCATGCAATGAAAAGAATCATAACGTTTCTTTAGTCAATTAAAGATTACACGGTGGACACAAACATCATAAATTCCTGAGCTCCTTCCGCTCATATCTATCTATCTATCTATCTATCTATCTATCTATCTATCTATCTATCTATCTATCTATCTATCTATCTATCTATCTATCTATCTATCTATCTATCTATCTAATCTGTCTATCTATCGTTCTATCGTTCCATCATTCTATCGTTCTATCTATCGTTCTATCTTAGGTTATATTGGTATGGATTCTACGTTTTAGATTAATAAAAATATAATTGGGGATATATCGATATTCCGGTAAAATTTACATATTGTAACAAGGTCCTTGGCAACATGACTTAGGTTATATTTACATGGGATCCTGGGTGCGAAATAGTTCTGTCAGATCGAAAAATATCGGATTTTTTTAAAGTCTGTATCACTGTTGCGTTAGGTAATTACTAATTTTATTTCTCTAATTCTCTGCTCTATGATGCAGTCGATCGGTAGGTAATACATATCCAGCATTAGCTATTGCAGGGTTGCACCGAAGGTTGTTTCAGTGGGCTAGCTTTGCATAAGACAACACTCCCCCTTGTCGTTATTTCGGGATTATTCAAGAGTGGAGGCAGTAAAATGTGATGGCTGTACTTGACCTACAACATTATCGGTCATACTATCGTTATAATTTGTTTGGCGTATAGCTGAGTCAAATCTCTTGTCTTTCGTACTCATGATTTGAACAAGATCATCTTTCATGTGCTCAATAATTGGTCAATCCAATTTTTAAAACAGATTATTGGGATTTAAATTACAATAAATGAGAAATTTAATAAAATAAATGACCGTTGTTCAGAGAGAGAGAGAGAGAGAGAGAGAGAGAGAGAGAGAGAGAGAGAGAGAGAGGAAACAGATGTGCTAATCCCCATGACATATAATGAATCATTTCAACATATTCTACCAATATTTAAACGTTTACTGGTCAACAGAATATGCTATGTGTTAGTCCATCTAAAGAGGCGTTATTATACACATATACCTTTGACTCTATAACACTAACGGACAACATTAGTAGTATCATACCTGTGGATAACGTTAATCTAAGTTATACTGTTAAAAGTATACTATTTATTGGAGCCCAGTCGCCTTTATGTCTCTAAAAGCACTATTAACGTTGCTAAATGTTGAATGCTGAATATACTTCACCATGGAACGTGTGTTGATTGTATTCATTGTATTGCAGATAGATCATTTTGTTCACCGACAATGGTATTGTAAACATGCTTTTGAAATAAAGGCTTGTCATATAATGTCTTGCTTTATACGTTAAGGTGGCAGGATGTCTTGAGGTTACATTTACTGACCATTATTTATATAAATTCTAAATATTAATTATTTATTACAAAATGTCCGACTAATAGCCTAATAACTCAGCAAGAGTTATACGAGATGTAATTACATAATAGGAACAAAAATAACCAGATAAAATTATAGACGACAACAACACAAGAAAACCTACCAAATTCATAAGGAAACTTTGTGTAACAGTCTCCAACTGGCCTAAGGGCGTAATATAAATTGCAGTAGTTGCTCATTTCACAGCATAACTGTCTCATTCGTAAATCCTCAGACTCAAATTCTTTTTTATGTGTGGTTGGATGAAATTTCAGAAAACCTCCAGCCCTGGATGAATTAGAGAGCCACCCTCCAGTATAATTATCAAAGCAGCAAACCTGGAAGTTAACGTACGGAATTAATGCACAGATATATGATTTTTGATTCATATGAGGAATAAAACAAGAATAAATGATATATTGTGACCTGTCACTCAAGGTCACTCTAATTTGCCTTTTTTGTAACAGTTTTACAAAGAAGCAAAACGCAAAACTTTTCAGTTGATATTATCGTAAAAGTGTGATATAAGTTACGTTTATATTTTCGAACACGTTGACTATCCTTGAGGAAAGAACACGTAATCTAAACAAATTTTGTAACTGATTGTAGTGATCAATATGCTTTGCATTTAATATGGAACACTAAATGCAGCAGAAATAAATGTAAAACTTTTACATCAACATATGCAGTACTACATATGTTTCATAATTCTTTAAAATTGAAGGATCTCCATTTAAATGTTAGGTGAAAAATATTTTTTGATTGATATAATCTATCAGTCAGTACAGTCTTCCTAACAATGTCTAGATCACAACATGACTATCAACGATAACGCAAATATTTTACGCAAAGCTGAATATATTAGACCGTGATAGTTTTGGCTTCATTTATTATAAATGGCTTATGTAATGTGTTGAAAACTATTATTTAATTAGACTGACAATATTTCCTTAAAATCTCAATGAATGTGAAACTTTTTAGCAGAATATCTCATATGGCTAAACATCCTTGTTCGATGATAAATAATATCAGAAAGGAGTTGACATTACTGAAAAGACGATGTTAAATGTTTACCAAGCTAAACTAAGGAATTTTTAGCAACGGATACAGTAAAAAATGAAAAGATGGATCACTGGTAGGGACACAAATGGTATTTAAGTTCATATAACGTTACTAAACACATCATATTCTTTTCACTTTAATATATAATCGATCATTTCGATCTAAAATTAGGATTTCTACGCATTAATTTTGGTTATGGTATTAAATTCATGATGTGGTAATTTATCTAAACATTATCTTTGACACCGGATTTTATTTCCATCTTTTACACAATAGTTAAGATCATTGGATACACATAACAAATACATGTGTTTTGCATTTGTATTGACATTTGTATCCATGATTAATCCAGAGGTATGAAAAAGACTCAAAGACATCACTGTCTTTTTCTCTCTTTCTCTCTCTGTCTCTCTGTCTCCGTCTCTCGCTATATATATATATATATATATATATATATATATATATATATATATATATATATATATATATATATATATATATATATATATATATATATATATATATGTTTGTGTATGTGTGTAGTAGTAGTAGTAGTAGTACTAGTAGTAGTAAATTCCGTTTAAAGTGAAATTACACACCAATACTGTAGCCTATATAAAAAGCATTAGGTGTGGTCCTTCCACGTGTTTTGTCTCGGTATTTGTTTATATATATCCTAACAATTTGAGCTGTGTGTCATCGGGTTTCTTTACATCCACACCACCCTGTAATCGCAACCATTTTTAATAATTGGAAAGGAAGATAAAAGGCGACCTATGTGTTTAAGTTGTGTTTTTTCTTTACATCTCTTCTGATAAACTATTATTCATATTTCATTACTACTTGTTTGGTTCAAAACAAGCATGTCACGTATTAGTTCTTTTGGGACATAAATGTTCTAAAAATCACTCTTGACATATTAAAGATTAATACTCAATACAATTATGATTAGAAACTATTATATTAAACGCAAGCTGCGACAGAAATGAATATTGAACTGATTTGATTTCTCACTTTGTCATCGTCGCTGATTTTCTCGTTGATATGGATCTACTACACCTAAATCCTTATAAGATTAAAATTATTATTATTTGTGTATTATAAAGATATAAATTTCATTCTAGAAGTCTCTACCTTTCCATGAGGACTAAACTTAAGGCTCGGTGCAATTCCCATACAACTGGTGTTCACGTTATTGAAGAAAATCTGCTGAGGAACACTAAACCATGGGTCGTACATGATCCATCGGCTATTACATGGGCAGTTGGGCATTTCGGACAGTTTTCTATAATATTCATCTTTATGGTCCTGATTTGCCTCGAACCATTCCAAACACTGTATATCAAAGTTTGATAAAGATGACCCCGGTGACGTCAGACGGTATACAATTAATCCAGTCAGACCTGCCAAAAGTATGAAATAAATAACATTTTATAAATTCAGTATATTTGAAATATTTTTCAAAATCAGATCTGAAATATTATACACCAATAATAATATGCTTGAATACTTTATGGGAATATTAGAAATGACATCTGATTCGACACGTTTTAATATAAGACGCATCTTTTAACTCGATGAATACCTCACTGATGTAGCTATTCATTATTGATCCCATCTTCACTTTCTGTTTGAGCTTCCAATTGATTCTTTTTTCTCAGACCAATTAGTCCTTAGTGACATGTATATTGGAGTATATTATATATTTTTGCAAGAAAGAAAACATTTATTTTTTCGTGAGTGAATATATCTACATGGGAGATCAATTTCTGATGTTTTGAAAGTTGATGAATCAGTTGATAGGAACTGACGTCTCTGCTGCACAAGGCAGATTGTCCCAGATGCTGAATCCAAAACAGCAATACAAAACTAAGAAACCTTAATAAAAATATCTTCTCACATTGCAAACGTATAAAATAATATGAATGTCGTAATTTCCTTTTAGAAAATGTTTCCTTTTCATGGAATGAGTATGAGAAAAAAACAGCAAAGCATATCACCGAACGAAGAGCTAGAGAAAGGTGTATTTACCACTTGTATCTACATGTATGTCAATATTGGCAGCCTGTGACGTAAACGAAATAAGATGTCTTTTAAATTCCCCGGTGTTGAAATGATATCCGATAAATACGTTGTCCTGTTGCAATTGCATCTCTCCAGGAAAGTATATGTACATCATAAAGGTTTTGTATCCGTCTGTTGTTATAACCAATTGGAACGAAGCACTCTGCAAATTTAATTTATATTTCAGTGCTTAATCAATGTTCATGATAATCTACGTTCCATCAAAGTGTTACTTTACTACATTCAATATTTACTATAATAATTTACTATAATACTAATACAAATACTAATACTAATATAATAATAATAATAATAATAATAATAATAATAATAGAGTACGATTGAACAGTTTATAGATGTACATGGAGACAAACAAAATCTATGTGACTTTTACATCTGAATACATTACTTTCCGATGCTCTCTTCAATTTAACATGTTTAATGTTTAGGTGTCGATAATGATTGTATATTGTCAAATCATATTGTGTAATATGACATTGCATCACGGGTCTAGCTGTTATATAAATTATAATACTGAATTCATATTCACCTCATTACTTCTTTTATCGGCTGGGTAAGGTGAATTCTTGTACCAGGTAGCAATGAAAATCATTGTGGCCTTAAAGGATTGTTCTTCGTTCAGCTCTTGCAAGCGTCGTTGTGTTTTAACAACATTCGTGTTGTTCAGGAGATCTTTAACTCGGAGAACATCATAAAGTTGATAATACACTTTACCGCTACTATTGACCATACTGGTGTCAAAATCCGTATAGTAAGGAGCCACGAAAGAGTATCCCGAATAAGCATCAGCATCAGCAGACGGATTTGGATTGGTATACTCACTTTGAAAGGAAACCAGACCATTTGTACACACCTAAAGTAAAATATATTGATAGGTAACATCATATCTACATTATGCACACAATCACTACTTCCTATATATAATAAAGATTTAGCAACATTCAGTATAACAGATCCTACAGATAAATACTGGCATTAGAGTATTTCATAAATAATTCAGACAATAATTAAATGTATAACAAATTTGGTATAGCGAACAACAAGGACAATATAACGAGACTGTGATGGGATAATACACTTAGCGGCTGATTTGTGAAAGTGATTTACATTATGTACTCATGACTTGCTCAATTTACTAAAGTTTTGAGGAAGGAGGTATTTAAAGATATACAATCTATTTCATAAGTGTAATATTGTATGCAATTCTTTAATCGAAAAGAAAATATCTCAAAACCAAATTAAAACTTGACGTGTTTAAGCATATATGTGTACTGACACGCACAGAAACAGAAAAACACACATACATACGTATATATACATGCATGCATACCTACATACCCACCTACCTTCCTGCCTACCTACCTACCTGCCCACCTACTTACCTACCTACCTATCTACCTACCTTCCTATCTACCTACCTAGCTATCTACCTACCTACCTACATACCTATCTACATACATACATACATACATACATACATACATACATACATACATACATACATACATACATACATACATACATACATACATACATACATACATACATACATACATACATACGTAGAGTATGTTTCTTTCATTAGGATTTTTAACGTAGCTTTAACAATGCTTCAACCATTTTGCTACGTTGTCTGCAGTGAGAACGTTTATAGTAATGTCTAGTAATGAGACATCATGTAGCATGATGTTCGACCCAGTCATATTATCCTGCCACCAGCCGAGCAGTCCTAACACTAAACTCTTAATGCTGAACGCCAAGCAAGGCAGGTATTCGTAGCATTTTTTTAAGTCTTTGGTGTGACCCGGCCGGGTTCACACACACACAGACACACGCATGCACGCACGCACGCTCGCACATACATGCATACGTACGTACATACATACATACATACATACATACATACATACATACATACATACATACATACATACATACATACATACATACATACATACATACATACATACATACATACATACATACATACATACATTATGTTTGTTTGATTAGGATTTTTAACGTACCTTTAAAAATGTTTCAGTCGTATAGCTACGATGTCTGAAGTATGGCAATTTATAGTGATGTCTAGCACTGGGGCATCATGCCGCAGACACGTAGCATGATGTCCCACACTGTCACATCATCCTGACACCCAGGCCGGCAAGTACAAACACTTACAGGCAGTTGTTTGTACCATTGTTGTAAGTCTTCGGTGTGACCCTGGCGGGGTCACAGAGAGAGAGAGAGAGAGAGAGAGAGAGAGAGAGAGAGAGAGAGAGAGAGAGAGAGAGAGAGAGAGAGAGAGAGAGAGAGTTCTACATTAGACTTATCATTAGAGCAATTGTATGTATCAGGACAAATATTTTCATACAGGCAAAACAAATTTTAAATATTTCTCAGAGAGACCCGAATTTTGGTCAGTCGGTTACTGTAACACTCGCTTTTCTTGCATCAACCCATTACATTTGCTGAGCAAGAGGAATATGCACAAAAGACAAATGATGATACATAAAATAACAGGTAAGGGTATTCCTGATTAACCATAAAAGACCCCATAATCATGCGATAAATTGAATCTTATCATGTGCACACTCACTTCGGTTTCAATTATTACAGATGTTATTGTTAAATATAACAAATATATTTTATTTACGAATAAATCTTTCAATTCTGATTTGGACAATAATTATAACCTGCACTCGTGTTAGGTCGAGGTAGAATATCTGTACTAATTTACGTTACCTACTTATACAAAGTGTGTGCATTTGCGTGTATGTGTTACATAGAAAGTAGTGGAATAGAAAAATTTATGATAAAGATCTACTCAATTGTCTCTTATCACGATCATTATTATTGCCGTATTAGATTTTATTTGTCGTTGCTGTTTTATACCAATAAAGGTGAATTACATTAGTGAACCATATCGGTTTGTTAATAGGTTAATCAATCATTTTGCACACAACACAACACAACCATAACATCATGTATTATTTTCTTATTAGAATAATTTAAATATTGCACTAATGGTAAGGATAAAACGAAGGAAAGGTTTTTTATAGACTTAACAACGTAACGTATGTCGTGACATATAGATATAATAGTGTTTCAAATGATAGTGTTTAACGTTACAATGACTTACATATATTGTGTCATATTTCCGTCCAAATATTGGCACTGGTAAAATAGTTATTGGTTCCCCGCAAGCATCATCTTTTGCCTTCAAAACTGTATCATTAGCGTCTTCTCCAAATGCAAACAAGATGCCTAAACGAAATTTAAACAACGCAGCAAATATTTCAAACCTTTTGAATCATATTTCTAAACAGCAAAGTGTCTCTGGAACCAATTCGACATGCTTCATTGATTATTTATACTACACAGCAAACATGTATTTGATTGAAACAAGAAACAATAATGATATTGGCATCATTGATTTTGTCCATTAGTATACATATATCAACATAGATTGATCTACTACTTTTGAAATATTACAATATGTGGGTCTCTTTAGAGGTGTTAGTAAAACTGATATAATAAAGATTTAGGTTTTAAAGTATTCAGAAAACATTTCCTTTGACTTGACATTGTTACGAAATACACTTTACAAGAAGTAACTGTTTTGCAGTCGACGTCTTTTTATGTAGTTTGTCATGCAGTTCAATTAGTGTCAACTGGATCGGTAGTGGCAGCTTAAGCTGCTAATTGTATTCAAGAGTAAGTTGTAACAAATGTTTACTTTACTTTCATATTTCTTAATGCATCATGTTTTCATCTCAATACATTGTATTGTTGTCCATACTTTTCACTATAGTCTATCTATGTTCCTCAACAAGAATTAATACATGCATTGACACAGTTCTGTTCTTAGACCAAAATCTGTTTTTACTATCAGGTTCTGTTGTAAGGCAGGGATAACGATTATCTGACAACTACACATACAGCAATATGTAGTTTGGCCAGTGATAATGCGTATTTCACACACACACACACACACGCTTACACACACACACACACACACACACACACAAACACACACACACATATATATATATATATATATATATATATATATATATATATATATATATATATATATATACATACCTTTCTGTACATGTGATAGAAACAATACATATCTGAAACAACATATTCTCTCAGAAGCCTAACAAATCATGCGCAATTATCGAGTCTAAAATACGTGTGACCCTTACCATCTGAACAATTTTGTCCTTGCCATCCACGTGAACAGTTGCATAAATATAAACCATCAGTATTGTTACACATCCCACCGTTTTGGCAAGGAGTATCTCTACACTCATCTATGTCTGGAATAAAAATATCTGAATACAGAATACACTCAATGTAGGAGAGAGGGTATTATATTGGAGCTGCAAGAACTGGTGCTGTTCTTCTTCTTTAATAAATTTGTCAGGGTTCTGCAATTATAGAAAAATTGGAACAAAATTTCCGGTATTATCCGGCCATACCTAAAAAACGCATCAGTTGCTTTCTATGTTTAGGCACAGGGAATTTAGAATTAGCCTCAACCTTAGCATCTATTGGTTTAACTTGTCCATGTCCAACAATATGTCCTAAAAGAGTCACAGTAGCACGGCAGAACTCACTTATAGATAAAGTAACTGTCAAACATGCATCAGTGAATCTGTCAAAGAATTTTTGAATTGTTGCTAGATGTTCTATCCAGGTGTCGTTGTAGATGATGACATCATCTATATAGGCATCACAATTTTCTAGACCAGAGGTGATCATATTCATAAGACGTTGAAATGTACTTGGTGACCCTTTCATCCCGAATGGCATTACTTTATATTGGTAAAGTCCATCTCGAGTCACAAATGCCGAGATTTCGTTTGCTCTTTCCGTTAGTGGAATCTTCCAAAATCCTTTCAGAAGGGCAAATTTGGTGACATACCTGGTATTCCAGATTTTATCAATACAATCATAAATTCTTAGTAATCGGAATGAATTTGCTTTTGTCACACTGTTCACCTTCCTATAATCAGTGCACATACGGAAAGTTTTATCTGGTTTTGGATCAAGAATGCATGCTGACCTCCGATCACTTTTACTGGGCTCTATAAAATCATTCTCCAGCAAATATTGAATTTCCTTTTTAAAGTATTGCTGTTTGAGTGGTTTCATCCTGTATGGATGTTGTTTGACATGTTTGGAATTTACAATTTCAACGTCATGAAAAATTTCGTTGTCCTTGTAGGAATATCTGGAAATAAGTGCTCATATTCAAATAATAACTGTTTCAGTTTATTTCTTTCTTGCACTTGCAGATGTAAACGTTTCTTGTCTAGATCTTTCATACTTTCTGAATTATAACAATTAGTCATTTCATTATCAGTAGAATCTGATGATATTCCTTCACTGAGTGGGACAGGTACAACTAAACTAATTACAGGTTTAACATGGCTATCTCTTTCAATATACTCTTTTAGCATGTTTATATGTCAGAGTTGTATTTGTTTGCGCCTCCCAGGAGCAATTATGATGTCATTTAAGTCGTTAATTTTCCTTTCAACTGCGTAGGGACCATAGTGTTTGGCCTGAAGAAAATTTTGTGGCATTGGTAAGAGAGTCAGAACTCTGTCACCTCCTTTCCTTCGATTTTTTATCATATCTTGATTTCATTTTAGATTGAACAGAGTGCAGATTTGCTCTTGCGACCTCACAAGCCTTTGACAACTTGTATCTAAAATCGGAAACATAATCAAGAAGATTGATGTCAGTATCTTCATTAGAGAGAAGTTTCTTTTCAATAACTTCAATGGTCCACGCACAGTGTGTCCGAAAACCAGTTCAAAGGGAATGAAGCCTTTAGATTCTTGAAGTGATTCTCTAACAGCAAATAATAGTAAATGAATGCCTTCATCCCAATCTTTTTTTGTATCAAAACAATATGATTGGATCATATTTTTCAAAGGTACAACTAAATTAATTACAGGTTTAACAGGGTTATCTTTTTCAAAATATTCTTTTAGCATTTAAGTCATTAATTTTCGTGTCAACTGTATAGGGACCATACTATTTGGCCTGATTGAGGATTTTGTGGCATTGGTTAGAGAGCATGGACTCTATCATCAGGCTGAAAACTCCTTTTCTTAGATTTTTTTTATCATAAATTGATTTCATTTTAGATTGTGCAGAGTGCAGATTTGCTCTTGCAACCTCACAAGCCTTTGACAACTTGTATCTAAAATCGGAAACATAATCAAGAAGATTGATGTCAGTATCTTCATTAAAGAGAAGTTTCTTTATCAATAACTTCAATGGTCCATGCACAGTGTGTCCAAAAACCAGTTCAAAGGGACTGAAGCCTAAAGATTCTTGAAGTGATTCTCTAACAGCAAACATTAGTAAATGAATTCCTTCATTCCAATCTTTATTCGTATCAAAACAATATGATCGGATCATATTTTTCAAAGTCTGATGGAATCATTCGAATGCCCCTTGGCTCTCAGGGTGATAGGCAGAAGATTTGAATTGCTGAATGCCCAATTCATACATAATTTATTGAAAAATTCCAGACATTAAGTTTGAACCTTGATCAGATTGAACAGATTTTGGAAGGTCATACTGAGTAAAAACTTTATCAAAGCTTTTACTATTGTTTTAGATTTTATATTCCTCAACGGAATTGTCTCTGGTAACCTTGTTGACGCACACATAGTGGTCAACAGGTATTGGTTATCTGACTTGGTCTTGTGTAAGGGACCTACACAATCTACCATAGTTCTACTAAATGGTTCGTCAAAGGCGGGAATAGGTTGTAGATGAGTCTTAGGTATCTTCTGATTGGGTTTTCTTACCATTTGACAAGTATGACAAGATCAACAGTATTTGGCAACATCACATTTTATTTTTCGGCAATAGAAGTAAATCAAAATCTTGTGATCAGTTTTATTAAACCCTAAATGACCAGCCAAAGGAATTTCATGGGACAGAATAAGTATTTCCTGTCTGTAAGGTTTTGGAACTACTATTAGATAGTTCACCGACCACTCATCACCAGCAGGTACCTTGGGAGATCTCCATTTTCTCATAAGAATTCCATTTGTAATGACATAACAGACAGGAACTTCAGTTGCTTCAGTCTCACATATGGCTCTTTGAAACAAACAGGAAATCTCATGATCTTTTTCCTGTTCGACGACAAGGGACTGTAATTTATCAACCTGCTTATAATAAAGCGAATTAGTTGTTAAAAGAGGATCACTATGATCAATACCTTCTGATTGATCCAAACAAGGAGTAAAAGTGACCTCATTAAAAGCCTGACCTATACACGTGTCAGCTAAAGAAATACTGGCTTCATCAATATAATTCTTAAGAACTTTCTTTGCCATAGCTCGGTAGCTGCACAAGCTTGAAATATATCAGGGAATTCTTTTCAATTGGATCAACTTTCTGATCCAAATCAGATTTGTCGGTTACAAGTGGATAAACCACAACCTTGTCTCCAGCTAAGTCCTTGCGTAGCAATAAATGAATGCCCCCAGCGGGTAAAACCGATACTGTTCCGACTGTCACAGGTCCTGACACTAAGTCTGATGAAGAATTTACACAATGAAGAGGAACATTAACAAAGCCGCACTCAACTCCCCGAATAAGAACACTTTCATTAGAAGAAGACTTCTCAGAAAAAGGCAATGTACCTGACAATATAAGACTCTGAGAAGCTCCTGCGTCCCTTAAAATTTTAATAAGGGTGGTATTGGCTGAATCACCCAAGAGTGATATAGAATCTTTCGATATGAATGGTACACAATTCTCCATAATAAACTTAGACTGGGATTTATTAGACCCAACAAATGTATTGCTTTGAATACATGACCGTGACCTTGACATCTTAGAAATAAGAGCGTTAGGAGCATTTCTGTCTTGACTCTGATGCATATTTTTTAATTTGTAGCAATTTGAAATAACGTGTCTTTTTTTTACTTGCAATAGGTACACGTCGGAAGAGACAAGGATCTAGAATCAAGCTTCTCTGAAGTTTGATTTTTGAATGTTGTGCTAGTTTGAGTTTTAAAAGGGCTGGTATTAGGCGGAAATACTTTTCTGCCAGAAGACTGTTGAGTAGAAGTCTTGTTAACAAAATTAACTTTATTTGTCAAAGAATATTCGTCAGCAGCTCGAGCAGCATTCTCCATGGTTTCAAATCCTATGCTCATCGACATAATACTGAACGTTACTATGGACACAGTTTTTGAATTCTTCAATTAATATCATTTGCTTGAGATTTTGATAATCTTGTTCGACTTTCTTGGCTAAGCATCATCTATCAAACAACTGCTTTTTTTCTCTAGCACATTCGACATGAGTTTGTCCAGCTTCTTTTCTGTAATTTCTGAATTTTTGCCGATAAGCTTAAGGGACTAACTCATAACCCCTTAGAATGCATTCTTTAACCATATTATGGTAACCACTTTGGTGTACAGACAGTGAAGTGTAAATCTCACTAGCCTTACCAGTGAGTACACACTGCAATAACTGAGTCCAATGCTCCCTTGGCCACTTTAAATTTTCAGCAACGTTTTCAAAACGAACGAACTATTTTTCTACTTTTTCTTCTGTGAAAGGTGGCACTAATCTAATATTCCTTGCTAAATGAAAACTTAAATTTGGATTTGATGTATGAAGTTGTTTTTTACGTGCCAGCTCTATTTCTTTCATTTTACATTGATATTCCCTTTCTTCTCTCTCTTTGTCTTGTTGTAATTGCCTTTCTTTATCCCTTTCTTGTCTCTCTCTCTCTTCTTTTTCATATTGTAATTGGCTTTCTTTCTCCTCATTGTCATCTTGTAATTGACTTTCATTCTCCCTTTCTTGTCTCTCTCTCCTCTTTTTCATATTGTAATTGTCTTTCTTTCTCCTTTTTGTCATATTGTAATTGTCATTTTTCTCCCTTTTGTCTCTCTCTCTCTCCTCTTTTTCATATTGTAATTGTCTTTGTTTCTCCCTTTCTTGAAATTCCAGCTTCTTCAATTCTAATTCCATCTTGAATTTTAATTCTAATTGCTTTATTTTAATGTCAGAGTCTGATGCATACTTGCTGACCGAAATCAAAGCACTTTCTTCCAAAGCATTCTTTCCTTCCAAATATTGGACCAAAATCTTTTGGATATCTTGTTTGGTTAAAGACGCCTTGATTTCAGAAAGATCATATTTTCTGGCAAGTTGAATCAACTCGTTTTTTTTAAAAAGATCTAATTGGTTTTGAATAGGATTAGAAAGAAATATTTCTACTTTAGATGTCATTTTAATACAAGCCTGTCAATCTCACTAAAGATTTCTAAAAAATTTCAAAAACTAGGGGAATTCAAATTTAAAACAAAAGTTTTCTGAAAAACGTTCTAGCCAAATTCCAATAGATCCCAATTCCGGACGAGCACCCAATTTCTATGTTACGTGCTTAGGCTCGAATAAACAGTAACATAGAAATAATGAAAATAACAAGCTTGTAAAAACTTAATAAACAGTTTATTGAGCACAGATATTTTCCAGAAAAAAAATAAACTTACGGTTTTAAGAATCAATTCCAAATTTAATCCAAAAATAATTCAAAATATTATCCACTAGAGAAATTGCAAAGGTTCTGGTAATAAAATGCCCAAATAATTCCAAGTTCGAATCCAAGCGAAGTATCCAAGATGGATGACGATGTCACGTGAAGAAGTTAGTTCTTGTTAATAAAATTATATGATCACAATTCTTTTCCAAATAAATAACAAAATAATTCCACTTGATCCAAACGAGTTGAAATAATTTCCAATACATGGTAATTAAAAATAACTCAAAAAGACACAACTTAATATTGTAACAGCGCAAGTTCTACTAAATAGTTCGCTGCAAAGCATAATTTATATACCTGTTTTGAGTAAACAGGAAATGGGTCACGTGATCTTCTAAAACCTTTTACATCTTCTAGAACCTTTTAAAAAATCACGTATGACCCAACTAAAAATAGACAGATTTTTATAACAAAGCTCCATAATGTTCTTGGAATCAACCAATCATTTTAAAAGCTTGTTTACAGCACCGAAGCCAGGTCAGAAATGAGGTAAACACCTGATATTTTTATGCAAAGTACAGGTGATCGCGCAATGAACGAATATTAAACTTAAAATGACAAATTTGAATCTGGCAAACAAGCAAATTTAAAATTAAATGACTTAAATCAAATATACGTAACAAATAAAAAAGGTAATATTTACATACGTACATGTGGATAAAATGTCTTTACATGATGCTAATTATCAATTCACACATTAATGTAAATTGGTTATCGACATCAGTAAATACCGTTGAGATTTCAAAAATTGATATATGCACGGTCATTTATCACTGGATGTTGTAGGACCGGTATATGAAAGGAGTAGCACCGTAATAACTAAAATCAAACTTCCTAGAATTTTAATAATGGTGAGCAGCAGAGAGGGTGAACAGACCACCCTTTTCGAGCAAAAATAAGGCTTCCAGATCATGTTTTCGAGCAAAATATGGCCTATAGACTACGTTTTCGAACAAAATATCAGGTTTCCAACAAATCTCATTTAACCAAAAAAAAAGTCTCCATTTTTGTAAAAACGGAAATTTTACGATTTTGCTCGCAACGATGTGGTCATCCACCCTCTCTGCTGCTATGGGTTAACAAAAAATAATAAATGATTTTAACCGAATATTTGATCCAGTCCTTAGGACGAAAATCATTTATGATTTCACAAACAAACTAATCACTAACACCTCCTCTTGTAGATCAATTAGATTATTGGACTGATCTGTGAGTTTGAAATTAATTCTGGTTAACGAATTATTATGGCATCGCATGTAGACAGGATTAACCGGAGACTCAATTATTAAAAATCCTGGAGGAGCTGTTGGTGCAAACGAATAAAGAATATATCCTTGCTGAGCTTGATTTGATCGTTCGAGATTAATTTGATAGCTTCCTTCGATAACATCACATGCTAAATTGAGCGCAATCACCGATGAAATATTTACGTTGAACGGAGCGATATGCCTGCCGCCACCATCTGGGTCATTATTATGTTTGAGGATTTTTATTTCCCCTGATGCTGTTTTTTTCCATGCATCATGAATTATTTTAAAACCAACATCGATGGTGTCACTGAGAAGTTTTTTTAGTTCCGGTACGTTATATCCCGGTAGTTTGAATGTGGGGATATCTTCAACGCGGATTTTATATTCTGATGCAAATCTTGTTCTCGACTTGGGATTATCTTCATCTAATATATCCTGAATAATTTTTTGGTTAAATGTTTCCATATCGTCGATAATTTTATTGCATGTTTCTACAATGCTGATAAATTCATCTCGGGTGAGAGAGCCGGATTTAAGAGATATTAACAACAGTGAAAAATCATTATTCATCGCTGTGAAATTTTTAACGATTTCAGGTTCGTTAATAAAATAATATTTCTTTATTCCTTCCCCTGGCTTCTCAGTCCAAATTAGTTCGTATTCGAGACTCAAAAAATCTGTAGATACCCTGTGTTCTTTATAACTCCTTATTGGATTATCGGGTTTTATCCTGTCGGTGATATAATCAGTTTTTTGTGGTTCTGGTAAATCAACGGTTTTTTCCACTGGTGGTAATTCAGGCCATCCTAGTACGGTTCTTATTGAGCTTTGATAGATATCTACTACGTATCCTTCTGAATTTATTTCAATTGCGGATGATAGCGTCGGCTCATGAACTGTTATAGCGATTTTTGGCTCTACTCCAGTAATCGATTTTATTCTACGCGCGAATTTATTATTGATTTGTTCGATTTGGTATGACCCTGTTGGTATCGAAACAACTTTCCAGTCTGGGGTTCCGTCGTCTTTATTCTTATTTGCAAACACTAAAGAATTATTCGGTTGTTGACCACCAAATGATTTTGATCTGATATTAGGCCAACTGTGATACACTCGTAATTTTGCTAGCGCTATCTCCTTCACTGGGACCGGAGAGGGGAAATTCACACTGAATTCTGGATTCGTTGATGTTATTGATATCATGCTTGTTTGTACTGGGTTCGTGTTCTCCACTATTCGTTGAAGTAATTCCTGCGGTGTTGTCATTATACTCATGTTGTATTTCTAATTTTGGTATCGAGGAATCATAAATACTGACCATCACCGAGAACTCACAATCTGGTATGGTTGATATTATTGAGATCATTTTGTTTTTTGGGTTCGTGTTTTCTGATTCCATCGGTGTTGTCATTGTTATTATACTCATGTTGTCGCTCTAATTTCGATATCGCGGAATCAAAAATACTGACCATCGCTGAGAATTCACTATCTGATATAATCGTATTATCGTGTGACGACGATATCATCAATGATAATTGCGAGTATGCGGTTGATGCAATATGAAATTGAAGTAAGTAATTCTGCAGTTTACTCTGGCTGCATGATGATATCTTTTTTGCTATCCCGGTTGATATACCCCCGATTGTAGCCACCGCAGAAATGCAAATTGGAACTACGACCGGGGCAATCATTGTAACCGATGCAAGTATTATTCCTGCGCCAGTGAGAACGCTTGACACCGAGTACATAATAATATCAATTGCGGTGATTCTTCGTCGGTATTTTTTTATTTTTATTTGATACTCTTCAGTGAGGGTTTTGAGTCTATTTTGAAATTCTCTGACCTGATCATAGCGACATTGAGTTGATGAAATCATTGTTATTTTAAAAAAGCTAGCATTTTCAATTGTGAAATCCTTTCAATTTAGTTATTTACTTAAATCCGCTACGAATTCCACATACCATGTTACTGGTGTCCCAACCAAACTTTTATCAGTAGCTGTTATAGTGAACTTTTCAGTTGTATCCTTGTCGATGATCGTTGAAATCGTATTATTAACCCCGGATGAACTCAACGATGAAATATTAAATTGAGCCGTTGTCACCAGTGTTAATCGATAAATACCCTTAACGGTTGCAGTGATATCTAATTTGTTGTTTGCAGGTGTCCACTCAAATGATCCGTGTTGGATTGTATATACTACGTTGTTGGTTTTCTCATGAGGAATTTTTGTTTTTTCAATGATTGTTATCATCCTCGAAAAATCACCTTTGACGGCTTCGATGAAGTTTTTCGTCTCATCGATGGATTTTTTAATATCAGGGAGTTTTATTTCAATTTTATCCAACTGGGTTCCAATAAATTTATCAATGATATTTCTACGAAAAACTGAAAACTGTTTTCCGTTTTCTTCAATTCTAGATTCAAGTGTTGTTAGTACAAACACAGAATTGTTTAACTCATCGTTGAGAGTTTTTAATCGATCTGTAATCGTCGAAACGAGTACACCCGGTTTGAGTTTACCCTGATCGGAAAATAACGCAACGGTGTTCTCGATTGCGTTTTGTTGTTTAACCAAAATATCATCCAGAGAAATATTACTGGTTTTCAATTTACCCTGATCGGAAAATAACGCAACGGTGTTCTCGATTGCGTTTCGTTGTTTAACTAAAATATCATCCAAGGACACATCACTGCTTTTCAATTTACCCTGTTTGTCTTGAAATACAACTATTTCATTAGGATCAACATTTGTTAAGTTCAACGTCTCAGCTATTTCATCTTTGATTAGTTTTTTTACATCCTTGACAGAATCAGGTGGTGCAGTGCCATCGGGTTTGGGTTTCAAAGATCTCCCCCAAATATCAATCATGTTATTGTAAAACTCTTTCTCTCTTTAAAATCGTTTTTGACGACTTCGTCGTTGCCAGCGATTACTAGTGTATTCATTAACGACAACATGTGGTGGTTTTCCGCTTGGGTTACTCAAGGAGTTAGAAATAGCGTCAAGGACATTTAATACTTCGCTGCCACATATTGGTGGGTCAATCATCGTTTGTGTTGGTAGCGTAGAATACCAAGTCTTCATTGGAAGGGTTTTTATATAACGCAAAAACTCTTTTGGTGGGGCTAATCCATATGAATCGAAATAGACAATCCCACGTGGATCAATAGCGTATGCAACCCAGTGAGTTCCAGGTCCGGTGCTGTTATCTAAATTAATAATACCGGTTTCAACGCTGTTTGGTTGATGTGGTAATTGATCTTTCATAAAGACACCTCTGAAATTTTTAATCGCCAGCTTTTTAGCAGCATCCATTAAATCAAAATTGGACATAGGAATCTTCGATTCCCGAATTAATAAATCGTTCCTGGTAGTCTTAGACCCTTTCCGCTGTACCACGAATACGGGGTTCCTGGTAGTCTTAGACCCTTTCCCTTTTTTTTATATCCTTTCCCAGTTGCTTTCTTTAGTGCCATTCCTGCTGCAGTACCAACGGCTCCTAACGCAGCCGCTTTAGCCACCGCTGGGGCTGCTGCTGCAATCAATGCTGGTATCGCAGCTAACAACGGGAATATACCGCCTGTTTTAATCATATTTTTGATAGCAGCCGCAGAAAGAGTAATCTGAACACCCTTTTTTGCTACTAGTGCATCATTGAAATGTTTCACCTGACGAGTTGTCAGCGATAGTTTATTTGCACCACCAGTCATTTGGTTGGGTTTCAACGTGATTGTGGTTCCACATCGCTTAGCCGATTCTGATTGCAATTTTTTTAATTGACCGGGAGTTAACGCAACACTAATAACACTATATGACATATTATACATAATTGATTGATTCTAATGGAAAAATCCTTCGGATTTTCAATTACATGTTTTCTACTGGGGCATCTACCACTCTCATTCTTCCTCCAACACCTTCGAGTAGCATTGATTTATCACTGAGAATAACAGCAACCGCTCTATAATCAGCAATAGCACCACGAAGCACATTAGCTCTAAAGTGTATATCAACGACAGATTGTCTCATCAAATCGAGATGTTCCAGTGAGAAGTAATAGATCGGATACAGATTTTTAAAGTCGTATTGTGATATTTGCAAACCAGTATCCACATTTTGGTCGCGTGCCATAAATGACAACAGACGATGATAAACTCGTGCGATATGATTTTCTGTGTAATTAAGTTGTATATCCTCGGATGGTTCCTGCTGGCCGTTTATTCTCAGTGAGACGTCTTTAACACCTAACTGATCAAATATCATATGGCTGGAGAGTTGATTGCCAACTCGTGCGTTATCTTGTAACGCAATAAATATATGACGTGGCGCAGCAACACCTTGTTTTGATGCTAGGTTCCAAGTGAATAACCCGTTGATATTTGATTGTTTAACATCTGTACTCACGGTTAGCCAACTTAGTAATGATTTTCCTCCTTGGTCCATAAATGATAGTAATCGTTCTTCTGCGGTGATTGCTGGAGTCAACACTGGCATCCACAATGATATTTTTGTTAAATTGACTTTACCGGCATCAGCATTTGGATTTGCATTGTCTGCTGGAATCCTCCAGATTGCGTCGTTATCATCACTCTTTCGTACAAGCGATACTGTATGCTTCGCCCCGTAGATAACTTTTCGGACGTTTCTACAGAATCCAAATATGTGATGCAGTGGAATCGCGCATGAAAATGATTTACGCGCTCCTTGCAACATTGAGTTTCGTGTTGTAGCTCCTAGATTGAAATTAGCATCGTTGTTTATAATCATATCTTCGGCATCAATATTAGCGGTGCCAGCATTATTCTTTGGTCGTCTTACAACAAATGAATTTCCTCCAGCGGTATTCTTACCATCTTTTGCAAACATCATAGAAGGTCCTGCTGATCTTGTATAATCATCGGAATATCTCGCTAACCCGATTATTGTTGTAGCCACATCAACATCGCGATCTATCGACTCGATTTCTTTTCCATCAATGAGATATCTAGCACTCTCAAATAGCGCCATGATACCATTATTGACAAAACCGACTTGAGTACCAGCTGGATACGGTGCTGGTACAGCAGGAGTATCAGCAGCTGTTACAATTTCTCCTTCTACTTCAATAAACGCTTCAGCGGGTAGAAAGTATTTACTGGTATCATGGACTTGAAGATCAATTCTTGCTCGACTATTTGAGTCTATTGCATGATAGGCGTAATATTGATAATCGCGTACAGAATCATCCTTGCCAACTGGGGCGTCTATATCAAATGCTGGATCACGTGACTGTTTGAACATTTTATTCTATTTATCAGAGTCTAAATCGCGATTTCCCATTTCATCGTCGTAGTTTTTTAAAGCCACTTCCTGCTATCATGTTTGCAATATTGCGTTGGTCCCCTTGATTTATCAAGGGGGTTAAAACCATCGACGCTAATTTTTCATCTACTGCGTTATTTATAATTCTACTAACACTTGCAGGCATTTCCGCTGTAGACGGTAACGGTTTTGAAAATCCTTTGGATTTCATCCGTGATTTCACTAATGATGTTAATTTATTCTTCGCAGTTGAAAACGCTTTTCCAGCAAGATCTCCAACAGCACCAATACCCTTATCACGAATAACATCAATTGCTTTCATTCCTAATTGTTTAGCCAACGGCATCACTTTTGGAGCCATTCTCGCAAATAACCCTAAAATGGTATTACCTAAACCATCTCCGTAGTATGCTCTATAAACCGGAAACCGTGAATTAACTACGTAGACGGGGGTTGGTTTATCATGATTGTAGTGTATGATCATTATTTGAAATCAGAAACAATTTTTCAATTGTAAAACAATTTATCAATTAATCACTGTGATACCCATTTGCTAACTCGTCAATGAAATCTCGATATGTGCTGATATCCATGATACCACCCTGAAATAACCGTCTACAGATATCAGCTGCTTCATTAATTATTTCCGGTGAGTTATTTCCGGCTCGGAACCCTCCTACAAGAACCTCTAATCGTGATATATCACTGAGAACACTACCAGGACATGAAATCCTTGGATTCTCACTGGAATCTCTTAATCCACTTCCGCTATAACCAGTTGCTTCATCCTGTTTTTCTTCATCCGTGGGTTGTAAATAACCAAGAGGATCATCATCACGTGGTATTTGTTGTTTTTTAGGTGAAAAAGATATTTTCTTTGCAGGTTGCTGTCGCCGCCTTTGCAATTTTTGCGGTTTTTGTTGTTGTTTAAACTCTTCGTATTCATTATACACTGTACCCACCGCATTGATATAATCAATATATGATGCACTATCTTTCTTAATCAGACCTTTTTCAGTTTTGATTTTATAGAATATATCAGCCCAGTGAGTTATATTTCTAACATATTTATGATGTTCTGGTTTCAACCATTTTTTTCTGTTTTCATAGGACGTAACAACAAGCGCAGGAATTTCTGCTGAATCAGTCTTATCAATTTCTGCTAACCCCTCCTCGTTAAATCTCACGAGTAAATCATCTACTGTTCTTTTTGATTCTATTTTTTGTACAGCCTGTTCTGTTTGTTCAGTTTTCGCTGCTATTTTTTCGAGTTCACCAATAACAGATTTCCCTGTCTCGGGAACATCTCCCCGTATAGCACGCTCTATCCCCTTCGTTGCTGTAGTTACTGGTTTAAACAATTCTTCAGAACCCGCAGCAAAATCAGTCTGAAAACTCTGTCGTTGTTGTAGTTTATTCCGTACAGAGTCACGAATTGGTACAAATCTCTTAATTGCATCTAATCGTTCACGAGCCAATCGGGTTGTTAATGCTTCATTGACCATTATTTGAAATCAGAAACAATTTTTCAATTGTAAAACAATTTTTCAATCCGACCTAACACCAGTGACAAAGTCACCGTGGAAGTGTTTTAACGGCTCTATCAATGATGGGGAAAGTGACCAAATTGTATATAAAATAATTAATAATGTCACTTTCCCCATTCTATTTTTGATCAATCCGAACCAGCCATCAATTTTTTATTCACTGTTTCTGACATTATCAATCAAAAAATGCTAAAAAAAATTAAAATCTCTATGAGGGACGGTCACAATCAAATAATGATAAATGGTCGGGCAATCAAATAATGATAAATGGTCGGGCAATCAAATAATGATAAATGGTCAATCAAAATTGTTCATTTTCTTGAATTAACGCTCGTAGGTTTCTAACTTTAGAATTAACCTCCTTTTTCAATTCGTATTCGTACCCCAATTCTTTTCGTATTCGTTCTACGATGGTATACAACGGAGCGAACACACTTACGTCACTGGAAAATGCGAGAGAGTCCTTAATAGAATTCTGAATTCTTTTGATGAGTGCATATTTCTTTGGCAGCATGTATTTATTGTTGTTAACTCCGTATTCTATATCCTGAAAATCAGACATGATTTGATCAGGATTTAACCCATCTGATAGTTCAATATCCCAACCTTTCAATTTTGAAATCTCGGATATGATGCTATTCATGTTTTCAGAATTCATTATTCTATAATAATGATATATTTCTAAATGAAAAATATGACGTATTAGACGTAACTAAATTTAATTTTTTGTTCGGTCTTTTTTGAAATCGCAGATCGATAAATTCCCTCTGCAACTTTTCGTACTGAAGCTCTACAAATATCGAAATACTTGCCGGCTTCATATATTGATTGAAATATTTTTTCTTCGTTAGTTATCGTATTCAAAGATTTCACAGATCTCGCTTTTTTCGAGCATTTTCCAGTCTCTCCTCTTTTCAAATTCTCACTTTGTGTGATAGCCTGCAGATTTGATAAAGAATTGTTCCTTGGATTAGAATCCTTGTGATCAATAACAGAATCACCCTCGATCAATCCATGGAAACACTCGTACACGAAACGATGATTGAGATAAGTTTTCTTTTCTTTCCCCCCACCAACAGTAAACACCAAATACCCCATACCATTGTCAGCACCAACTGATTTCTTCAGTCTGCGGTTTCTTACAACACCATCATTGGATGCTTCATAATTTGTGATCACAGGGTGTGGTCTGAATTCTTGGTTCATTCGTATACATAATACTATTGTTTGTCTAATTCATTGTTTGGTTTAATGATAAATCTTTCGATGTAGTCTTGAGGAGTTCTGATGATTTTATCCTTGATACTGACTTTGTCAGCGTCAAGAATACTGACTTTGTCAGCGTCAGGGTCATAATTTCTGATTGATTGTCCATTTTTTATTCTTTTATCATAATAACGCTTCAACTCCCTGTATCGCTTTCCACCGCAATTCAAACACAACTGCGATTTCCCCCTGACCCCAACCCCACATAGAATACAAGGTAACGGACCAAGGCTTCCACGTCGAAAGCTTTGCATATGATACCCACAAAACTCACTTCTGCATGATTTGTTACACGGGATTACTGATCCAATCATAAGCCACTTGCAGTGATTCATTATATAAAAATCTTTCATTTAAATGCTTGTTTTAATTATAGAATGAGCGAATTAAGGAAAACGCCTTCGAAAAATGCTGAATTCAATGCTGATAAAGAGTTTAAGAGATTATTGAAAATCAATCCTAAATTTAATCTCGATAAACCAAAAAGACGTAACAAACGTCCAAGAGACGGAAACATGAAAGAGTTTAAGAGATTATTGAAAATCAATCCTAAATTTAATCTCGATAGACCCAAAAAAAGTAACAAACGTCCAAGAGACGGAAATATGAAAGAGTTTAAGAGATTATTGAAAATCAATCCTAGATTTAATCTCGATAGACCCAAAAAACGTAACAAACGTCCAAGAGACGGAAATATGAAAGAGTTTAAGAGATTATTGAAAATCAATCCTAGATTTAATCTCGATAGACCCAAAAAACGTAACAAAATTAATCCTAAATTTAATCTCGATAGACCCAAAAAACGTCCAAGAGACGGAAATATGAAAGAGTTTAAGAGATTATTGAAAATCAATCCTAAATTTAATCTCGATAGACCAAAAAAAACGTCCAAGAGATTACCCTGGAAGGATGCTCAATTCAATCTCGACATAGTTTCTAATACACCCAAGAATACAATTCTTGATAAAGCCATGATTAGTAAAATCAGAGATTGTTTCAATGAATTTAAGCGTGATGGAGCATCCTATTGTTGGTCAACACTTCGAATTGATGGTGTTGTTGACGCTACCATGACTGATGAAAAAGCAGCAGTGATAATTTCACGTGTTGGGGAAAAACGGCATTTTTTCCGAATCAAATTCATTATCGAAGTCGACGGCAAATGGATTATTAGGGATAAATTTGAACCAATTCTCAAGAATAAAAAAGCTGTCATTGTGAGTAGAGATTCCAAACCAGGGATTCTAACCGGCATTGACAAACCATACTACGAAAGATCTTATCCCGTAACAGCAATGGTTTATGGGATATATCCGTTAAATGATAAACCCGATATCGCAAAACTAGCTCCTATGAAATATTCGTCAGGGCTTAATTGTGTAGCAGAACGAATAATGGAACATTTCACAAATGCATCCCGAGGAAATAAACTAACTGATCTGCGACGTAGGAAAATAACCGAGTGGGAACTGACAGTGAAACAGCATGGTGCAAAGATTTCTGATATAGCTAAATTAGAAGCATCATTAAAATTCCCAATATCAGTAACAACAATAACCGGAGAAGTATTATACGAACCGAAATATCAATCGCGAGGAGCCCCAATACAGATTATTGATCATAACAAACACGCGTGGACACCTGCGGTAACAGTATTTCCACGAGAACGAACCTTGAAATATATCCCCCCGGAATTTTCCGGGAAATTCGTCGGGGATGTTTTCTATGAAGAGAGATTATTTGATGCTATTCATGCGTTGTGTAAGGATGATCCTGTGTCAGTGTGGTTACTTAGAAGTGATGAAGATCCCGAAATAGGATTCGATCAATTTGTAAAACCAAATGGTGAATTATATCGCGTTGAAGAATTAGATAACAGAATGAGAAAAATCGCTAGTGATTTTTCACCGGAGAGTTTCCATGAAAAACTACTCACGGATAGTTTTACTATTCCATCAGTGGTAGCTCACTTCGCAAGAGAAAAAAACTCATGGCGTCCAACACGAAGTGATTTTCTCGAGGATGTTAAATTGAGTTGCGTCGAATTTGGTCATGGAGGACTGTGGAATACGAAATACCATCGTGATGGTATGATTTCAATTGATATATCCGCGTGTTATCCCGGAAGTTTTCTCGGGTATGGGGAATGCGCTGAGTACTTCAAACGATTTGGACACCCCACGCATGAAATGACTCGTGTTGCGATTAATGGACCATTGCCTGATTTTGATTTGACCGGATTCGCTCGTGTGATATCATTTGAATTAGCTACAGGGTTACATCCGTGTAGTTATGTTTGGCTCGGTAAACACCTATCTGAAAAGGCCTGGATGCCAATAGTGCTATTGAGATATATGATTGATTGTGGTATGCTAATATCGTTGATTGTTTCCGAGGCTATTATATGCTATCGAGCTCAGAAGGAAGTTTGGCTACCACAACCCGATCTAGATAGAATAATTGATGAACTACGAAAACAGTTTCCAGATTTCAGTGAAGAAGAAATCATAAATTGGTCTAAGAAGTTATTTGAAATTAAAAAAGAACAAGCAAAGGATCTCGGAAGAAGAATAATCGGTAAATTTACCCAGGGTGGACGATACGACAACGCAAAATACTCTTCGCGGTTAATCACAGATGTCGCTGAATACGATTTTATTGTAGCGGATTTAATGAAGCAGGGAAAACTTGTATCCCGTAAGGATGCTTTTCTATCTAATGGTGAGAAAATGGGTACGGTTGTTACCTACTGTGATGGATATAATTCCCAGTACACACATTTGAGAAGTTCAATGCTAGCCTATGCTTCTATTAATCTATTTTCGATGATAAATAGATTTCCTAATACCGCGGTTAGAGTGGCCACTGATTCGATGTATATACACAATAAGTACAAATCAGCTGTAGCTAAATTCACAGATCCCGAAGAAAATTGGGGGCGTTGGCGATTTAAAAAGGAGATGCTACATGAGTATTGTGAATCCGCAGACGTTGCCATGGATGATAAATATCTTTCATATAACCGTATTGAAATTCAATCAGAATTTTCTAATGCACCACCGGTATCTGATCCAATCTGTAGATATAAAACAGTTTATTTAAACGGTTGTGGTGGGTCAGGAAAGACAACTCGTGCAATTGAATTATTTCGTCGGTCAACCATGATTGTGTTAACACCGACTCACAGACTCGCCAGAGAGATGATACAGCGAGGGGTAAATGCCTGTACTTACCATAGTTTCTTTCGATGGAAGGGTGACAAATGGACTCCTGAGCGTATGGGTGATAAATTCATTCCTGAAATCATCATTTGGGATGAAATATGCACAGTGTCATTAGATGTATTACAAACATTTCTTGAGTGGTTGTTAAACAAAAACACAAAAGTCGTCATGTGCGGTGATCACGGCCAACCACCACCATTTGTCGGTGCATCTCCACATGAATGGCTAAGGGGTTTTGTAGACTATTATGAAGAAATCACCACTGATTATAGATCACTTGATGAACGATTACGAGAATTCAAATCGCTAATTAGATTACAACCGGATAGAATCCAATGCGAAATAGCGCGTGAAGTGATTTCAGAAACTCCAATGAATGATTTCTGGGAAACATGGAGACCAAATGATTTGATAATTGCAAGTAGAAAAATAGTCAGGGACACACTTCAGATGAAGTTATTTGAATTGCATAAAGAAAAATTTGCAACGCTTCCAGTACCCCTTTGTTATAGGCCATCGGATACACGAAAACAGAACATTGAAGTTGATATTCCAGGACAGAGTGAAAAACAAATTCTCGTATTAAATGATATTGTGCTGGTTGATATCAATGTCGTTGAAGATGCATTGCGTGCTAATAAATCCCCGTGGACGCTAGGATACGCAGCAACAATACACTCTTCACAGGGATTGACTATATCAGATACAATTGTTTGGATGGTGGATAATCACATCGAATGGTCGAATTTAGTCTATCTCGCAGTATCCAGAGTACGAAAAATAAATCAACTTCGAAGAATTGTCCTGACAGAGTCAGGCGATGATAATGACACAACAATGGATGATATTGATGTTAAAATTATTGATAAAAAACTCTCCGGTTACAAACAACAGGACAAAAAAAAACAACGAGAATTTGATATTGATGCTAAATTAATAATAGCTTTGAAGAAACAACAGAATAATCACTGCGCGAGTTGCAATTGTATAATGCGTTGGCAGTATTCGGATAAGGATCCTCGCCAATTCACCGTAGACAGAAAAAATAACAGTCTCGGTCATGTCAGAAATAATGTGATGTTGACTTGTCTTGAGTGCAATAGACGCAACGGTGCTAGTTAAGACCATGCGGTGGCAATTGAGTATCCTCGGGTATCACTTGTAGTTGTTGTCTAGTAAAACCCCGCTGAGGGGCAGTTGAATCCAGTTTATAGACTGGAGATCTACCCGTAGATCGTGTTATACTAGATATCTTATGCGTAGTGACGCTCCAAATAGGATCAGTAGCCATTTTTCTACCCCCTTCAAGCTCTCCTGGTTCGTATAAGTACCTCACAATGACATTACTACCAAGAATTGGTTCTTTGAAATCTTTTTGTGGTTGTACGGGTATTGACTTCTTTTTAATCGCGTTGATAGGTTTCATGTTGATTGTTCTAGTAATCTCGTTATTCAGTGCAGTAATCACAGATGGTAATCTTTTAACCCATTCACGGGATCGCTTTTCTTGAATGAATTCTTTTGCGTATTGATATCCAAATAACCGCTCAGCAATCGTCCGATTAAATCGTTCTACAATGGCCTGATCGCGATGTAGCGCAGTATGCCCTCGTCGTATGGTGACATTATGATGTTTCATTGTAGATAATACTGCACCCTGAAATTCCTTGCCAGGATCAACCTGCAATAGATTTGGCCAGTGCAGAGGACCTCGTCGATAAATCCTTTCAAATGCAGAAGCAACTTCAGTGGCTGATTTTGTTTTTAACGGTTCTGCTTCTTTGTATCGACTTGCAATATCAACTACGGTTAGCGCGTATTTGTAACCACGATCATGTGGCAGAAATAATATATCAGCCTGATGAACTTCATTAGGAGCGGTCACATCAAAATGCGAGAATTGAATTTGTTTAGGCGGTGGTAGATAAATTTGCCATAGTGCCTGTTTGGATAACCAATTAGCCGCAGTGGTTTTTTTCACTTTTGCAGCGCTAGCGAGTTTATGGACTGCTGATTTACCCCTCCAGTATCCTCTTGGGGAATAATAAATTGATTCCATATTATTAATTACCGGCACCTAACATCAATTTGCTTTTCATAGCCGATTTTATCAAAAATGAAGCCAATTTTTCTTTGAAGGATTTATCAGGAACAGCATTTAACGCATGAATTAATTTCACATCTGCTAGATGCCTGTGTTGCAGATTGCTGCTTTTATAAGCAACATCATGA
The DNA here is from genome assembly GCA_030141615.1 of Unio pictorum. NCBI lineage: Eukaryota > Metazoa > Mollusca > Bivalvia > Unionida > Unionidae > Unio > Unio pictorum. Next base: position 1,395,060 of record JARLTB010000257.1, on the reverse strand, counting down.
AGGTGACAGGCCTTATCAATGGCGTTTATTGGTTCTTCACCGGGGTTGGGTTGATTTTGATTATTGAGTCTGATATCAAGTCTGGTTCCCGGTCCACAGTAGCTATATCCTGGGAGGTGCTTTTCTCCGGGGTACTTTGCCCATGGGGTTCCAGGGAGCTTTGCCAATTTGGCTGCGATATCACCTCCTCGTTTTTTTTTAAATCAGATTTCATAGACACAAATCTAAATTTCTTTGTACCACATTGCATGCATTTACCAGAAAGCGCTGATCGGTTATTTTTAGTTGTAACTGTCGTCACATCATCTGTGCCAGTACGCGTTTTGCACTTCACACAATATAGATCCATAATTTATGTATAGAAATATGGATATAATTGATTTTTCAGCGACTAAAACAAGAGAACCGGTTAAGCATCATGCAGCGCTACCAAACTCTATCCGGATGATTATAATCGGGCCATCTGGATCCGGTAAAACGCAATTGTTGCTCAATTTAATAATGAGATGGATGAAGTGGGATAAGTTGTATTTAATTGCTCCTAGCGTAGATGATCAACGATGTTATGAAGTGCTAAAAGATTTTAACGACAGCGCGGTAGAAAAATCCGGAGAGGGTATTATTGAGTTTATAACCGATATCGATGAAGCACCGAGCATTGATGATATTGATGGAGATATTAACAATTTAGTCGTATACGACGATATAATGTTGGATAAACAAAAAAATCCTGCTAGAATATTTTCCCGTGGGCGTCACAAAAACACTGACGTGATATATGTCACTCAACGCTACACTCAGGTTCCAAAAGTCATCAGAGATAATTGCAATATTCTTTCTGTATTCAACGGCGTTGATACACATACGCTACGAAATATTTGGCAGACATGGTGTTCTGATATGGACTTCAATCAATTTAGAAATTTCTTTAGTCATGCTCAGTCGACTCCGCACGGATTCGCAACAATAAATTTGCATGATCCTCGGACACGATATCGTATCGGACTGGATCAAATATTCGGTTAAAATCATTTATTATTTTTTGTTAACCCATAGCAGCAGAGAGGGTGGATGACCACATCGTTGCGAGCAAAATCGTAAAATTTCCGTTTTTACAAAAATGGAGACTTTTTTTTTGGTTAAATGAGATTTGTTGGAAACCTGATATTTTGTTCGAAAACGTAGTCTATAGGCCATATTTTGCTCGAAAACATGATCTGGAAGCCTTATTTTTGCTCGAAAAGGGTGGTCTGTTCACCCTCTCTGCTGCTTGGTGCAATTCGTGTTCAAATAAATGATTTAAATTAGATTGAAATTATAAAACAAGCAATATGTTTTGTTTTACAATGTGTGCAATTTGTGTTTCTTGTGACCTTCATAATCAATCATTTTATTTAATCATTATATATTTACATACTGTAAATAATTTATATTCTCCAAAAGATAATCTTTTAAATTTTTTATATTTATTATGCAATCCTTTAAATAGGAATATTTATTAAAGTGTTGTGTAAGAACGTCTGAATTGCTGTTTTTGATATAAGACCTAATTATTCTGTAGATGGTGTTCTATTTTCCGACGTGTAAAGCGACCTTGTTGTCGAAGTTTTGTTATGAGTCTGTAGAAACGTCGATAATACAACCTTGATCTCGTTCGTCAAACTTGAAGAGCAAATTTGAGGAGAACATTCAACATTAATAGAGTACAAAAATGACAAATGGTATCTTAGTTAATAACACATTTATTCTTATAGCGTACACAAGATGAGACGTGCTGTTCTCAGTATAATTAGCAAATAATAAGCAATCTTATTGTCAAGAGAACAATTGAATGTTACCTGATGAACAATGTCGTCCTTGCCATCCACGTGAACAGTTACACAGGTATGAACCATCAATATTGGAACACATCCCACCGTTTTGACAAGTATTATCAATACACTCATCTATGTCTGGAATAAAAATATTTGAGTTAAATAAAAATGTTTGAATACATACCACCTTTAACGTAGGAGAGACGGTATTGGCCATTAAAAATATAGACGGTAAAGGCAGCCGTATTGGATACGCTGCACTTATTATTTCGGTCCGATGTCCAGGTCTTTTGATAGTGCAACATTGTTATGCTAATCAAAGTTCATTTTATGAATAATCAACGTGACGTACTTTATTTTTTACTAGCTCAAAATTGCAAATTGGTGGTCCAACACAGTTTTAGAAAGAAAAACATCTAATGGCTAAACCGACTTCAGGTATCAACACCAAGATAATATAGTCAAATGTATAGGAAACAAACATGATAGACAATCATTAATACTACGAAATAAAGTTGAAAAAAGCGGTTTGAAACTTTAACATATCAATTAACTTTACCGACGTCATTAATGTGAAAGGAAATCATTTTCTATTCAAATATGTTAATTTAGCAAAAAAATGTAAAGTTCATTTTAGATTCATTGCGGTTTCCTGAAGCATTGCAGTGAAACATGGTGAATTCATTAGCGTTTGAGATTCTCACTATGTCGCAATAATAGGAAAAACACAACAGCTATATTTTGTATACGCTAAAAGTCTCAGACGGAACAATTCAGAAACACGGAAAATGTTTATTAACATATTTTGCGGTATAATAAAATACATAACGCAAACCAAATATATTTTTTCCATTGCCATATGAAATTTCAATTTGCTTGCAGAACAGTTTCGTTAATTTAATTTGAACAAGTCTGCTTTCACGATCTTTTTATCGGATTTAAACAAAGCCATCGACAACACAGAACGAACACGGATAAGAACGGAAGCCATCTCGTTGACGCTCACCGATGAATGTGATTATTATACTTTTTACTCTTTGATGTAGATAATTAATGAAAACGGACGTTGGAACAATTGAGAACGGATATTTGTTTCCATGGTAATGATGCTCTGTGCACTTAAAACTATTCGGCTGCGTTGGAGAACTTATAGCACTCATACGGAATAGATGACGAACCTGATATATTATCACTCCATCATCGGATATTGATAGTACTATTCGTAATGTTTGGACATAAGAGGAGCACCTGCAAATTGATAGAATGAACAGCAATTTGCTGCACCCGTAAGAAAGATTACTTGACATAAGTTTCGCACATACTGTCGATTTAAGATAATAAGATTGTAACCAATCTGGTTGTTTCAATCGATTCCTTGATGACAGCGGTCGATAGACTGGCTAATACGGTTAGGGTTTGGCAGCATATTCAGTTATTTCACCCAATGACTAATAGTTTCAGTCATTTCACTAATTTCTCTATGCAATGTTTACAAAAGTTGAGAAAATATCAAATCCCTCGTGACAAGCGTTTAAAATGATTGGTTGGTTCCAAGGACATTTTGGAGTTTTATATAAACATTTTTCTATTTTAGTTGATTCATACGCTGTTTACGTGATTTCTTGAACGTAAATTTGTTCTAAGAGATTCGAGAAGATCGTGATCCCTTTCTTGTTTACGTAAAAACAGGTATATAAACTATGTTTTGGAGCGAGCTATTCAGTAGTAGAAAATAGGGCTGAAAGAATATTAAGTTGTTTCTTTTTGAGTAATTATAACTTACCTTGTACTGGAAATTATGTCAATTCGTTTGAATCAAGAGGAAATATTTTGTTATTTATCAGGAATAGAAATATGCTCATAGATTTTTATTCACAAGAACTGACTTCATCAAGTGACATCGTCTTCCATATTGGATTCTTCCCTGGGATTCGAACTTAGAATTATTTGGACATTTTATTACCAGGACTTTTGCAATTTCTCTAGTGGATAATATTTTGAATTATTTCTGGATTAATTTTGGAATTGATTCTTAAAATCGTAAGTTTATTTTTCTTTTCTAGAAAATACTTGGGCTAAAAAAATTGTTTATTAAGTTTTTACAAGCTTGTTATTTTCACTCTTTCTAAGTTACTGTTTATTCGAGCCTAAGAACGTAACAAATGAAATACGAGGAAAGTTCAATTGTGAACTGTCAGTAATGATACAAAATGACGGACATGCGTGAGGTATTTAATTAAAAGAAGAATTATCAAGGTGTCCTGCATATCATAGCTAGCTTTCTACGTTGTGATACATTTACTGTTTCTACTGGAAGGTTTGACGCTACACTCCATATATGTTTTTACAATATCTCAGTTGCAATTGAGTTCGTTACGTTGAAAATCAAAGTTTCAAAAGCTATGGTGCATTTGCTAGGGTGATCGTCCATTAAACACATTGAGTTAGGATATGTCCATTAAACACATTGAGTTAGGATATGTATAACCAATGACAACAGTATTGTTGATACATGGTTTACTAAGTTCTTTGCAAACACATAAGCAATGGTATAATGGTTATGTATTTCTTATTGTATATTCACTTTTATTGTAATGTAGTTTTGTATTATGGCTATATAATAAAATAGGGAATATTTACAAACGTGCATGGGGTTAGAATTTCTTTACAATATGCTGTGTTTAAATTTACACATTAATGTAAATTGGTTATCGCCATCAGTAAATACCGTTTAGATTTCAAAAGATGATATACGCACAGTCATTGATCGCTGACTAAATACGGTCCTTCAGTCAAGTTAGACTTTGAAAATATTGTATTTAAAGATGTTGCTAGTTTGATTTTTTTTTTGCAAAATCGCATTTCGCGGAAATATTTTTAAAACAAGAAAAGTGTTTCTATCTTATAAATTATCACAGAATGCTTTCGACCGGTCTATGACATTAGTTGCAGGGTAATAACTAAAATCATCATTCTCAGAATTTATATAATGGTGTAATTAATGTTCAATTCAATGATTTGTATTACATTGAAATTGTAGAGCAAGCAAGATCTTTTGGTTTACATTGTGAGCTTTGTGTTTCTTGTACCCTTGAAAAGCAATCAATTTCTTTGATCGGTCTCTCTATCTCTCACTTTCTCTCTCTCTGTACATATATATATATATATATATATATATATATATATATATATATATATATATATATATATATATATATATATATATATATATATATATATACTGCAAATAAATTATATTCTGCCAAAGATAATCTTTTAAAAGTTTTAATTTTTTAAGATGCAATCCTTAAAAGCGGACTATATATTGAAGTGTTCTGTACGAACGTCTGAGTTGCTGTAACTGAAATCAAACCTAATCATTCTGTAGCTGGTGTTCTTTTTTCCGACGTGCACAGAGACCTTGTTGTCAAAGTGTCGTTATGGGTCTGTAGAAAAATTGATAATACAACCTTCATCTCTGTAACAGAATTGTTACCGAGTGGTTGGTGGATTAAATGAACAACACAAACACAATATGTGAAAGATGATGTAAATTTATGAAATAAATTATTAATGAAAAATAATGATGTATCAACACAATAACTCATGCGTTCAACCCACGATCACACTTCACAACCATTCACAATTTAAAAATAAATTAAATATTAATACAAAAAAACCCACAGATCCAAGGAACCTCCTGGACTACACAAATGTTTCAAATAAAATGGAACCTTTACAAAATATATATATTATCGCACGTATAAATTGCGATAACAAATACAAACATCAAACTATACTATCCCACGTATGGATTGCGACAAGAAGTACAAACATCTACATGTGTTTAAACAAGTTACTAACTGTTATTGAGATTCATGTAATCCCTTGAAAAACTACTGTGATTCAAAATAACTACGTGTAAATATAACAATGTATTCAGTTGTAACTACAACTGAAACAAACACATGCGTCTCGACCCTGTACAACCGTATGATTCACCAACTGTTGAATCGCCGCACAGCTTCTCTGAATACCTAGGGTTGACCCAATACTTTTATCGGCCACTTGCCCTTCACGGATCCACTACAGTTATACGTACAGACAGCATACAGCACCTACTAGAACCACCGGTTCCAAACACTTAGATGCTACCCCAGACGTTTACACCTTTAGACAGCTCCGACACTCGGACATTTAGACGTCTAGATTTCCGGATATTTACACATCACGACAGATATTATCAGACATCCTCTTTACGGCAGATACAATTTTAGACGGACAGACAGTCTGACAGACAGACAGTCAGACACTTCAATTTGATCGCACAATCAAATGGCACAATTAAACAGCACAATCACGGCACAATCAATCACATTCAGAGACATTCAGAGACATTCAGCCCTTTGGCTGGAGAAAGAATGACGAGATATCTCTCCTTTGACAAGATACTTTTGGCTCGTCTCTTTTTTAGAAATATTCTGCATTATATGTCCCTAAATAGGTAAGCAGAATTCACGGCAAAATTCCCGTTCACCGGTGATTATAATGTTCCTGACTTCAAGTGATTTGTAGTCAGGCACATGCAAATCGCTACAGGTCGCTTACCTTGAAAAACACTTATTCACCCCAGGTAATGCATGTACGATGAAACAAAAAAAAATGGTGAACTTAGTTTGTATTCAAGAAGAAATAAATTCAATTTTCGCCTAATTCTGTGACAATCTCGTTCGTGAAACGTTAAAAGCAAATTTTGAAGAGAAAATTCAACATTCATGCAGTACAATAACGATAAATGGTATCCTGCATAATCGCACATTTCTTCTTGTAGCGTACATAAAGTAAGACATGTGCAGTTCTCAGCATGATTAGCAACTGACACGCAATCTTCGTGTCGAGAGAACAATTGAATTATACCTGAAGAACAATTTGTTCCTTGCCATCCATGTGAACAGTTGCACAGGTATGAACCATCAGTATTGGAACACATCCCACCGTTTTGACAAGGATTATCAATGCACTCATCTATGTCTGGAATAAAAATATTTGAGTTTAATAAAAATGTTTGAATACAGATCACGTTTAACGTAGGAGAGACGGTATTGGCCCTTGAAAATATAGACGGTAAAGACAACCGTATTGGATCCGCTGCACTTATTATTTCGGCCCGATGTCCAGGTCTGTTGATTGTGCCACATTGTTATGCTTATAAGAGTTCATAGCCTACATGAAGTACATTGTTTCAAACCTAGCTAGAAATAGCAAATTGGTTTTCCAACACTGCTTTAGAAAGACAAAAAACAACTAATGGCAAATCCGACTGTAGAAGCACATCGAGATATTCTTCAGCTATCAACTTAAAAAATTTATAGTTAAATGTGTAGGAAACAAACATGAGAATCAAGCATCAATAATATGTATTAAAGTTGCACAGAAACGGTTTGAAATTTCACTATATCAATTATTTTTTACCGATGTCATTAATGTAAAGGGAGAATATTTACAATTCAAATATGGTTTTTAGCAGAAAATGTAATGTTCATTTTAGATTCATTGCGGCTACCTCAAGCACGGCAGGGTAACCTGGCGTATTCATTAGCGTTGAGATTCACAATATGTCGCGAGAATAGGAAAAACACAACAGCTATATTTTGTATATACTAAAAATCTCATACATTACAACTCAAAACCACAGATAATTGTTTATTAACATATTTTGCGGTCTAATAAAATACATATGCAAACCAAATTTATTTCTTCCATTGTCATAAGAAATTTCAATTTGCTTGAGAACAGTTCAGTTCAATTATTATGAACATGTGTGCTTTCACGATCTTTTGATCGGATTAAACAAAAGCCATCGACAACACAGAACGAACACGGATAAGAACAGAAGCCATCTCGTTGACGCTCACCGATGAATGTGATTATTATACTTTTTACTCTTTGATGTAGATAATTCATGAAAATGGACGTTGGAACAATTGAGAACGGATATTTGTTTGCATGGTAATGATGCTCTGTGCACTTAAAACTATTCGGCTGCGTTGGAGTATTTTCAGCACTCATACGGAATAGATGACGACCTTGATATATTATCACATCATCATCGGATATTGATAGTACTATTCGTAATGTTTGAACATAAGAGGAGCACCTGCAAATTGATAGAATGAACAGCAATTACCATTTTTCATATGCCATGTTTACAAAAGATCTAGAGAAAATGTCAAATCTATCGTGGTAGATATTTTGAGAAACTATGACATAAAAACCTTGTTTTACCAAGGCAAAGGAATGCGAGGAAATTATAATTGTGAACCTTCAGTAATCATGAAAAATGCCTTACATGCGTGCCTCATTTAATTACAAGAAGAATTATCAAGGTCTCCTGTATATCATAGTTTTCTATGTTGTGACACATTTACTGTGTCTTATGGATGAATTTGCTCTACACGCCATATATGTCTTTACAATGTCTCAATTGCAGCTGAGTTAGATACTTTGAAAATCAAATTCGACATGCTTCATTGATTATTTATACTACACAGCAAACATGTATCTGATTGAAACAAGAAACAATAATGATATTGGCATCATTGACATTGTGCATTTGTATACATATATCAACATAGATTGATCTACTACGGTTAAAATATTACAACCTGTGAGTCTCTTTAGAGGTGTTAGTAAAACTGATATAATAAAGATTTAGGTTTTAAAGTATTCAGAAAACATTTCCTTTGACTTGACATTGTTACGAAATACACTTTACAAGAAGTAACTGTTTTGCAGTCGACGTCTTTTTATGTAGTTTGTCATGCAGTTCAATTAGTGTCAACTGGATCGGTAGTGGCAGCTTAAGCTGCTAATTGTATTCAAGAGTAAGTTGTAACAAATGTTTACTTTACTTTCATATTTCTTAATGCATCATGTTTTCATCTCAATACATTTTATTGTTGTCCATACTTTTCACAATAGTCTATCTATGTTCCTCAACAATACTAAATACATTCATTGACACAGTTCTGTTCATAGGGCAAGATCTGTTTTTACTATAAAGTTCTGATGTAAGGCAGGGACAACGATTATCTGACAACTACACATACAGCATTATGTAGTTTGGCCAGTGATAATGTGTATTTCACACACACACACACACACACACACACACACACACATCTACATACCTTTCTGTACATGTGATAAAAACAATAAATATCTGGAACAACATATTCTCTCAGAAGCCTAACAAATCATGCACAATTATGGAGTGTAAAATATGTGTGACCCTTACCATCCGAACAATTTTGTCCTTGCCATCCACGTGAACAGTTGCATAAATATGAACCATCAGTATTGTTACACATCCCACCGTTTTGGCAAGGAATATCTCTACACTCATCTATGTCTGGAATAAACATATTTGAATACAGATTACACTCGATGTAAAAGAGAGGGTATTATACATTAAGAACAGAGATGTAAAAGATAGAACCAAACTGCGACCGCAATACGTATTAGTTAGGCCGGGTCTTTTGATAGTTCCACATTGTTATTCTTATCAGGGTTCATTTTCACATATAGCCTGCGTGAAGTGCCTTTCTTTCAAACATAATTAGAAATAGCAAATGAGTTGACCAACTTTGGTTTAGAAAGAGAAACAAATTAAGTCAAAACCGACTTTAGAGGTGCATCGACATATTCTTCCGCTATCAACAATTCTTAAATGTATAGGACGAAAACTTGATAGACAACCCTCAATAATAACAAGCGGTTTGAAATGTCAATATATCAGTTCGATTCTACCGATATCATTAATGTCAAGTGAAAACATTTTCTAATCAAATCCGTTTTCTGATCTTACAAAGGTAAAGTTTACTTTAGATTCATTGCAGTTATATAAAGCTTGGCTGGGGAACCTGGATTATTCATTAGCGTTTGAGATTCACACTATGTCGCCAGAATAGGAAAGACACAACAACTATATTTTGTATATGCTAAAAATCTCATACAGAACTACTCAGAAATACAGAAATTGTATATTAACATAAACTGCGGTCTAATAAAATACGTATAAAACTTAATGTGATTATTATACTTTTAACTGTATGATATAGATCGTTCCTGAAAATGGACGCTGGATCAATTGAGAACGGACATTTTTGTTTGTATGGTTATGATGATCTGTGTACTAAAAACATATTCGGCTACGTTGGAGCTATTTTAGCACAACATAAGGAAGAGATGACAACCTTAATCAATTGTCACTCCGCCATTTGAATTGACAGTACTACTCGCAATGTTTCAAGATAAGAGGATCTCCTGCACGCTTGATAGAATGAACAGCAATTAGCTACACCAGTCAATAGTGATTACGTGATTTAGGGTTCGCATATACTGACGACTGATGATAATATGACTGTCTCTAATATGGTTGCGGCAATCGCATCCTTGATGACAGCGGTCGATTCACTGGCAAATACGGTTAGGGTTTGGCAGCAGATTCAGTTATTTCACCCAATAACTAACAGTTTCAGTCATTTCACCGATAAATTTCCATATGCTATGTTTACAAAAGATGTAGATAACATATAAAATCCCTCGTGACAGATATTATGACAAACTAGGGCATCAAAACCTTGTTCTACCAAGGCAATGGAATACAAGGAAATTTTAATTGTGAACTGGCAGTTATCATGAAAAATGACAAACATGCTTGACGCATTTAATTACAAGAATAATTATCAAGGTGTCCAACATATCATAGTTAGCTTTCTACGTTGTGACACATTCACTGTGTCTACTGGAAGGTCTGACGCTACACGATATATATGTCTTCACAATGTCTCAGTTGAAGCAATTTTTAACAGCTGATGCGTTTTAAAAAGGTCATATTTTGTAGTTTTAAATACATATGTCGCTATTCAGCTATGGTGACACCTGTGCATATGCAAATTTGCCTGGGTGATCGTCCATTAAACCCATTGTGTTTGGATATGTCTCACCAATGACAACAGTATTGTACATACATGGTTTACTCAGTTCTTTGCAAACACATAAGCAATGGTATCATGTTTATGTTTTTCTTATTATATATTCATTTTTATTCTAATGTAGTTCTGTTTTATGGCTATATAATAAAATAGGTATTATTTACATACGTGTATGTGGATACAATTTCTTTATATGATCATGTATATGAATTTACACATAGATGTAAATTGGTTATCGGCATCAATAAATACCGTTGAGATTCAAAAGATGATATACGCACAGTCATTGATCGCTGACTAAATACGGTCCTTTAACCAAGTTAGGCTTTGAAAACGTTGCATTTAAAGATGTTGATATTTTGATCATTTTACAAAATCGCATCTTGCGGACATACTTTCAAAGTCAGAAAAGTATTTCTTTGTTTTATATTATCACAGAATGCGTTCGACCGGTGTATGATACGAGTTTCATGGTTATAACTAAAACCATCCTTCCCATAACTTATATAATGGTATAATCATTGTTCAATTAAATGATTTATATTACATTGAAATAATAGAGCAAGCAATATGTTTTGGTTTACATTGTGTGCAATTTATGTTTCTTGTAACCTTGACAAGCAATTAATTTCTTTCATCGTTATATACACACACACACACACTCACACACACACACACACACACACACACACACACACACACACACACACACACACACACACACACATATATATATATATATATATATATATATATATATATATATATATATAATTATATACATATACATACTGCAAATAAAGAATATTCTGCCAAAGATAATCTTTTTAAAGTTTCAATTTTTAAGATGAAATCCTTAAAAGCGGATTATGTATTGAAGTGTTCTGTACGAATGTCTGAGTTGCTGTTACTGAAGTCAGACCTAATTATTTTGTAGATGGTGTTCTATTTTCTGGTGTGCAAAAAGACCTAGTTGTCGAAGTCTTGTTATGGTTATGAGTCTGTAGAAATGTCGATAATACAACCTTAGTCTCGTTCGTCAAACGTTAAAAGCAAATTTTGAAGAGAAAATTCAACATTCATACTGTACAATAAGGATCAATGATATCCTGTATAATCGCACATTTCTTCTTGTAGCGTACATAAAGTGAGACATGTGCAGTTCTCAGCTTGATTAGCAAATGATACGCAATTTTCGTGTCGAGAGAACAATTGAATTATACCTGAAGAACAATGTTTTCCTTGCCATCCACGTGAACAGTTGCACAGGTATGAACCATTAGTATTGGAACACATCCCATCGTTTTGGCAAGGATTATCAATACAATCATCTACGTCTGGAAAAAAAATATTTGAGTTAAATAAAAATATTTGTATACAGACCACCCTTAACGTAGGAGAGACGGTATTATCCATTAAGAATATAGATGGTACAGATAGAGCCATATAGGAACCGCTGCACTAATCATTTCGGACCGATCTCCAGGTCTGTTGATAGTGCTACATTGTTATGCTTATCAGAGTTCATTTTACAAATAGCCAACGTGAAGTACATTTATTTCACAGCTAGCAAAAAATAGCATATTGGTTGTCTATTAACTGCTTTAGACAGAAAATAAAAACAATTAATGGCAAAACCGACTGTAGAAGTACATCGAGCTATTCTTCAGGTATCAACACCATGATTTTATAGTTAAATGTGTAGAAAACAAACATGAGAGAAAATCATCAATACTATGTAATAAAGTTGAAAAAAGCGGTTTGAAATTTTAACATATCAATTAAACTTTACCGATGTCATTAATGTGAAGTGTAATCATTTTTTATTCAAACATGTGTTTTTAGCGGACAAATGTAATGGTCATTTTAGATTCACTGCGGTTACCTGAAGCATGGCAGTGAAACCTGGCTTATTCATTAGCGTTTGAGATTCACGCTATGTCGCGAGAATAGCAAGAAACACAGCAACTATATTTGTATATAGTGAAATACTCATACAGTACAACTCAGAACCACAGATAATTGTTTATTAATATATTTTGCGGTCTAATAAAATACATATTCAAACCAAATTTATTTCTTCCATTGTCATAAGAAATTTCAATTTGCTTGCAGAACAGTTCAGTTCAGTTATTATGAACATGTGTGCTTTCACGATCTTTTGATCGGATTAAACAAAAGCCAACGATTACACAGAACGAACACGGATAAGAACAGAAGCAATCTCGTTGACGCTCACCGATGAATGTGATTATTATACTTTTTACTCTTTGATGTAGATAATTAATGAAAATGGACGTTGGAACAATTGAGAACGGATATTTGTTTGCATGGTAATGTTGCTATTTGGCTGCGCTGGATTATTTTGAGCACTTATACGGATTAGATGACGACCTTGATATATTATCACTACATCATCGGATATTGGTTGTACTATTCGTAATGTTTGACCATAAGAGGAGCAGCTGCAAATTGATAGAATGAATAGCAATTAGCTACACCCGTAATAGAGATTACTTGACATAAGTTTCGCATATTCTGTCGATTTAAGATGATATGACTATACCCAATATGGTTGCTTAAATCGCTTCCATTTGATGACAGTGGTCGTTACACTGGCTAATACGGTTAGGGTTTGACAGCACATTCAGTTATTTCACCCAATGACTAATAGTTTTAGTCATTTCACCGTGCAATTTCCATATGCTATGTTTACAAAAGATGTAGATAAAATAGCATATACATCGTGATAGATATTATGACAAGCTATGACATAAAAACCTTGTTTTACCAAGGGAATTGAATGCGAGCAAATTATAAGTTTGAACCTTCAGTAATCATGAAAAATAACTCACATGCGTGACGCATTTAATTACAAGAATAATTATCAAGGTCTCCTGCATATCATATTCATCTTCCTATGTTTACTGTGTTTTCAGGAAGATTTGACGCTACACGCAATGATCTCTTTGTCCAAAGAGCCATCATTAGATATTGTGCTGCCAAGGTATTTGAAACTGTCCACATTCTTCAGCTGTGTGTCGCCAATGGTGATACAGGGTTGCGAATGGACAGTGTTTGGGGCGGGCTGGAAGATGACTTCTGTCTTTCTTAGACTAATTGTGAGTCCAAATAGGTTGGAGGCTTCAAAGAATCTGTCCACGATTGCTTGTAGGTGAGTCGCTTCATGGGCCATGAGGGCGCAGTCATCCGCAAAGAGTGCATCAATGATGAGTCTTTCTAGTGTCTTGGCTTTTGCAGCTAGGCGACGGAGATCAAACACTGATCCATCCAGGCGATACCTAATGTAGATGCCAGTGTCAATGTCCCGTATGGCATGGAGTAGTACCTGTGTGAAGAAGAGGTTGAAGAGTACTGGAGCGAGTACACAACCCTGTTTGACACCATTAGATATGGGGAATTTCTTTGAGGGTTCACCGTCTGAGAGAATCTCTCCATTCATATCAATGTGGAGGAGCTGGATGAGGCTGGTAAACTTCTGAGGACAACCAAGTTTCTTGAGTACTACCCACAGTGCATCTCTGTTGACTGTATCGAAAGCCTTTGTCAGATCCACGAAGACAGCATATAGATTCATGTTCTGCTCAAGGCACTTCTCTTGGACGTGTCTCACTGCGAAGATCATGTCAACGGTGCTGCGGTCTGGGCGAAAACCACACTGAGACTCGGGGAGGTTATTTTCTGACACTGCTGCAATAAGCCTGTTGAGCAAGATGCGAGCAAGTATTTTGCCAGCAGCGGAAAGCAGGGAGATGCCTCTGTAGTTACTGCAGTCCATACGTGTGCCTTTGTTTTATAGAGGGTCGCAATTGATGCATCACGGAGGTCGTCTGGCATCTCTTCTTCCGTCCAGATGCTGATTAGCACGTCTTAGAATGCCTCCAAAGACTACTTACTGAGAGTCTTGAACACCTCCGCTGGGATACCATCCTTTCCAGGTGCCTTGCCACAGTTTGTTTGTTTAATGGCCTTTCTCAGTTCCTCCATCTTTGGCGGAATATCCAGTTGGTTGAGCGTTGGTTGTGGGGTATTTGGTCAAGAACAGATTGGCTGACTGATGAGGGCAGGTTTAGGAGCTGATTAAAGGGCTCTTTCCATCTTTCCTTAATGCCATTCTTGCCTTTTATTAATGTACTGCCATCTGCAGCAAGCAAGGGCGTAGAGCTGGACTTAGTGTGGCTAAAGATTGACTTGATGGCGTTGTAGAACTCATTGGAGTTGTTAGTGTCGGCATAGCCTTGCACTTCCTCAGCTTTCTTTTCCCACCATTGGTCATGCATCTTGCGGATTTCTCTCTGAGCCTCAGCCTGATAGGATTTGAAGCGATCTTTTTTGGGGATGGAGTTTGTGTCATTCTGCCAGTCCATAAAAGCTTTATATTTTCTGGCAAGCAGATCTTCAATGGCAGCGTTGTTCTCATCAAACCAGTCTTGATGGATTCGCTTCTTTGGACCCATGGTTGCCATAGCTGTTTCTCTTATTATGTCCCTGAGCTTGTTCTATTTTTCAGAGGCGTTTCCACATAACGGTCCGTTTGTTGACAGCATGTCATCTAGTCTCTTCTGGAAATCGAGCTGGGTGGAAGGCTGCTGCAGTTTGACAACGTTGAGGGCTGTGCGCACAAGCTTAGGACGTCTTAGGTGGTGAGGGGCAATGTGCAGCTGTAGGGTAGTTCTGACAAGTCTGTGGTCTGTCCAGCATTCTGCTCCTCGCATAGCATTGGTGATTTGGACATCCTTGGCATCACGCTGGCGTACTATTACAAAGTCAATTAAGTGTCATTGGCGAGATCTGGGGTGCATCCAGGTGTTCTTGTGTTTGTCCGCCATTCTGAACATTGAGTTTGTGATTAGGAGGTTCAATTCTGTGCATTTGCTGAGTAGGAGCAGGCCATTACTGTTCATTCTGCCGACACCGTGCTTGCCAAGCACACCTTTCCATCGAACATAGTCGCAGCCAACACGGGCATTGAAGTCCCCCAGTTGTATGATCTTGTCGTCAGCTGGAATTGAACTAAGTACAGAGCTGAGGTCCGTATAGAACTGTTCGATGGTTTCTGCTGGACTCGATAGGGTAGAGGCGAATGCACTGATGATTGTTGCGTGCCGTTTGTGAATTATAGGTATTCGCAATTTCATTAGCCTCTCATTGATACCGACCGGCATTTCCGGGAGCTGCTTCAGAAGACTTGATTTGATAGCCAGGCCGACTCCATGGATCCTGTCCTCATTTTGGGCTTTTCCTTTCCAGAAGAATGTGTAGCCGCTGGCTAGCTCAGTAAGAGAACCCTCTTCTGCGAACCTGGTTTCACTCAAGGCTGCGATGTCAATATTGTAGCGTGCTAGCTCCTTAGAAACTAAAGCTGTTCTCCTGTGGGGTCTTGCTACGTTTTCTTTGTCCATGAGAGTACGGATGTTCCATGCTCCAATAATAAGTTTTTTTCTTCGATTATTTCGACCGCAGATATGGATGATTTTGCATACCGCTGACCAGATTTTTTAAAAGGCAAGCTTTTTTAGGCAACCTTTTCTAGGCCTCTCCCTATTCAGGGTGAGCAGCGCCGTCCTAAAAAGGTCTGCTCAGTCACCCCTGGATGCTGCCAAACTGTTCTGCTGCCTTGGGTACAGAGCAGAACGACCACTTGTCCAAGGGCCGCCTACGTGCAGGTCTCTGACTACAACTCCTAGTGGTCATCTCCACCTGTGCGTCGCCAGTCGTCCATCGCCGTAGGACTTTGGTAGGTGTAGGTAAAAAACGATGAGTGTGATGATAAGGATGAATGATAAGTGCACATAATAACCTGTGCATGAAGGAGATTAAAGTGAAACAGCCTTTGCACAGAGACAGCCTCACTCTCTCGACCTTGGTAGTTAGAACTCAGTGGTACGAAGATTCGTCACGGCTGGGGACTACTTCGGCTGCATATGATGGCCATGACGTTTTCCGTGCCTTGTTATACAATACGCGCTCCACAAAACGTTTGCAGATTCGCCTTTGTGGCCGTTGGATCACCCAGTTGATCTCTTCTGCCCATTCTGCCGAATCTGGCTTTACATGCAAGGATAGGCAAGCTCCTAAGTCACCGAGGGTTTAAGGCCCGTCGGCTACCCTCCACCTGGTTTAGCCGGCCAGTCCAAGCCGTTGCCCGTGGTGCTACAGCTGCTTGGAGCCACAGGTGAGGGATGAACACCTGGTGAGGACCAAAGATGGGCAGGCTACTCCCGAAGGAGCACGACATGCCACCCACCAGAAGTACTACCCCTCCCAGAGCACTCCGAACACCACCATATACCACCATATACACATATTTGTGTTTAGAAATATATATACATCGATGCATATTCAAATTTGTTTGGGTGATCGTCCGGTAAACCCATTGTGTTTGGATATATCTAACCAATGACAACAATATTGTTCATACATGCTTTACTCATTTCTTTTCAAACTCATTAGGAATGGTGGGTAGGTGTAATGGTTGTGTTGCTCTTGTTGTATATTAATTTTATTCCATTGTAGGTCTGTACAATGGCTATATAATACAATAGGTTAAAGGTACGTCTATGTAAATAACGTGTCTTTACATGATGCTATTTATTAATCTACACATTAAAGCAAATTGGTTATCGGTATCAATATATATTTTTGAGATTTCAAACTATGATATAATTTACGTACGGTCATTGATCGCTGACTAAATGAGGTGCATCAACAACTTTGAAAATAAGCTTAATTTCTATCGTTGCTATTTTGATCATTTTAAGTAATAATCGCGTTTCGCTAACGTACTTTAAAAGCTAGACAAATATTTTTTGGCTGAACATTATCACAGGATGTTGTCGCAGCTGTAACTAAAATCAAACTTCCCAGAATTTATATAATGGTACAATTAGTGTTCAAATAAATAATTTAAATTAGATTGAAATTCTAAAACATACGGAATTAATGCACAAATTGTTTATTGTGACCTTGATAATCAATCCATTTATTTGATCGTTACAGCTATCTATCTCTCACTCACTCACTCACTCACTCACTCTCTCTCTCTCTCTCTCTCTCTCTCTCTCTCTATCTATCTATCTATCTATCTATCTATCTATCTATCTATCTATCTATTTATCTATCTATCTATCTATCTATCTATCTATCTATCTATCTATCTATCTATCTATCTATCTATCTATCTATCTATCTATCTATCTATCTATCTATCTATCTATCTATCTATCTATCTCACCCAAGCGACAGAGAAATATAGCTGTTTTGCTAACGTTACTTTTCTTATCTCAGTATAAGCATCTCAGACGAATCGTCTCAGTTATGGTGTCCACGCGCTGAGAATTACTTTTAACAAAAGAAACCCTTCTTGTCTTCTGCTGTGCCATAGTTGTTCTCAAGTAAATCAACAACAGCAACAACAACAACAAATAAAATATAACCAAAACATAGTTACTTAAGGTCAATCTGTCTTAAAAAGACACCAAAACAAAAACATTTTCATAGAGACAAATACACACACGCATACTATTTCGAGGTGTTGATATTATGTTAGTTCGTTCTAACTAGCATGGTCACGTTTATCCTATATGCAGGACTAGCTGTAAACACTTCGCGTGAAACATTGTATATACTGTTAGCTACATTTAATGAATCTGACCTGAAAATTTACTGTGCTACAGATAGGATAAAATTCTTAATGGTGTTTGAAATGAACTATGTCAGAAAACACTGATCCATGCACATAAGACTATATACCTATACACTTCATAGCATCCCAACTCTCTAAATAACAACGGAAAACTTAGCAACAGCCAGAATATTGTTATGTCAAACATGCTTTATTATAATTTTTTTAAGCATCTCCGTTGTACTTCAGCTGAATATACCTCAAATATTTATTGACAAATAATACACTTACCAGTCAGAAGGAATCATTTATCCCTGAACACACTAATCCATATGCAAATTTCACTGCATCACTGCCATATTTCCAAGACAAAAATATAAATTTTCAAACAATTCAAACAATCCATGAACTTAAGGGTCTTTTATACCTGAGAGTGGGGTACTCAAAATTGGAAATTATGAAAGAAAACAATTTCTTTCTAATAAATTATAACTATTTATTGTTAATTTCATATAAGATCCATATATAAAATGTGATAATACCTCATCACTATGCTACGTTTTATGTTGTTTTTTTTCTTTACACACGCGTATGAACAGTGTACGTCAGACCAAACGGTCACACCACAGTCCTCATTAGTTTATTTTTATTCATCCACCACATGTAAAGATTGCAACTTGCACACTTTTAAAGAGTCCTTTTTACTTTAAAGGATAATATTGGGTGAGAAAAATAATCTACGTGAGGGTTTGGACCGAGACAATGAAATCTCAGCCGCGGGGTTACATTATATGTCTCACCACTCGAACAAGGCTCGTGGGGAGAAAAATATAACACCTATGCTTGGATTTCATTGTCTCGGTCCAAATCGCAACATATATTCTATCTATCTATATATCTATCTATCTCTCTCTCTCTCTCTCTCTCTCTCTCTCTCTCTCTCTCTCTCTCTCTCTCTCTCTCTCTCTCTCTATATATATATATATATATATATATATATATATATATATATAAGCAATTGGTGATCGCGTTAATAATGTAATCTGATGTATCAGAGCCATCATCTGCCGTTCCAGATAAAATGAAACGTTGCCAAAATTCACGTTATGTTCGACCGAATACAGGACGTTTTTATTATTAATGAATGTTGATGTATATATATATTTCTTGCAACATAAGTATCCTTTGTATTTATAATCCTTTATGTATAATTATTTTTACGTATCAATATTTTATTTTTGTATATACCTTTATCTATTATCCATCATTTTCCACCCAAAAATAATTTACATACGTTTGATATTTAGGTCAGGGATAATGACTATTATTTAAACACACATTCGCAGAGGAATTCGAAATGTTGGTGTAGCTTTTCAAGCTACCAATGTAGAGGAAATCTTATTTAGAATGTCATAAATATAGCAATATTAGGACAAAATCAACCGAAGAAAATATAAGATTTGGTATGAGTTAATCTTTTGGTAATGGCGTATATTCTACTTTACTGCAGTTATGGAATGTAAAATCAATTTGGCAGCTCACAAACAACAAATATGCAGTTGGAATTATTACAGAAGCACTTGCAATAAGGTTTCGTTTATGTCCATTTGTCCCCAACGGTAAATACTATGGAACGAAAGACACGGCAACAATTTCCGCTCAGAAATCATTTGTATCAATGTTATAATCGGTAGGGGAAGATGTTTACTGACATATGCACTGGCTTGTGCAAGGATTATTGCCCACCTTTCAAACGTTGTGGGCACTTGGGCGTGGTTATTAGATGTGTATTGCTGATACAACAGATCATTGTACACACTTATCAATAAACACCTGTCAATTTTGCCTTCAGTGTGTTCAGCACTTAGATCAATATTTTTGCATCCTCTCGTTTTCTGTTTTATTCGTCGATCAAGTCCATAATTATTCAATTTGTTGGTAGTAAACAAATACATATGGTATATGTCTCTTCTATAATCGTTACGTGATTACTTGGCAACAACTTGTTTGTTGGAGAAGCTTGTTACAAGACGACACGTATCAGTCTGATATTTGCGAAACTAAATAACTCCACTTCTCCTCATAAGCAGTGAGGACTACCTATATACTTGAATATTTTATTATATTCGGCAATCGTGTGTGACACTAATACAGATTTTTACGAAAGGAAAATATAATAAAACTATAATTGCATCTCAACAGTTTTCGTATCTTGAAAAGTATAAAAAGAGAACACACTCGATCTTATTTTGCAATCTGAATTTTTATCCTGGATTATTGTCCGGTGCAAAATCATTTATTTCATAACTGTCAAAGTCAGATCTATAGTATCATGTACATCTATATACATAATTCTGACTTGAATTGGAAATATGTCTTTCCTATCCTCAAAAATGAAATGGTATATCCGTCTTTATTACGAGTGAACTTACAATTACTGCTGATATTATAGTTTGTGCAGGTCCATCTTTACAAAGGACGATTGCAGGTAATTGGCCTTCTGGTATTTCCATTGTTAATAAATAATTATCCACGGCATTAATTAGGGTCATTAAAAAGGCCTAATAGTTAAGACTAATGTCGAGACACGATGTTTGCGATGACTTAAAGCCATGTTATGATGATTCAGCACTTGCCAGGTGTACGACGTGGGAATGTTTATTTAATAGGTTGCCTTCAGTGGAGCAGATTTCGTCAGTTTGCAAAGAAAGCCAAACGACTAACACGAAACATACACATGTCTGCACACAACTCTGTATCAACCATGTAGTGGATGCCGCCAATAGCTGTGCAACACACATACCTTACCAATCTGGGTTGCTTCACTTTCTAAACGTCATGCTTATGACTGGTATTTCAAAATGTCTGGCTTTCCTTTGAACTCTTTGTCAAAGTGCAGCATACATAAATGGAGTACAAAAAGTGCGATGCAACACAGTTACATTTTAAGGCATGAACATGTATCACTACTTTCAATGGTGAATTTCCAGTGATTTTATTCTCTAATGCTTGTCTCATTTGGATCATTTGACTTTATCTAGGGCATGCATACACAATATCATATATGCAATGTTTGCCTAGCGTGCTTTGTTTTGCGTATTAACAAAACCATCACACAAGCAAGAAAAATAAACCAAATATGTCGTTTCTGCTTAGCTTATGATGAGTATGTGTATCAATATGGTTCGGTATCATTACGATATAATAAAAAATGCAAACAACAATTTTCTTATACGATAGTGACTATACTTATTCATGGCAAGCTCTCATTTTGAACAACTTATCCTTGCCAGCGTACTGGACAGCGGCATGAATAGATACCGTTGATATTTATAATCCTGTCCTTTTGTACGCATGGATAATTCATAAATTCATCGCTGATTGAAATCAATGCTTTAACAACTTACACTTTTAAACAAGCTTATTATGAAGATTTTCTTTACCTTGAGCAATTGCATTTTGTCAACATGCGTATTTATGCAAACTGTCACGACATAATTGATTGCACAAAGTATGTATTTACTTGTTAAAGAATATTGTAAAATAGTAACGGTTTAAGTGTTACACAATCACGCTCAATAATATGCTTTGCATCAATCCAGCAATGTCGTCATGTAAAATTTGTACACAAAAATGATTTAAGACGTTAATTCAAGATCTTTAATTTCTAATGTTATTCCAATTTCTGCAAGGCACATTCAACGGTTTCAGAATGTGCAAAAAAATAACCTTCTGCACTGAGGTAAGGACCTTGTTTTTTTAATCAATGACACAGAACAATGTGGAAATATAGTTTCAAGCAAAGAAATAAATCGAATTCCATATTGTGACATTGCAGTGTGCTAACAAAATGCATTGTTTGCGAAATGCATTTATATTGAGAATATTGAAATGGCACATTGAACATTCTTGTTATTTAATAGTAAGCTTGTATAATGTGCAGAGTTGTTCTGCCTTTTCTTTCCATGGTTTATTTTGGAGTTTTTACCCATAATTAAACATCACGTTATTTACTGTCTAGTTTCATCTTGAGTTCACATTGTGTCTTCCTGAACTAAATTATTCAACAGTTAATGTACCAACAGCCATTCAAAAGACAGCTTTATTGTTAAGCGTAAACGTAAAACGAGTTAAACGAGTAGGAAAATAATGAATTCACAGATAATTACAATTAATTTAAACGTGGAACAGCTGTATATAGGAGTAGACCTTACAAATATTCAGTCTGAATTATGGAGAAAGGCTGCTCACCTCTCGGAATATGGTTGAATACATACTAAAGTAGATACATATTAGCATATTACGCGAGGACATCACATTAATCTCCGCATCTTATTTGTAAGTTGTAACATTGCTTAAGATATCAATCTACAGGTCGTTTAAATTATACAATAGCGGTTTATAATAAAACTATATTTATAGGTCACTGTATTTGTAAGGGAAAGTATCAACGAGTATTTTGAAAGGGAGTACTGAACGATTGTGGCTGTGCTGCTTATGTGAGAAAAAAAACGAGTTCATAATTTTCAAAGTGTTTTGCTCGGCATAACTTTTGAAAAAAAGTGGAGTTTTGGTCTTCTTCAAATTTAAATTTTGAGTCATATTCTTAATAAAGGCACCATGCAACTCTTCCATTTCTTTGGGAATGAACAGATTTGGTATTTCTGTCGTTTCTACTAAATTTCGTGATTATTTATATATGTCAATTATACGTGATATATATATATATATATATATATATATATATATATATATATATATATATATATATATATATATATATATATATATATATATATATATAAATGATGCACCTTTAAACAGTTTTATGATATGCAAATGATATTAAATTTGATGTCGAAATCTTTAATTGGCAAGTGAATTTAACGAAGTTGAATCGTCAATGGGTTGATAACAATGAACATACTAATATGCTGTTTAAGCGAAAGTGAAAGATGCATATATGCATTTGCAAATACGTGCTTATTTTGCCAAAAACACAGTTAATTAAATAAATTTACCCTAGTTAATACGTTGTAATTGTTTGAATTCAGGACGAATGAATCGTGTATATCTACGCTTAAATCGTGTAAGACTATGCATCAATTATACATACATACATACTTGCATACATACATACATACATACATACATATATATATATATATATATATATATATATATATATATATATATATATATATATATATATATATATATATATATATATATATTCGTTTTAATATACATACATTCACATGAATATGTGAATGAATATTAGTCATTTTTGAAATACATTACGACACACATACATTGAAGTTTGCTCCTTTCTGCTGAAACGGTAAATGTTGTACTGACAAACTAAAAGTTGGATTGTTTTCAATTTGAAATATGCCAAAGAGTTCCGTTAATACTTGTTCAGTACTGAGTTTATGCACTTTATATATTACGTTTGTAACATTATCTAACCAACTAGTGTACAGAAACTCTTAACTTTGAAATTATGTTTGAATTCATGAAGAACCAAAAGTGAATTAATACATTCAGTGCAAAATAAAAGACAACTTACATGATCTGCAGGTCTGACCATCAGATTGAAGATTCAGACCATCAGGGCAGTCACACACTTTAAGACCATCCGGTCGAGGAAAACAAAAATGACTACAGCCACCATTTCTGCTAGAACAACCGTTGGAACCTAAAATAAAACACGCATATGATCTGAGCAAAAGTCGAGTTATATTAAATTCTATAGAGCGATATCAATGTTAATTGTATCTATTTTCAAAGCAAATTGTACTGTTTTAAGATACATGAGATTTCAGTTTTAAAATTTGCATTAAACGTATTGATCTAACAGAGATCGACATATTTTCTCTTATTTGAAGTATATATGGACAAAAAGAGTTACTGCTAGCTATTAAACCATGTCTTAAATTTGCAGCACTCATA
The DNA here is from genome assembly GCA_030141615.1 of Unio pictorum. Classification (NCBI taxonomy): domain Eukaryota; kingdom Metazoa; phylum Mollusca; class Bivalvia; order Unionida; family Unionidae; genus Unio; species Unio pictorum. Next base: position 1,370,653 of record JARLTB010000257.1, on the reverse strand, counting down.
TTCATTTTTTTCTCTCTATAAAAATAGTTTTATATTGTAAGAATGGTGATACAACGTTTGAGCTTTTATTGTACATCTGAATTCATTCATAAAACGTCAAAACGTTGAATTGTTGAAAAATATATTTTGAAAAGCAAATTGTTGAATAATAAACCGCAACACAAATATTCTGCATCTAATTTTGGGTAACATTTGTATGATTCTTTGTATGAACTTTGATAGGTTTATTTATATATATTTCTTATCAAGGTAATACTAATTCTAAACTAATTGTCACATTTCAGTTGTGAATATTGCTGTTTTTAAAAATAACTTCCATTTAAAGCAAAACAAATTCATTGACTTGATTTAAATTTAAACTAAGATAACAAATTACTTCAACCACCAATTCATCAGATACAATATAACAATTAATATAGGCTATTTAGAGTCTATGGTTACAATTTTACAGACCCCTGGGAGTGTATAGGGTCAATGTTTTAAAAATCACTCTGCAGCTGTATAAGGTCGAAAGGAATTGAACGCTGGTAGACTATTGGGCCTGTATAGCATCACGGGAAAGTGTACTGGTTGATTAAAATACATATATATATATATATATATATATATATATATATATATATATATATATATATATATATATATCTGTGTGTGTGTGTGTGTGATGACGTCACAGTACTGCAACAATGTTGCAACAACCGTAGGAACCGTTGTGCACCGAGTTAACCTCAGTGTGGAGTAGAGATATACTCCCCAATATATAGATAGTGATAAAATATACCTAATATACAACATACAGATGATGTTAATGTTGACATCATTATATTAACATAGAGGACATCTCACGGATCTTCGTCTTTTCTTCAGACTATGTCTAAAGTTTAGTAGGTAGATAAGTAATCTTTTCAAACAGACTTGCCTCTTCACATAAATCCTTCTTTTACAAAGGGCTGTATCAGTCATTCGGGTGGTTGTCTATTTTGATCTGACGTGCATGGGTTGAAGAGTGTTGACTTTACGAAGGTAGTCGATGCTACGTTTGTCCACATCGTATGAGGAGACCAGATGAAGGAATGCATTGTACTTGGGTTATTTATAGTGGAAGAGTAGACCAAAACGGATTGAGTTCTTTCACCAATCCAAACACGATTTACAAAATTCAGTCACAGTGCTGAGTCTTCCAATCCGATGAGAGTAGTATATGACGTCACTTTCTCTATACAGGTGACCTAGCGTCATTGCGCCGTGAAACGATGCAACATTTTTCAAGCAGTACGAAAAATAAGAAGACACTGAATAGAGGGTGCACCGACCGTGCAGACGAGAAGAGAAGTGATGATATAGCATTGGCTACTAAAGGCAACACAATTACTTCCAGAAGAGATCGATTGTAGTTGGGATTTAGTGGATTTTCTCTCTTGTTCGCAGGAATTTCTTCCGGTACTAGTACCTTCGCCAACCTTCTCCTTATTTACCACACGTCAGGGATTATAAACAGAGACATAAATAAGAATTGGATAAATCTTAACAGCAACAGAATGAAGTAGAACGCGCTGTTCTGCTTCATCAGGAATAGGAAAAAGAATGAGCTGGAAAGAAACTGCACAAATAAGAAGAATCTGTAAAGAAACAAGGTTTAGGAGAGAAGGAAGACTTTGGACGTCAAACATTAACGATACATTCTGGTTGAGTTCAGGAGTCTGAAACAAATGTATCAAACTTCTTTAAGAGGACCCCCCCCCCCCAAAATAAAAAAAATTAAAAAAAATTTAAAAAAAATTAAAAAAAAATTATCGAGCCAAGCAGTCCATGTTAATACGCCTTAGATACCAAACATTCTTATTATCGATATCGACCAAGTCATCAACAGGTACCAGTTCAGAAGTTGGCTTTGACCATGGCATAGGCTTAAAAGAGTTGAAGCCGATTTCGTCCAATTGTTGAGTTTGTTTGTATTAAGAAAAAAAAACACGAAACGGTCCTTTCAGGATCACTTACTTCGTTTGAAACTAGATAGTATTCATTTTGCCAAAGTCAATTAAAACGTAGGTCCTTATACTAAAATTATCAAAACCAAGACACACTTACTTTGTAATGTCTGGTCTATTATGTTACAAATGTTACAATCCAATATCACAAAATAGCTTCATATGAGTTCGTAGATTTATTCTGTGCTTTGTTTGTTTATTCTCTCTATTTTGTGTATTTATTCACTGTCACAGGTTTTTCCTTTCTTTCTTCGCCTCACTGTCGTCTCATCGGAACGTATTGGGTAGATGGCTGGGACTTATAAAACCCTCAAATCGTGTATGAATTTAATAGATGCTTACTGTTATCTTCAATGTAACACTAAAAGTAAGTTTTAACAACGCACCATGGAATACATGTACGAAGACACTTGTCAGAGGCGCATGAAGTTAGAACAGCAAGGATACCAAGTGTTGGAAATGTGGGAACATGAGTAGGATCACCGTTGAAAACCGATTTTGAGTTTAGATACATCGTGGAAAGTTTGAAGTTGGTTGACCCATTGAATTTGCAGGAACATGTTTACGCCGATGTCATTCCAATTGGCGGGAAACATATTATTCTGGGAATTACTAGGAATTTCAGTACAGGTCAGTGACTTTTTGCACAGGTGGCTTGCAAATTATTCGTACTTGTTCCTGTTCATTAGTAAAACTAGACTAGATTTGAAATGAGTACGTTGCCGGCGTTTCAAGGTTACAACATCCATGGGCTGGCTTACTGAGTACCTTTCCTTCTTTGCGAACACTAGGATTGCTCAAAATTACGGAGATGTGAAACTATTTTTTTTACACTTTGTACTAGACATATTGGTAACGTTAGGAAAGATTACGACTGTATGGATTTGATTTCATTTGCACAGGTGGCTTAGAAATTATTTGTATTTTTTCCTGTCCATTAGTACAACTGGACTAGATTTGAAAAAAGAACGTTCCTGGCGTTTCAAGGTTAAAACATCCATGGGTTGGCTTGCTGAGAACCTTTCCTAAGATGCCAACACTAGGATCGCTCAAAATTACAAAGATTTGAAACTATTTTCACCCGCAATTATCAACACTTACGATATTGCATACCACAAGCAGACCTGATTGGCTGATAGCGTTGAGTGTTTGTTGGGTCTATTTCCACTCACCCAGGTTCTTACATTCAGATCGATAGTTGTTCAATAGCGACCGCGATCTGACGACCATATGCAAGAGTACTCAATTGAGTACATAAATAATATCACAAAATCCAGAGATAATTTCCTAAAACAAATTAATCTATCACTTAAAAACTCAAACACTAAATAATTAATAGTAGAATTCATGTGGATACCCTCCCATATCGATATCAAAGGAAATGAAATGGCAGATCAACTCGCCAAAAACAAACTCGACGAATATAATTACGCGCCACTCAAATATATTCAAACTGAACTATACAGTCTAATTAATACACTCATTGATCAAAAGTGGCAAACCGATTGGGACCTAAATAAACAAGGGAAAATGTTATATAACACCGTTAAGGAAGTAAGCAGAAATATAAAACCGCCCAAGGGCTCAAGTTATGAACAAACCATAATAAATATAATAATTCTAGGAAAAAACTAACTGGCAAATAGCTTTGGACAATACTTAGGACCCTCTCCTCATAACATAAATTGCTACAATTGTAACACCCCGGAAGATCTACAACACATCTTCAACAATTGTAGACGAACCAAACCGGAAAGGGACCAATATGATCCAAACAACAAATTATGGCAGTCCTTCACAGATACCCAGAAATGATACAAAATAGCAACATTAACATACCAGGCACTTATAGAAACATCATAGAATACCTTAAACTAACAGGGTTATTATGAAAAATATAAAATATTCCCCCCACACCACCCGAAGTGTGTAAACAATAATAGAAAACCCTTTAGGGATGGAAGCACTAGCAACGATCAGTGGGACTGGTGAGGTTTATCTAGCCCACCTACACTATGCTGGGTCTATCAGCGACATGACCGCGACCTAAGTGACCAAACGAAACAGTAAGGGGCCTGACAACCCAATAACCTTAACATGGGCAAATATACACTAAAAGAAACCACTAATTCATAAATACTTGATAATTAAATAACATCAGATAAGAACAAGCTGGAAGGGATAATAATACTAACAGCATACTGTGTAAACGACAGGAAAATTGATTCTCATAGGTCTAACACCCATTTCTACCACTATCTCTAAACTTGTTCTCTATATACAGCCTCGTTGACAGCATCACAAGTTATTCTATAGGATATTGATTGAGACAAGTACCCAAAAATAAAGTTCAAAACATGCACTGAGACCAGTGCACATTAAAAAGTTTCTAATAAACCATAATAGGGCCTCAATATAGAAAATTTAAGGTAGTTCTCAGAGACCAAAGACTATAAGGCCCCGCGACAAAAGGTCGCAACTCAACATACAGATAAATCAGTTCCCAATACCCCAACTAGAAAATATAAGGTAGTCCAAATGTCCAAGACTATCAGGCCCAGCTGCACAAGGCTGCATCTAAAACTATGGTATAGGAACTAAGGGCCCCAAACAATGAATATAAGGTGACAAAAAACCCAAGATCATCAGACACAGCAGCACAATGCTGCACCAAATAATACAATTAGACAATATTTAACCATTCCAATTAAGAAGCATAAGGTGGTATCGAACCTCGAACCATCAGGGCAGCGGAGCGATCAGAACCGCAAAAATAGGCTGTCATACGAGGCTGTATACACTTTAGATACAAAACAGCACAGAGTCTATCAAAATTAATAGGGACAAATTTAGACCAAGATGCCATGGAAAAAAATGCAGCACTGACCGACCAACCCTCCAGTCTTGCCAAGCCACCTTTACGCCTTTTCCACGACCGGACACCACCATCAATTACACGTGCAAGGCACGTCCATTATCCAACACAGCGTTATCCAATGAGCTATAGTGAGTGTGTGTTGGGTCCATTCCCTCTCACCTCGGCCTACAATTCACATCGATAGTTGCTAAATAGCGATTCCAATATGGCGGCCTACTCAAATAGTGTTCTCTGAACACATAAACGCCTGATGGAGGCGGCACCATTGCCACCTCAGGAATAATCAAATAAGCAGACTTTTCTGGATAAAACAGTGCTAAATGACCCTACGTGGCCAAAGCACTTAAATTTAAACACAACAACAAGTCTGGCTACCCATCGTTGTAACAGCAACTAAAATAGGTGGGGAGCTGAATTGCAAAATTAGTCGAACTCCAAATGCACCTAGACCATGCTAGGCGTCTCCTGGACGAGCTGACTAAGGAAACTCCAGCCTAAGAGGAGGAGAGAAAAATGAAAGAAGAGGGGGTACAACAAGACAAATTTTACCTCACTTCATGATGTGCGAAGTCTGTCGGGTCAAATCTTATGCGAGGACACGTCCACATCCAGACCCAATACGACAGCCAACACAGCCACAACAACCACAACTTTATCCACGGTTGTGACATACAGAAATACAGAGGGAAGTCGTATTTGTCTCTCAAACCGATGATTGGGATAATGTGGCCATTCATCCCCGTTCTGCGCTCCCAATAACTATATATTGAGAGAACAATCATTGTTTGTGCGGAGATGCCAACATTAGCCAGGTGCATTTGGAGTTCAAACATAACAGTTCAAACATAACAGCTCTTCTCAATGCTAACCAAATCTGTAGAAATGAGACTGTTTAAATTGCAAATTGGTGTATAAATTGAGTAGTATGATTATAAACACTCTCATTTCCTGATGTGATTGTGCGTGTGCGTTTTGTATGCGTGCATGTACCTTTTTGTGGATGATAATGTGTGTGTGTGTGTGTGTAGGTGTGTGCTTTTTTGCATCTCCTTCCTATGTGTGGATAGTACATTGTGTGATCTTTGATCGTATAATTTATGGTTTGATTGTTCCCTCTCATATATTTTTGTGATTATTAATACAATATTCAGTAATTTTTATTTTCCTTCCCTTTGTAAATTGTATATCATTTGTGAAGTGAGTGTAAGCTATGTTTTCCTTCACATCCGTGCTTGACATGTAAACGCAAGAGTGCGTCATTCGCGCCATTCTACGGAATGAGCAAATCGAAACTGGCCATTGAGTTATTCAACAAATTGAGACCAAATTGGCTTGGATAATGGATGTAGCCTAGGTGGTGAAAAGGCTAAAAAATGAATGGATATATCCAGATATCAAAAACTTTGTGCCGCATCAATAACCAGCTTCGAATGTAGCCATAGATCTGGTAGAAAGTATGTTACTGCAAGATGTGGAGAAGTTTAATCCATAGTAAATATGCGAGAGTTGAAAATTTTAAGACGACACTTGACAATGTCATCCAAGTTAAGTGCTTTCTTGAAAACGTACTGTATTTAGACAGAGTGGTCCTTTGTAAAGTGATAAGTGGACCTGAGACAGAAAGCCGAAGACAAGAAGAGAAAGGTGTTAGAAGTTTAAGTACAGAGAGTTAAATAGACCTGGCCAGAAGAGATAATGGAGGAGAAAACAAAGAGAAGAAAGAGGAATTTGAAAGACTGAACAACAGCTGGATGAACATGCAAGATAAATTTGGAGCCATGGGGTATCCTGACTGGATACCATAGACGAAAAAGAAAACGAAGAGAGGAATCATTGGAAAAGTCAGAAGCTGGTGGGAAGACTAGAAAAATAGAAGAAGAACCCTATTCAATTCATACTGTCCCGATATAACACTCAATTCCCTACAGACCCAATAGTCTTGGTTTTCAATTCCCACCCTATACAGACCCAGGGTGATTTTTAAACCTTGACCCTATACAGCCCCAAGGGGGATCTCTAATGTAATTTCCTATATACCTTAAATAGCCCCATATTACTACTAATATGTACGTTGCATTGAAAATTCAATCTTGGTAATATCAACTCCCTGTTTAAGTACAAAGACGATAATAACTCTATTCGACCCTTCTTATTGTAAACACAAGGTACTTCAAATATCGCTGGAAATTCATAATGAACCGCTCACAAAGGAGACTTTTTACCTTCTGTAATATTTATAAGTGGTCAGTATGTGAGAGCACATAGATATCATTATAATCCATTTCGTGATGCGATGATGTGTATATGGGGAGAGTTTACATATATACATGCATACGTACGTACGTACGTATGTATGTATGTATGTATGTATGTATGTATGTATGTATGTATGTATGTATGTATGTATGTATGTATGTATGTATGTATGTATGTATGTATGTATGTATGTATGTATGTATGTATGTATGTATGTATATAGCCATTATTACATCCTAACTTGGAAATTGTTGAAATGCACATATCGTCATCAAATAAAATTAATATTAATGACTTTTTTGACTCATGTTCCTATGTCTGATTTTTGTGTTTGAGAAAAACTCTAATGCAAAGTGTATTTTGTTGTGGAAAAGACAAAGGTCGCAGATGAGTATTTTTACAATCACATTCTATATTTAGTAAGTGTACCAAAAGACCCAGATTCATTTGAGTGTAAACAAATATCATAGTTGTATCCGAACTGGGGTGGACCAATGAGGACCAGGTTACTTCCATCTGTTCCAATTCTCATCAATGAATATCTAGAGAATAAAATTAATCTCGTAAAGCGTAAAACAGAGTGGGTCAAACAAAGATAAACCGATGAAATTAATCATAACAATATTAACGAAAAGACGGATGACGGCAATACTTTTATGATGATTATAGTCGTTTATTTTTATTTTGCAATATATGTGTTACTGATAATAATGATATTAGTTAACTAATTAACTAATTAATATAAATTCACTGTTAGACATATAGAGTACATCATCTGAAAGGAATCATGTAAACTTATTTGAAGAGAAAATCAACCGCGTTTGGTTGGATCTCAGCCATGAATAACAAATACAATTTTCAATAGTTGGCATGTATTACAATTACTAGCAAAACCGAATAAAAATATAAATTGCTTACATGACGGAAACCTCGATTCGTAATATATATGAAAAAAGAAGTTTTGTTGCAAATAAAAAATGAATCATCAAGATCAATCAGGGTCACATACCTTTGCCGATATCCTCTAATAAATAGGTGGGATTGATGTAAAGCAATTTTATAGAAATAGGCGCCTTGTTGCTGGTAAATAATCTGTCGATTTGTGCCGTCCACATTAGCTCGCTCTATCATAGAATTGTCACACCAATACAAAACGCCCTCTGCAAGGTATTTAACAAACATGTTAGGTATTTAGCAAGCACTTTAAGTTCGCTTTATAAAAACATGTCCAATTCCTTTAGATACTTTTAGAAAAATATGTGACTATTTGGCACATATTGATATTATCTACTATATTAGGGTCGGTAAAATTCAATATTATGGTGTTCACATTAGAGCCACTACATTACTACACTTAAATCGTATATTGCTTGAATGTTTGTCAGGATTGTCTTAAGATAAAAACAAACCTTAGAAATGAAACTACAAACGCATACAAAACTTAACTTAGAACAGAGAAAACAGTATGATATCTTTAATTGCATGGTTTAAAATTATTTCAAATACAAGAAAATATTGTTTTTCGATATATACTCCAAAGTTTCAGATATCAAGCCACATGCATTCACTTAAAATAGCAAATTGGCACAATGAGTGGATTGAAATTATCAAATATATAGCAAAATCACAACAGATTAGTCAAGACTCAGCATATGGGACACCTGCTTTTATCGTCTCTCCTTCTCTCTCTCTCTCTCTCTCTCTCTCTCTCTCTCTTTCTATATATATATATATATATATATATATATATATATATATATATATATATATATATATATGCCTTTAACGTGGAGATGGTTAATGCCGCGACACAAACATGTCTATGAAGCCGATAGTTATCCCAAATCCCTTTTATATGAAATACGTCAAATTGTTTCTCTGAAAATAGTTATATCATGCACGTCAAACTAACTGTTAAAAATTAGTCGTCGTAGTGGGATATTTAAAGGTATCGGGATCCTCCTTATACGTGATCACAATATTGACTTGTCTTTTTCTGAAATAATTGATGTATATTGTATCCAAAATCAATATTCTACTTGTTCTATGTGTATCAAGTGATTGGTTGTTAATGCTGAAGTGAAATCAGCAAAAGAGACGATTTAATTGTGTCGAAAAGAGTGAATGTTACGCACTGACAGGAAAATAACGGCAACATAGTATCCAGCGAGATGTCGAGCCGATGTCCATGAACATGTATTACGTCTGCAGTGGACGACAATTATAACGGTATTTGTCCTTTAACGTGCCCAAGATCCATCTTAGGTTGACGCATTTTGCTAAGTCTTGCCTTTTGTTAAAATCTGTATTTTTATAGCCGTAGAGTGTATAGCTCAAAAGAGACTCTCAGACAACATGGCTGTGAATGTCAATAGCATCATGTAATGAAATTAACTCAACAGTGTCTACCAGCACGGAAATGTTAACCGTCAGAAGGATGATGCTGGAATAACATTTATTGGTAACGTTCTATCAACGTCTTAGGTAAATATTGCAAGTGTTAGTTATGATAGCTCAGTGATACGGATACACAAAGCTTGGACTGTACGTTTTGAGACGCTAATAATAATAATCCTCATATAATATGTGTGCTTAGAGGTCCATGTGTGTGAGCAATGCATTAAATCTAGACATTTATAACAACAATGATCAGTTTCGGCTATTAAATGTAAATATGTCATCAGTATAAATAACTAAGTTTACTCATGGATTAATTTGAGGGTTCTTAAAAAAAAAGAACACCACTTTGATGGAATGTCGAGTTCAAAGGGCACAAACCGTACCAGACAGTAAACATTAATATGATATGTACAATTCAAGTCATTGTCAGTGTTAGCAACACGCACTTTATTACATAATTTAAAAAAGCTTTAATACAAGTGGTTGATAATTAAAAGTCATATCATCATTGTGTTTTCATTCTATTTAATGCGATTAATACTAGAACGAAAGAACAACAAAGACGAGAGATATGCAAGCATCGTGAAGCAGACCTTGAGTTGATATACTTATTGTATTCCAACTTATTGACCATTTGGACACAAATAGATGTTTACATGCAGTAGCACTATAGTTGTTTTCCTAATATTTTTTTTTTAAAATAGAGCATATATCTTTCTTTATCTTTGGATAATCAATGACACATTAATAATAATAAACGCGTACCAGATATTTAAAATTAGGAATAATGTCATCCGTGTATGCAGTATACAAACTAGATTTTACATAAGTGAATACTCCATGTATGTAAGCTCTGTTTGGTATTAGGAAACTTATTGTCATTTGTAATAACCCAACATAATGTAACCATTACTTTAAGTTAAAAACATAGATGGTAAACATTAAATAAAGGCAGCATAATGTTACGTAAATACCTTTGTACCCTTTCATTAGTGATTTACCACACAAGAAATAAACGTAATTGGAGGTCACATATATTTGCGCCTGAAGATAAACTCCCAAGGAAAATGTCTGTCATTGTTATTCAATGCTTACACTACCTTAACATAATGTGAAGAAGACATGGCGACCGACATAACTGTGGAGGATCTTGCATATGAAAATGCCAGGTTGGAATAGCATTCAAACGAGTTTGTTAAAAGTTGATCAGTGTATGTCTGTATTCTAGAACTAAAAAAATAGTTTTTTTATACTAAATAATCATAAAAGCGTTTCAGCGAAAGTGTTACTTCAGAGAAAGTATTGAATCTATGTATTCTGTACATAATAATATAATTAAATGCTGCTGAATTTAGTTGCGATTGTCATACACAGGCACGATGGTTTAAACATAACTGTTGAACTGTTCAGACTATCCAGTAAACGCTGACACATTCATCGAGGCAAATAAAAAACTAAGAAGACGTGCATGATTTATGTGATTTCTGCCTGAAGGCCCATGGTTTTAATTGAACTAACGCAATTAAGGCAAGCTTAAACTAAATTGTCCTCCCAATGTTTTAGACACAGGCATACAAAGATCTGTGCAAAAGTAGAAAAAAACAACTATAGTAATTGTAATCATACTATTGATATTATTAACGTTTTTAATAATAATCCAGAACGAGACTATATAATGAAGCTAAACATATTAAAAGTTAATTGTAATTTCAACTGAACGAAATAAGATATGAAACAACAACATACCCCGAATATCTATAGTCAAGCCATTGGGTCTTACAAGTCCAGAATTGATTACCTCTTGTCGGTTTGTGCCATCATAGTTCGACTTTTCGATCTTAACGTTATTCTCCCTAGCAGTCCAATATATAGTTCTGCAAATAAATGAATTCATGATTATGGAAATGTCAGATAGAAATTCTGCTCGTTAGGATATATAAATACCACGTGATTAAGTAGCTAATAATTACATGATGTGGACTAATCGCAGCATGATACTTAAGTAGGCAGCAACATCTATACTGAGGACTTACTCGGCTGTATATGTATTTATTGTAACCAGAACCGACGTTCATTGTTATGTCATTTTCTGTATTAAGATCGAAATAGCTATACGCACTAAAAATAAGCATGAACATATAAAGTCGATTCTTCCCAATTTATTATCGCGAATTTTCTACAGTTAAGTCTAATCAAATGTTTGTGCAATACAGATGTTACATTAGTATTTTGTTATTATTATCGCTTTATTTCAATGAAGCAGTTAAACGAATTGAACAATAATGACGAGTGGGGTATATAAGTGGAAATGATTGTATGGTGTTTGATACAGAGAGGATTTGGGATTCTGTGGTTGTTTGTTCAATATTACATATTTGTGTGCCAAATACCGTTATAAGAGGTGATACTTTGTACACAATAATATTGCACAAAATTCCAATCCAGAATGACACTTGAAGAAAATGTGTTTCAAATGCAGAAGATAGAAACAGTGATGCAAATGCCATAGAGTGGACATTTTCCAATGATGTTAATCCAGAGGTTTGTAAAGCCGTTTATTAACCTTAATTCGATCTGTTTGTTTGTGTTATACTAATCATGATTATCTGTGTAAGCTAGCTGCACTTATCTTCGTCTAAATCTCTCCAGATAGTGGCATTGAGTTTAGACGTTTCAAGTCTAAGGGATTATAAGCTGATATTTGTACATATTCTCAAAAGGACAGTTATGGATGTTAAGAATAAATTTATAGAACGCTCAAAACGTTTCAGTGTTGTCAGATGCACTGTATTTAGATATTGCCTTGCATGTACAAGTTTATTTGAATCCACGGCTAACAGTATATTACTTTATTCTCTATCCAAACATGTGATTACGCGTTTATCAAGGACGCAATTACAATGTAATCTATCTTTTCGGGAATGGCAAAATCCGTATATATATATATATATATATATATATATGTATTCTCGTATAGATTCAAATGTCAGGTTCTTGAGATATTTTATATATACAAGATCTCATATAATCCCATTGGAATTCTATTTCAACTAATTTAGTTTGAGAGCTGTCACATAAATCCATTGGAATGGCTGCCAATATTACTATATTATGAGTGTTTGCTAGAATGTGTGAGTTCTAGTGTCCTTCAATCAACTATTTCTCTATGTCCGGATTGTACCGCTCTGAAGACATAGTGGTTATTGCGTCCGCCTCGAAAAGCGGGAGGACTAAAACAATATACAGCATCAGCAAAGCATCACATTCCTGCATGTTCAGTGTTGTCGATTACTTTATTCCCTATACCCATTAATATAACCTTTATTGGGACATCAAGAAATTGATTAAGACACATTTGAACACGCTTGATCACATAGTCAAGCTAATAAACTCGTATCCCTTATTTTAGCGAAGTTATTTACTTTGCTGTATGCACACGTATATCTTATGCACCTAGCATTATGACAAACTGAATGATTCCACCTAATAGGTACGAAACAGTCAATACCCATTTATTTGATCTATTGCAATGGCCATTGGGTACCAGTTGGTATTGTTGATAACTATTTTGTGCATAGAACCGTCCAAACTAACAGCCGCAATTATTCGATTATTATTGTCTGCATAAAATAATACTCTTGATAGCGCATCCACGGCAATTCCGATAGGATTAGAAGCTGCAATGAGAAGAAAATGTTATTACATCAAAACAGCATGAACATGAACATGAACTAATAAAGAATGTCATTACTTGTAAAATTTGATGTAGATGAATAATCTATGCCTGCTGTATTTACAATGCACAGCAACTTGGATATAAAATGTTTTCAATCGAGGGTCAATGTTATTACATATGATACTAATTTGAAAAGATCTAATAGAAGATGTTAAACAATTTAACGATATTAATAAGCAATTAGTAAATATAGCTGATTACAGACTCACGTTTAAACACTAATACATGATTATGTTCTCAAACTATTCCGTATTTGCAAAAAACCCGCTTGTTATATACTGAAATAGCGTTGCATGGTTATATTACATTTGCATTTAAGTTTCAGGAACATTTAATCCAAAGAAAGATATCACATCATTTAGTACACACATATAACATATTTAGAACGTCTGATATTCGGACGACGTAATGATAAATCCCTCCGTCAACAATTTGACATGTTATCTTAAAAAAATATAACATTTTGCAGAAAAAGGTATAACCATTATTTATAAAAAGAATATATTTGGACAAAGTGCCAGTAATAACTTACATCTATTTAATTGTCGTACGGTCCGTTGGATATCTCCATCTATGGATACTGATAAAATCTGCCGAAATCTCTGATCGGTCAAGTATATGTTCCTGTCTATCGGGTCATAGGTTATGGTGTACGGAGAGTAAATGTTTTCAAGTGCAATCGTGACATATCTGTAGTTACGTATGTCCATGAGGTAAATACTTCTGTAGTTTGGATCCACAATTAGAAGAAATGTTTCAGGTAAAATGTCTGTAATTAAATTAAATGAGAAATTTCAGTCGAATAAATAAAATGTAGACTGTTAATAAATCAACTTCAGCCAAGTAGTACCTAATGTTCAGCTTTGTCCAGTAGTCATAGATATCATTAAACAGATTTAGCAATAATTGCATTGGTTCATTTTGTTTTCGATAAAGACAAATATAATGCTTTAATATACGATATTGTAGCAGCACTAACTTTTAATGATATGGACCTCTCTTCCTTTGCAGTCAATCGATATGTTAACGTCATTTCCGATATCATTCGAGCTACACACTTACACATTTATGAAGAGAAAATGAGTGCATTAAACAATTTCAAAGGACTTTCACCCAGCAACATAGACACAATATCTAACAATGGACACCATTGTAGGATAGATTCTGTATATAAATACTGAATTCTGGACGAGGGAACTGTGGTGCTTTCACATGGCAAGAAGGCCGTCTTTGTTTAATAACGTTCATAACAAGCCTGTTAGAAAGCGTGTTTGCGAATATTATCCTTTTCATATCATGACTATTCCGGCAGGAACACGTTCATTTTAATGTCCCGGAATGCGAATTGCGACTGATGTAATAAGCATTTATTTGAAGATGGTTCACTTAAACCTGATAACAAACTCTAACATGTAACTTAACTAAATATTATATTTTACTTTAAAGCGTCATAATTCTTTCGTGAGCAAACATGAAACACAAAAACAACATTCATCATTTTACACAAGTGTAAATTGCACAATTTTGTTGTTAAACTGTGAACAGAAGACAGAAATTACAACATGGGAAACTGCCACGGTTATTCGAATATGACGAGTGAACCTACTGAAATAGTCGGTCAATGAAATATTATATTATTATGTTGCTTATTTTTATTTCATGCAAGGTGAGATATTTTAATCAGTTTGTTATTCATGTAAAATGGAACATTACAAGGGTGACCAATCATATCTGTGTCCGAAAATAACCGTAGTGGAACCCGTGTTGTGAAGCGGTTATTTGTATATAATTAGTATAACTATCGTACAAGAATATTTATATTCATTTTTTTCATACTGCCTTTTTATCATATTTTCCGGTGCACGTGTCCACCACAAGAATTATCATTTTTTAACATATACACATTTTTAACTATATGAGTTTTAATCATTTGCAATTCATTTTAATTTATGTTTCTAAAGTGAAATATGTTTATGGGCATTGTATTTACCTAAAAAAAAACTATATGAGATTCGCCAAATATCTTTGTAGCAGAAAATGATTGTGATAGAACCAGTTAATACAGTTAATGAAGCGATTATTATTCTATAGTTAATGTTTTATTCATGTTTGATTATGCTGAAGTATTTAATACTTAATGTTGATCACATTTTCCTAATTACTCCTCCAAATCTTGAAAAACTGGATTTAGACGGACATAAAGTTACACTTACTTACTAATTCAATAATGTTTCTAGCAATTACGCATTTTGTTTCCAAAAGGTGGGAAACATGTCCTAATGTCAGGATGGAAGCTAAATTTATTCAATTGATTTATGGTTTGTTAAATGGAAAGGATAATGTCATTATTCATACCGACTAATCAGCAAAAATAACAATTAACACAAACAGGTTTGTTTAGTCTGTATAACTACTTCATATATATTATAATAGGATATTATTTTTATTAAATTAAATGATAACTTTGTCACCTGATATACTTACTGAATGTCGCAACAGAACATCACGATATAATAAGAATTACAGAGAAGATCATTTATTCAAATTTATGTTATGTTTGACTATAAGTACCATTACTATAAATACGACAATTCTATTAAAACAGTACTATTACTACTGATAATAATACTAATAATGATATTAACGGCATTGGTAACAATACTAAATGAATGTACATCTACCTTTAATATCATGGAAAGTGCAGGAGTTATATCATTAAAAAAAAAAAACATGGTTTATTAATATTAATTTAACTAAGATAAAAACATGGTTCAGACAAAAACTTTTATAAAATGGAAAATTGTAGGATGTAACAAGGCATAATGGATTACACTAGAAAGTATGATACAAGCAAGAAATATTATAAGTAATGCGTGATAAGCAGATTTGTTTCTTTTAGATACTGTTGACACAATTTTTTCTGTCTTCATCCTTACAAAAATCTCAGTCAGTGTGTATTGTTATAGCCAAAATATAATTGCCATGGCTAGTACTTGGAAATGTATTATAAGCAACTAACACATGATATTTTTTTGCGATTTTACGTCAGATATAACAAAACGGTGATAGTCTAAACAACTTCGAATAATCCATAAACGTCCATAACTAATTGATCTTCAAACTACAGCGACATTGTTTGTAAGCAAAATACCATATGGATATCAAAATGATCTTGGTAATGTGTGCCATAACACAGTCTTTTGTAGAGAGTAATATTTTAGTCAAATATTAGAGCTGCTGATTCCATTTGGAAATCTCTTACGTAATTAAAGAATCACTGGCGATATATCACTGCAACAAAAGAGTCCAATGTTTTTTCCAAGGACAGATATTAAATCAATTTTAGTAAATGTGCGTGAGCTAATTAAAACAACGTCATACCTTAACTTTGGTGCTGATTATTCCTTATCTGATGATGATATCTGGCTTGAAAATAAATCAATTCCTGTAACGGAATAAGGATTAAAGCCAGGTTCAAGAGAACATTTTGCTGAATAAGCACAAATTGTAGTTCAAGATGCATGCACCCACTGGATAGGTTGATGAATTTCTCTGATTATCAGTTGATTATCGGCGTTACATCACTATAAGTATTTGACAAGTCAAACAGGAAACAAAGTATATCAACATGCATCTCACAGAGGGGCACCATGAGATTTTTACATGCATACAATTTCCAGGTTTGTTACATGTACAAATTCAGTCTAGCCACTCCTATAATAACATCCATTTGATTTGGATCTAATACAAACAGAAATATTACATAAACTCCATTAAAAGGATGATATTCTATATGCAAGGTTGGTGGTCAGTTTGTTATGTGTTGTGCCAATGCGTCTAATTTCAGATGGGTTATGGGCTGAACAAAATGGGTGAATGAGGAGTTCATAAAGAAAGCACTGGTAATTTGTATAAAGGTTGCATCATCTATCCCAAAATGTAAATATAACAAATAAAGGAGTTGTTTTCTACACTGTGACTACTACTTCAATCAATACTCATCTGGCTCCTTTTATGTTTTAATGACAATTGATAATTTTGTGTAATTGGTTGTCATCCATATCATGATATTTAAATTACTATAGCATCTAATTTGTGTGATATTGTGAACATTTGATATTACATAGCTATTGCTACACTTCAAGGGCCCTTATCACTTAAAAATAGTATAGTACTACATTCCCACTATTAAAACGAGAAATTAATAACAAAAAAATTAGAGGCTAAAAATGGGTGGTAAATACTAGTGATATCACCGTTCCAAATCAAAATATTCATACATGCAGATCAAAATGATCATATATCATTCAATATATAATAAGTAAATAATTGTCCTGTGCACCTGTTGGGCTGGTGCCCTAAAGTACTTGCTTGGTATGGTCAATCGGTAAGTTGGCAATGGATATACCAGATTCATATAAATACAACAATGTATATTTTAAGACATACTCGATTACACTAATTGCTCGATAACCTAATTTTGTATATATGATGGACCTTTATGGAATAGTTAGAAGCTAAATGTTATTGTTAGAGCTTTATAACCCTGAACATAATACAAATGCATAATACAAATTTGAAACTGAGTGAATAGCCCATGGTAAAGTAATCTCGATGAAAAGTCAATGCAAAAGATGACTACTTTTCCTATATTTTTATAGCGTTTTGACACCCAGTAACCATTGCAAAGGATACGTAAAGACAAAGCCGATTTCGGAAATAAATGACATATGAAGAGGGGACAGAAAATGATCCTTATTCAATATAGTCCATAAAAAGAAATGTACCGAATTGCCAAATACCTGAAAAAAAGATTTTAAAAACATAGATCACAATGCCGATGAGAGTAAAGTTATAATTAAATTACAGTGGTGTTGAAAACATGATCAAACGCTGAAGATGATGTGACTTTATTTGACTCTTATATGGTGTGACACCCAACAGTGAATCAATCGTAATGGTAGCATCCATTCTTGGTTTAATTCCAGTTAATACCTATGTCCAAAACTATTTTTTCAAGCACTTTGTATTTTGAGTTAATCAAATTAGTTTGAATAAATAAATCCACCAACACCAAATACTCCTCACAGGAATACAAATGGTTCTGTTCCACTATCTTACAGGATGAATGATTTATTTCTATCTAAAAAGATTATGCAACCTTCTACATGACCTTTCACAATAAGCATATACAGTAATAACTTTGGCGTTATGAAACGTTTCATTTCTGGAACAATTTGTTACAATATTTATAATAAACATATGACACATATCTGGTGTACAAGGTAATTTTTTTGAATAATTCCAATAACGATGATTCAATCCTGAAAACAATGTTTAATTATATTTATTATAACCATAATATTAGCCCATGCTCAAAGACAAATATTATCTATGCATAGTTTGTTTACGAAATCAGTCATCATTGGTGCCTATCTACTTGATAGCAAAACTATGTGCAAACGACGGAAGGATAATTAATATGATAAGGACGTATTAAAAATCTCCTAACATTTTTCTATTTTTACTCATTTCAGATAAAATTCACTTTGTACTCTACCCTTGATAAACCAATTCTTGACCATACCTATTTAAAGTTCTACCGCATTGTTTCTAAAATCCCGTTAATAAAAAAAATCTAAGAAAACGTTGTTCTAATCCAACTTGTATCTCATTTTTCGTAATGTACAGTCTACATATCGCCCTTGCCACAGTATTGAAACTACTCTTCTGATAGTATGTAATGACATTTTTTACGTTTTTGGATAGGGAAACGATTCAAGTTCTCAGCCTCATTGATTTGGCTGCAGCAATTTAAATAATATACCATGATCTATTATTTCACTATCTTTAGTATGTGGCATTTCATAATTACAGCCTTACTGTCGTTCAAGTCATACATAGTCAACAGGACACAAATGTTATATACAAATGGAATAGACTACAGCCCAGTTAATCTATGTTGTGGTGTTCCACAAGGGTCTGTTGTTGGACCTGGTCTCTTCATTCTATACACTTAGCCGCCCAAATGTGTCATGTATCATCAGATAGTGTCTCACCAATTGTACGCCGTGGATACAAAACTTTACAAATCTAGTCACCCAACTAAAGTTGGTGCTAACATCCACATAGTAGAGAGGTGCGTTTCTGATGTAAAAGCATGGATTGTATGTAACAAGCTGCAGATTAATGAGAAAAAACCGGGTTCATTCTGACCACAACACAAAGACTTGCGCATCCACATCCTTTACCTCAAACGATAAATTTCGGGAACAACAACATTAAATTCCCACAGTCATTAGAAACAAAGGTGTTTCTCTACTCTAGACAGAACTCTTGAACTGAGACGCATCAGTTCCATTCGCAATTATCTTTGAGTTGAAGCCACTGAAACACTTATTGTTCATTAGTACTTTAAAGACATTAAATTCACACAGGACGAAACATATGTCATTCTCTTGACAATACTCGCATTGCACGAACATGACATAGACAAATTCAAGGCTGCATATCTCGAGCTGAGACACATGAGCTCCATTCACATATATAGTTCAGTTGTTGCTGCTTAAACAGCTGTGTGTTCATAAATAGTTTCAAACCTGGACTATTGTAACTCAATTCTCTCTCGTTCGTCTCAATATATACTCCAGAAACATCGAAATTTTCAAAACACAGCTGCTCGGACCATACCTAGAGTACCACTATCAGAGAATACCTTCCCGCTTATATGTACCCTACACTGGCTATCCATTGAATCCAGAATCAAACACAGATTTTATTCTAGGTGGTATGTTTTGATGACGGCCTCAAATCCAACCTTACCAATCTGGCCTCACACCTTTGTACACACGAGCAAGATACTTACGCTCTACTTCCGACAATCATATACTCATTATTCCGACTATTAAAAGGAAGTCACATGGACAACGTTCTTTTACAAACTATGGCCAAGGAACGTGTAACAAATTATATTTTGAAATTATACACACAGTATTCCTTTTCAAGAGTGCTCTTAAAACTCACCTTTTTGACAGCAAAAACAAACGTAAAGATATAATAATGTTTCCTACTTTAAATATTTTTAACAATTGTTATTTTTTCTTGTTTCATGGTGTTTTTAGTCATATCGTTATAGATTTGCATTGGTTGTAAAACGCTATGAAGTTCTAAACATAAGTCGCTATACAAGGTCGTTAGTATTATTATTATTATTGTTAATTATTATTAGTAGTAGTAGTAGTAATAGTAGTAGTATTTATTATTATTATCATTATTATTATTATTATTATTATTATTATTATTATTATTATGCTTATTATTATTATTA
This sequence comes from Unio pictorum, assembly GCA_030141615.1. NCBI lineage: Eukaryota > Metazoa > Mollusca > Bivalvia > Unionida > Unionidae > Unio > Unio pictorum. Next base: position 1,350,068 of record JARLTB010000257.1, on the reverse strand, counting down.
TTATTATTATTATTATTATAAAGAACTGTATTTTCCCCGTGTGCATATTTAAGTAGATATAATGTTCATTTACAAAGCTGTTACAAACGAAGCAGTATATGGTATCTTGGGTAAAATGCATATTGCTGTCTCTGCCTGTATGGCACATTTTCAGGAGTCTATAAAACGAATCTAATGATAATATCTCGATCCAGCATCAGTGTTGATTTCCCTATAACTTCAGGCGCTAATATCAAATAGGGAAGAACTCACATGGTACAAATGACACAATGTAACATGACTGAAAGGCATCAGCCATACAATGAGGATACAGTTGTATCAATCAAGAGAACAAACTAAATACAAACTGATGCAATTGAAACATCATTTAACCTATTGATATTCCAAGCAATTAGCCAGCTAGAGTCATCAAATTATGGATCATGTAATTTCAATACACACGTTTCTTAGTGTATGTGTGTTATGCTTTTCAGATTCCGTTTGGAGAAATTGTGCGTTACGCATTTGAGCTAAACAAATGTAACTATAGATAAAATGCAATATAAGCGGCAAGGATAACTAAAGTGGACGAATATCAACCGTGAACGACATTCTGTTTATGTTTGTTTTTCTCAACAATCGCTGCAAAATACTGATTACTTAATAGACCAATATATGCTGAAAACGGTGTCTTGTCTGAATTTTATGTTTAAGTAAGTAGAATAAATATTACCTCACACGATTGATGATTTATGAATCTTCGGTCTACATTGTTGTTTTTTAACTAACTTTATCCATCCACGGACATTCGTTTCGAAAAGGAGCTTAAAGGACTAAAACAAAGTGGTTATCTAATAGCAAACACTATAAAATTAACATATTCATGCTAATCGTTGCCGTTAACAAAGCAATATCATATTATTCAGCATCTGATGAATTCTTTGCAACGCATATTGAACAGTGTCCGCACATGTATTGTGATGCTTGAATTAGTTATGAAGGCAGCAACGAGGGCGAATAGACCGAAAATATTTCAGACAAAATCAGAGAAAAAAACCGAAACTAGTTCAAAGGAAACCGAAACTATTTTATGAAGACAAAAAAGAGAGATGGATGGTTTCGGTTTCTCACGCTACATAGACAAAATCTCCAGACAGACCCGGCGCCGATTGTGCTGCGGAGACAAATTGTTTCAACCGAATATTTGATCAAGTCTGATACGATATCTTGATTTAGGGTCATGCAGATTGATCGTTACAAATCCATGTGAGATTGACTGAGCGTGACTAAAGAAATTTCTAAAGAGATTATAATCCATATCATCGCCGCACCAAGTTTGCCAAATAGTTCGTAGCGTATGTGTGTCTACTAAATTAAATACAGCAAGACTATTACGATTATCTCTGATCGCTTTTAGTATTTGAGTGTATCGTTGAGTGACATATATCACATCAGTATTTTTATGTCTACCTCTGGAAAATATCATAGCGGGATTTTTTTGATTGTCTAGCATCACATCATCATGTGAGAAAAAAACCGAAACTAGTTCAAAGGAAACCGAAACTATTTTATGAAGACAAAAAAGAGAGATGGATGGTTTCGGTTTCTCACGCTACATAGACAAAATCTCCAGACAGACCCGGCGCCGATTGTGCTGCGGAGACAAATTGTTTCAACCGAATATTTGATCAAGTCTGATACGATATCTTGATTTAGGGTCATGCAGATTGATCGTTACAAATCCATGTGAGATTGACTGAGCGTGACTAAAGAAATTTCTAAAGAGATTATAATCCATATCATCGCCGCACCAAGTTTGCCAAATAGTTCGTAGCGTATGTGTGTCTACTAAATTAAATACAGCAAGACTATTACGATTATCTCTGATCGCTTTTAGTATTTGAGTGTATCGTTGAGTGACATATATCACATCAGTATTTTTATGTCTACCTCTGGAAAATATCATAGCGGGATTTTTTTGATTGTCTAGCATCACATCATCATATACGAGTAAATTGTAACTGCTTCCATCAATAATATAAATACTCGGTGCTTCCACGATATCGGTTATAAACTCAAAATTATTATCATCGATTTCCGATTTTGCATTCTCGTTAAAATCCTTTAACACCTCGTAGCATCGCTGATTGTCTACACTCGGGACTACTAAATATAATTTATCCCATTTCATCCATCTCGTTATTAAATTAAGTAACAATTGTGTCTTGCCACTTCCAGATGGTCCGATTATAATCATGCGAATATAATTTGGTAGCGTTGCAAGATGCTTAACTGGTTCTCGTGTTTTTGTCGCCGAAAAATCAATTACATTCATGTTATATAAATAAATTATGGATCTATATTGTGTGAAATGTAGGAGTCTTACACCAACAATTGATCCAACACCTACTACAACTAAAAATAACAGAGAAGCTATCACTGGCAAGTGTGAACAATGTGATATAAAAAATAGATTTGTTATTAAAAAAATGAGAGGTGATATTGCAGCCAAGTTAGTAAAATTACCAGGAACACCATGGGCAAAATATCCGGGAGAAAAACAACTTCCAGGGTATAGTTATTGTTGACCCGGGACCAGACTCGATATCCGACTCCATGATCAAAACCAACCCCGACCCGGTGAATATTCAATAAACGCTATTGATAAGGCATGTCATGTTATGATGTTGCTTATAAAAGCAGCAATCTGCAACACATATATCGCAGATGTGAATTTATTCATGCGTTAAATTATATCACTGATAAATCCTTCAAAGAAAAAAATAGCTTCAAGGTTAATAAAATCGGCGATGAAAAGTAAATAACTGCTGGGTGCTGGTAATTAATATCATGGAATATATTTATTATTCCCCAAGAGGATACTGGAGTGGTAAATCAGCAAAGGTGAAACATACTACAGCAAAGGATTGGTTATCCAAAGAGGCGATATAGCAGATTGATATACCACCGCCTAAACAAATTAATTTCTCGCATTGTGATGTCAGCGTCCTTAATGAGGATCATCAAGCTGATATATTATTTCTGCCGAATGATGGTGTTTACAAGTATGCGCTAAACGTAGATGATGTTGCGAGTAGATACAAACAAGCAGAGCCATTAAAGACGAAGTCATCAACTGAAGTGGCCTCTGCGTTTGAAAGGATTTATCGGCGGGGTCCTCTGCAGTGGCCAAATCTATTACAAGCTGAACCAGGCAAGGCCTTTCTGTGTGCAGTGTTATCAATGAAGCATCATAATGTCACCATCAGACAAGGACATACTGCACTAGATCGCGATCAGGCAATTGTTAAACGATTTAATCAGACACTTGCTGAGAGGTTATTTGGATATCAATACGCGAAGGAATTTATTCAGGATAAAAGATCTTGTGAATGGGTCAAGAGAATACCGGGTGCAATTACCGCGTTAAATAATGAAATTACTCGAACATGAAACGTAACAACGCGATTAAAAAGCAAATACCCGTAAAACCGCAAAATGATTTTTCAAAACTACCAATACTCGGCAATGTCACTGTGAGATATTTATATCAACCGAGTGAGCCTGAAGGTGGTAAAATTAGAGCTAATGATCCTATTTAGAGTGTTACCGCACATAAAACATCTAGTATAGTAAGATCTACGGATAGAACAGCAATCTATTGGTTGGATTCAACTTCTCATCAGCGCGGATTAATACGAGAACAATATTACAAGTGATATCCGAGGATACTCAGTTACCACCACGTGTTCTTAACTAGCACCTCTTCGTCTGTTACACTCAAAACAAGTCAACATTACATTATCTCTGGTATGACCAACACTGCTATCATTTCTGTATGCGGTAAATTGACGGAGATCTTTATCCGAACAACACCAACGCATTATACAATTACAACTCGCGCAGCGATTATTCTGTTTTTGTTTCAGTGTAATTATAAATTCAGCATCAATGTCAAGTTTTCTGTGATTTTTTTGTCCTGTTGTTTATAACCTGTGAGTTTTTTCTGATTATATAACTGTTGACAATATCACTGATTCTGGAGTCATTAGCATCTAAAATTACTCTTCGAAGTTGACTTATTCCTCATACTCTGGATACTGCTTAGTAAACTAGATGCGATCGTCTACGATCCAAACAATTGTATCGGATATAGTCCATCCTTGCGAAGAATGTATCGTTGTTGCGTATCCTAGCTTCCATGGGGATTTATCGGGATGCAATGCAACTTGGACGACACCGATATCAACCAACACAATATCATTTAACACACGAATTTGCTTCTCAGTCGATATTCTGTCTTCGCCAATCCTAGGGTCTATAACACAGCGGCACTGGAAGTGTTGCAAATGTTACTTTATGCGTGTTAAATAACCTCATCTGAAGTGTGTCTCTGACAATCTTTCTACTTGCCACTATCAAATCGTTTGGTCTCAATGTTTCCCAAAAAATCATTTAATGGCATTTCTGAAATTATTTCACGCGCTATTTCACACTGGATTCTATCCGGTTGTAATCTGATCAGTTTCTTAAACTCACATAATTCTGGATCAAGTGACCTGTGATCAGTACTAATTTCTTCATAATAGTCTACTAAATTCTTCAACCAATTATGTGGAGAACAATCGACAAATGGTGGTGGTTGACCATAATTGCCACACATTACCACCTTTGTATTCGCTAGCAATAACCAATCGAGAAATGTTTGTAATACATCTAGCGACACTGTGCATATCTCGTCCCAAATAATAATTTCAAGAATATATTTCTCACCCATTCGATCAGGAATCCATTCGTCACCTTTCCATTGAAAGAAACTGTGATAAGTGCAAGCATTAATCCATCGCTGTTTCATCTCTTTTGCAAGTCTGTATGTAGGTGTTAGCACAGTCGTGTATGATTTCCCTCGAAATAAGTCGATCGCACGAGTCGTCTTCTCTGACCCACCACAACCGTTTAAGTAACTTGTTTTATATCTGTATATTGGATCGGATATCGAAGGTGCATTAGATAGTTCAGATATTTGATTATTTTTCAAGCAATTGTTTTCAACTGTAACACCTGCTGATTTAGAATAATCACACATTATTTCCTTTTTAATTCTCCATGACCCCCAATTCTCGTCGGAATTTGTAAATTCAGCCACTGCTTCTCGATGTTTTACATCTATATAAAATGAATTAGTGGCTACCCTGAACGCAAATTCAGGAAATCTATTTATCATCGAATGTAAATTGATAGAAGCATAAACCAGCATCGACGCCCTTAGATGGCTATATTGGGGATTATTTCCGTCGTTGTAAGTAACAATTGTACCGAATTTGTCCAGGGTGTAATTTTGATAATCTCTCAAACTCCTCCATATTATAACTAAAGCAAGTATTTAAATAAAGAATTATATATATATATATATATATATATATATATATATATATATATATATATATATATATATATATATATAATGAATCGCTGTAAGTGGCTTATGATAGGATCAGTAACTGTCTATAACAAATCATGCAGATATTAATTCTGTGGATATCATTCACAAAGCGTACGACGTGGAAGTTTGGGTCCTGCCCCTGCATACGATGTGGTGTATGTGTGAGAGGAAAATCGCAGTTGTATCTCAATTTTGGTGGTAAGCGATATAGGGAGCTGAAGCGCTATTAGACTGATGCACCGATATTAAATTTCTTTGGAAATCCACCAGTAACCACACCGAAGCTAACAGAGATAACAACCGCTATGTTAGATGTATTAGCATTACAATCTAGGTATGACTATCATGTTGAGAAGTTTTCAACTTTTCGTAAAAATCTCCTTGAGAAATGCTTTGGAACCTCATTAGATAAACTCGACATAAAACTTACGGATCTAAAAAAATCCATTGAAGAGATTAAAGAGACTTATGATGCCATTAGGGATGATTTTCGTGCTATGATAACCCGATTAGATAAAATCAAAACTCATGAGAAAAATACAAACTCGGTTTATGCGATTCAACACGGATCATTTGCGTGGACCCCTACGAACAAAAAACTAGATATCACCGCGGACGGCAAGGGTATTTCAGTTTAATATTTTATCGACGAGTTCAACCGGGGTTAACAATAACATATTAACGATCATCGACAAATGAGCGATTCACAATAACATCCACCGATAATAATTTGGCTAGGGTTTCAATAACATGGTATGTGGAATGTGTAGCCGATTTGAGTAAACAACTTAATTTAAATCAGTTGTAATAAATAAAATGTCATCAACAACAACAATGCTAATATCACCGATATTGTCGTCACAGCAGTATCGCTATGATCAAGTCAGAGAATTTCAAACTAAACTCAAAACACTCACTGAGGAGTACCAAGTGAAAATCATAAAATATCGACAAAGAATTACCGCAGTTGATGTTACCGTGTACTCCGTATCAGTTGTAATCACTGGAGCCGGTATAATACTCTCCTCGGTGACAATGATTGCCCCGATAGCTGTTCCAATTTGCATATCAGCGGCGAAAACAATCGCGGGAATGATTTCAATAATAACAAAAATAATATCATTTATGTAATCAAATTATCGCTGACATGGAATTATTTAATTTATGGATTATTCAAACAGTCTTAAATGCTGTAAATCCTAAATAAAGAACAGAATTTGCAAAAAGCATATAATATAAGCGTAGAAAATATTCAGCATTTAAACTTCCCGGGTATAGTGCAGACCAATTAAAAAAATCAACCAATGACTTCCTTAATGAGTACTTTCCACGAACACTCGCCGCATGGAAATAAATGCCACAACCACAAACAACTATCCTCAAACATAATAATTATATTGCTCCTCAAAATGTGAATATATCCTCGGTCATTGCAGTAAATTTAGTAAATTTAGTATGTGATGCCATTGACGGAAGTTACCAAATAGATCTCGAAAGATCAAATCAAGCCCAGCAGGGATATATTTTATACTCATTTGCACCAACGGTTCCACCCGGATTTCTAATAATTGAAGATCCAACTAATCCGGTCTATATGCGATGCCATAATGATTCACTAACGATAATTAATTTTAACCTCACTGACCAGTCAAATAATTTGATTGATTTACGAGGAGAGATTTTACAAATTAGTCTGTTTGTCAAATCGTAAAGACTGTTACCAAAACAATTTGTCTCCGCAGCGCAATCGGCGCCGGGTCTGTCTGGAGACTTTGTCTCTGTAGCGTGAGAAACCGAAACCATTCATCTCTCTTTTTTTGTCTACATAAAATAGTGTCGGTTTCCTTGAACTAGTTTCGGTTTTTTTCTCTGATTTTGTCTGAAATAGTTTCGGTCTGTTAGCCCTCGTTGCTGCTATGAATGCTATAGTGTATCACCACACTTTTGTCAAGGCTTTTACAATTGTTTTTGTACAAACGCTCCTTAAGGAATGACTTCTGGAAATTTAGTTGACACACACATTATGATCAACATTTGTTGGTTCCCTAACATGATCTTAAGTAAATGGCTAACGATGGCTACACTTATTCTGCTAAATGGTTAATTACATTTAGGAATGTAAAGCAGAGGAGACTTAGACATCTTCTGATTGTTTGTTTTAAACAGGATTGGCATGATGAAAGGTATTTAGGAAAAGCACATTCCAGTTTGAGGGCTATACAAATTATTGACTCTATTGTGACGCATCTCTGACTCCCAAATAACAAACTTATGATGTTAGGAACTCAAAAACACCAATTAGAAGGCAAAGCGATTGGAACAAATATATAAAAAAAGAATTTGAGAGCTTGCTAACTTTCGCAAGCAGCAAGAACCTAACCAAATACTTTATTTCTTACAAAGATCCATTGTTTCAAAACATAACAATATGGTATATATGCTGCTTTTGTTTCTTGAATAGGCATTGGCGACAAACGTGATACCTATCAACCTTTTTCATTCTAGACCAAATTGACATTCTGTAATAACACTGGTTAAAATTCAGAATATCCTTAAGACCACTTTGAGCAATGCGTTTTGAAGTGTCTGTATTTAAACATTGCCGGCATAATCATCAACAAATATTGTCTCAGCTTAAGGTTTATTTAACTAGTCCTTAAGAGCTCTTTTGCTATAGTCCTAGTAAGCATGATATAAAACAAGCAAGACAAGAGGGTTACCTACGACCCTATATGCAGCTTAATCATTATTAGCAATAAAAGGCAAACTCAAAATGACCAAAGAAACACAGCTTCATCAGTCAATGTTCCTGACAATAAGTCTGATGGCACATTGACAAAATGGATACGAACATTGCCAAAACCAATATACTCCTTAAAACATGATACTCTCACTATATGCAATTAAAATAAAGGGATCATTAAAGACGCAATATATTTTATATATAGGTATAACAAAATCATCTATTTGTGATATATAACCCCCCGATCGTAATGTTTCATAATTCTCCATAATTAAATCAGACTAGGATTTATTTGCTGCAACGAATGTATTGATCTGAATACATAATCGCGAGATTGACCTTCTAGAAACAAAAACATTTGTCTTACTTGTTTCTTTATTATGTTGCATATTTTCTTACATTGTAGCAATCAGAAAAAATGTGAAACGTTTTGTGACCGATGACATATTGTGAGTTAATAAAGACTACTCAATTGTTCCAGCAGCGTTTTCCAAAAGGACTCTTTTCAAATTGAACGTTCGAAAGACTCGTTAGACATTTTTGCTATTAATCTCATAGTTCCAACATACTGCTCATTTTGCATTGCTTCAGTTACATCAATTGTTAAGTTTCGTTTTAGCTTTGTATTTGATTTAAATGTTTAATGTTATTTTAACAATTGTCCAGTTATATAGATATGCTGACTGCAATGTGACAGCTTATAGTGATATCTAACTCTGGTACATCATGCCGCAGACATGCAACATGATGTCCCATCCAGTCAAATTATCCTGACACCAAGCCGACCAGTGGAAACGCTTATCCCTTAGTGATTAGCAACTAGCGAAGTATCGTTTAGTACCATTTTTTTAATCTTTGGTATGACTCAGAGGGTTTTAAACCCGCGACCATCGGAATCCGCGTCTGAAACTCTAATCAGAGTGGTGTCTGGCTTTATTGGTGATACAAACGTATATATATATATATATATATATATATATATATATATATATATATATATATATATATATATATATATATATATATATATATATATATATATATAAGTTACGTTCCCTACTGAGTTGTTAATTAGAGTGCGTTATGTACGGTACTCATTGCGTTACTTACACGCAACACTTCCACTACACTATCTTGTCTATTTCCGCATCTGAAGAGGCAGTATAACGTTCCAAAAATAGCAGTACGATAAACGTTGATATGCATAAAATTGTATAAACATTTAAAATACATACGTTGAAAAGGAACGTTTTGACAGTAATTCATGCTCATCTTGCATTACTCACTTACTCTAGTTTGCATCCTAACAAAATTATATAATGCAGCACGAGATATTGGATGCTACATGTTCTGGACGCAGGGATGACACACAGCTATGCAGTCATCAATAGTAAAAGATAACTCACAGTTTCCGCAGCTCAGACCATCCGGCTGGAGGGTCATGTTGTCTGGGCAATCACACACCTTAGATCCACCAGGTTTTGGAAAACAAAAGTGACTACAACCTCCGCGCCCATTAGAGCACCCGTTTATACCTGTAAATATTAATCCATACCATGTTAAGCAGTTCGTTTTCACCCTTTGTTAACATATATTACATATTCTGCGTAATTTCACGAGGTGTCGTTTTAAATGTATCATCTTTTTATTGCAACGTACATAATCTTATATAATTGAAACAAATCAAACAAACATTTATGTTTAATCATACAGATACACACACAAACACACACACACACACACACACACACACACACACACACACACACACACATACACACATATATATATGGTCGTGAGTAATATGTATGAAATGGTTGAGTTTTCGTTAATTTGAAGTAGTTAATTAGTCTCATTATGTATCTTTGTGTAATTTTGTAACAAGAATATTGACTGTCGGTTGTCTCTTTATGTCTAATAGTTTTTTGATTCGATTTTAGTATCGACTCATTTCAATAAATTCATGAGAAATTGTTTTGTAGAATCTTTTCTTGAAAAATAAATATAATGGCTAGAAGAAAAACGAAATGAATATTGACATCTTTTTAATCAAACGGAAGTGAATGTTATGTTAGTAAAACTGACTGTAAGATTTGGGTGAAATATACCTTGATTCAACGATGTATTACTGTGCTGCACGTGAATGTCCATCACATTATGGAATATGGAGGGGCCAATGGAGGTTATGCCACTTCCATCTGTTGCGATTCTCATTAAAACGCTAAAGATAAACAATATTGTGAATGAAAGCGGCATAGGTGTAGAGATAATGACAAATCTGATAACAAATCTCAATTGTATGTGTCATGATTCGTTTTTGTACATACTCTCGTCTACGTCATTCAAAATTTGAATGTAGTTAACGTCATTTAATGACACTGGAGTTAGTATGGAAGTTGTGATTTTGTTTTTACTGGTGGCTATTAAAAACTCTCACATTGTGCACAAGTCTTTATTGCATTGGTTATATATTCCGAATACAAATTATACATCAGTCCCTTTCATGCCAGACTGCTTTTTAGTATTGGTGATTATTATCCAAAGATATATATGAATTAATTAATTTTGTAATATATTTTGTAATGGGATACTAAAATGTGTCAGTGGGAAGGAAAGTTATATATTCAAAGTGGTGATAAAAATGCTATCTCCATTTTGGAGTTATCGTATCTCCGATAAGTTTAACTCTTCTAGGAATTATATCGTCCTCAAGTAATATATATTTGTAATAATAAACTTTATCTTTTTCTCCTCCTTTCACTATTTGTAACAACATAATAATAATATAACCTATTGCGCATACATTAGGAATAGAATGTCCCTAACCATTTGAAGAAGAGCTAATTAGTAACCTTTTCAAATCATTGCCCACACGAATCATTTAAATAGTCATTTATTGCACTTGTCATTATATGTTTGTAGTCAATATTTAGTATCAACAAACTATTGAAAAACCTAAGCCTATGGCAAACTATCAACTGAATAAGACACTACTTGAATAATAAGAGAATTTATCTCGGAACGCACTTTAGTCCCATGTAGAATAAAAACATAATTTAAGCTTGGGTTAAAGGTCTCTTACCTACGAAGATTGCCAGATGCTAACGGACAAATGGTACATGTTTGTAGAAATAAATACCAAATAAATTCATAAAGTGTAATCAACTAACTTACAATCTTTTCATTTTTAAATTAAGACACATACGTTCGGAAAGATAGCTTAACTCATCTGCTAGGATGCTGTACTAAATTCCATAATGTTTAGATTAATAAATGAATACATGATTACTTTAGTTACCGTAGTAAGACAACAATTGACTAAACAATAGACACGATATGATACAAAATTATGATCACCTTCACATTATCATTCATTTTCTATACAGAATTAATTGCAATCAGAAACATTAAAATACAAGTACATACCTTTGTGACGAGTCGATGTAGTATAAGTAAGATTGATGCAAAGCAATGTTGCATTTATATATTGCTGTTTGATTCTGGTATAAGACTTGACGATTAGAACCATCCACATTAGCTAGCTCTATTTTCCTCGTGTTATAGTGACACCAGTACATAACGCCCACTGCAACATAGTAAATGTGGATTGTATTCGAGTCAATTGTTCTGCTATATGTTAGATAACAATTTTAGTTGTTATGATACATTGGTTTAAGTGAATGAGTCAAACACACTTACTTACATTAAATTTATAATATCTCCAGACATGATTGACTAAAACACATTAAGCTTAAAATATTATATTTCTTACATATATCTGATTTAATATAAATTTATTATAATTTAATGGTTTGTCTGTTTTTCATCTTCTTTCAATTACATGATATTGTAATGTAAATTTATTCACTAAAGATGATATTTTTTATCAGAAAATCATTTGACCTGAATCATTCGTTCGTAAACAACTAATGTTGACCTAGATCTTGACCTTGATTCAAACTTAGTAGCAGCTACGAAAATAACTTCTTTTTTATTTTAAATTTTTAATTGTTAAGGCCGAAATGGGACTATGTGATTTAAGACTTAGATAACTTTTTTATTCTTAAAGAAAATTGAATGTTCTCGTCATTGTCATGTTATGACTAAATGATGGAAACGATATCACACTACCCTTGTGCCCAAATCAATGGTTTTCCGTATTTGCGCAGAAGTTAGATTTAATGAGATATATATTGCATTGATCCAAGTATTTTGTTATCCATTTGTGCACCAATACTATTAGAAGGATAATTAATACTTATCAAACTGCATAAATAATCTAGATATCATGAACAAATTCTAATGGATTTTACGGTGCAAAATATTCCGGCATTCGTTCTGTTGCTGTCTGTAACATGCAACGCATATATTTGTAGTATTTATGAAGGTAAAGTGCATCCTATTGTGATCGATAATTTTGAAAAAATATAATAATGGCATTGTTGTTACTGAATTGTATAAATCCTTTCATTTATTATATACATGTGCAAGGGTTTCATTATTGTTTTACGACACTCGAGGTGATATATATATATCTATATATATATATATATATATATATATATATATATATATATATATATATATATATATATATATATATATATATATATATATATATATATATATATATATATATATATATACATACATACATACATACATACATACATACATACATACAATAACAATACAATATATCGAAATAGTGAGTTTTTCTTCATCCTAATGCGCACGTGGGAAGTGCTTTCCATTCGAAAACCGAATGTTGTAAGCGCAAGGACGATGTATATGGACTTCGTCCGTCTTTAAATGCCACACTGTAAGGTTAAATATGCACGTTACGTGTCAGTGAGCAGTCTACGTTAAGGACGTGAAGCTGTAGAGTTGACTGGACTGACGAAAGTGACAGTGTAGAGTCAACCAGAGGATCACTGTGTAGAGATTACCTAATGATCAGGGTTATCGGAGCGACCGGAGTCGACATGGTGTCAGCTACAGAGCTAACAATAGAAGTAGACCATGGCAGTTGTGAATCTGAATAAATAGTACTGCTGGTCAAGTTGCAGGTGATTGGGTGTTGCTGACCAAGATTTGGTGTGGCTTTGATTACTTGAATGACCAGCCTGGAACACTAACGGTTCGATTGACCAATACGACTGGTAGCTGAGTGGGCTGGTGACGTAGTGTATAACTACATACATATAATCTTTTAAGCGTGAGCTAATATCTGGGGTAAGTAAACTCCAGTGTAGTATTAGGACTGTAAAGATAATTTTTATATCAGTCCCATTTGTTTATTTAATTTCACTATTTGAGTGAATACATTTTACTATATTTGCAAAATAAAACATTTTTGTTACGTTTTGAGTAAAACACATCAATCTTGTCGTTGTGAAATCACCCTGAATCATTCATCCTATTTCCTCGTACTGTGTAAGGTCATTTATTTTTATTTACATTAATTATGTCCGTGTGTTGTATGTTAAATGTTCAATATTTTGATCTTTTACATCCACATATTAATCATAATTAATTGCACATTCAAGTCATTCGTCATTAAACATTGTAATTGTGTCACCTTCAAAAGTGTTATGTTGTCAATCCGAAATTCTACCCAGTTATCTTCTTACAATTGTCGTAAAAAGATGACACTTTTTCCGATTTGGGTGCATATTGTAACAGTGCACGATTGACGTCTTTAAATGCCGTGCACTAACAAATGCTGGAATAAATATTCACATATTTTCAAAACCTTTCCAGACGAACGTAAAAGTGTCACATTGTCAATTCTTTTTACCTTTGATGATTTTCCCATGTTTTATTTTCATCTCGAAGATATTCCTAAAAGCTCAGAAATAGTCTCTAAGCATTGCTATTATTCTTTTCATATATAGAAATCACTCATGGGATAATATTCTATTGAGATCGTATAACACGACATTACATGTCATACAGAGGAAATACCCCTGGTTTCTGAGAATGGCTTTTGAAAACACTGATACAAAGAAATATTCTTACCATTAAAGTTCACAGCCAAGTCAACATTAGCGTTAAGTCCAGTATTGATAACCTCTTGTCGGCTAGTGCCATCGTAGTTGGACTTCTCAATCTTATTAAGGCTACTCCAATATATAGTACTACAATAAAGGAGAGATGAAAATTTAAACTTTCTGAAAGGAATATTAAAGGGAAAGAAACACTATCTTGGACCTGATTTAGATATTTGTAAAGACTTAGCTGTTTTGGGATAGGGGAGTAAAATATCTCGTTTTTGACGTTTGATGTCCTCTCAGTAATTGATATGCCAACACTTCAACACAAAGTGAATGATATAAGCCGTTCTTTATAACGTACATCATATGTCAATGTAACGGGTTATAGTGATCATTTTGATTTAACCCCGTCACAACCAAACTCATATACTTTACACACTTACGATCTGAACTGAAACATAAATACACTGGGAAGATTTTTAGACTGCCATACAATATGTAATGCAACCAATAATATGAATTACAAGTTATGAAACCACATGTGTAACTGTTCATATGCAGGGACATATAAATTTATAAACTGTTGGAAAAACGTCTTCCCGTTCAAAGCAAAGCATGATCTGTACCCATTTGTAGGATCCGTCACAATAGCTTGTGGTGTGTTCAAATCATCGCTGATAATTGTTTTCGTTACATTTTCATCAAGGCTGGTGACCTCAATGGTGTTTTGTCCACTGTCTGTATAAAACAGGAGTCTGGATATTAAGTCCACTGCTATTCCGTTTAGAGCAGCATCTACGAAACCAGATAAAAGTCAAATGCATATGTCCAATGCTATTGAAGTTACTATAACACAATCGATAAATAACAAACGCGTTTTAAACTTAAAGAGTGGCATGGGATGTGATGTGCTCTATCATCCAGACAAATACTTAAAACATGCGTTTATCCGTGGAGGAAACAAGTATACTTGAAAATGGTCTGATATTTATTAGAAAACACCTTAAGCGGACTTTTAATACATAATCAGTTTTTACATACATATTAAAATTGGCTGGCAATGTAAATTTTGTATGTTATCCTACAAAGTTTAATGTTCAGTATGTGTCAGCGAACAGAACTAACACCTATGCTCGTAATTTTCACTTTAGAAGAGATGAAATTAAAACTAACTATTATATATATAATGTACGCAGTAAACAGACGATAACGATAAAACATTACATCAAAAGATGCTTCAATCTGCCTGACAAACCCAGCAGTATATATGCTCGTGCGTGATTCATCCTTCATAACGATTCAATCAGAAAAATAGAAATTAACTTACTCGACTTAATATCGATATTAGACACTCACAGTTTTTGAAACCTCGCAATATTTTTTGGTTGTTTCCATATATAGATCCAGAATTAATTTGCCGAAAATTCAAATCAGTCCAGAACATCACGGCAGCATTTGGATCGTAGTCGATGACATTGGGATAAGAGACATTCTGAATTGGAATGCTGACATAGGTGTAATTATCAATGTCCATCCTATAAATTGATCTCTTGGATCCGTCTGTGACCAGAAGAAAGTTTTCAGGTAAGGTATCTGTGGAAAGAAGAGAATAAGCGAAACTATGGATAATATGGATTTTATTGTAACGCGATTTTATTATTTTATTTGAACCCTGATTTAGGTTGTAAGGTATCACTTAATATATTTATATAATTATTCAGGAATATTGTTTCACGCATATTGTACTCTATTCAAAAACTAAAAACAACTCTAGCATTCGTGGTTTGTGGGTTCGACAATCTCACTGGACTAAGTGAGATGACTCTATCTTCGTGGTGTGCGTTCTGTGCCTGTCAAATCCAAAGCCCTTATACCTTTTGTTCTGCAGTTCTTTTTACACCAGAGTAACGATAGGGTTTTCTATAAATATCGTGGACACTACTTTTAGAAAATAATCAAAATATGGCTCGTAGAAAATGTTTAAGAAAAAATTGTCTTGCGATTTTACATAAATAGAAAGAATATATGTTTTCGACAATGCCTAAATTGGAACTGTTTCCGCATAAACTAATTTGTCTACTGCATGTACAGTTTATCAAAGACTAATTTTAGAGACACAAACATGTTTTCAATGGATAGTGAAACTCTGTTTAATGTCAAAATTCTAAACTGTTATAGGCATGCATTCAATATATGAGTAAGATATGCAATTATAGAAACACTAATTGACAATATATAAATATATAGATACATACTATACAGATCATACATTAAATGTGATTGTTTAACTACAGCACTATGCAGCAATACAGAAATATTTATTTTAAAAACACCTGAATCATTTTATTCTTATCCACAAAGAAAAACTGACATCTTTGATCCATATAAGTATTAGACATTTGTCTATGCACAAAATTAATGTAGTAACAAGTGTGTACAATTACGCCTCTTCTGTGTACTTAATTTCTTGTAATTTAACAAATTAGAACAAGTGCCCGATAACATATAATTATCCTTGACTGTGATACACTACATGTGAATGTCTGACTTTCCGTTATTTTATTTATTCTTCCTGCTTGTTTGAATTCACGAAATGTTGCAGTCATATCACTATCAAAATCATACACTATGTAGTCACTTTCTCCTCCAACGTACTGTGGAATGCTGACATTGCATTAAATACAAGATCGTGCCATACACGAGTCTATAAAGTTTAAATGTTTTTTTATAGCTTCACAGCAACAACATTGTCAGGCTGATGAATATGCCAATAGTATCTGCCCGTAGTAGAAGAAAAACTCGTTTTCATTACTCTTTTCTTTTGACCGTGTTGGACATTATACATGCTGCTTGTTTTAGTGATCGAATATATTTTTTGTTTGAGGTATCCTTCAGAAGGTTTTGCGAATATTTAATAATACCTAGTACATGTTGGTAGAGTGCAGGAAAATCCACTCTAAAACGTATTTATCCCCAGGCTGTACAGCAATTGAAGTACAAATTCCTTAAACCAAGACGACTTAATTTTCTTAGGATTCAATTTAAGGTGAATGAATCAATCATCAATGACAACCAATTTTGCTGATGTTCCTAAAGATCTTGTCGTATAATTCGCTTTTGAAAATCGGTATTGAAAGATCCTTCTGGCTTGCAAAGGATATCCAGCGTCATCCACCTGTCTAAACAATTGTAAGATATGATCGGATAAACGTTAAACGAACATGTTATGCCTATCTAAACAAGTGACTAAAAAACCCGACATCGTTTAAGATCACAAAAAAACTTGTACAGTAGACGAACACTTCATCTAAGATATAAATTATGTTCGAACGTCATCTTTCTAATTTGTTATCAATGACTGACGTTAGTTGACTATACAGTATTAATGTCATTAACATGCTTTGACGTAATAACCTCATCAATTCAAAACACACAGAATGAGCAACAACAACACGGTTTGTATTGTAAGTTGGAGATTATATTGTTCGGATGTAGTTTTTACTAACGTCCTTGCAACTCATCGTACTACGACATGAACAGAATCAACAAGTGTAGTCACGGAAACTATAGACACGACCTCTTAGGCAACACCAATCTTTTGGGACCGTTGCAAAATCATTATCTTTGAAATCGTTAGCCATAAGAGAGACAATAAGGATGTAATTGTCAATTATCAATTTGATTTGACGTTTTCCAGGCCAATGTAGAGTTATATTGTTAAGTACATATGTCTACTTATTTGCGGTGATATAATTTCAAGCCAGATAATTCGGCCATCAAACCAGTTTGGAAGACACATGGATAGAAATCATAAATCTTGAATCATTGCGAGCATGATTCAGTTTGAACGGAGCGTACTGAGACGTCCAGAGCAAAAGCCGTTAAACTGTTGATATCCATTCTTTCGAAGAACGTATTATGGGACATGTGCTAAGAACGAAAGGGGAAACACATATTACGTCCACGGAGCTTTTATTTATTTGCCAGTATATCGTATTTGAACACTTTGTATAGTCATCTATTGCCTTTGTGATGCTGCTGAATTAGTTGTTTTCAATTATGTTTGTCCAGCGCCACTGTAGGTGAGACCGACACGTTCTGTTTGAGACATTCCATAGACTCAGTGTCAATTCTGAATTGTTACAAGTAATAACTGAACAAATCTCATAACTCGCGTCCCTATCTTTAGCTCGTTTTTGTTGCGGGCTGTTCCTGTGGACATGGGCTGATCGTTTCGAAGGTTAGTTCATCAGCGCATTGTGGATGTTTTGGATCACCGTCACAATTTTCAAACCTAATATGATGGAACCTGACCTGCCATATTATCTCATTGGTTTCATCATAATCTATTATATGAATGGTTCAGCTTTTTCACATGGCAATGGAACACCGTCCAGTTTCGTATTCATACAGTACGGTAGGCAATACAATCACAGTGTAAACATTGAGTGTTGTTTGTAGACTGGTCACAATGCCCTCTCACACATATGCACGAGGTATGGCACGTGTTATGGCAAAAGACGCATTTGCTTTAGCAATTCTGGTCTTTGTTTCATCTTCAATATGGACTGCGCGTGAACGTGTGCTAGGTTTACTTCTCCACTGCCTTGGTGTTTTTTCCATTTACTGGTTGTACAGATTGATGCATAACTTATTTTATTGATGCTGTCCAAACTTGATACAAAATGATCGATGTGCGTGCGATATATAGGATTGATATGCATGGAACAGTCGGTTGCAGTTATAACATAATAACACTCACAACCTATAATTGTTATTTCGTTTATAGTCGTCCCAGGATGAAAGCATAATGTCAATTATACATCAGATGTCCAGCATAGTGTCATAGTCACGGAAGGCATCAAGAAGCATGTTGCCTTGAGAGGAACTGGTGTCAACACACAGCCTTGCTTAACATAATTGGTGATTTGGGAATTGTTAAGATGACACCCCTTCGTCGATGATAAGAACGAACGTGGTTATGGGAAATCGCAAAACTATAAAAACGATTCTTTCCTGGAAGCCACTTTTTCCATGATTTTCCAAGGGCCTCCATAAATGAATGTGCCATCGGCGGCATTAGTCAGATTAAATAATGTCGTGTACAGGGTGAAGTTATTTCCCTGGCATTTTTCATGGTGACATAGAGCTGCAAATTCATGAAGGACAATGACTCTATGGACGTATCACTCGATCAATGCTACGAACACGACTATAGACCTGTTCAATTAGAGTTCTTACCTCCCTTGCGCGAGTTGTCTTTCATTGTTAAATCTACTTTCGGTGAAGTAAAAAAATCAACAACACCCCCAACACTTGACCATATTCAGCCCTGTTGATACTGAGCTTCTGTTCTGATTCTTAATAAACATAAGATTATATATATATGTGAATATATCTCTATGTATATATATTAATCTATATGTATATTCATATATATATATATATATATATATATATATATATATATATATATATATATATATGTGTACATATATATATATATATATATATATATATATATATATATATATATATATATATATATATATATATATATATATATTTCCCCATGTGTTGTCACATTATAAACATATGGATATTTATATATATGTATATTCATATATATATATATAATCAAATTTGTATGCATATTCAGGTATATTTGTTCATATATATTTATGCATATATATATATTTATTATATATATATATATATATATATATATATATATATATATATATATATATATATATATATATATATATACATACATATATATAGACAAATTTCCATTTCAGATTATTTCATTTATATTTGGCGACATTAATCTGTTATGGATACTTAAATGCCTTATGGTTTTATGTTATGCTGAGAGCAGATTGATACTTAGCTTATTGATTATAAGATTGTGGTAAATCAGAAGGAAGATGAGTTTACTCGCACCAATCGACATTTGATACACATTAAGACTTTCTTAAGATATCCATGCATGTACCACTCTACTTCAACATTTACACCTACTTCCGTCTACAATTACTTACAATAACAAATAGTGTCTGGTTAAGCAAATATTACACTGTTATGTATAACAGATATCCGCATCTCATAGACGCAATTATCAGCTTAAAAGATGAATTTAAGTGTTCACTCTAATGTGTTCCAGATCGATATTGTTCAAGCATTTGTTTGTGAGATGTGAATATATACCTGAACAACAAACTTGTGAGCAATATAGATGTCTACTGTAACAAGCTTAGCATGGGAATATATTAAGAGCATGTGAAGAAGTCAAAAGAAAAATGGCCATGTTTTCGTAGTGTATAAACCTAAGAGTTTGTGCATTTTTTATGACACATTATCAGTTAGAGGTGGTGTATAACTGTGTTTTATTCAGTAATTGTGATTATTGATCAGGAAGTATGTACCTGTTGTTATCAGCATTAGGTGTTAATATTGGTCAGTAAGTGTACGTGATGTTCGGTACGATTCTCTCTCGTAGATGTGAGTGCCAAGCTGTTGTTGACGTTGACTGCATAGGTTTCCATGTGAGTGTGGAGGACATATTTTGGTCATAACATATTTTATACGGTCTGCAGGTGTTAGTGTTTGTCAGTAGTGCGGACGTTTCTAATTCGTAGTGGATGATCGTCGTTAAGTATATACGTTGTTCTGTACATGGAAATATTATTTCTGTGTATGTGCATTGGCCATCAGGTGTGGATTTTGGTCGGTCAGCTGATTGTTACCCAATCTAGATGGGCATTTGTGAATAATACTAATTTTTAATTGCCATCTATCCATACCTCCCCACAATGGTCGAGATACTTTGCGCACATTACAGTTTAGCATGTGAAATTACCCTGTATCACTATGACATCACTGACTGTTAAGATCCATTGAATACCATTGTATATTAAGGCTATGGATTGCTGTTCAGTTTTCAATTTTTTTTTATCTTCTTTCATGCAACTAAATTGCCTTAGAATGGAATTTGTCATACCCTCATAATGTTAATACATCCCCAGTTACAGCATGCGATCATTGTCTACTCTTCAACCGTGACTGCGTGTGGAGTGAAATTCAACTTCTTTTCTTTTGCGTACCATTTGAGTTCATTTATTATTTCCCGCCTATTATATAATCTAGTTTTCGGCAAGGCAAATTTTATCCATTAATTCAATTAATCATTAACCTGTGAAACATGTTTCAAGACTTCACATACAATTCTTGTACTTTTAAAAAATACTATATAATGAAGCAGTATGCCATGAGTAGACAGTGCATGGTTCACCAGATCGAAATCTGAAGCATCTGAATCAAATTTTGTTGTCATGAATACGAACGAACTTTGACTTAATAGTTCTGAAGATGACCTACTGATTTCAGTTTGAAGTGTGGCAACAATAACATGATATTTTCGCTTCACAAATTAGCATAATTGTAACGTTAGAAAACTATTATTTTGCTTGAAAATTGAACAAAATTATAATCTGATTTGGTTTTCATTGCATTGACGTTATACATATGTACTATCTTTAACATCCATATGTCACTGCAACGGATATATTTATATTGACTCTAAAATATGACCTCATACAAATGTTGTCCAGCTTTATAATGTATACGAAGACCTAAAACTATCTGAAAGCTAATCTTTCTTTAAACTGTGTTTAAAGTTACCATTCTGCATGAACCTATTCATTATCAAATGATTGCAGAATTAGTTGTTTCCCAAATTGCTTATGTATCTAAGATCTATCTCATCATCTGGATCTCTTCTTACAACGGTAGTAGAGTAGTCGATAACTGTCACAAAATAAAACGTTATGAAATATTAGTGACATTAATTTGGGCATCAGAACTTCAAAATGCCAATGTATGAGCGTAATCTCTGTACATTATTTTAAAGTGATTGTAGACGCAACATTTATATATATCTGTTTACCACTTGCATATTAATACACATGCACAAAAGAAATATGAAATATAGTTTACAGTGTCATTCATCAGTTGGATTTGTTGGCAACAGACTAAAAATTGTGAACTAGGTGTCCAATTCATATATTGATGATATTTCCAGAATCACAATAAACGACATATGCAGGTGTCTATATCAGTTGTAGTAATTTAGACATTTTAAAACGGATCTACTTGGACGACGGTATGTTCAACGAATGTTTCATAGTGCAAGACAAACCTTCGCAAACATTTTAAAAACGTGTACGGCTATATAAAGCTAGTTATGTTCTCCAAAACATGTTCAACATAATGACTTGCTCATTTGCTTTTTTTGTCACTCTAAGTGCTCTGATATATTTAGTTTCACCAATTCAAGTCACAGTACAGAAATGTTTTTTAATGATCAACTAATTGTACAATTAGTACACGACAGGTACTAGTTCATCGACTTTGTTGAGTCCTAATGATCTATGAGAAGTTTGTCATTGACTATGTACCGTAGATTAGATAGCTTAACATAAGCAGATGCCATAATTTTCACCTTTAAAACAAAGACAATGATTGATATAAAATGTTTGTACATAAAAGACAATTGTAATATTAGCCTACTTGTATCGATTGAGACTCTTCTACGTGCAGTATTCAACATTGATTTATGTCATAATTACGATGATTATACATTTTACCGATCGAAACGTTGCATGTTAAATGCCGTAATAAGATTCATCACACTTCCGCCCAGTATATGCATCGATCTTGATCTATCATTACATTGACTGCATTCAACATTTGTCCCATGTATTGTGAACTTTTTTTTACGCCTAGTATTCACTTTGTACCGAATAGTGACGTAAGTAGTAATATCGGACGAGTTAGCCTCAATGGGTAATCCAGTCAAAAAGGGTTTGGGACGATATAGCCTGAAGATTTATAGCCTCAAGAGAAAATCCAGTCAAAAACGGATTGGGACGATAGAGACTCAAGGTGGCACTATATAGCATCAGGGAAATTTAACATACTGGGATGATGCAGCTTCAAAGGAAATGTAACATAGTGGGACTATATAGCCTCAATGGAAATTTAACATGGGGAATATTATTTGTATATGGGTCTGTATAGCGTCAAAAGAAATGGAGGCAAAGAAAGCAAATATCTTTTCGAGGTATATGAGTGGCCCTAAAAAGGGTCTTTGGGTACTTCTTCTTTTATTTTCTGCCGTTGTTCCACCACCTTTTGATTTTACCCATGATTTCTTCTTTTCTTCATCTTTTTGTCTTTGGGAATCCAGTCAGTATGTCCCATAGCTCTAAACTTCTCTTGTATCTTTATGCACTTGTTATTTAATTGTCAAATTCCTCTTTCCTTTTCTTGTTTTCATTATCCTTTCTCTCCTTACTCCATTTATATCTTATCTTCTTCACTTCTTCTGATAACTCTTTTCTCATCAGGTCTTCGGCTTTCTTGAGCTGGTTCAAATCATTTTGGACTTGAAGCCACTCTCAAGATATTATCCAAAAACACTTTACGTTTTCTAGAATATCTATCACTTCCTTTAATGTCCCCACTCTGACACAGGGTGAGTTAATGAAGCGTCGGAACGTTTCGGCTTCTACTTCTAG
Organism: Unio pictorum; assembly: GCA_030141615.1. Taxonomy (NCBI): domain Eukaryota; kingdom Metazoa; phylum Mollusca; class Bivalvia; order Unionida; family Unionidae; genus Unio; species Unio pictorum. Next base: position 1,326,326 of record JARLTB010000257.1, on the reverse strand, counting down.
CATTCCTTCTAAGAGATCCCTGGCTATTTTCAATCTGTTTGCAAAGTCTGTTCGTAAACTTCCATTCATTATGTAGTTATTCCCTTACATATTCCCGGTCTAATATCCATAAGTAGCTGTGTCTTAAATTGTTGAATAAAGTTGATGTTGTCACCATCTTCTATGGTAATTCCGTGGAATAGTTCCAATGGCAGCCACGTGAGTATATATATATATATATATATATATATATATATATATATATATATATATATATATATATATATATATATATATATATCTTAAGCACGGACGTAAAGGAAAACATCCCTTGTACTCACTTTTCATATTCTATGCTATTCACAAACCACATAAGTTACTATCCAATATCATAACATCTGCCATTCACACACACGCTGAAGCAGCCATAACAAACCACATAATTTACTATCCAATATCACACCATCTACCATTCATACACACGGGGAAGCAGCCAAAACAAACCACATTATTTACTTTCCAATTTCACACCATCTATCATCTACACACGGGAAGCAGCCAAAACAAGCCATATAATCTACTATCCAATATCACACCGTCTATCATCCATACGAATCAAAATACTCCACACATTCCTCTTGAGGAAAGTAGACAGCAGCCCAGTGGGTTCCTGGAAGATGACTGTCGTTTGTGTTGATGACATAAGCTTGATTCTCTTGAGGTTTGCGATGAGGTAGTTCATCTTTAGCACAGACGACTGGATTCCAAGAAGCAGTGTACGAACTGCGGTTCAAAAGATAATAAAGTTCCCAGGTATCCATGTTTTTGGGGCCTTGGATTCTTCTTCACAGGCGAGGATGTCATCAATTCATTTCAGAATTTGCGCTTGAAAAGGTCTGTCAAATAACTGTTTGTTTGCTTCGTCTCCTTACTCTGTGCTGAGAGAGCTCGATGTGATCAATTTCTCGAGCAAACAATGAAGAGAGGAATGATCACGCAACCACTGATGTAACACGGCTTATTCTGAGATGAGACTACAAGTGTCGTTCAGATAATTGTCCAATGTTTCTTTTTGATTTATGATCATATATTTATTCTGTTGAATTTGACTGGGATGATCGATTTGACATCCAGAACAATCGTTTTTTTATCATATCCCTCATTTTATCTTCCAATTCTTAGGCAAAAGAGGTGACTAACTGTTGTTTGTGTTCTTGCCATCTGGACTGCATTATCACTACATCTTCATTTTTGTCTTGGGTTTACTTTCTCTGTAACCTCCCGTTCCATATGCATCGATTCTCCATTATTCAAAGAGGAACTAGGGTCTTCCATAGTTTCTAATGGTCTAGAATGACTTCTCTCAAACTGGTATTATTGAATTCGGCATACAGAATGACATTAACCGTTTCGGCAAGAGCTTCTGCAAACTGAAGTTCCACATGCAGCTGCCCAGATTTTATAGGCTGGAAATGTTCCTCGTCGCTGCCTTGTAAGCTTAACCTCCTGCATAGTCATCGTAGGAAATGTCGTGACTGGTGTTGGTTCCTAACTATCCTGTGGCTTCGTACATCGACAAGTACGACCTCAAGTAATGCTTCTGGGCAAAGTCGGGTTCAAAGGGTTCGGTACACAAAGTTTTCCCATCGCTACCGACTTCGATTTTGGATACTTTGTAATGCTTAAACTGGAAAGGATTTTCATTGTGGACACCGTTGATGGCTGCATTGCTCACGATACCAATGAATAAACGTTTGGGTAACTGTCCTTGGAACAGACGATCTTCGATCTTAGATCGGAATCCAGTGCCAACGGTGAAAGTTTTTACTTCCACGCGTCGTATCGGATACTTGGCTGTCGTTCTGCTCAAAGTGTGACTGATATCATTTTCTACTTTAGGTAACACTTCCACACGACGCACGTGTAACCTGGCTTCTTGGAAAATGGTTTTGTATTCGTTGGCATGAGCCATCAAATGGAAAGCAGTACTGCTACGATTCAATCTCAAGCAAATATACACCCCGTTCAGCAAATACTTCTCTTGAAACCACATGTCCAATTGCAAACGATCGAACAGTTCTAAACTACGTCTTTGCAAAAATTTATTTCGACGCTCGTTAAACCCTCATTGTGAGGATCGTCATCTTCTTTCAATTCAGTGTCGTTAAACTTATCGGCTGTGTCAGGTTTTCCATACCACGCAAGCAACTATATGCGTGTTCTTGGCTTCTTTTCCGTACGTCAAGAGATTTTCGAGGTACGCTCGGTAAGGGTAAGCATCCATGGTACTGCTCACCAGTTTGTTATTCATGTACAAATCCACATCGCTGAACAAGGAATGCATGAAAATGTTTACTGGAGCTACTCGAATATCGGCTCTCGGAACGGAGTTGTACATTTTGATCACTTTCACTTTCAAATACAAGGAACTGCTGTTCAGATCGATGTAACCTTCGGTTTGCCAAAGAGGAGACGGGATGAAATCAAACCCATTGAGCTTCTTGCATGGTCATCATAGTGGGTGGCAAAACGATCCAATTCCGACTTGGAACAGGCACAAGATTCCTGGTGCATCATTTTTTTCTTTTCAATCTCTATGATTTTCTTTTAATAATCAAAAATGTCTAAGTCTCGAGCGGTTCTTTTTTCTTCGTCTTTCCAACTTTAGAGGTATCGAGACTTTTGAAAGAGTGCCTTCATCGTCGCTTTCTGCCTTGTCCTTGCTGTGTCCTCAGGGAAGCAGGAATGCCAAACTCGGTACCGTTCAGGGCATTTATAGGACTTTCACGTCGACGCAAAATCTTACAAGACATTTTAATCTGCTCTCATAAAAGCTTCTTCTGCGGCATATTTTAAGCCGTGCAATCCTCGTATCCCCATCGGTTTCAAAACAGGGATCACAGAACGAAAGGCTGATGTAAATATATCTCCTAAACCATGTTCTCGTTGTCGAGCGACTCCTCGGTATACATGATACATCACTTTTCAGTTGTACGAGAATCGTTTTTGAAAATGGAGTTTCACAGTGACTTTCCCTTTGGTAAATATAATATTTCGTCCTAGATCTCCTTTTATTGTAATGCTGACACTGTCAAAATACGACTTACTAGCAGACAAATAATGAGGATGTACAAATTCGCGGTGAATATGATAAGTATTTCCACCTTTCTCGTCAGCGACCATGGCATAATCCACTTTCAAAGGAATGACATGCAGTAACAGTACAGAGGTGTGTCCTACCACATTGTACTCCACCACATCGGATTACACAAAAATCAAGTTGAGTCCTTGGTTCATTTCTACAGGGAATCGAAAATATTTCGCAAAATCCAAGTTACTGGTCACGGCTGGTATTTCGTTGTCCTTGACCAACCTGAAGTCTCCGCCCAAAATATCATACAATTCAGGACAAAAGGTAATGCCCATTATTTAATCCTCTGAAAATTTGATCATTAGTCGACGAGCCACTTGATGGTACTCAAAGGTAACACTTTTTTGGCTTTCTCCATGGATTTACCAAACAAAGTATTGAACCTGGTTACAATCGTATTCACTAAATGTTCACAACTAAAATAATAGCCTGTAGGAATGGTTAAAAGATAGGTAGACCGTTTAGTTTTGGGGTCCTGTGTTTTCATAGGGTCACTGACAGTGATGCGTTCATCTAAGGTTTGTTGCAATTGGTCGTCATACACCTCTAGTTTGAAAGTGTTTTGATTTTAGGCAATGTTTTTGATTTGTGTAGGGTGTATTATTTCCACTAAAGCCACTTTCCAATGGGTATCTTGATCCAAACGAATGGTTTGAGGTTATTTAGCCGAGTAACAGCTCAAAGTGTTGCTAGGAAACACCTCCATTGAACTGTCACTGGGTAACGTTAAGTAAATTTGGTTACTGTTGTTGTTGTTCATAATTGTAAAGTTTACCTGTCCGAGGGGTCGCTCGAAGTTAAAAGAGTGTCTAAAATAGGATTGTGATTGGTGGGGTGACTGTCATCAGAATGACGTACATTGGACGCAAGGCTACCAATATTGTTACTGTTGTTCCCGTTGTAAGAGTATTTCAGGGAAAAATTGGGAAGAAGATAACCGATGCAACTGCTGAGTAAAATGGTCCACAATTGTTTGTCTCCTTGTTGCAAACTCAAATTAGTAATGACTGCACCGATGACACAACACACCACAAAGATTTGACTGAAAAAAACGATTTGCGTTTTAGGGACACATTCTCCACACCACACTCACAAGGGTTGCTTTTGTTGCAGAGAAGAACTGTGTGAAGGAGTAGTCACTGTAGTCGCTGAAGCTGTATTGAAGGGCATGATGATTACTTTTTTTTATAGTCAATGACTTACGAATCGTCAATCCAAGAATCAAAACTAGGAGGATATCCTTTCCAACGTACTTTGACTTCGTTAACACGACGTTTTCCTACTTTACGCGTTCTTAGTTCGAGAATGCTTTCAATGTCGTACACATCGTCTTCTTTTTTGGTGACACGTTGTAACTCAGGCATGTAAAACGTACCTTTTAATACTTCTCCGTTCATGTCTTCCAATTTATAGACGTTAAAATGACGACCAGCCACTCGTCCAGTAACACGATATAATTCGGTGGTCCAGTTCGGTAAGTAACCTTTGTCGAAAATGCGTTTGATTTTGCCAACGTGAACCCAATTTCCAGGTGTTGATGCGTAAAATATTTCCCCATGTATTCTTTCAAGGTACGTGGAAAACGTCCCACGATGCTGGCTTTGGTTTCATGATTTTAGGTGGTGAAAAAAAATGAATGTCACATTTCTTTAATTCTCGCTGGAAAGCTGGGTTTGAAATTCAGTGCCTTTGTAGGTTTGCCATCAAAGAGGGTGACGATCACTTTGTTTCAACACCAGTTGCAGAGCTTGTACTAACCTTTCGCTCAATTTGGAAGTCTATGGTACGACCCATGCAAATTTAGAAAAGACGTCAATGACACAAAACAAATATTTGTAACCACAATTGTAGGTGATTTAATGAGAGACATCAGCTAAATCAGCTTGCCATTGATGATCGATGCCTTACACTTGAGTGCGACTTCTGTGAAATTTTCTTCGAATGGGCTAGTGACAAGTGTACGTAGATTGTTCTTGTAACGATTGTTGTACTTCAGGTAAACGGAGGTTTTTCAGGCGAGATTTAGCAACACTATTTAATATCTGAACACGTCCGTAACCTGCAGGGTGGACTAGATCGTAGTAAATGCTGGCTAACACCTTCTCTATGGTTTTGTTAATAAGGTACCCATTTTTCGATGATACTGCATTGGGTGTTGCGAAATACGGGTTGTTTGGAAACGGTGTAACGTGTCCGATGTGCCACTGGAGTAAATGTCAAGGGTACTGGTAGTGGTGGTGGTGGTGGAGGTAATGGGATAGCTTTGGTCTTCTTTTATTTTCTCACTTCTGGTTTCCTTTTTTTTTTTTTCACTTCTGTCGAAGGAGGAGTGGCCATCATCTTTTAAACCCAAGTTCTGAGTTCTTCTCGTTGGGGAGTGGGGGTTGGGGTCAACAAGAAAGCTGCAATCTGAATTGGAATGGGAGTGGCGGTGTGTGTTTGAAAGATATCACGGGGTTCGTCTTCCTTGGGTAATGGTGTGGTTACGTCTGTCTTGTCCGCTGTAGATGTGATGGCAATGGACTATTCATTAGAGCCTTAAAATCGGCCAGAGTGAGTAGAACGGTTTCTTCCACGGCTTTTCAATGAAAGAATTGCAGTCGTTTCAAAAGTTGGCCATACTTTTGCGATTTTTCGGTTTCGGACAAATCGTTGCGATGCATCAAGGATTGAAATTCGTGTTGTAATTGAAATATTTCGCTCAAATAAGGATTGGGTGGTAAATGGGGGGTTTGTTGTTCTTGCCAACGGTGGTATTCCATTCATCATTTGTAAGGGACCAAAGTCAGTTTTCGACCTTCCATGGGCTTCCAAAGGTCATGTCTCAGATTGTTCTGCTCCATAGGGCCCTTTTATCTTCTGGACGAATCATACAAATTTCATACCATTCCTTGGGGTATCCCTTGGGAAATCCCTTGGGTCATCCCTTGTGTCACCCTTATTTCAAACCTGGTATTAAGCCTGTCAACAAAGCAGCAAGGAAGGGTAAAAATCCGCCGCGTTGTTCCAACATCTTTTTCTTTTGATGAATGGATATTTTCGTTTGGACTATTTGACGAAGAACGTGTCGATATTTGGTTAAGCATTGTTTCTGGCGTGGAAACAAAGGAATAGTGCCTTTCAAGACATTCAAACAACATTCGCACACGAGATCGATGATATCTTTGGAGGCCGTTTTAATTTGTTTTCGCATCGTCGGAGAAACTTTGGAAAGAACGGAAAACATGTCGCCGTGTTTGGCTAAACGAAGAGGTAGTCCTTTCCCTTTCTTTCCCGTGTGGGGTGAATAAGAATGTTTTCTGCGAAGTGACATCTTTGCTTGTTCGTTCCAGAAATACACTGACTTCAAAAACTTGGTACACATACTCCTTAATCTTCTTTTCTAGCGCTTCGTCAAAAATGTAACGATGTGTTTCCCAAAATCGCCAAAATAATCTCCACTTTGGTGACTCTTTTTTCTCTTTAAGCGACTGCGTCATTTTAGTGGATGACGTCGATGTTTGGCTAAGCGTTTTGCAGGATGACCAGATTGCCTTTTTCCTTTTCCTTTTTGGACAGAAGAACTGCGATGGTTGTGGTGTGAACGTTTTTTAGGAGACATCATTGGGTGTTCAGAAGTGGCACAGAAAATACTGATTCACGTTGTTGTCATCAAGTCATTTTTATACTGGAATGCGACACCACTGATTAACTTTCCGTCGTATAAAATTCATGATAGGTAACACACGTCGTGAAGGAGTTCGCAATGGACTAAATCGGGACAGTTCTTGTTTGGACTAATCCAGCAAACTCGTTATCATGCCAGATCTTTCTTGGACTTTGACTTTGGGGGCGGGTACTTTGTGAGCAGCCGCTACTGCCGCTAATGGGGAAGAGGGTGTCCCCGGTGGAGGAGATGTTTTGGGAGACGCAGATTTCCAATGTTTCATCAAATTAGGAAGAACGGGTGTCAAATTGGATTTGGCTGTCATCACCAGCAACGGAGAAGTGGAAAAACCTGAGGCTACTAAAAACGCGGTAACTGGTACTGTAGGTCGTCGTAGTTTACGAAGGTAAGGTTGCGTACTGGCCGAAGTGCCTCTTTTGCGGGTGACAGCTCTTTTCTGTGAAGTTTTATTTTTCTGTGGTTTGGTCTTGGCACCATTGTTTATTTTCTTGGGGGTTCATTTGGCTATTTTCTTGGGATGATCTTTGGGAGCATTGGGATCCCATTTTAAAAGGGAACGAATAATGACACCTCCTAGAGAACCGCTACTTCCAGGTTTCAAAATGATTTGCTTTTTTTTGTTTGAGTTTCGATGCGAGGATCGGCCAGTTGCGTCAAGGCAACTGTCAAAAAATCGTTTGGTTTAATGTGGAATATGAATGATGCCCTGCAGTATTTGACGTGCTGTCACCGTAAACCATCGGAAGACTTCTTTGAGACTGGCTTCTAAGACGTGAGCACGTATTTGTGGATATTTTAAGGCGACTGATACCTTACAAGGCACGAATCAATTTAATGGGAAGATGAGACTGAAGGGACGTCATGTTGACGAAGTATGAGACAAGGTCAAAGTGTCCGAGGTTTTATAGATTTTTTAGTTGTTCATGTTGTTATGTCGACGACGAGGACGTGTGCATGACAGTGCCTCCGTCTTGGCACCAGTCGTGAAAAAATCGGTACGAAATCGCAAATAATCGGAAGTGGTGGGTTTTAAATCCCGGAGTAAATAGGCGTGTGGGGTTTGTATGGCATCATCGTACGAATGAGTCAGCAAAAGTGTTCCTAACTGTGTGGCTAAGACTTGCACTTGCGATTTATCTCTAGGACTTTTAAACAAGACCACGGAATGAATATTGAGACTAATGGTACGATGGGCATTACTTTGTTGAAACACATTTTGTGTAATGTGAATGACACTAGCATTACGATCATGCCCTTTACGCGTAAACTACATTTTAATTTCTTCTTCGTCTTCTTCTAACATGTCAAAAATGAACAAATGAGTTAGACTAGGGTCAGACACGATCCCATCGTCTTCGCTTGGAATGCCTTCCACAAACACAATGGAATCACCTTGACTTTCTTGCAAGAGGCTCTATGCCGATTACCACTCTTTGTAACACCACACGATGCGTTGAGGTGAACGATCCTTTAAATGATGTTTATGTACGATCAAACAAATTGACAAATTTGGTTTTGCCTGAACAAAGATGACGAAGTCACAAGGCCTTCCAACTAGCATGATCTAAGTGTTCGTCAATGACTTTGAATGTCGAAGAGGAAGGAGTAGAAATAGCAGAGGTAGCCATAGTAGTGTAGGGTATGAGACTATTGACACAAAAACAGATAAGACAAGAGGTTTTTATACTTTTTCTCAGGACTCATTTATTTCAATTCATATTTAAATTGGAAAATCACGAAAGACAAAAATACTTAAAAGCCAAATGAATAAGTACAGGAACAAAATACACAGGGTAACGATCAAAGTGGCATATAAACAAGTCTCTGCACAACATTGTTCGGGTAACCAAGGTGTCCTAAATGTAGTGTGCTATGTTCTTATAGTTTGTACAGGGGATACAGTCACATAGGTGTCCTCTCGGAATGGTATTTGTGTGGGAATGTCCATGACAGTCATGTCTTGATTCTGCTTCCGGCACTGTCACTAACATAGGTTTAAAAGTGTTTTTTTTCACTCGACAATGAACTTTACGATCACAACGCTTGAGCATAATGGGATTCTTCAATTTGTCCAAGCCTCAAAACCAGAACTTTTCCAGTCACGTACATCTGTCCAATGAGGGTGTAAATCACAAGCTACACACACATCCTGGTACAACGCTTCCATACGTAAAAGTTGACTAATCGTTTTCTCCTGTAGAGGTCGAGACGTATCCAGATGAAAGCATAAGGCTTTTAACAGAATGAGTCTCTCGTGGACATTTAAATGAACCACCATACTGTCTTTGTAGGTATTGTTCGTAAAGTGTCCACAAGGAATCGACAGGTAAAGAAAATCCCAGAAAGTAAGTCACAAAAACACACTACACGTCGATCCCAAGGGATGGGACACAGTTCTTGTAATAAGTGTTCGTAATCCTCCACCGTGTGAATGATCTCATTGATATTCTTCCACGGACAAGTGATAAAGGTTGTGGCACGGTAGTTCTATTGTATACTTCTTTTTTTTCGTAGACCATGAGTGTATATTCTGCACAGAATTATTTGCTTTGTTGTTTGTTTGTTTTTTATGGTCTAATGCCATTTTTCAGCACAATATAAGCTATACATGGCGGCCAGTAATAATGGTGAAGGAAGAAACCGGACAACCCCGGAAAGAATCACCGACCCCACGAGAAGCTACTGCCAAGCTTTCTTACATAACTACATTTGCCGAATCTTAGACTCGTACACACGCAGGTAGAGGTGAGATGGCAGTGGTCCGTAACGGACAGCACTTTAGACCACTCGGCCTCTCGGGGCCCCTCAGAAATATTTAAAATATTCTCCAAAGGCGAAAGTGATTAACAAACGTGTAATTTCGGGCCACTGTCATTCAGGGTAACGGTTAAGAATGACCAAAACATCTTCAGATGTATACGGTCTAAATTGGAATATGTGGAAGGTACACTTGATCCAGAGAAATCTGACACGTTGATTGATTTTTGTCACTTTCCTCTTGCGAATATCTCGACTCAGAAGCTCTACAGTCATCAATTGAGATTTTTCTATAGCAAGTCCCTGCCAAACATCCTTGCAGATCTTCTCTTGCAATTCGTGTGGTGATCCTTGAATATCATTTTTAAAGAGGATTTATATACTGGTCTAGGTTTGTCTCCAAGCCAAACACGTACGTACTCCAGAAGTACGCTTCTCGAAATCGATGTCACATTCTCTCTGTCACTTTTACTTTGTTGCTGACCACGATGTCTATCAACAACTGTTTCTTTATTTAATTTTTAAAAAATATAAAATACTAGATCCATTTTTTAAAAATAATCTACTTATATTTCACAGCAGCGACAACGACTTCTATTCTTACCACAGTTGCTACAACTATAAAGGGGATCCTTCTCGAGACCAAAGTATGAGGCAGCGCAAGCAAGTTGTGAAGTTTAGTGGATCTATATACACAACAACTGTGAATCCTGCTGTTTCAATACTGTTTGTGATAATAATTTATGATATTTTGCATCATCCCAAGTGGAAGGTTACAAACCGTACAAACGTTATATGACTTTAGCTTTTGACACATACACATCCTTTATTCTATTGTATGATTAGTAAATTTGCGTTTTGGTTTCTGCCTGTGTGTGAATTGTATGGTTTGTTTTGATATGTGTATTTTCCCTGAATTATGGTTTCTCATTGCGTATAACTTTTTTCAAGCTGTTAAGACATGGCAAATTACATCTGCATACACCATCAAAGTAAGAGACCTATATGCAAATGTCATTGCCTTTCTTAAATTCGGTTTTATTGCTTAGCCATCGTTAATCTTTAATTATTTTTTTAAACGCATTTCTTTATAATAGAAGATTTCGGGCTTTCTATTGTTGTAATGGTATTTATGATGTTTAGTTTGTTGCTGAAATTATATATACTATAGTCTATCGCTTAAGTTTCTTCAGTATTTTAATTTCACGCTCACAAAAAGATACCAAGTTTGTCCTGAAAGAGGATTGAGACTCTAAGTTATGCAAACGTGAAGAAAAATATCTTTTTATTACTAGTTAGGTGTTGTGTTCATTCTAGTCATGCTTGCCGTATATCTTTGTGCTTTGCAGGTCATATTAGTTTTGATGTAAATATTCACATCAATAGACAGACAACTTGGGTTTTTATCCTTGAGGTTTACTGAACTTGCTTCTTTAATTCGTTTAAATCCCAGATTCACAAGTTTGAAAAAGAAAAACAAAACAAAAAATCAAAAAAAAAAACAAACAAACATGCTACTTCATATTTCACAACTCCTGACTATACCGATGTGAGTGTGTACGTCAAAATGTTTAAATGAGATACAAATAAATTGTCAGTTTCAAAATTCGAACCAGTACTCTGACCGTTCGGTAGCTGATGTGGTAAACAGAAATGGTACGAGTACTGGGACCATTCTGTAGTTGATGTGTTAAGAAGAAATTTTACAATACACAACGGAGGGATTTAAGTTCACATTCCAGTCCGCACTGCAATGGGAAGAACTTAGGAGCGTATTTATTATTCTGCCATACTACTTTCGTACAAAACATTGCATCACTCATCATAACAATTTCGTTAGCTTGATTAATTTTCTTACCGCGTTCACTTCGAATTGACTTCACCGAGTTTCGAGATAGGCCGTGTTTCACCGCTAGATTATTTATATAAAAAAGAAGTAAAACTAAAAAAAGAACATTCGTACTCTGGGCGATCCCACAGAAATTATGTCAATTTTATAGTCAAATACATCACAGCGTATTTTGATTAACTATTTTGTGAGAACGTTTTAGTCGTATTTGTCATCGGTTCACTCTGGTGATATTTTAAAATCGTGGACCTTTCCTATTAGTTTCATTTTCTAAGTGGGATACGTGTTTCTTTTATTTTTTCCAAGGGAAAATATATCACAAAAACAAGCGTAAGTGTCTTGATTCTTCTTAAAAGTAGGTATAACATTCTCTCTTTCTCTCTCTCTCTCTCTCTCTCTCTCTCTCTCTCTCTCTCTCTCTCTCTCTCTCTCTCTCTCTCTCTCTCCGTAGTAATACGTTTGATTCAAATCCTAATGGTAAATGTTTCCGTTTGAAGATACCTCTCCAAAATTTTAATCAGTAGGCACCATAATAAACGATACACCCTTGCAAATAGTCAATCAGCAAATCGTTGGATGAAATAAAATCTTGAGTTGACAAACTTGTACAATTCAGGTATTGGAGCTTTATTTTCATTTTTGGCACTGCAATGTGACACGAAAATTTTTTTTAAGCATGAGGTCTACCGTTTTTTTAGAAAGGAAACGAATCCAAAACTATTTCAAGAATGACGTGAGTGATCTTGCACTGTATGACCCTGCTTATGGCTAACTTTGAAATTTAAAAACCATAACCTAAACACACGATTGGATGAATTGTAACAATGAGCAGCAGAGGGGGCGAATCGGACAAACTTTTTAGGCAAATATTTGTTAAGCAAAACCCTTTTGCAAGCAACGAAAAACAAAAAAAATCTTTTAATGCATATGCCAATGTGGTTGTCGCGCCCCCTCTGCTGCTATGAGTTAACCGAATATTTTTTAGGATTTCACAAACAAACTGATTTTTAAAACCTCACCTCGTTGATCAATCAGATTATTAGATTGGTCAGTTAGTTTGAAATTAATTCTCGTTAAAGAATCATTATGACACCGCATAAAGACTGGATTAGTTGGATACTCAATAATTAGAAATCCTGTAGGAGCTGTTTTTGCAAATGAATATAAAATATATCCCTGCTGAGCTTGATTTGATCGCTCGAGATTTATTTGATAGCTGCCTTCGATGGCATCACACACTAAATTCAATGCAATCACTGAGGATATATTCACATTTTGAGGAGCGATATGCCTGCCACCACCGTCTGGGTCATTATGATATTTCAGGATATTTGTTTGTTGTGATATTGTTTTCTTCCATGTGTCGTGTATTTTCTTGAAACCTTCATCGATGGCATCACTGAGAGATTTTTTTAGTTCTGAGACATTGTATCCTGGTAATTTGAATGTGGGAATATCTTCAACACGGATTTTATATGTTTTTGCGAAATTTGGTTTCGTTAAGGGGGCGGTAATGTCTAATATATCACGAATAATTTGTAAATTAAATGTTTCCATATCCTCAATGGTTTTGTTATATGTTTCTACGATGCTGATAAATTCATCTCGGGTGAGAGTACCGGATTTAAGAGATATTAACAACAGTGAAAAATCATTATTCATCGCTGTGAAATTTTCAGTGATTTTATATTGTTTAGTTATGAAGCCAATAAAGCCCTGTTCTTCCTCCTTTGCAGAAAGAAAATTAAACTTGCTGTATTTTCTATAACTTTTTACTGGATTATCAGGTTTTATCTTGTCGGTAATATAATCAGATTTTGTAGGATCAAGTGGTGCTGGTTTTTGTCGAGGTGGATTTTCAGGCCATCCTAGTACGGTTCTAATAGAACTCTGATATATATCTACAATATACCCGGATGACTTTATTCTTACTCGCAAACACTAAAGAATTATTCGGTAGTTGACCACCAAATGATACTGATCTGCTATTAGGCCAACTGTGATATACCCATAATTTTGCCAGTGCTATCTCCCTCACAGGAATCGGAGTCGGGAAATTCACGCTGAATTCAGGATTGGTTGAGGTTATTGATATCATGCTTGTTTTCAACGGAGTTGTGTTCTCCGCCATCCGTTGAAGTAGTTCTTGCGGTGTTGTCATCGTTGCTATTATTATTATCCTGCTCTAATTTCAACATAGCGGAATCATAAATACATACAATCGCTGAAAACTCGCTATCTGATATTAACGTATCATCGAGTGACGATGAAATCATTGAGGACAATTGTGAATATGCAGTTGATACAACATGAAATTTAATTACATAATCGTGCAGTTTACTCTGGTTACACGACGATGGTTTTTTTGTTATTCCGGTTAATATACTCGGGATTGTAGCTACTGCATAAATACAAATTGGAACTACAACCGGAGCAATCGCTGTAACAGATGCGAGTATTATTCTGGCTCCGGTGATTACACCACTTACCGAGTATACGATAACATCAACCACGGTGATTCTTCGTCGATACTTTTTTATTTTTGTTTGATAATTCTCAGTGAGGGTTTTGAGTTCAGTTTCAAATTCTCTGATCTGAGCATAGCGATATTAAGATACTGGAGGTATCGTCGGCGTTGTCATTTTATTTTCAAATCGTTTACGATTTCAATTAAGCTGCTTACTCAAATCCGCTACGAATTCAACATACCACGTTACTGAAACCCTAACTAAATTCTTATCAGTGGATGTTATCGTGAATTGTTCAGTGGTACCCTTATCGATGATTGTTGATATATTATTGTTGACTCCAGCTGAACTTGATGATGATATATTAAATTGAGTCGTTGATATTAGTGTTAATCGATAAATAACTTTGACTGTCGCGGTGATAGATAATTTGTAGTCTGTAGGAGTCCACGCAAATGATCCGTGCTGAATCGTGTATACGATGTTATTAGTTTTCGCATTAGGAATTTTTACTTTTTCAGTGATTGTTATCATCCCCTGAAAATCATTTTTCATTGCCTCGATAAAGGTTCTCATCTCGTCGATGGTTTTTTTAATATTCGGGAGTTTTATTTCAATTTTATCTAGCGGGATTCCAAGGAATTTATCAATAATATTTCTTCGAAATGATATAAACTGTTTTGGAGTTTCTTCATACTTAGATTGAAGTGTTGCAAATTCCAGCATATAATCTTTTATCGAGCTGACTTTAGGTGTAGTCACTGGTGGATTACCAAAAAATTCTATTCCGGGTTTATTTATGTTGTCTACGATGGATTTTTGTAATTCAGTAAACGTATTTATATGATCATCATACATATCGCTAAGTAATTTTAATGAATTCGCAACGGATACGTGATTGTTATCGAGTGATACTATTTTATCTGTAATTGTTGAAATAATTACATCCGGTTTAAGTTTACCTTGATCGGAAAACAACGCGATAGTATCCTCTGTTGCGTCTCGTCGTTAAGTAAAATATCATCAAGATAAACATCACTAGTTTTCAATTTACCCTGACGATCTTGAAATACAACTATTTCACCGGGATCAACACTTTCTAAATTCAACGTTTCAGCTTTTTCATCTTCGATGATTTGTTTATATTCTTGATAGAATCAAGGGTTGTAGTGTCATCATCATCGGGTTTCTTCGACGGTAAGACAGGTCGTCCCCGAATATCAATCATGTTATTGTAAAACTAATTAATTCTCTAAAATCTCTTTGATTCCCAGCGATTGCTAGTATATTCATTTACGACCAGATGGGGTGACTTTCCCTGGTTGGACGAAATAGCGTCAAGGATATTTAATACTTCATTGCCGCATATTGGTGGGTCATTCATTGTTTGTGTTGGTAGCGTTGAGTACTAACAAGGGATTTTTAAGCGCCTTGATAAATCAAGGATATAATTCATGAATTCCCTCGGCGGCGCTAATCCATACGAGTCAAAAAATAAATAATCCCAAGCAGATCAATCGCGTATGCAACCCAGTGGGTTCCAGGTCCGGTGCTGTTATCGAGATTAATGATACCGGTTTCAGGTATATGTGGTTGTGTCGGTAACTGATCCTTCATAAATACACCTCTGAATTTTTTAATCACGAGTTTTTTAGCAGCATCGAGTAGATCGAAAATTGCCATTGGTGTTATTGTTGCTGCTTCGGCTTCAAAGTCATCTTTCTGGCTATTGAGCTTAGTAGAAACGGTGGGAAAAGCTCTCCTGGTATTCTCAGGTCGCTTCCCTTGTACCACGTGTGTGGAGTTCCAGGTATTCTTAGACCTTTTCCTTTTTTATATCCTTTCCCGACTGCCATTCCTGCCGCGGTACCAACGGCTCTTAACGCTGCCGCTTTAGCCACCGCTGGGGCCACTGCCTCAATCAACGCTGAAATCGCGGCTAACAACGGAAATATACCACCTGATTTTATCATGTTGCTGATCGCCTTCGCAGAGAGTGTAATCTGAACACCTTATCGTTCTTTGAGTGCATCATTGAAGTGTTTTACTTGACGAGTTGTCAGTGATAATTATTTCTGACCTCCAGTCATCTGATTGGGTTTCAGCATTATTGTGGTTCCACATTTTTTAGCTGATTGCAATTTTTTAATCTGACCAGGAGTAATGTAACACTAATATGACTGTACGATATTATACAATAACAGATTGATTATAATGGAAAATCAGTTACATATTTTCCACTGGTGCATTGACGATTCTCATTCGTCCACGAACACCTTCAAGTAGCATTGATTTACCACTGAGAATGACAGCAACCGCTCTATAATTAGCAATACCACCAAGACTGGTTACACGAGCTCTAAAGTGTATATCAACGACAGATTGTCTTGTTAAATCAAGATGTTGCAGCGAAAAGTAATAAATCGGAAACAGATTTTTAAAATCCAACTGTGATATTTGTAGATCAGTATCAACATTTTGATTGCGTCCCATATATGACAACAGGCGATGATAAACTCGTGCAATATGGTTAGTGGTGTAATCAAGTAGTATGTCCTCAGATGGTTCCTGTTGTCCGTTTATTCTTAGTGAGACTTCATAACATCCATTTTGATGAAATATCATATGGCTGCGTTCTTGATTGTTTAATCGTTCAGTATTCTGTAGCGCAACAAATATATGATGCGATGCTTAAACTCCTTGTCGCGCTGGGAGATGCCATGTAAATATGCCGTCAATATTAGATTCCATGGTATTCGTTGTTGTAGTTATCCAACTTAGTAATGATTTTCCTCCTTGATTCATAAATGATAGTAATCGCAGTTCTGTTGTGACTGATGCAGTCAACAAAGGCATCCACAGTGATAGTTTTGATAAAATAACTTTACCAAGATCAACACCAGCACCATAGCAGATTGCATTATCGTCAGTACCCTTTCGCACGAGTGCTATTGTATGTTTCGCTCCAAAGATAACTTTTCTGAAGTTTCTTTAAAATATAAATATATGATGCAGTGGAATCGCGCATGAAAAACTGTCGACGTTGTCCTTGCAACGTTGCTATTCGTGTTGCAAATCCTAGGTTGTAATTAGGAATATTATTTATGACATCAAATGTACCAGGTGGTCTTACATACCCAGCTGGTGCTGGATCAACTACAGTAGCTTGTACAGCTTTTACTCTAGAATACTGGATGTGCTCAGCGTGATCAGTAATACATTTTGCGAACATCATTGATGGACCCGCTGATCTTGTATAATCATCGGAATATCTCGCTAACCAGATTATTGTTGTAGCAATATCAACATCGCGCTCAATAGCTTCAATTTCTCTTCCATCAATGAGATATCTAGCGCTTTCGAATAACGCCGTGATGCCATTATTAACAAAACCAACTCGGATAGTTGGGTCATTGTCATATGGTGTATTACTGCAACATTTGTTACAAGTTCTCCCTCCACTTCAATAAACGCTTCACACGGTAGAAAATATTTACTGGTATAATGAACTTGAAGTTCGATTCTTGATCGAAGACCGGGTTGCACTGCGTGATAGGAATAATATTGATAATCACGTACGGAATCATCCTTGAGTACTGGGGAGTCCATATCAAATGCTGTATCAGGTACCCGTTTGAACATTTTATTATATATCTGTTGATCTAAATCGGAAAATCGACGATTTTTAATTTCATCGTCGACCGCGTGACCTCTTTAAGCCAATTCACGCTATCATATTTGCTGTTATATTATCCTGATCTTCTTGATTTATCCCTTGATTTATCAAGGGTGATGGCTCTGTTAATATTGACTCCGCCAAGAATGTTAGTTTTTGTTCGACTGCATTATTTATTATTTTACTAACACTTGCAGGCATTAATGTTGTAGACGGTAACGGCAACGATTTCTTTCGCCGTCGAACTAGCGCTATTAGTTTATTTTTCACGGCTGAAAACGCCTTTCCGGCGACATCACCAACAACGCTAATGCCCTTATCACGAATAACATCAATGGCTTTCATCGATAGTTGTTTTGCTAGCGGCGCTAGCTTTGGAGCGATTCGCGTAAATAATCCTGCAATAATATCACCGAGACCGTCTCCATAGTACACGCTATAAATCGGCAATCGTGAGTTTACCACGTAGAGGTTAGTTGGTTTATCATGGCTGTAGTGTATAATCATTCTTATTCAATTCCTGGTAATTCAATTATTATTTATCTAATCGTGAAAGGAAACTCGACAATTAGTCGCTGTGATAGCGATGATGGTGCTCCACTAACTCGTCAATGAAATCTCGTTATGTTTTGATATCCATGATGCCACCTTGAAATAACCGCCTGCAGATATCAGCTGCTTCATTAATTATTTCGGGTGAGTTATTTCAAGCTCGCGAACCTCCTACAAGTACTTCTAAGAATATTACCAGGACAACTAACTAAACCACTACCTGATACCCCCAGAGTCTCACTCTGGGAAAATCCCGCCCTGCTTTTTTTAGTAATATCGGTTGCACCTTCAACTTGGGTGGGTTGGGGTACAAAGGTCGCAACTGGTGTCGGTGGGTTTTCTATTTGAGATATTAACTTTTCAAGTCTCTCAAATCCTTTATCATTATGTGATAATTGAGATTTACCAATTTTTGCCAAATATAGTTTTGTTTTCCAATCTTTCCTAGTAGTTATAACATCTTTATATCCTTCATTCATATGTTGTTCTCGCTGACCCTTTGGAAATGAATCGACGATAAATTGGGCGAAATCTTTATCAATCTTAAAATTTTTAATATAATCTATCGTATCGCTTTTAAATATCGTTTTAGGGTCAATATTTCTTCGTTCTATTTTACTTTTTTGTTCTTCTTCAGTTGGTTTAGGTGGTGCGATAGGTGGCGGTATACTAGCAGTTCTTCAAGTTCTCGTTCTTGTTCAAGTTGTTCAAGTCGTTCTTGTTGTTCTCGTTGATCTTGTTGTTCTCGTTCTTGTTGTCTTGCAGCAGTTACTATATCACGAGGAAGTGTTTCTAAAGATTTTTTTGTTCGTTTAGATCTTCTTGCTATTTTTTCAAGTTCACCAAGAAGTTGTCTCTCCGCTCTCGTCCCTTCCTCAGGGATATCTCCCCCATACAGCTCGCTCAGTGGCTGATATTGCCTCCTTCGTTGCCGTCGTTATTGGTTTGAATAACTCCTCGGACCCTAAAGTAAAATCGGTCTGAAGGCTTTGTCTATTTCGTAGTTTTTCGCGTACAGAATCACGGACCGGAAGAAACTTTTAATAGCAGCCAGTCTTTCTCTCGCCAGTCTGGTACTTAATGATTCGTTTACCATTATTGAAACAGTAAAGCCATTTTCCAATTAGTGTACTATGAGATTTCAATCAAAATTTTTTTTTACAACTTCCTGGTACTAAAACGCGTCATTGATTGGAGAGTTTCAACCGTTATTGTTTGTTTGTTTGTTTGTTTGTCGACTAAAACTTTCTTGTCGGTTGAAAGCACCTCTATCCATTGTATTTCCACCGACAGTTATTTATACATGGATTCATACCTGTGCAACAGGACGCATTATAGATGTGTAGGGAAAATGGCGCCGTGAAGTGTTTAGTGATTTTCAGTATACTCCCTCAGTCTACTAAAGGGGGAGGATTTTGATTGTGATTGATCAGTGCTCTGATACTTCTGATTTTCGAATTCACTATAAGCTTGGTTTCATATTCGTGGCCTAGTTCTCTTCGTACTCGCTCCACTATAGTACATAATGGGACGAACACCGTGATATCTTCGCAGCATACAAGAGATTATCTAATGGCATTCTGAATTCGCTTTACCAACGCATACTTCTTTTAAAGGACATATTTATTATTGATTGCAGCGAATTCGACATCCTGAAAGTCGGACATAATTTGATCACAGTTTAGACCATCTGGCAGTTGTATTTTTTGATTTTTAATATTATATATTTCAGATATAATTTCGTTAATAGTTTCAGAATTCATATATATGATAATTATATATTTCTAATATATTTTTAAAAAAATGACCTCTGGACGTGATAAGGTGTTGGTCATCTTATCACATCCAGAGGTATTATGCGATTATAGGATGATATGTGGACTCCGTCCGTGCTAAGGTGTTGGTCATCTTATCACATCCAGAGGTTTTATGCGATTATAGGATGATATGTGGACTCCGTCCGTGCTAAGGTGTTGGTCATCTTATCAAGTCCAGAGGTATCATGACGAAACCCGTTTGAAAACGCATCAGGTGTGGTATTCATCGGAGACGCCCAGAGGTTACATATAAGACAACACCATCACGAAACCTAGTCTCCGATAAGACTGCTAACTCGCCAAAAAGCGGGTTAGGAATCTAAGAAGACATGTTTGGCGAATGGACGGCACAAACAATATATATGGTATGTACAATGACAAGGGGTATGGTATGTACAATGACAATGAATGACGGGCCATCCTACGCTTAAGCGCAAAATGCACACCTACAGAATCGACCTGGTTTGGATGCGAAAAAAACATTCACACCACGTGCGACTGTGTGATTTGCTTTTGCGCTTGAGTTTCGAGCTAAAGTCCAATTATATAATAAACGATATGGTATATAAGCTGCTTAATACACGGAAGTCAAACATAGAGGTGTGTGATTTTATTCTTTTGTGTACATAATACTGATTATTTACAGCGCTGAATTAACAGCGAATACTTGAAAAAGCACTAAAAAAAATATACAATTGTATGTAAACACCACGCCGCTGATTTGTTTTCTTACAAAAAGTATTTAATTTCCTCAATTGATTATCTCCGTTGAGAATCCGACGCGACGTTTCAAAAACCCATTGAGATCTGTAACTCTTTCATAAGCCATTACATACCCAAACGAGTTATCTCCCTTTGATGTTATATACCCATAATGCAAAACATGATTAGATGTACGAAAACTGAATTTTATTCTTAACATGCTTTGAAAAAGTGAAAGTTTGTATTCCATCTGCTACTCCTCGTACTGATGGTATACAAATATCGAAATATCTACCGGCTTTATTCATCTATTGAAATACAATGTCTTCATTAGTTGTTGTATTAAATGTCCTTACAGGTCTCTTCCAAATTGATTTACAAGTGCCAGTTCTTCCTCGTTTTAAATTCTCACTCTGTGGAATAGCTTGCAAATTCGATAAAGAATTATCAGTCTTAATAAAATTTATGTGATCAATAACAAAACCATCTTCGGTCAATCCATTATATACTTCATACACAAAACGATGACTAAGGTAGTTCTTCCCTCCAGCAGTAAACCTCAATGATCCCTGACTAGTTACAAAACCGACTGATTTCTTCAGTCTGCAGTGCCTGACAATAACATCAGGGGACGCTTCGTAGTTTGTGATCCGGGGGTGTAGTTGAAATTCTTGGTTCATTTATATACTAAACTATTATTTGTCTAATTAATTATTTGGTCTAATCATATTTGAAAATCTCAATGTAGTCTTGAGGCGTTCTAATGACTTTATCACTGACTCGGTCAGGGGCGCCATCATTGATGGAGTTCTTAATGGAGTTTTTAACTCTCTTATCATAATAGTGCTTCAACTCTCTATACCGCTTACCACCACAACCGAGACACAGCTGCGATTTTCCTCTAGCCCCTACCCCACATCGAATACATGGGATCGGGCCCAGGCTCCCATTACGAACACATTGCATATGATACCCACATAACTTCTTTTTGCATGATTTGTTACACGGGGTCACTGATCCAATCATAAGCAGCAGCAGAGAGGGTGAACAGACCAACTTTTTACAGGCGTCAATTTAGTAAACTGAGGCTTCCCAAACTACTTAATAGAAGCCTCCATTCAGCAAAACAAAGTTTAAAAAAAACGACGCAGGGTTATTGTCACAATGTGTGGCTGCATGATTTTAGCGGCGAGGGGTAAACAGACCAACTGTTTTAGGCGTCCATGATGCTGCCTTTTATTAAACAATTTGGTAAACTAAAGGCTTCCTTGTAAGGTTCCATTTAGTAAAAAAAAAAGACGCCATTGTCATTGGCGTTCACACTCTCTGCTGCTATGAAAATCTTCGATTTTTACTAACAATTTTTTTAAGATGAAAGTCCTAGGACGAAAATCCTTTCATGATTGAAAGTCTTTAGGACTTTACAAACAGACTAATTTGCAAAACTTCACCTCGCAGATCAATCAAATTATTAGATTGGTCAGTGAGTTTGAAATTAATTCTCGTTAAAGAATTATTATGACATCGCATATAGACTGGATTAGTTGGGTCTTCAATAATTAGAAATCCTGGAGGAGCCGTTGATGCAAATGAATATAGAATATATCCCTGCTGAGCTTGATTTGATCGCTCAAGATTTATTTGATAGCTGCCTTCGATAACGTCACATACTAAATTCAATGATATCACCGAGGATATATTTACATTATTCGGAGCGATATGTCTTCCACTGCCATCTGGGTCATTATTAAATGTCAGAATATTTGTTTGTTGTCGTGATAATTTCTTCCAATCGTCGTGGATTTTCTTAAACCCAATAACGATGGCATAACTGAGATATTTTTTTAATTCGTCGGGGTTATACCCAGGGATTTTAGATGTTTGAATATCCCCTTTGGGGATATTGTATTCTACCGCAAACACTTCTTTATAAATTTCATTCATTAATACTTGTTGAATAATTTGCGTATGAAATGTTTCCATATCGTTGATGATTTTGTTACATGCTTTTACAACGTTGATAAATTCATCTTGGGTGAGAGAGCCGGATTTAAGGGATATTAACAATAATGAAAAATCATTATTCATTGCTGTTAAATTTTCTTTAATTAAGTTAGTGTAAAATATCATATTACTCTGGTTGTCATATCCTATAAACTTATTGGGAGAATAATCTGGATAACTTTTTATTGGATTATCAGGTTTCATCTTGTCTGTGACATAATCAGATTTTACAGGTTCTGGTATATCAACGGTTTTTCGTCGAGGTGGTAGATCAGGCCATCCTAGTATGGTTCTAATAGAACTCTGATAAATATCTACAACATACCCAGGGGAATTAATCTCAATCGTAGATGATAACGTCGGCTCGTGAACCGTTATAGCGATTTTTGATTCTTTTCCGGTGATAGATTTAATTCTTCGTTGTAATTCATTATTGATTTGTTCGATTTGATATGACCCAGTTGGCAACGAGACAACGTTCCAGTCTGGAGTTCCATCTTCACGATTTTTCCACGCGAACACCAAGGAATTATTTGGTTGTTGACCACCAAATGCTACCGATCTGATATTGGGCCAGCTATGATACACTCGTAGTTTTGCTAGCGCGATCTCGCTCACCGGAACGGGAATCGGAAAATTCACACTGAATTCAGGACGTGTTGAGGTTACTGATATCATTCTTGTTTTCACCGGTGTTGTATTTGTTACTATTTGTTGAAGTAGTTCTTGCGACGACATTGTTATTATTATTATTCTGCTCTAATTTTAGCATTGTCGTTTTATACAATTGAGCCATCGTTGAGAATTCGCTATCTGATATTGTTGTGTCGTCGAGTGACGATGATATCAACGAGGATAATTGCGAGTAACCGGCAGATGCAATGTGAAATTTAATTAAATAATCGTGTAGTTTACTCTGGCTACACGATGATAGTTTTTTTTGTGATCCCGGTTAATATACCCGCAATTGTAGCCACCGCAGAAATAGCGATTGGAACTACGACTGGAGCAATCATTGTAACCGAAGACAGTATTATCCCAGCAGCAGTGATTACTCCCGACACCGAGTATACGGTGATATCAACTGCGTTTATTCTTCGTTGGTATTTTTTGATTTTTATTTGATACTCCTCACAGAGAGAACTGAGTTTAGTTTGAAATTCTCTGACCTGATCATAGCGATACTGATACACTGAAGGGATTGTCATTTTATTTTAAAAACACTGCGTTTTCAATTGTGATTTCCCTTAAAAACGCTAGCGTTTTCAGTTTAATTGTTTACTTAAATCCACTACGAATTCTACGTACCACGTTGTTGAAACCCTGGCTAGATTTCTATCTGCGGTTGTTATCGTGAATTGTTCAGATACATCCTTGTCGATGATCGTTGATACCGTATTATTGACTCCAGATGAACTACTTGATGATATATTGAATTGAGTCGGTGATACTATTGTTAATCGATAAATACCCTTGACTGCTGCGGTTACGGTTAAAATGTTGTTTGTGGGAGTCCACATAAATGAACCGTGTTGAATCGTGTATACTATATTGTTGGTGCTCTTATGAGGAATTTTTATTTTTTCAATAACGCTTATCATCCTTGTTGCATCATCCTTCATTACATCGTTGAATGTTTTTAGATCATCGATGGATTTTTTAATATCAGGAAGGGTTATTTCAATTTTATCAAATGGGGTTCCGATAAATTTATCAATGATGTTTTTACGAAACGTTGAAAACTGTTTCGTGTGTTTTCATATTCGGATTGAAGAGCTGCTAGTTCCAACATAGAATCTTTTATCAAGGTGAGTTTAGGTATGGTCACTGGTGGATTTCCAAAAAATTCTAGCAGGGGTTTGTCAATTTGGTCAATTGCATTTCTTTGTGTTTCACTAAACTGATCAAATATAACTATATGATCGTCATACTTATCATTGAGCGATTTCAATGAATTCGCCGTGTTATCGAATGTTGCTAATTTATCCGTAATTGTTGAAACAAGTACACCTGGTTTGAGTTTACCCTGATCGGAAAATAACGCGATAGCATCCTCTGCTGCATCTCGTCGTTTAACCAAAATATCATCGAGAGAGACATTACTAGTTTTCAATTTACCCTGACGATCTTGAAATACAACTATTTCACCAGGATCAACACTTGCTAGGTTTAACGTTTCGGCTATTTCATCTTCGATTAGTTTTTTAACATCCTTGATTTTATCAAGGGTTTCAACTCCACCAGGTTCGGGTTTGTTCAGCGTTGAAAAAGGTCGTCCCCAAATATCAATCATTGTTATCATAAAAATCTTTTCTCTGTCTAAAATCTAAAAGATTTTCAATCCAGCGGATTTTCAATCAAAGATTTTCAATCCAACGACCGCTAGTATACTCATTCACTACTAGATGGGGTGGTTTTGATTGAGGAATCAAAGATTCTCGTGAAATAGCATCAAGTACGTTTAATACTTCATTGCCACATATGGGTGGGTCAAGCATTGTTTGTGTTGGTAACGTGGAATACCAACGGGGTATTTTTAATTTACTTACATAGCGGTTAAATTCTTTCGGCGGCGCTAATCCAAATGAGTCAAAATAAATAATCCCACGTGGATCAATCGCGTATGCAACCCAGTGAGTTCCAGGTCCATCGCTGTTATCTAGATTAATAATACCGGTTTCAACATCATTTGGTTGTGCTGGTAACTGATCTTTCATAAAAACACCTCTGAAATTTTTAATCGCGAGTTTTTTAGCGGCATCAATTAAATCAAAATTGGACATGGGAACCATAGGTTCCTCAATCGAAGATTCCCGAGTTAGTAAACCGGTCCTAGTCTCAGGCCGCTTCCGCTGTACCATGAATACGGGGTTCCTGGTAGTCTTAGACCCTTTCCTTTTTTTTTACCAGCGCGGACGGATCCACCAGATGCTTTCTTTAGTGCCATTCCTGCCGCGGTACCAACGGCTCCTAACGCTGCCGCTTTAGCCACCGCTGGGGCCGCTGCGGCAATCAACCCTGGAATCAACCCTAACAACGGGAATATACCACCAGTCTTTTCCATGTTTTTAATCGCGCTCGCAGAAAGTGTAACCTGAACTCCCTTTTTTTCTTTAAACGCTTTATTAAAATGATTAATCTGAGTTTTCGTCAGCGATAGTTTATTTCCCCCGCCATTCATTTGATTAGGTTTCAGCGTTATTGTGGTTCCACATTGCTTAGCTGATTTGGATTGTAATTTTTGTAGCTGACCAGGTGTCAACGTAACATTGATATTACTATACGACATTATACAAAACAGATTGATTCTAAATCGCAAGTGATTCAATCAAATATTTTCCACTGGTGCATCTATCAATCTCATTCGTCCACCAACACCCTCGAGTATCATTGATTTATCACTGAGAATGACAGCAACCGCTCTATAATTAGCAATACCAGCAGGACGGGTTACACGAGCTCGGAAGTGTATATCAACGACGGACTGTCTCATCAAGTCAAGATGTTCTAGCGAAAAGTAATAAATCGGATACAGACTTTTAAAATCCAACTGTGATATTTGTAGACCAGTATCGACATTTTGATCGCGTCCCATATACGACAGCAACCGATGATAAACTCGTGCAATATGATTGTTTCCATAATCAAGTTGTATATCCTCGGATGGTTCTTGCTGTCCGTTTATTCTCAGCGAGACTTCACTACACCCAATTTGATCAAATATCATATGGGAACGTTCTTGATTATCTAATCGCGCAGTATTCTGTAGCGCAACAAATATGTGACGTGGAGCTGAAATACCCTGTTTTGATGCTAGATGCCATGTAAGTGTACCATCAATATTAGAATCCATGGTATCTGTGGACGTTGACAACCAACTTAATAATCTCTTCCCCCCTTGATCCATAAATGACAGTAACCGCGGTTCTGTTGACAACGACGGAGTCAACACTGGCATCCACAGTGATAGTTTTGATAAAATGACTTTACCAGCGGCAACGCCAGCACCGCGCCAGATTGCATTATCATCAGTACCCTTTCTCATTAGCGATATAGTATGCTTTACTCCATATATAACTTTTCTGACGTTTCTACAAAATCCAAATATGTGATGGAGCGGAATCGCGTAAGAAAACCGTCGACGCTGTCCCTGCAACGTTGCTACTCTTGTTGCAAACCCTAAATTGAAATTATTATTAACACTTCCGAGAATATCAAACTCAGCTCCGGGTCTACCTCTATGTTCAGGGGTATCAGGTTGTGGATCAATTGCAGTATCTTGCGGTGTCTGTATTTTAATATGCTGGATGTGATCAGCGTTATCAGTAATATCCTTCGTGAACATCATAGACGGACCAGCCGATCTAGTATAGTCATCAGAGTATCTCGCTAACCCGATTATTCCGGTAGCAATATCAACCTCGCGTTCAATAGATTCGATTTCTTTTCCATCAATGAGATATCTTGCACTTTCAAATAACGCCATGATGCCATTGTTAACAAAACCAACTCGGACAGTTTGGTTATCTGCATATGGTGTATTAGCTACAACATCTGTTACGAGTTCACCTTCAACTTCAATAAAGGCTTCAGCGGGTAAAAAGTATTTACTGGTATCATGAACTTGAAGTTCAATTCTCCCCCGAAGATTAGGTTGTACTGCGTGATAAGCAAAAAATTGATAATCACGTACAGAATCATCTTTAAGTACTGGGGCGTCCATGTCAAATGCAGTATCAGGGTTTTGTTTGAACATTTTTATTATATACCCGTTGGTCTAAATTGGAGGTGGAAATTCTTTGAAATTGCTTGGATTTTCATCGACGTCTTTGACGTTTGTAGAAATTCTTTGAATTTCCAAAGCCACTTCCCGCTATCATATTTGCTGTTATGTTATCTTGGGCGTTAGTCATCATTGACTGTAGTTTTTCATCTACTGCGTTGTTTATTATTTTACTAACCCGCGCAGGCATAACCTCAGTAGATGGTAGTGAAGTCATTCCTGGTTTTGAAAATCTAGATTGGAAATTCTTCGAATTTCGCCGTCGAACTAGCGCTGTTAGTTTATCCTTAGCGGCTGAAAACGCCTTCGTGGCAAGATCACCAACAGCGCTAATACCCTTATCTCGGATAACATCAATTGCTTTCATTGATAATTGTTTTACTAGCGGAGCCACATTTGGAGCCATTCTTGAAAATAATCCCATTATAGTATTACCGAGACCATCTCCATAGTATGCTCGGTATTTTGGCAATCGTGAGTTTACCACGTAGACGTTAGTTGGTTTATCATGGTTGTAGTGTATGATCATTCTCTATTTAATTGATATTTATCTAATCGCTATGATAACCATGATGAAAATCCAAAGGATTTTTCTCTACTAGCTCTTCAATGAAATCTCGAAATGTTGCAATATCCATGATACCACCTTGAAATAATCGCCTACAGATATCAGCTGCTTCATTGATTATTTCCAGTGAGTTATTCCCAGCTCGTTTTCCTCCTACGAGTACTTCTAATCGTGCTATATCACCGAGAATATTACCATGACATGAAATTGCAGGCGATTTTGCTGATATCCCACTCCCAAACGTCTCCCGTGAAGATTCCTCATCTTGAGGGGATTTTAAAAAATCCTCAACTTCTGCATCGTCACCAGTTGCACCTTGTGTATCTATTTCTGAACCGGGTTTTGATTTTTTTTTAGGTGAGAAGGATATTTTCTTCGAAGATTGTTTCCGCCGCTGTAACTTTTGTGGTTTTTGTTGTTGTTTTAGTTCTTCATATTGATTGTATACGTCACCCATCTTGTTCATGTATTTAATGTATGATGCACTATCCCTTTTAACCTGACTTTTTCCAGTTTTTATTTTGTAAATCACATCAGCGTAATGTTGTGGACTATTAATATATCCACGTTGTGCTGGTTTCAACATCTTTTCTCTGTTTTCATAAGTCGTAACAACAAACACAGGAATATCTGCTAGTTCAGTCTTATCAATTGCTGCTATCCCCACCTCGTTAAATCTCCCCCGTAAACCCTCTACTGTTCTTCTTGATTTAGGGGGATCTCTTCGAGGTTCATCACCGACATCAATACCACTTTGTCGTTGTATTTCCATCTGAGTTGCCATATCACCTGAAAGTTTTTGTATAGCCTGTTTTGTTTGTCCAGTTTCGATTGCTATTTTTTCAAGTTCACCAAGAAGAGGCCTCTCTGTTCTAGTACCCTCCTTAGGGACATCTACGTAAATAGCTCGTTCAGTAGCTGTTTTCACATCTGTAGTTGCAGTAACTATTGGTTTGAAGAGTTGTTGTGTATCCTCTGTAAAGTCAGTCTGAAATAATTGCCGCTGTTGAAGTTTTTCACGTATACGATCACGAAGGGGTAATATTTTCTTAAGAGCGCTAAGTCGCTCCTTTACGTTCCGTGTGGTTAATGATTGTCCTACCATTATTAAAAGAGTATCACTATTGTTAAATTTGAAATGCAAAGCATTTCCACTCAAAGATTTTCAGTGAAACTCATCAAGTAAAAAAAAAAAGAAATCACTAAATTGTACACTAACTTGTTTATACTTCCTTGTTGTACTCACACACACAATTTTACTTCCTCGTTTGCCCCAGTGATATATACATGTCATGTACCGTATCGGTTAAGCTCTACGTGTGTGTGGGCTCATCACCCTGCTCCATTAACGGTTTTAATTGTCTCACTTTACAATTAATAAGCCTTTTTTGTTCATATTCTAAGCCTAATTGCTTGCGTACACGTTCAACGATGCTACATAATGGTACGAAAATATTAACATCTTCAGTATTAACTAAACTCTCGCGTATAAACTTTTGTACTCGCTTAATTAAAAAATATTTCTTAGCGAGAACGTATTTCCCCGTCTGTTCTGCAAATTGTATGTCTTCGAAATCGGTCATAATTTGATCACAATCTAACCCTGAACATAATTTTACATTTTGATCCTTAAGCTTATTGATTTCAATAATAATCAATTTGAGATTTTCAATATTCATATTATATAAAAATATATTTGTTAAATTGGAAAATGAAAATTCTTTAGAATTTTTCACAAAATGAATTCTGGACACGCTAAGGTGTTGAATCATCTTAGCAGCCCAGAAGCTTAATGCGATTATAGGTGATTATGATTATGATTATAGATGACGACGGCACAATTACACATCACCGTTTTGAACCCCCTTGGTGTTTTACATCAAGCAGCGCGCTCAACGGTTACAACCCACAAACACATAACAATAGATTATAGGTGACAAAATGAATGAATTGATTTCAATGACAATGACGACGGTACAACAATAGATTATAGGTGAACAATGACAATGGTATATACAATGAATTGATTTCAATGACAATGACGACGGTAAAACAATAGATTATAGGTGAACAATGACAATGGTATATACAATGAATTGATTTCAATGACAATGACGACGGTACAACAATAGATTATAGGTGAACAATGACAATGGATGACGCGGGCTAATTCTACATTCAATAAAACCAAACCTGAAATCACGAAACTTGGTTTGAATGTCAATAATAACATTCACGCCACGTGTGATTTCAGGTTAGGTTTACACTTGAATTTCGGCTAAGCCCAATTATAAAAAGGACGAATTTGTATATAACCACTCATTACAACGAAGTGACATAAAGAGGTGTAGTGCTTGTAATTGTTTGTTGTGTTTGTTAGCGATCACTGATAACGTTGAAACAGCACATAATACTTGAAACAGACACTAAAAAAAAGAATTAAATACGACGTGTATATTAAACAGTTCTGTTAATACTTGAAAAAAGACAAAATTGATTATATTCTGTTCAGATTCATAATAGCGAAACTAACCAATCAAAATCAATGACTGTGTTTAAGATCCGCGTAACTCTGTCATTGGTGATTTATCACACGCGCGTTACCTAACGGAGTTATCCCCCGTGTGAAATCCTTTGGATTTCCAATGCAAGTTTATGTATTATACGTAAACAAACTGAATTTTGTTTTTCAAACGTTTTGAAAAAGCCGTCTTGGTTTTATTCTCAGCAACGCATTGTACTGAGGGGGAGCAAATATCGAAATGCCTACCAGCTGCGGTTATTGACTGAAATACTCCCTCCGTGTTATTTTCAGTATTAATTGACCTTACGGGTCTAGCATTTTTCGAGTGTTTCCCAGTCCCACCTCGTTTGGTGTTTTCACTCTGAGAGATAGCTTGTAGATTCGATAAAGAATTATTAGTCTTAATGCGATCAATATGATCAATAACAAAACCATCCTTGATCAATCCGTTAAATACTTCATAGACGAAACGATGATTATAATAAGTTTTCTTCCCTCCAGCATTAAACACCAAAAACCCCATACCATTATCCCCCCCAACAGATTTCTTGAGTCTACAGTGTCTAACAACACCATTACGAGAAGCTTCGTAATTTTCAATAACAGGATGTCTTTGAAATTCTTGGCTCATTTGTATACAATATACTTCTATTTGTCTAATTCGTTAATTGGCTGAATTATAACATTGGCAAATCGGTCTATGTAATCCTGAGCAGTTTTTATGATTTTGCCGTTGACGTTGTCATTGACGTTGTCGTTGACAATGTCAGGATTTTTTATTCTTCGCTTGTCATAATAACGCTTCAACTCTCTATAACGCTTACCACCACAATTGATACATAACTGCGACTTGCCTCTTACACCTACCCCGCAATGGAGGCATGCAAGAGGGTCTTTTGAACCATTTCTCACACTTTGCATATGATACCCACAGAATTCATTTCTGCATGATTTGTTACACGGAGTCTTTGATCCAATCATAAGCCATTTGCAATGATTCATTATATAAAAACTTTCTATTTAAATACTTGTTTTAATTATAACATGAAGGAGTTCAAGAGATTATCAAAAATTACGCCTTGGAAAAATGCTAGGTTTAATCTCGATAGAATCTCTGATATACCAAAAAGACTAATAGATGACAAAACCCTGTTGAGTAAAATCAGCGACTGTTTTAATGAATTTAAGCGTGATGGAGCATCTCATACGTGGTCGACATTTCGAATTATCAACAACATCGAAGATGTTACACCCGTAATTGATGCTACTATGAACGATACAAGAGCAGCTTAGATACTTTCACACATTGGCAGGAAATCCAAGGGATTTCCAAGGAGGTATTTTTTTAGAATAAAATTCATTATCGAAGATGAAGGTGAATGGGTTATCAGAGATAAATTTGAACCAATCCTCAAGGATAAAAAATTTGTTATTGTGAGTAGAGATTCCAAACCAGGAATTCTAACTGGAATTGACAAACCATACTACGAGAAATCTTACCCTGTAACAGCAGTTGTTTACGGAATATATCAGCTAAATGATAAGCCAAGTATTGCAAAACTAGCACCTATGAAAACAGCGTTAACGACGGAGTCGTCATCGTTAAATTGTGTAGCAACACGGTTAATGGAACACTTCACAAATGCATCCCGGGGAAACAAATTAACTGAACAACGAAGAAAAAAAATAACCGAATGGGAATTGACAGTGAAACAACGCGGGGCAACGATTTCCGATATAACCAAATTAGAAGCATTATTAAAATTTCCAATATCGGTAGCGACGATAACCGGAGAAGTATTATACGAACCGAAATATCAATCGCGAGGAGCTCCAATTGAAATTATTGATCATAACAAACACGCGTGGACACCTGCGGTAAATGTATTTCCACGAGAACGAATCGTGAGATATATCCCGGGGGAGTTTTACAAGGATGTGTTCTATGAAGAGAAATTATTTGATGCTATTGTTACGTTGTGTAAGGATGATCCTGTGTCAGTGTGGTTACTTAGAAGTGATGAAGATCCAGAAATAGTATTTGATCAATTTGTAAGACCAAATGGAGAATTATATCGCATTGAAGAGTTAGATAACAGAATGAGAAAAATCGCTAATGAATTTTCACCTGAAAATTCTAATGAAAAACTACTCACGGATAGTTTTACAATTCCATCAGTGGTAGCTCATTTTGCAAGAGAAAAGAACTCATGGCGTCCAACACGAAGTGATTTTCTCGAGGATGTCAAATTGAGTTGCGTCGAATTAAGTCATGGAGGATTGTGGAATACGAAATACTCACGTGATGGTATGATTTCAATTGATATATCCGCGTGTTATCCCGGAAGTTTTCTCGGGTATGGAGAATGCTCTGAGTATTTTAAACGATTTGGACACCCCACACATGAAATGACTCGTGTTTCGATTAATGGTCGTTTGCCTGATTTTGATTTAACCGGGTTCGCTCGTGTGATATCATTTGAACTCGCTGATGGGTTACATCCGTGTAGTTATGTTTGGCTTGGTAGACATATGTCTGAAAAACACTGGATGCCAATAGTGCTATTGAGATATATGATTGATAGTAAGATGTTACAATCGTTGATTGTCAGTGAAGCTATTATATCCTATAGAGCTCAGAAAGAAGTTTGGTTACCAAAACCTGATCTAGATCGTATAATTAGCGAACAGCGAAAACAGTTTCCTGATGGAAATTCTTCGAATGGAAAATCGGAGATTTTCAGCGAGGAACAAATCATGAATTGGTCTAAGGAGTTATTTGAGATTAAAAACAAAGAAGCCAAAGATTTCGGACGAAAAATAATTGGTAAATTCACTCAAGGTGGAAGATATGACAATGCAAAATACTCTTCGAGGTTGATCATAGACAACGCAGAATACGATTTTATTGTAGCGGATTTAACGAAACAGGGAAAACTTGTAACCCGTAGGGATGCTTTTCTATCCAATGGTGAGAAATTAGGTACGGTTGTTACCTACTGTGATGGATATAGTTGTCAGTACACACATTTGAGAAGTTCTATGCTAGCGCATGCTTGTATTAATCTATTTTCGATGATAAATAGATTTCCAGATACCGCGGTTAGAGTAGCTACTGATTCGATGTATATCCACAACAAATACAAATCGGATGTAGCGGTATTCACAGATCCCGAGGAAGGGTGGGTACGTTGGCGATTTAAAAAGGAAAAACTGCATGAGTATTGTAAATCCGCAGACGTTGCCATCGACGATAAATACTTGAAAAGCAGCCATAATCTCTCAGAGATTCAATCAAAATTTTCTAATGCACCACCCGTATCTGATCCCGTATGTAGATACAAGACAGTTTATTTAAACGGTTGTGGTGGGTCAGGAAAGACAACTCGTGCAATTGAATTATTCCTTAGAAACGCTAGCGTTTCCAAGTCAAACATGATTGTGCTAACACCAACTCACAGACTCGCCAGAGAGATGATAGCGCGGGGGGTAAAAGCCTGTACTTATCACAGCTTCTTTCGATGGAAAGGCGATACATGGACTCCTGATCGAATGGGCGATAAATTCATTCCTGAAATCATAATCTGGGATGAAATATGCACGGTATCGTTGACAGTATTACAGATATTTCTTGAATGGTTGTTATTGAAAAATACAAAAGTCGTCATGTGCGGGGATCACGGCCAACCACAGCCATTTGTTGGTGGATCTCCACATGAATGGCTAAAGGGCTTTGTAGATTATTATGAAGAGATTAATACCGACCATAGATCACTTGATGAACAATTACGAGAATTCAAAGCGCTAATTAGATTACAACCGGATAAAATCCAATGTGAAATAGCGCGTGAAATAATTTCAGAAACTCCCATGAATGATTTTTGGGAAACATGGAGACCAAATGATTTAATAATCGCGAGTAGAAAAATAGTCAGAGACGCGCTTCAGATGAAATTATTTGAATTGCATAAGTGTAAATTTGCAACACTTCCAGTACCGTTGTGTTATAGACCTTCAAATACACGAAAGCAGAATATCGACGTTGACATTCCTGGACAACAACAAAAGCAGAATTTAGTATTAAATGATATTGTGCTGGTTGATATCAGCGTCGTCGAAGATGCGTTGGGTGACTCAAAGAGTTCCGCTGATAAATCACCATGGACGTTAGGTTATGCAGCAACAATACACTCTTCACAGGGATTAACTATCACAGACACAATTGTTTGGATAGTAGATAATCACATTGAGTGGTCAAATTTAGTTTATCTCGCAGTATCCAGAGTACGGCGAATAAACCAACTTCGAAGAATTGTCGTTGACGATGCCAGTGACGATATTATCAGCGCCGATGATATCACTGGTAATATAATCAGAAAAAAACTCTCTGGTTATAAACAACAGGATAAAAAAAATAAACGAGAATTTGACATTGATGCTGAATTAATAATTACGCTAAAGCAACAACAGAATAATCACTGCGCGAGTTGTAATTGTATAATGCGTTGGCAGTATTCGGATAAAGATCCTCGCCAATTTACCGTAGACAGAAAGAATAGCAGCGTAGGTCATACTAGAAATAATGTGATGCTGACCTGTCTTGAGTGCAATAGACGCAGAGGTGCTAATTAAGACCACGCGGTGGCAATTGAGTATCCTCGGGAATCACTTGTAACTGTTGTCGAGTAAATCCTCGCTGAGGAGCAGTTGAATCCAGTCTATAGATTGGAGGTCTACCAGTTGATCGTGTTATACCGGATATCTTGTGCGTCGTGACACTCCAAATAGGATCGGTAGCTCTTTTTTTACCACCTTCAAGCTCTCCTGGTTCGTATAAGTACCTTAAAATGACATTACTACCAAGAATTGGTTTGGAAACGCTAGCGTTTCTAGAGAAATCTTTTTGTGATTGTACGGGTATATACTTCTTTTTAATAGCGTTGACAGGTTTCATATTAATTGTTCTAGTAATCTCATTATTGATTGCGGTAACTACACCTGGTAATCTCTTGACCCATTCACGGGATCGTTTATCCTGGATGAATTCTTTCGCGTATTGATATCCAAATAACCGCTCAGCAAGTGTCCGATTAAACCGTTCAACAATTGCCTGATCGCGATGTAACGCAGTATGCCCTCGTCTGATGGCGACATTATGATGTTTCATCGTTGTTAAAACAGCACCTTGAAATTCCTTGCCAGGATCAACTTGTAATAGATTTGGCCAATGCAGAGGACCTCGTCGATAAATCCTTTCAAACGCAGAAGCTACATCAGTTGATGATTTTGTCCTTAGTGGTTCTGCTTGTTTGTATCGACTCGCAATATCAACTAACGTTAACGCGTATTTGTAACCGTTGTCATGCGGCAGAAATAGTATATCAGCTTGATGAACTTCACTAGGTGTTGTAACATCAAAATGCGAGTAGTTAATTCGTTTAGGCACTGGTAGATTAATTTGCCATATTGCTTGTTTGGATAACCAGTTTGCCGCTGTAGTTTTTTTCACCTTTGATGCGCTAGCGAGCTTATTGATTGCTGCGTTACCTCTCCAGTATCCTCTCGGAGAATAATAAATAGATTCCATATTTTTAATTACCAGCACCTAACATCAATTTACCCTTCATAGCAGATTTTACCAACCACGAAGCCAATTTTTCTTTGAAAGATTTATCAGGAATAGCATTTAACGCATGAATTAATTTCACATCTGCGAGATGTCTGTGTTGAAGATTACTGCTTTTATAAGCAACATCATGAGCATGACATGCCTTATCAATAGCGTTTATTGGATACTCGCCGGGTCGGGGCTGATTTTGATCATCAAGTCTGATATCCAATCGTGTTCCCGGTCCACAGTAGCTATATCCTGGAAGGTGCTTTTCTCCTGGATACTTTGCCCACGGTGTTCCTGGGAGTTTTGCTAACTTGGCTGCAATATCACCTCCTCTTTTTTTTTAAAGGTTTCGTGGAAGTAAATCTAAATTTTTTCGTACTACATTGTACGCATTTACCAGAAAGCGCTGATCGATTATTTTTCGTTGTAATCGTCGTCAAGTCATTTGTGCCAGTACGCGTTCTACATTTCACACAATATAGATCCATATTTTATATATAACGGCATGAATGTAATTGATTATTCAGCTACGAGACAACGGGAACCTATTAAACACCATGCAATGTTACCAAATTCTATTCGCGCGATTATCATCGGACCATCTGGAAGTGGTAAAACACAATTACTACTTAATTTGATAACGAGATGGATGAAGTGGGATAAGTTGTATATGATTGCTCCGAGTGTAGATGATCAGCGATGTTATGAAGTGTTAAAGGATTTTAGTGAAGCCGCGCGAGAAATTAACGGCGATGATATCATTGAGTTTATAACCGATATCGAAGAGGCACCTAGCATTGATGATATTGATGGAAGTATTAACAATTTAGTCGTATATGATGATATCATGTTAGATAATCAAAAGAATCCTGCTAGAATATTTTCCAGAGGCAGACATAAAAACACCGATGTGATATATATCACTCAACGTTACACTCAAATACCAAAAGTGATCAGAGATAACTGCAATATGCTGTGTGTATTTAACGGAGTTGATACTCATAATCTTAGAAATATTTGGCAAACTTGGTGCGGTGGTGATATGGATCATAATCAATTTAGAAATTTCTTTAGCCGCGCTCAGACAATCCCACACGGATTTGTAACGATACATTTATCAGATCCTCGGGCAAGATATCGTGTCGGACTTGATCAAATATTTAGTTAGCGCATAGCAGCAGAGAGTGTGAACGCCAATAACAATGGCGTCTTTTTTTTTTTACTAAATGGAACCTTACAAGGAAGCCTTTAGTTTACCAAATTGTTTAATAGAAGGCAGCATCATGGACGCCTAAAAAAGTTGGTCTGTTTACCCCTCGCCGCTAAAATCATGCAGCCACACATGGTGACAATAACCCTGCGTCGTTTTTTTTAAACTTTGTTTTGCTGAATGGAGGCTTCTATTAAGTAGTTTGGGAAGCCTCAGTTTACTAAATTGACGCCTGTAAAAAGTTGGTCTGTTCACCCTCTCTGCTGCTTAAGCCATTTGCAATGATTCATTATATAATAAAA
The DNA here is from genome assembly GCA_030141615.1 of Unio pictorum. NCBI lineage: Eukaryota > Metazoa > Mollusca > Bivalvia > Unionida > Unionidae > Unio > Unio pictorum. The sequence continues at coordinate 1,288,700 of JARLTB010000257.1, read as the reverse complement.
TTTTTATTTAAATACTTGTTTTAATTATAGCATGGAGGAGTTCGAGAGATTATAAAAAATTACGCCTTGGAAAAATGCTAAATTCAATCTCGATAGAGTCTCCGATACACCAAAGGGTCTAATAAATGACCGAACTATGATAAGTAAAATTCGTGATTGTTTTAATGAATTCAAGCGTGATGGGGCATCTCACTGTTGGTCAACATTTCGAATTGATGGTCGTGTTGATACTACCATGAATGATGAAAGCGCAGCAGTGATAATTTCACATCTTGGGCGAGAAAGGTATTTTTTTAGACTGAAGTTCATTATCCGTTCAGACACGGGAGATTGGATTATCAGGGATACATTCGACCCAATCTTGAAAGATAAAAGAACCGTCGTTGTGAGTCGAGATTCTAAATCAGGAATTCTGACTGGAATTGACAAACCATACTACTAAAAATCTTATCCTGTAACAGCAGTTGTGTACGGGATATATCCGTTAAATGACAAACCTGATATTGAAAAACTAGCACCAATGAAATATTTCTTCGTCGTTGAATTGTGTGGCAGAACGAGTAATAGAACACTTCACAAATGCGTTGAGTGGAAATAAATTGACTGATCTAAGACGCAAAAAAAAAATGAATGGGGACTAACGGTGAAACAGCATGGGGCAACAATTCAGGATATAGCTAAGTTAGAAACATCATTAAGATTTTCAATATCAGTAACGACAATAACCGGAGAAGTATTACAAGAATCGAAGTATGAATCAAAACGAGCGCCAATACAAATTACTGATCATAACGAACACGCGTTGACATCTGCAGTAACAATTTTTCCGCGAACAAGAACTGTAAAATATATATCCCAGCTTGGAGAGTGTTTCTCTGAGGAGAAATTATTTGATGCTATTTACCAGTTGAGTTAAAAAGATCCTGTGTCGGTGTGACTACTTCATAGTTTTGAAGACGATGAATGAAGATTCGATCAGTTTGTAAGACCCAACGGAGAATTGTACCGTACTGAAGCGCTGCACAATCAAATGAAAAAACTAGCTAGTGAGTTTTCAACGGAAGACAACGAACAATTGCTAAGAAACTGTTTTACACTTCCATCAGTTGCAGCTCATTTTGCTAGAAAGAAAAACGCGTAGAATCCAGCAAGAAGTGAATTTCTATCAGATGTCAGATTGAGCTATCTCGAGTACAGCCATGGTGGATTATGGAATACAAAATGTGACCCTGGAACCATTATTTCCGTTGATATGGTTGCGTTTTACCCTGAGAGTTTTCTCGGGTATAGAGAATGTAATAAATACTTTAAACGATTTGGACACCCCACACATGAAATGGCTCGTGTTGCGATTAATGGTCCATTGCCCGATTTTGATTTAACTGGATTCACTCGTGTAGTATCATTTGAATTGGCTACAGGACTTAATCGTTGTAGTTATATTTGGATTGGTAGACACATGTCTGAAAAACACTGGATGCCAATAGTGCTAATACAATATATGATTGATGCGGTATGTTGATATCGTTGATTGTCAGTGAAGCAATTATATCCTATCGAGCACATAAATCAGTCTGGTTACAACAACCTGATCTGGATAAAATAATTAGCGAACAACGAAAACATCTTCCTTCGTTCAACAAAGAAGAACTTTTGAAATGGTCCAAACAGTTATTTGAAAGTGAAATTCGACAGGCTAAATATCTCGGACGAAGGATAATTGGAAAGTTTACTCAGCGTGGCAAATACGACAATACAAGATGTTCTTCGCGGTTGATTATAGGCAACGCTGAATACGATTTCATAATCGCGGATATAACGAATAAGGACACATATATCAATCGTAAAAAAGCATTTCTGCCTGATGGAACTAAATTAGGTACAGTAGTTACTTACAACGATGGATACAATCCAGAGTACACACATTTGATAGCATCTATGATGGCTTATGCTTTCATAAATTTGTTTTCGATGATAAACAGATTTCCTGACACCTCAGTTAGAGTCGCAACTGATTCATTTTACATAGACATGAAACACAGCAGCGAAGTGGCTGAATTAACAAATTCTGACGAGAGTTGGGGATCATGGAGAATTAAGCGGGAAATGCTGCATGATTATATTCAATCAGCAGATGTCACCTTTGAAAATAATTATTTGAAGCACGATCAGATATCATAACTATCTAATGCACCACAGATATCTGATCCAATATGTAGATATAAAACAGTTTATTTAAACGGTTGTGGTGGATCAGGAAAGACGACTCGTGCGATTGAATTATTTCGTGGGAAATCAAACATCATTGTGCTAACACCAACTTACAGACTTGCAAGAGAGATGATACAGCGAGGAGTTCAAGCATGTACTTATCATAGTTTCTTTCGATGGAAAGGAGCCGTGTGGACTCCTAATCGAATGGGCGAGAAATGTGTTCCTGACTTTGTTATTTGGGACGAGGTATGCACGGTGTCGTTAGAAGTATTACAACATTTTCTTGATTGGCTGCTACTAGCGAACACAAAAGTCATGTGTTGCGATCACGGCCAACCACCGCCATTTGTCGGTTTATCCCTACATAATTGGCTGAAGAATTTTGTAGACTATTACGAAGAAATTAATACCGGCCACAGAGTACTTGATGAACAATTACAAGAATTCAAACAACTAATCAGATTACAACCGGATAGAATCCAATGTGAAATAGCTCGTAAAAAAATTTTGGAAACTCCATTAAAAGATTTCTGGGAATCGTGGAGACCAAGCGATTTGATAGTAGCAAGTAGAAAAATAGTCAGAGACACACTTCAGATGAAGTTATTTGAATTGCATAAAGAAAAATTCGCAATACTTCCAGTGCCCCTTTGTTATAGACCCAAGGATACACGAAAGCAAAATATCGAAGTTGATATTCCTGGTTAGACAGAGTCAGGGAGTCAGAAACATAATTTAGTGTTAAATGATATTGTGTTGGTTGATATCAATGTCGTTTAAGATGCATTACACGCTAATAATTCCCTGAGGACGCTAGGTTACGCAACAACAATACATTCTTCACAGGGATTGACTGTATCAAATACAATTGTTTGGATCATAGATAATCGCATCGAATGGTCGAATTTAGTTTATCTCGCTATATCCAGAGTACGAAGAATAAATCTACTTCGAAGAGTTGTTTTGACAGACGGAGTTGATAATGACATTAATGTCAACTATGACTCTGTCAAGGACATAATCAGAAAAAAATATCCGGTTATAAACAACAGGATACAAAAAGTAATAGAGAATTTGACATTGATGCCGAGTTAATAACTACACTGAAACAACAACAGAATAATCACTGCACGAGTTGCAATTGTGTAATGAGTTGGTGTTGGTCGGATAAAAACTCTCGACAATTTACCGTAGATAGAAAAAATAACAGTATTGGTCATACAAGAGATAATGTAATGCTGACTTGTCTTGAGTACAACAGGCGCAGAGGCGCTAGTTAAGACCACGCGGCGGTAATTGAGTATCATCGGGTATCACTTGCAGTTGTTGTCGAGTAAATCCTCGCTGAGGGGCAGTTGAATCCAGTTTATAGATTACTGTTCTACCCGTAGATCGTGTTATGCTGGATATTTTATGCGTGGTGACACTCCACATATGATCAGTAGCTCTTTTTACGCCACCTTTGAGCTCTCCTGGTTCGTATAAATACCTAACAGTAGCATTACCAAGTATTGGTTGTATTGAAAAATCTTTTTGTAGATTTTTAGGTATAAACTTTTTCTTAATCGCGTTGATAGGTTTTATGTTGATTATTCTAGTAATCTCATTATTCAGCGCGGTAATCACAGCTGGTAATCTCATGACCCATTCACGAGATCGTTTATCCTGAATGAATTCCTTCGAATATTGGTATCCAAATAACCGCTCAGCAAGCGTCCGATTAAATCGTTCAACAATTGCCTGATCGCGATGTAGTGCAGTATGCCTTTCGTCTGATGGTGACATTCTTTGTACTACATTGTACACACTTACCAGAAAGTGCTGATCGGTAGTTGTAATCGTCGTCAAGTCATCTGTGCCAGTACGCTTCCTACACTTCACACAATATAGATCCATAATATATTATAATAAAATGAATGTAATTGATTTTTCGGCGAGAAAAGCAAGGGAATCAGTTAAGCATCATGCAGCGCTACCGAATTCTATTCGTATGATTATAATCGGACCATCTGGAAGTGACAAGACAGAACTATTACTCATTTTAATAACGAAATGGATGAAATGGGATACGTTGTATTTAATAGTTCCCAGTGTAGACGATCAGCGATGCTACGAAGTGTTAAAGGATTTTAACGAGAACGCTTCAGAGATTGCTGGTTATAATGTTATCGAGTTTATAACCGATATCGAAGAAGCACCGAGTATTGATGATATTGATGGAGGTATTAACAATTTAGTTGTATACGATGATGTCATGTTAGACAATCAAAAGAATCCTGCTAGGGTATTTTCCAGAGGCAGACATAAAAATACTGATGTGATATATGTCACTCGACGATATACTCAAATACCAAACATGATCAGAGATAACTGTAATATTCTTGCTGTATTTAACGGAGTTGATACACATACGCTACGAAATATTCATCAGACTTGATGCGGCGGTGATATGGATTATAATCTCTTTAAAAATTTCTTTAGTCACGCTCAGTCAACCCCACATGGATTTGTATCGATAAATTTGCATGATCCTCGGACGCGATATCTTATCGGACTCGATCAAATTTTCGGTTAAATAAAATCGTTAACCCCATAGCAGCAGAGGGGGCGCGACAACCACATTGGCATATGCGTTGTAAGATTTTTTTTCGTTGCTTGTAAAAGGGTTTTGCTTAACAAATATTTGCCTAAAAAGTTTGTCCTCTGCTGCTCAATGTAACAATGATTGACGCGAGTGACATTGCAATTTATGACCCTGCCTATGATTAACTTTGAATTTCAAATAAAAACACACAGCTTAGACTGTCGATAGAACAAAGCGCATTTTGGTGCTGCTTTTTTTCACCTTTGACTTAGATTTGTTAAAACGTGGCAACATTGTTTGTAGCGTGTGCTGAGAAACACAAGACATTCCTTAAATCTGAGATATTTAAGGAAGTCAGTCGATAATATATATCATACTACCTTTTTATTAAATTGATTAATGAATGAAAACAATGAACATATTTCACACAGAATGTATGATATTCTTAATTATTCTTGTTCTGTGTTCCTTTCCTTCTGTGTGTATAGGAGATTGTGTGATTTTATTTTCATTCCCTTTTGTTTTGATAGGAGATTGTGTGGTTTGTTTTCAGGGCCACTCATATACCTCGAAAAGATATTTGCTTTCTTTGCCTCTATTTCCCTTGCCGCTATACAGACCCATATACAAATGATATTTCCACTATGTTAAATTTATGTTGAGGCTATATAGTCCCACTATGTTAAATTTCACTTGAGGCTATATAGTCCCACTATATTTAATTTCCCTTGAGGCTATATCATCCCACTATGTTACATTTCCCTTGAGGCTATATCATCCCACTATGTTACATTTCCCTTGAGGCTATATAGTTCCACCTTGAGGCTCTATCGTCCCAAGCCCTTTTTGACTGGATTACCCATTGAGGCTATCTCGTCCCATATTACTACTGACGTATTTACACAAGCGAATTTGTTAAAAATGTTACACTTTACACTGTCTAAATAGATTAATGTTGTATTAATAACGCAAAATTATATTGCTATTAAAAATGTATAATCTTGGATTCTTTAAAATTTTACTTGGTATAGTTAATAAAACATTTTTATGTTGATTCTGTTTACAATTCGCTAATTCATACGTGTTAACTCTCTTCGTTGACAAAGTTTGCATATTGTCTAATACACTTTAGAAAACGTTAAACATATATTTCGTTAGCAATACATTTCGACATGTGCATTAAGAGATTTAGTTACCATAACGGTTATCAAACTGAGATATCAGTATAAACATTACTAATGTACATGTTGTCATGAGGAGAGTGTGCAAGTGAGCGATCGATCGATGTGCATTATTCCCGTGCTTCACGAGTATTAAGATCAATCCTACGTATAACTAGCGAAACGCTTTATGGCATTCCTACTATAGTTCTTAAGACAGACAAGACTTCAAGCAGTACGAGTCGTTAAGAAGAACACTTGGTTTTCATGCAAAGACAAGGATTTGAATATAATTTTTGTACCATTTCATCTCATAATAAATCCCACAATCGACAAGCGAGTGTTTTCATTTCAATCCCAAATGAAACAGAGCCCACAAGTGTATAGTCTCAGGTTTGGCCGACCTGCGTTAAGTGAGAACACTTGCCAGTAGCGACTCATGGATCTGTGGTACTTTCCGGGTTTCGGCCTCCACCACACACACACATATATATATATATATATATATATATATATATATATATATATATATATATATATATATATATATATATATATATATATATATATATATATATATATATAGCAAATGTGCATACATACATACATACATACATAAGAAACATGGAACTAAAGGAGAATACTGACCGATTTGGCAAGTTTTGCCATCAGACTGGAGAGTCATCAAGTCGGGACATGCGCACGCATTAGAACCACTAGGCTGCGGAAAACAAAAATGGCTACATCCACCACTTCCATTGGAACATCCGTTGCTTCCTACAAAATTCATGTTTACTTCTTGAGCTGTAGTTTAGTATTTGAATTCATATTGTTCGTCATAATTTGTCTAATATCTTTCATATAAGTTGATTTCGCCTAAACCTACATTTAGTTGAAAAAGTGTGGCACGCGTTCTCAAAGAGACGAACTTCATAAAATCTGATATAAACACATATGCATGTTACTATGAAAAACGCCTTCAACCTTTCTTGATAATGTTCATTTTGCTAAGATATATATATATATATATATATATATATATATATATATATATATATATATATATATATATATATATATATATATATATATATATATATATATATATATGAAAGCAAAAGCTATTGAAAACAAGATGATTCAGTTGATGTGGTAATTTGCTACTGAATCTAAATTTGGTTGAAAGCCTATTAAAAGGATACGATCATCGCATTTTAAACTACTTATACAAATAAATTATCTCAAAATATTATCTTAAGTCATTTTCGTTGGCCATCAATTACTTTCTTCTTCACCTCTTATCTATATCAGCTCATGGAATCTTAATAATGAGGAAATGCGACTATGTTTGGTTTAATTCTTCAGCTTAACAAAGAATATGAAATTAAATTTCGATCTACCTTGTATTGTGCTTTTTGTCTATTTTGTAATTTAAAATTTAAAACGTAATGCAAGTGATGATAATGATACCCCAAGGTGTACCTACCTAGATGTCCATTATGGTTCACATGAATGCTCAGTGTATAAATGAGTGTAGAGGGAGCAACAGAAATCACCCCACTTCCGTCCGTTCCGATTCGCATGATAACATTCCTAAGATAAAATAGATTGATTCGTAAGTTCAAGATTACAAAGATATGTCCGATAACGACTACAGTACATTAACATCAATGATGGTAAGTTTATTACCTCATTGCTTAGCAAAGTGTTTTTAAAAACACCTCTTATTACCTGTTATGTGTCTTCACCTATTGCTACTAATTGTCCAGCTATGAAGAAGAAACAATCATTTGGATTATCATTACCTGAACTTGTATTTCATTGCTGTGCGTGCTTTATTTGAATATGCTATTCGTGTGTGCATTTTTAAGGTAAAATAGAATGACTGACAGGTCCCTAACAATTCGTAACATTTATGATATATAAACATTTATTTCATATTGTTTTCTATGATTTTGTAAATGATGTAAGAGTTTTTTTTCTAGTTCTAGAAGATTTCTTATATCCGAATTCAAGGTCTATCATTGTTTACTATCTTAGTTGGAGATGAAAGCCAAAGTATTTAAAAGTGGGTGGAATGTGTCTAGAAAATCTGTGTCTATAGAGCAATAACTTGCATCGTTTGTCAAGTAGATGGTGTTTGTATAGAAAGATATTTGGTAAACAATTATTAATTCAAGTATGTTAAACCAGTATATGGGAATCTATTAAGCTTAAATTTGTATTTGCAAATCAGAATAAGTTTAAGATAAATCATTGATTCAAATTATATATTTTGAATTACTGAAATGGCCGTTGACATTCGAATCAACTCCTTACTTAAGAGTTGCAGCAAATCAAGACTTCTAGCATATCAGGACATTGGACAATACTAAAGAAGGCTATTCATCTAGAAGATTTCAAGACTAATGACCTGGACTATACCATGACAACAAATATACGTTGTCCAAGGCTTTTGAAGCAACAATAACTAATCACGCTGCTTAAAGACAAATGCAATTTAGGTATGAAATAAGTTTTCATCCAGGTGAAAATTAATTGCTTTTGCTTAAAATCATCTTCGGGCAATGTGGTTTGTTTTCGTCATAATATTGAAAGGAAATAAGTGATTGAACGTATATCATTCAAAGTCCAAGAAAAAGAAAACCCCAATAAACCAGTCTTTGACAGATGTTACTGAACTATTTTGATTGAGATATCATAATCAGATATTCAGTGAATATTGATGTACCCTCTCTGATAGAATTGAACTATATATATTGCAGCAAATGGATGATTGAAAATGTAAATCAAGGCACCAAGTATGACGTTTTAACTGGAGTATGGCAAAGTTTACGTGTTTAGAAATGGTATACTTCCGAATCCCCATGTACACTTTTAGTTACTATATTATCACGTGCATCTGTGATTAATAAAACACTTATTAACATAAATCTTTATTTTCTCGATGAGGGGAGAGGTTATGCTAAATTATTTTATTTTATTCGAGGCCAATAAATGGTGGAATGTAAGCAAATTGTTAGCTGCACCTCTTTACGCTGACTATTAGAAGCCCAAGATTCATAATGAGATACAAACTGACCAAAATAGTAACATAAATACCTGGACCACCATGTTGCAAAGTATAGGTATGATTGGTACAACGCAACGCTGCAGCCAGATACTGATATTTGTTCCTGGTAAATAATAGACCGATTTGATCCGTCCACATTAGCTCGCTCTATTGTGAACGTGCCAATTTCACACCAGTACAACACTCCCGCTGCAATAAAATTTGAAAGCTTTAATAATCTATAAATAGTTGTGTTTTCTATGGCATAAGCATAATGGATCATATATGCTAGAAGGCAGGTAATATTTTGTATTATAAGATTTACATTTCCTGTGGCTTTTTAAATTTTTATTGTGTCATCATAATTATATCATTTAATATGAGACTGCATAGCTGCTTCCGTTTTTTTTTTCAGCCGCTTGCTTTATGAGACAGTTTGGTTCATTATTTATAAGTGTATTATTTCGTATGTATGATATGTACCACAAGTTTATTCATCAATCATTTAAAGATCCGCAAACGTAATGGCCATCCTTGCAACATAGTGTCACGGAATTCGAACAATATTTGCGAAATACAATATTGTAAGAATTGTTTACTTTTAATTTAAATTAAATTTGAATAAAGAGTAGAAACTATGGTATTAATATTGTGATTTTATATATGTAGTGAAGTTTAATGTAAAACATGTCGCTAATTTCAATAATATTCATATATGTCTAGACAGTACTTGTGAAAGGAATCGGATAAAAATGCATCTTTAGTCACATTGTATGATTTTTTTGCTGCATATTTAATTTCGCAATTAGTGTGTTATGCCGTTAACTAAAGTTAAAATCTCGCAATTGTCACCTGTAAGAATGCAAGAGATGTACAGGTTTCCTACTATTACATAAGAAGAACACCTACGTTTCGAGGGAAAATGCGGAAAACAAACCGACCGTTAATATCCACGTCCAGACCAAATGGAGTTGAAAGTCCAGTATTCACAACTTCTTGTCTGTTTGTACCATCGTAGTTGGATGTTTCGATTTTAGCAGGGCTTCCCGAATCAACCCAATATATTGCACTACGAACAAATACAGAGGACAATCACAAACTATTAACAATAGTATGATATAGCGCTCAATTATAAAACAACTCTAGTACCAAGTGGTTTATTGTTTGAATGATATTGTTGCCTAAATCAAGGTTTACAGTACGTGATAACAAACAAATAAAAAATAACATCTAAATAACAGCGAGGTTTTATATAAAACCTTCTACCGTTACACATATTATTAAATTTTATATTTGTAAACTAAATGTCACGATATGTTTCATACACATAATCAATATAATTTCTATCCATGTTTCTGTGCCAACAAATGCAATAACGTATGAATTTAAGATTACCCAGAGAGGATAATAACACAACAAACAAAAAACAAATACATGTTTGAAAGATTATACTAGTCTGGTTTTATGTGTTATGAATAAACTTTGTCGCCTATTGTGATTTATCAGTTTTTTCCTTTCATTTTACAATGTTCCGGTTCACGTCTACTAAGTAGGATTGTTGAATAGCATCGCCTAATTTGGTTGATGAATATTTATATCCTCTTCATTTCGTATATTATTAATATGATGTTTGGTTATTAGGTAATGTATAAATGCCATTATAATACACCATGTTTTATATGCATCAAAATGAAGCTGATCATGACTTTATGCGTTTGACGCTAACAAAATATTTGAATTAAAAATTGTATCCCTGTTAAACTGTAACTAGCAAATGTTCATTTAATTAATACATAACTACAACACACACACACACACACACACACACACACACGTATGTATGTATGTATGTATGTATGTATGTATGTATGTATGTATGTATGTATGTATGTATGTATGTATGTATGTATGTATGTATGTATGTATGTATGTATGTATGACAACTATGTGGTTATAAAATAAGCAATATAAATGACCCTGTAACGACAGGCATGGTAAGCAATTCATTTATTTCAAGTAGTAAAGCATGAAAAAACTTAATGTATTGCGAATTACTTCCTCAAGTCATATGCATTAAAGTTATTATTAAACTAAAATGGTAAACAATCACCTACAAATGCTGTATATGTGATTGTGACAGTGGCTTGACAGCGTCGGTGGTGTGCCTATTTCTTGAATCCGAATAATAGTCTAAGAAGATATCCTTATTTAAATTTAACTTTAACATGAAGTCGCTGTTTACTATAATGTTATAATGAGATATATACAAACAAGGTTGAAAGTTTCGTTATCCAAAACTGTCAATGATTTAAATAAAAGTTCCCTTAATTTAAAAATATTTCAGTTTTTGTTGAACAGTCAAAAGGATGCAGAAAGAGGAAAACATTAACAATAAATTAAAATATAAATGATTTCAAACTGATAATATTTTGCATAGAGAGCAATAACTCGGTATGACTTGATTCGAGTTCGCAAATGAAAATATTAAAATTATACAACTTTATCCACCCTTTGTACATCATAGTTGTTATAGGTACATGATTTCTATTTCTCGAAGTGTAACTATAAACATACTAATACAATCAAACTAATTATGTGTCACAAAGATTAATTAGGTACTCTTATGGTGGAACGATACAAATACAGATGAATAAAAACCACATGTAAAACGGCACTAACGTCTTGCCCTTCGACAATGTGTTTTCAAAGTCAAACATGAGTGATAAGGTTCATGAGCATTCAACAAGAGGATTAATATAGCAATACGATGAATGTGTGGACTAGCTATTATGTGCTATTATCAGATTGGTAACGATCAAAATAGATACGTTATAAAGCAATAATATAGGATTCCAAAATAAAATTCAATGTTAGATGTACAAAGATTGATTATTTAATTATTAGAGAATATAACAATGAATTTGCTATAAATGCAGTCAAGAAATATACAACATGAAATATACTGTCCGCAGAGCATGACGACACATACTTTGTCCACATAAACAAATCCCTTATGGATAGCAACATAACTAACATTTGATTGATAAATGGGCTTTTAGAGTTTTAATAGACGTATATAAATTTACTAGGAAATGGACATTTGTTACAGATAGCCATTACAGAAATTAAAACAATTGCTTTATAATGGTAGACGACAACTACTATTTCACTAATCCTAACTAATGTAATGTAACTAACTGGTCATTTTGAAGACCAGTATCAACAGTATTCTTTGCAACAATAAGACCAGTTATAAATTAGGTCTTTTAAAGCTATTTTGGATAACTAGTGGACACAGATTTGTACCAATAATGGTAAAGTTTATAAGATCCAGGATTATTGTTCAGGAAATAATGATTACCAGTGCCTTATATGTGTGTTGGTATAACAATGATTATGATATTAACACTCTGACATAGATAACCACAATTGAGTATCATAGTCAATATGTATTTATTGAAAAATTGAAAGTCAAAGAGCTAGTGATAAAAAAAGTTTTTTTTGAATGAGAGCAGAAACATTAAATACCCGTTTATTGGGTCTATCACAATGGCTCTCGGAGACACCAGTCCACTGCTGATAACTGTTTTCTGCGCATAATCCTGAAGACTGATGGCGGCTATAATTCGATTTCCCAAATCCGTGTAAAACATGAGTCTGGATATTGAGTCTACTGCAATCCCATACGTCTGTGCAACTGAATAGACAGCAAATTGGCTGATTTAGATTATTTCATTATTTCATCAATAACTAAATATTAAACAGACGTTTCTCTACAAAGCTAAAGTTGATGTCATGAAATACAAAACATGATCAGCTTCGTATCGTGAAGAGGTCGTATAGTTTAGATTTATATTAATTGAATATACACATCTAATAAGGCACAAATCTCACGATATGTACATAAAAACGCAAACTAGGAAACGGTGTTGCAGACAATACCTTTATGCATACAAAACGATGAATGTTTCAACACATACAAAATAACACTTTTCTTCATCAATAAATCCTGACTTATGTGGATATCTGATAGCCAAAAAAAAATAGTTCATAAAAATAAATTAAGACTTTGTTAGCACATGTTACACATTGCATAGAGCATGTATACTATTGTGAATAGTATTTACCAGTAATACTTGGTTTTGACTGAAATACATCCAGTGTACACAAAGTTAAACAAAATCTTAATAATTACAATTTACATGACGTTAACGCATACATGTTGAATCTTGAAAATATGATAAGATAAGCGATAGTAATGGTAGAAACTCACTGCCATTCAAGTAGCGTACGGTCTTTATCGTCATCCCGAATATCGATCCTGAATTAATCTGATTATTTGCATTCACCCAGTATATAACACCATCTGTTCGGTCGTAATCGAGGTCATAAGCATAGACCCGATTTGGAAATGGAAGGTTGACATAGCTGTAATTATTATTGATGTCATGTCGACGCAGAACACCGTATCCATCGGATGCAATGATAAATTCATCAGGCAGATCATCTGTTGAATAAATAAACTTGTTTTTTTTATGAAAAAAGATAGTAATAAAGATTTAATGCAGTTATCTAGCAATGATGAAGATGTTTTACATCTTTATGTGCAGGATAGCATATATTTTCAGAAATAAATGCAAAATTGTATAGCGGAAGAAAGCAATTCTCATTTAAATGTTCACCATGCAATGCAAATTAAAAAAGTAACTCAAAAACATTTAAGAATATACTTAATATTTGAAAACATTCGTCGCTAGAAACGGGACAACATATTTTCAAATCTATTCGCTTCATTTCCACTAACATTTGTCTAATAAACTGTATTAGCTCTAACGGATATTGCTTTCTTCCTGGTAATGCATAACAAAAAAACACAACTATCATCAATGCAATATACCGTTGAACAATAAGTTTTATTCTTACCAGTGCTTACATTAAACATTTAAAAAAGTATTTTCCGATCTTAAATCAGTCTTCCAGCACTAGATGTCATTAGGGAAGTTGCAAGGTAGATAACTACAATTTCTTTCATCCAAGTCAGTTTAATATATGCATTAAACGATGCAGCTGATATACCTGATGTACACATTATTATACAAATAAAGGCAAACATCGGAGAAGCACTTCTGTTAGACAGGTTTGAGAACGACTATGGGCGATTAAGAAATATCTTTCCGTTGTAGATTCCGACAAACAAAATGACAAAAACGTCAGTAGGCTCAAATTGAATTTGGTACGGCTACAGAACAATTATTTAAACCAATTGTAGAAGCAGCTAAAGAAATCGCCGTGGCTTCAATAGCATCACAGCAGGTTATCGAGAAATTAAAAAAACAATTTACCGAAGCTATGGATTTTGCCAATAAAACACGTGCTGAAATCAAGAATGTTAAAAATATTGTCGAGGATTTATCTAAACTAGAATTCTAAACTAGAATTAATAACCAGAAATTTTACTCAATAGGTTATATGTGAGTTATGGCCTGTTTGGTTAAGGTCGCTGCGATGGTGTATCCACTACGTCATCAGCTTCTAAAGCCAGAATTTTATTACACTCATGAACATAAGTGGAACGTTATGGTATTTCGTTCGTACAAGGATATTCCACAAATCAGGGGACAAAAACATAAACGTGATTATGATAATTATGTTAAGCGAGTTAATTACAAAAAATGGGTCTTTCAATGCCAAAATAACGGTTGCAATCGTGATCATGAAGACAACCATCGCCTGATCCCTTTGTTACCGGAAGTGGTTTGGAAAGTGGTCTTTTTCTGCCCCAATAACATTCTCGATGATGTGCAACGGCTAGATATTCTGATAGCAGGAAAACGAGCTGGAAATAACTATCTGGAAATATTTTATGAAACCGCTGATATTTGTCCACGATTATTTCAAGGTCGCATTATTGATATTGATGTTTATCGAGAATTTATTGATTAAATAGCGGATGTATAACACAGTGACAAATTGTTAAACGAATAACTTACAATATAAAATGATTGCTACATGACTCCCATCAGAAAGTCCGAATGGTCAGAGTAATAAGCTCACGATATCCCGTTTACACACCGTATTATGAGGATGGATTTGGCAATGTTATACAGGGATTATCTACAAGGATAGCTTCAAAGATAGGTCCAAAGATAGGTCCAATTGCAAAACAGGTATCAAAGAAAGCAATGGACTTCGTTCGTAAAACGCTCCTCGTACAATCAGTAACGTTGCAGGTAAGGCGCTCTCTTCAATCAAATATAGATTAACACGTTTAATACTGAGACAGCAACCATACAAATTCTCGATAACTGAAGTTATAGTGGTGAATGTCAGTAAAATAGTCAATCAAGCCGCAAATATAAAAACTACAGAGTTGGCTAATGAAGAAATAAATTCAAGTTTGATGGCAGGGAGTGGACTTCGTTTTAAACGATAACAATTATAATAAAGTGTTTATCTGACACATAATTTGACATGGAAGCACCGGTGAAGCGAGATGGATCTGAATGCGAGTTTGAGCATTAGTCGTACACTGAGCGCACAACGGACAAGCGAGCGAGAATTGATTTACATGTTCAAGGTACAAGTAGACATGCTTGCCTTATTACGTGTTAATTGAAGGTGTGTGTCAAATCCTAAAGAACGATGATACTAATTACGCACTCGATGATAAAATTAGTTTTGTTACCAACGATGTAATGGTGTTATTTTACAAAGCTACATACTCGATTGATCAAAAATAGCTTGAATCGTGTCATGAAAACGTCGATGTTGCCACGACGATCCTTGGCCTCGCGTTAATGTTGGTAAAAGACACATCTTTTGATCCAGAACACAAAAACGTAACCATGGGTAATGTGAGAAAGCAGATGTTAACGCGAGGACACATGTAATAACATAGATGAATCCTAATTATAATTTGGGTTTTACAGCGAGTGAATCAAAAGTTAAAGGTGACGAGAGAAAGTTTGCATGCGTAATTCCATTATCAGTATCACTTGTTAAGAAAAGCAATGACAACGATGCGTTATTGCGAGCTGATGCGGTTGATGATGGTAATGTAGTGCTAATCAAATATCTTTATGGATGCCAACATCGACTCCGACGATCAATGTAGAACAGCGATTACTTTCCTTTATGGTTGAAAATGGTAAATTAGCATTATCACGGTTAACAATGAGCACGAATAGTGATGAAGTTAATACTTGCTTTTTCACGTAGCAATTATCGAGCCAACGAGAGGTTTCAGCACCACGACATAATCATTGCGATTCGGGCGAATTCCAGACTAAAAAACTACAAAATCTTTAAAAGGCATATGACACATTTCAAGCTGAGAATGTCTTGCTAAGAATAACGGGTCATCAATAACCCTCTGAAGAGATAAAACTAAATTTAGAGAACAATGATGTTTCACGCGTGTTTTATCGATTGACGTCTTATTTGAGGCGTGATCAAAATATTGACCCTGGGTTGCAGATATATCCACTTGAGTTTACGACATTGTATAAGATTTATTACTTTTCACTGGATCATCTTGATTTACGTAAGCAATTTGTCGTCGATGTAACATTTCAAGTTCGTTTTAACCGCATTCCAGGAAAAGTTGCTTGTCCTCCTCGTATTCCTGCTTGTGGAATTGCAATCGCGGTCATAATCATTAATATACCAAAGCTATTTTAAGGGATTGGTGGACGCATGCAAGCTATTGACGCACTAGTGGAAACATGTAGATAAATTAGATCATAACAATTCTTATAAAAGTAAGAAAGATCTTCACCGGTCAGGTAAATAAATCACTATAAAAACGCGAGTATATGTTAAAGCAAAATATATCATTAACGCTTGATCAAAATGCTATTGGCAGTCCAAACAAATTATCGTTGATCAAAACCCAACTAAACCATTTAACAAAGCGCTAGAAGCGAAAACCGGGGTTAAACTTGATTTCTCTCCCAATGCAAGCACAAATATGATTAAAACCCACATCTAGCGCCAATACCAGCATTAATCTCAGTAGATAAGTCAGCTGTCGCAAAGACAGCCCCGTTAGGTGCTCTTTGAATAATTGTTGCAATGGCGTTAAAGAAAGCAACCGGTGGTTCCGTAAACAGAGTCTGATATAAAATAGGAGCAGGTATGAGACTGTCAGCAACTTATATATTGCGATCATTTCGCAGATTAGGTATGAGACTTCCAGGAACTTATCTACGTTGATACCGATATCTAATTTTGACTTACTTGAGGCAGCTAAACAATTAAAAATAAAAAACGTCTGAGTTTTTTAAATAAAAATATGCGAGATCAGTTACCGCGTAACCCGAATACCAGCGAAGCAGGATTTATTAATTGTGATAACAGCGATTGTCCAGGAACTCACTGGGCTGCTTACACGATACATCCGGAAACAATTATTTATTTTAATTTGTATGGCTTAGCGCCGCCAGTTAAATTGCTGTATGAGATCGATCGATTAAAAATTCAAGTTTGGTTTGCAACGCTACCAACACAAACACTAACCGTTCCGCCAATATGTTGTAGTGAAGTAATTAATATACTTGCTACGAGATCAAAGTCAACCAAACTACCTCACAAAGTTGTGGACTAACATACAAGTCAAATTTATGATTTTAAAAAAAATCGCAATCAAATAGTGGTTGATATTTACGGAATACTTTGTAGTGATAGTAAAACGCGCAAAGCTATTGAATTGTCAAAATACGTTACTAAAAAAGATCTTAATGATTTCATGAACCTCTCCGAGATAGACCGAGACGAATTTATTATCAAGATAAATACGGCGTTTTGAAAACCAGCAATATCAAAAGGAATGATATAATTTGACGAGTACTTGGCGCTGTTGAAAATAATATCCCAGTGTGTTTACGAATACTGGATCTATCAGATTCAAGTATATCGATTACACCTTTCAGAGATGAAATTATACACCGAGTTCATAATAGCTTAAAAAGAACCGGTGACTTAATGATAGGTTAACGAAACTAAAATAGTGATGTTAGCGGATCTAACATCGGAAAACGACACTGTAACAAAAAAAATATGAAAATGTCGGATACTGCATCGTCGATGGTACATTACCCACGTTGCTGCCCGAGAATGATGTTGATATAATATGTTTTTAAATACACATACACGTTTCCAAAAATTAAAATAAATCACAGACGATATTTTGGGAAAACCTTTAACCGCTGATATAAAAATCGCTGATATTTAAAAACAAAACTGTTAAGACGACTAAAACATCTCTAAATAATTTTATCACTGGGGTTCCTTATATCATTGATAAGTTGATCCAATTAAATCCCCCGCGGAATAATATCGACGAAGATTAAAATCATCGTATACACGATATCATTGGGATCAGCAACATGGTCAGCGCGGAACAAAACTAACACATATACCACGACATTAGCTGGAGTATATAAGTTCTCTGTGTTCAGCAGAGCAAACTGCAAACTGTAGTATTTTTACCACATATCAGTGGCGACATATCACCTATAAATATTTCGGAGTTGTGTCTATCATATTAAAGACGGAACAGAAGGGACATTTATACTGAAACCCGATGATAAAAAAATTAACTCCAGCAAGTTACTGATGGTGTTTGAAATTTGTAGTTGACACACCAAAATTGGTCACCGCATAATATAATAAATAACATTGACAGCGTCGACGACGACTGAGTCGACAACGACGACATAGTAGTAAAGTGTTCAACAATATAGATAAGATCAAGAACGCGAATGTCAATCAGAGTTATAAAACAACATCATTGACAAATATACACTAAGCGTAAAAAAATACAAACGGCTTGCACCCAAGCCGGATGTTGTTATTTATTCAGTATCCTCGTTATTTCCGTCCACCGGCGTAATATTACCAGCGCTAACACATATAAGATCCGCAATCGCGGTAACAATATGTACTTCATCGTCAGAGGCAATTGTAGCTTTTGTTAATATTATCACAAAACGATACTGACGTGCACAAGCGCAAATAAACGATGTTGTTGTACAATTAAACACAGCTACAGTCGCGTATTCGAAATTATCAGCGATGATCTCAAGTCTCAACAACGATAAAATATCAGATTCGGAATTCGCGCTAATGGTTAAGGTATACGATGAAATCCACGTTTGGGAGAAAAATGAAAAAAATAAGAATGCAACTCCATCGGAGATACTCTAACAAATAGCCGCAAATACAACTCCGCGGAGAACAACGATTATATTGGTAAGCTCAACCAAACCTGAATTCGCTATTAGTTTTCCAACTGCGATGCAGGTAACTGAGATCGCGCTGGCACAATTGCGAGTATACCACAGTTGACCAAATATCAGATCGAAATCATTTGGTAGAAATTAATGGAATAATTTGCTAGTATTCGCGTATACAAAATAAATGGATGGGACCTCCGATTACAAGGTAGTTGTAATTGCAACCGGATGTTATCAAATCAGCAAGAATTCCAACGTCGAATTAAACATATCAACGGGGAAGATTCCAAGATAGCAATAACTGTTGATACACCTGTTGTCCGCCGCGATCGAGACAAACTCCCTTGAATACGCTGTTGATATATATTGTGTTATGTTTGACTTTATAATGAAACCAGCTAGTTTTATAATCCTGTCACGATAGCACAAATTTGTATTTGCTCGCGTAGTATCTGGCCACTTCCTTGAATCGTTTACATCCACAACTGCTACATAATTGATTTTTTCCTCGTATGTCGTTTACGAAGTTGATGCTATAAATAGACCATTGAGATCCTGGTTTGATATTTTGTCCGTGACTGGCACAATATTTTCCTACACATTTCCGAGAACAAGATTATGTTGACTCCGTTATTGTTCACGCACAATACCTTTGCGCCATTGTTATACTAATGCTGCTCAGATATATCTAATTAAACAACAAATAGGCCTTTAAAATATTTGGAGAGAATATCTAAAATTACTGATATAAATCCACGGAGAACTCAGAGATATTTTGATGTTGATTGCGTACCTATACCACGCCCGAAATCACATAAATTCTAGAGATAAAAAATAACCAATTGTATAAAACAAGCGAAATACGAATTTTTTCTCCACGAAGTCTCATACACAGGGTCGAGGTATAAAACCACGCTCGATAATGCAACCATGAACAATAAACACGTTGCAGAAATACCTCCTGCGATCCGCGATAGATTTTCACGGCGATAAAAGATATTTCATTCAGGTAAAATTTGCTAAATTCGACGGGGAACTATGGCAGATTTATGATAAACGTGAAGGTGTAATGACGACGAAAGCGATTACGCGATTTTTAACGATAACCAATTCAAGACTGTTAAACGGGTTGATAAAATATATTACGAACAAGTATATACCTTAATTGTGGTTATTTACGGAATTTATTTCATACATAAACCAGACATTAACAAACTAGCTCGGATGAACTTTTCAACGCCGAATTGTGTGGCAAGGCGAGAAATCGAACATTTAAAAAAAACTTAAAACGAAAAAATGGTTTAACTGATCAACCGCATTGGCTGAATAGATCAAGGATACAGGAGTGTCAATAAATGATGTTGTGTTAGAATTTTTTCTACTGATTGTAAAACAATAACAGGAGAAAATGTGTCTAAATTGAAATATGAATCTCGTGGAGACACAATTGAAATCATCGATCATAATTCACATGAGTGTGTGGAACAAAGTGATTACAATATTTCCTCAAGATCGCTTGCTAAGATTTTACTTCGGTGAAATGTTTGATTTTATTTACGAGTTAAGTAGAAATGATTTCGTATTAGTGTTGTTGTTTAAATTTTCCGAAGATGGGACATATGATCAATTTGTTCGACCTGACGGTGAATTATACCGAATGTAATCTCTTGATTGGGAAATTAAGCGGTATTCAACCAAAAACATAGACGAGTTACTGAATAGTTGTTTTACCATTCTATTTCGCCAGAAAAGATAATGTATTGAGACCAACACGCGCTGAGTTCCCCGAAGGTGGTCAAGCTAGTTGCTGTGAATACGGACATGGTGGTTTGTGGAATACTGAGTACAACCACAATGATGTTATTTATGTTGATATGATTGCGTGTTATCCGGGAAGGTTCCTTTTGATGAGTAATGTGAGTGGTATTTTAAACGATTAGGTCTCATGAATGAAGTGGCGTGACTGGCGATTAATGAACCATTACCCGATTGGCACTTTATTGGATTCGCTTGTGCTTTGTCGTTAGAATTCGCGAAAGATCTTCATCCGTATTGTTATGCTTTGGTTTTGTAGACATTTCTCTTATACATAATGGGCACAAATAGTTTTATTACGATATATACTTGACAACCGCGTATTAATATCGTTGACGGTCAGTTAAACAATTATATCATATCGAAAACGTAACGTTACCTACATCTGAATTGATACATTGTATCAACTGCGACTGTTGATGCACTCGAGAAAAATAACGACGAGGAAAACACCGCAACTAATTTCGGCAGAAGAATAATTTGTAAATTCACTCAAGGTTGATCATATGATTCTAAGCGATATCCCATACGAGTCAGTTTGGATAATGCTGACCGCGATTTTATAACTGCTGATGCAACAGCAAGATAAATATGTATAAGTCGAGAAGACGTTTATTTATCAGATGGAACAAAGTTGCGAACTATTATTGGCTATATCAATGGAGAATCGCCTCAATAAAAGCCTGTAAGATCCTTAATGCTCGCTTATGTTTCTCTTAATTTGTCTTCAATGATAAACCGATTTCCTTGTACCGTTGTCAGAATTGCCACGGATTCATTTTACATCGACGCCACGGATAAAGAATCGGTGACTCGTTTCACAACCACTAATGGTTCATGGAGTTCGTGGATAATAACACAATAAATACTATATAGTTCTGATTCATACGCGGCTGTTGCAATCGAGAATGAATGCTACTGTAATCATATATCAGAATATTTGTTGAATTGGAGGGGAGATGCGGTTAAACAACTGGTGTTATTGAATTATTTGGACAAAATTCAGATACCATTGTTTTAACACTCACACACAGATTTACCAGGGAGATGAAAACCCGAAGAGTTATTTCTTTTACTTATCATACCTTTTTTAGATGGAGCGGCAACGCATGGACTCCTGATAGAATGGGAGGGAAATATATCCCCCTGATTATTATTTGGGATGAAATATTTACGGTATCATTGACAGCGTTAAAAATATTTATTGGCTGGTTGTTGTTGAAAACCACAGCTGTGATAATGTGTGGCGATCACGGTCAACCACCGCCGTTTGTTGAATTCTCTTCCCATGATTGGCTTAAGAGATGTGTGGATTATTACGAGGAGATAAATGAAGATCATAGAGCGCTTGATGAAAAATTAAGAACATTTAAAACATTAATAGGATTACAACCGAATAAAATCCAGTGTGAAATAGCACGTGAAATGATTCCGAAGACTTCCATTAACGACTTTTGGAAAACGTGGAAACTAAGTAGAAAGATAACCAGAGATACAATTTAAATGAAAATTATTTCAAGAGCATAAGAGAAAGTTCGAACGCTACCTGTACAAATGTGTTATAGACCAATTGACACACGACGACAAAATATCGACGTTGATTTTAAGGAGAGTCTACGAGGAAAAATTTAGTACTAATCGATATTGTCCTAGTCGATATCAATGTTGTCAAAGCTGCATTACGCGCTGAAAATTCTCCGTGGATACATTCGTTTCAAGTATTAACCATTTCTGACACAATTGTTTGGATCGTAGGATGATCGTATCGAGTGGTCAAACTTAGTATATCTTGCGAAGTCACGAGTTAGCAAAACTCTCAACTTCGGATGGTTATTGTAAATTTTAATGACAATGCCATCGAAGAAATTGTCAGCGATCATGTAATAAGAAAGAAAACTTGCCTTGTATAAACAGGTTGACGAAAAAAATTAGCGACTTTGATATCAATGCTCAATTTATAATAACGCTACAACAACAACAATACAATCATTGTGTAAATTGTAATTGTATAATGCTGTGGTAATAGTCTTCGAATAAAGATCGACGACACTCTACCTTACATAGAAAAGATACTCGTCGGGAAAATACAATGCTAACCTATATTGAATGTAATAGACGTCGGGGTGCTCGCTCTCTTTGCTAGTTAAGTGATCATGGTGGTAATTGAGTATTCGTGGGAATCACTTGTAGCTGTCCACGTGTAAATTTACGCTGAGGAGCAGTTGAATCTAATTTGTAGATTGCGGGTCTACCAGTAGATATTGTGGTGTTAGATATTTTGTATGTGCTAACACTCCACATAGGATCGGTCGCTATTTTTTACCACCTTCAAGTTCCACCAGATCATATAAATATCTGACAATGACATTACCCAGTACTGGATATTTCAAAAAATCATTTCGTGCAGTTATATGTTTGTTATGATCGGTTTAGAAATTTCTTTCCAAGCGTGCAAGCTACCCCGCATGGTTTCGTAACGATAAATTTCCACGCTCCACGTGCACGATACCGAATCGGTCTTGATATAATCTTTTGATAATATCAGCAAGGAGAGTGCGACCTAGAATGAGACATCATCGAACAAACACACTCACATAAAAATTAAAACCCAAAATCACAAATAACAACAGAAACAGAATTAACTTACCCATAAGAGAAACTCTCGATAATGTATGCAATGAGTTTCGCACAATCGTAAACTCACATATCGATGGCAATGATTACGTCCATAAAACTAATGTCGAGGACGCGACCAAAAAGATCTAAATAAGAACAGATTACATCATCAGATAGGTCTTTTATAATGCAGTCTTGCTTAAAAAAGTATGCGGGAGAAATAATTATATTTCGTGAGACGACATATTTAGGCCGGTATCAACTTTAAAGACAGAACAGTTAGGATACCAAGACAAGTGTCCGAGCTTCGCACCACTCAATAATCCTAGCATATTTGCCAACACCGTCGGCATCCAAACAAGCGGGTTTGTAGGACATGCCCTGCTGATCATCGTCGCCGCACTCGTCGAGGTCGGCACCTAGGACCATTTCCTGGATTGTGGTGTCCTGTCATTCGCAAGGTATACACCTTCTGACAATTCAAAGGCAAAGTCAAACGGCATACCATGGTCAATGCTAAGCTGAACAGAATCAAGGGAGGAGCATCACCTGTACCGATAAGTGCAAAAGTATAGAGAGACCAATATAAGATAATGGCCAATTTGTACACGGCCCATCCGCTCTATACTTCGATACATAGGCTCATCACCGGCACAAAGAATAAGGTGCTCACCAGGTTGGCAAATGATCAGAAAATGGGCCACCTCACGTGCCTCCTCTGCAGGATGTGTTCCTCAAAACGATTAATGCATGCAGATATATTTCTTCAGAACATATATCATATCAAAGCTCTTAAATACTGATTACATTTAAAATAGTTCCATATTTGTGGTTTTAAAACAAAATAGCTAAATAATTCAAATTACAGTGTCTGAATTTTGTTTGCAGCTTGATATTCATTTCAGAACTAAAATTTAAAATTACGTACAAAATTTAATCATATTGTAGATCTTTTCTATATACCGTCGTTCATTAACGTATCCTTTGAAATGATACTCCTTGTCATATTTGATAGAAGATACACCTCAACATATTGACCATTTCTTGAGGAATATTATAGCCATATAATGAAATATTATAAACTCATAGTGAAATGTATTAGGAATATTCGAATGTCAAATTGCATTCCTTAAGAGCAGGGTTACTATAATCTCATTCTGCGATATTTAAGTGTCACATGTGCATTAATGTTTTTCTCTCTCTAGGATATAATATGCATTCCTTTAGTAAGACAGTTTTTAGTCGTCATCAGTTTAGTTGTAGAACAACATCGCTATCCTGCTGATACAATACTGAAACGCATGCATGGAACCAATGCCTACTAAACAATTTGCCTGTAACATCTGTATAATGAATGCGATGTACATACACAGATGGAGTGTGGTTTGATGATTGCATTTTCTTTGACGGTTCTGTTCTGATTGTAACAACATACCAGTCGTGTTGAGAGATTTTATTCATTTCTTGGTGATAGTTTTTTAAAGTCGTAATATTTACGTCGCTTGGAATTTTTAAAATAATTTATATAGTTTATTTTAAAAACATTTCGAAATTTCACAACGGATCTATTTTAAGCCACTATGCCAATCATATATTCTACAATGTAATATATTGTTAGTAACTCTGCTATAAAAACATTCCATTGTCATTAAACATTTTAAGACTTTCCAGACATTTAACAATATCAGTCTATATATGCAAAGAGTTGAACTAGTAGTGTGACAATTTGACAGAAGGAATTTGTTACTACATACCTAAATTTTGATATATTAAAATTGTGGAATTATATGCTCTACTCATACTTTAATAATAATAACAATAATAATAATAATAATAATAATAATAATAATAATAATAATAATAATAATAATAATAAAGAGGCCTTAGTATAGCGCCTAATGTTTAGAACATCTAAGCGCCTTACAACATTTATAATGATATGATATCAAAAGAAAAACATATGAAATAAAAAAACATAAAACATACTGAAAAATTTTAACGTAGGAAACATTATTTGGTCTTTAAGTTTCTTATTGCAGTCAAAAATGGCGAGTATTAAGAGCACTCTAGAAAAGGATTCTTGTCGCTAGGTCTAATTTTAATTGGCAATTCGTTCCACGTTGCGGGCCCCATTATGCAAACAAACGTTGTCCATATTACCTCATTTTCATACGATAGTCAGATGAGAAGCGTAAATATCCTGTTTGTGTCTACACATGGGTGAGGTCAGATAGGAATGTTGGACTGGAATCTGTCAGTGAAACGTTGCAGCATTTTGTGTTTGATTTTGAATCGAATGGATTTCTAGTGTAGTGTACAGAATAGCGGGGAGAAGTGCCATAATCGCGGTATTCTAATGATGATCCGAGAAGATCTGTTTTGAACATTTTCAAGATTTTCAAGTGTATACTGAGACGATAAAGACATATAGTTACAATAGTCTAGTACTGAAAGTACTTATGAACACACAACTGTTTTAGTGGCATGAACTCAAAGATATTTGTGAATGGAGCTGATACGACTAAGCTTAGGTCATGCAGCCTTGCACATTTTCAATACATGTTTGTGCAATATAAGTGTACAGTTCAGAGTAAAACCTATGATTCGTACTAACTTATGTGTGAATTTAATGTTATTGTGCTGATATATATATTGTTTGAGGTAAAGGATGTGAATGAGAAAGTCTTGGCAATCAGAATGGACTCAGTTTCATCATCACTCATTTGCAGCTTGTTACATGTTACGTATGATTTCACATCAGAAATACACCTCTCGTTTCTTTGGATGGAAGCATCCACTTCTTTTGGGTGGCTAGATTTGTACATTTGCACATCATCACAATTTGTGAGACACTGGATGATGATCTCTGACAATTGGAATGTTCTGAGTGTATGGAATGAAGAAAACAGGTCCAAAAGCAGCCTCTGGCGGACACCACAACATATATTAACTAAATTAACTATATTTGTGGACAAATTTTGTGTCCTGCTGACTATGTATGACTTGAACCACGGTAAGGCTGTATTGTAAATGCCAAATACATGCTTGAGACTGTAAAGTAATATATCATGGAATATTGTCTAAACTGCTGCATAAATTCAAGGAAGGTGAGGTCCGTAACATTTCCTCTATCCAAAGCATAATGAAGATCATTAACTACTTTCAGAAGAGTAGTTTCAGTATAGTGGTAAGAACGATAATCAGACTGTACATTGCGGAACCGAATGTTTGAATTAAAATGAGATACAAGTTGGGTAGAGCAACTTTTTCTAAGAATTGTTTATATGAATTGGACATCCAAATCTAAGCGGTAGTTTCTTCAATCTTTATGGTCGAGTGCTGAATTCGTGAGCAGAGCCTTTACAAAGGAAGTTTTGAAACAATCATGGAACTACTCGGATGAGAAAGAGATATTAATAACATCAGTTACTGAAGCCAGTATTTGATATAAGCAGTCAAGCAGCATTGATGCTGGAATTTAATCAAGTTCACATGCCCTGGTGAACTCTTCATGACGATTTACGTACTAACTCCAGAGATATGCGGATCAAATGCTGCAAACGTTTGCCTCTGAAAGTCTGTATCTAAACTCTATTGTAACGCCGAGTTAATTATCATTGTGTTGTCAAGCTTATATCGAAAGGCTTGTATCGTGTTATGGACTCAATATGCCAATATATCCAGGATGTCAACTGGAGAGTATTACACATTTGTTCCTTGATATTAGCTTGTTAGTAATCTCGAAGCGCTCTTTGCAGCTTGAACTTTCCGTGATTGCAGTATTGTAGTGGGATACTTTATCTGCATGGACATTATATTTGTGACGTTATTCTAAGCGGCTGCATATATTTCCTTATGAATAGTAAGTCTGGTGGAACGTTTAAGTCTCTCAAAATTACAGCGGTCTCTTTTATCAGTTCTAAGCTAGTCCTTATCACTGTTATAGCACTAACATTTTTGAATTGATGCTCTGCATATTGCGGCTGGGGTACGTTGCTCGAGCAATGAACGCAGACAGTCATCTAGTTGTTCTACTGTAGGAAGTAAGCGGGTTGTTATGTTCGCTTCCATGTTATGCATTGTTTTGGTTTTATTTCTCATACGGACGATTCTTTAAGGAGCAAGTAAAGGTTGAGGATTAGGGGCTGATACGTCCAGATGGCATACAATGCAGAGATACGTCCAGATGGCATACAATGCAGAGGTGAGCTGATGCAAATTTCTGTGATACAAGAGTGGACCATATACTATTATGTCAGGTGGTTGGTGGTGCGTATTCGTTTATAGTACTATAGTAGCCCCACTTGTAAGTGGGTAAGTGTTAAGTCCCAATTTGTGAAGGGGTATTACACTGTATATAATAACAAATACAAACCCACTCCCTTTTTGGTCCACTTTATCTAAGAAATGACCGCTCTCAATATAATTGCCAGGTTCGAGTATGAGAGTAGAAAGAGTAAACTGAACAGGTTAATTGAACAAACAACTAAGAGCACACGTAAAGATAAACAAACAATTCAATCAAGTACATATACAATTATGAAACTTCCTTTCATAAGAAATACAACTGTTTTGGAAATAAAAATTTCACGTAGTTACAATAAAATTCGAGGTAGATTTAAAATAAATCAGCCGATATGTTACTGATAGCTGTAAATCATCATAGGATCGAGTGGTACAATCGAAGTCAATGCCTTGTTCGATTTTCATAACCTGCTATGCTTCGGTCCCTGTTCGCTGTTCAGTTCAATGTTGGTTCAAGAAGACACTTTCTTCTCCGTCTCTAGATAATCTGCACCCGTGGATGTTTCGGCTCTATTCCGGACTTGTCCACTGTATCATGCGCTCACTGCCATTCCCGTTTTCCAATTTCTTTTCTAAAGTGTACGTCGCAATTTATGTAACTTCAAAATGACTATTTTTGCCCTTCCGAAACAAATTAAAACAACCCTAAGTCTCTCCTTAAAATTGTTACAGTTGAGAATTTTCATTAATCCTGTTTCGGAAATAAAATATTTATATCAGTCGTAAACAGATGTTATCGCTAGTAATTAACTACACATATCCTCAAATGACTGTAGTTAAACAAATTGCTAATTCGTTATGCCTTGACCTAATACATAAACGCACTATAGAGCAAGGCTTTGAATAGTGGCCCGGCCTTAATTTACACAGCACATAGATTGAATACACTGTCGCTAAATCATCAATGAAATCAAAGTTTGGTGAATTAACATGTATTCTCGTAAATCATTAACCAATATAATACATTTAATCACCAAGAAAAATCAGGTTGCCACCTTTCGAATTTCCATTCTCCCGGAAATTCAGAAACTGCTCCAAAAACATATATTCAGTCAGCTTATTTTTGTCTACTAGGAATGGGACGTTAGAGGCAGAATAAACGGACTAACATTTTTCCAGAGATTGTGTTGTTTGGGCTATTTAAATGATGTGTGGCAGAAATTGTAGGTTGTGGTGTGGTTAAGATATTTGACGATGGAATTCTTTGTAATGACAGCAATTCCACATCTGCAAGAGTGACGGGGAAACGATTTGATGGAGTAATCGGTGGGTGCTAGATCTTTGCACCTGGGTTCATCGCCTGATGTTTTAGTCATGTTTCTGTCAGAAACAAGACGTCGATATTCTCATCTTTGATTAAACTAACTACTTTTGTGCTCTTTTCCCGTGTTTTTTCTGATTGGGCATTTAATAATAACACAAAGGATGACAATATAATAGAGACTTCAACCAGGTTACTTAAATTAAGGGCCGATTGTTTAAAAGGTTAAGCCAGAAAGAACGAAAAGGAGATAACTGAACTTCTTCTTCCTGTTCTACGCCGGCCAGCTTTGAAACGTTTCTTTATTTATCTCTTCCGTTTACAATTACATAATGATGCATGTAGTCCCAGCTCGTTTAGTCTAGAGCAGAATGTAGTGTGGCGAGCCAAGGAGTGGTCATTTAGAGTGTTTGATGAGGTTCCGTCATTGCACAAACGGGATGACTGGCGATCACGTGATGGCGGTTTATTCAAGAAAAAGGAACGCTGTAGCAGTGGAGCAAGATTCCTGAGAACAAATATAATTGTTCTTGTTTCCAAAACAAGGAGACGAAGAAACCCATACAAACTGAACAGCTAATGCAAAACGAAACACAATACCGTAGACGAAGGGAGACAACAAGCACATATATCATGAAAAAGGCACACAAAAAAAAGGAACAGCTGCTTCAAGCCGTTAAGCAATATTTGGATAGCGTCCATCTTGTAATATTTACATGAATGTATTCTATATCATAAATTTACAGTTATTTACGAAGTCTCGGTTTTTATATAGAAAACGACAAAGCATATATGTAATTCACTTTATACGATAAGCTAACACTACCAACATGAAATTAAAATTGTGCAAACAGAAATACATTCAAACATAAAAATCAGCAGAAATTTAATGTTTTGGAAATAAGCGTAAATACCGTTTACTATTTATGAATAATATTTAATGAATGTGTTAAAAATTATTTTCAAACAAAACATTTAAAGCCGAACCAAACATATTTGCAATCAAAGCTTTTAGTTGACTGTCAATAACATGAGCATGGGTACATTCTTGTAGAACTAAGGAGGAATACTTACCTTGTCGACATGTCTTTCCATCAGCCTGAAGAGTCATAAGGTCAGGACAGGCGCACTCTTTATAACCACCAGGTAATGGAAAGCAAATATGGCTACAGCCACCGCTCGCATTAGAGCATCCGTTGATACCTATAATATGGATCCTCACAGTTTGACATGTATGTCTAAAATTTTATTTTTTAAACTAATATTCCTTATAAAGTAGTTAATAATTTGCGAGCAAACCATTTACATATTTGTATTTTAGCCTAATTTAATGTTGAGGATTTAATATGATTGATTCAATTTCTAAACCTAAGCTAAAAGAGTAATGTGTGTTGTCAAACAGAGACACTGCTGAATTGCTATGTATGCTCATGTAAACACGTCTTAGACTGAGATGTTTTAATGTTCTAGTTATCAGTATTTATCGTTGTTATAGACGAAGCCTTTATCGTTTAAAACGAGCTGTTATGATTATTTGCTATATAATTTGACTTCTGCTTCTAGTCTATTAAAATGCAATCTAACACTTGCTTTACTGACAACGAACTAGCAATGCCAAATATTTGTTTCGATGTTATCTGAATCTAGATTAGAATGATGAAAAATACATTTTCAGCGATTGAAACTTGAACAGTTCAACAAGATCATGTGGCTGTATATCAGAAATTAAACGAACAGAATCAACCAGATTATGTGACATCTCTTCATTTACCCATAATCATCAGTGATATACCTAATACATCTGTTCGTCTTTTCACATCGTGTTTGTACCATATAATGGAAACTTAAATAACGAGCAAAACAGGAAAATACATTTCGGTTTTAGTATGTAGCGTCTGGAAAACGTTTCAATATTACATTTAGATGATATTTCCATTATGATATATGTTGGTCACAATTGTTCATGTTTAATCTTACTACGAGTGACTGTAATAGGTAAGGCATGTATACCTAGACGTCCATTAATGTGCACATGAATGGCTAGTGGATACATGAATTCAGAAGAAGCAACAGAAATTAGTCCTCTTCCATCCGTTCCGATTCTCATTAATGAATACCTAACATAAAATATAGTATATCATAAATTCAGAATGATAATGAAATACATGTTAACAGTGACTGTTGTCACAGTATTATAAATGCTGATCTTAGTTATCCCATCTATTTATAACAGAATATTGCTATACTCTTCAGATATCCGTCTATCTTATTATATTAACTTTTGCATCACAATAGTGGAAATCATTGGCATATTTAGAAACAATGATGGGTGGATTTGTTGAACTGATAATTGTTTCTAATCAGTACGCTTCTGTTTTATTTCAAATTAAAAGTGAGTGGGCATAATTTGATATATTATAATGAATATCACCGTACAATATGTAACATTTAAGATATAACAAAATGACCACGTTAGTAAAATGAAAATACCTGTTATACCACGTTGTAAAGTATAGGTATGATTGGTACAACGCAATGCTGCAGCCAGATTCTGATTCTTGTTCCTGGTAAATAAGAGACCGATTTGATCCGTCCACGTTTGCTCGCTCTATTGTGAAAGTACCAATTTCACACCAGTACAACACGCCTTCTGCAATAATTGGTAAGCTTTTATATAGGCATTTCATATTACACTTTGCACTATTTCTTTCTATGTGCTATGACATCCGAAATAACCATTTATCCACTCTAGACTAATGATAATAATTATGAAAAATGTTATTTCCCAGAATGTAAAACACCAATATTCAGTCACACTAATATTACACCAATAAAAATCGTGCATACTCAGATTTCATTTGTTTTGCAAGACGATTATGAGACTTTTTAATTACGTTTTTGTAACATATTATCAAGAATTACTGTAATGTATATCTAACCTTAATGTATTATTTTGATCATGTAGATACATGCAATATTAATGACAGCATATTGACATATAGTGGTGGAAACATTTATATGGAATTGTCTTGAACATTTTGAATTAAATAAACACAAGTGCTAAACGATATGATTTGTTAGCAATGATATAGATGATGAAAGCAAAACAGGAATTAGGATTAGTATGTCCTTTTCAGATGATTAATGTCAACATAAAATGATGGGGATTTGCAACAGTCACCATGTTATTAATATTTTATAGCATAACTTACAACATGCCATATGATTTGAGGACCAATGTAGAAAAATACAAACCGTTAGTATCCACAGCCAGGTCATATGGAGATGAAAGTCCAGTATTCACAAGCTCTTGGCGGTTTGTACCATCATAGTTGGATTTCTCAATTTTACCAGGGCTTCCTGAATCAGCCCAATAGATTGTGCTATAATAAGGAATAATCATAATAGTTACAAGAAATCTGAAAGACAAAATGGTATATAGTTTTAAGGAATACATATATTTATTTACCATCGTCAATCGTGAATCAAATATATATGTTTGTCGATATGAAACAATATTTAAATAAAAAGACTATGGACTACTAGTTTGCTAGATATACTAGAGATGTATAGTGCTTATGGCGATCTCAGGCTACTACACAAATATTCTGTATATGTAGCTAAATAAATATTAGTTAGAGAATATCATTTCATTCATTAAAGAATGAAGCAAAATATACATTTTTGTTGTCTGAAAGAGGCGTGCGCCTACATTTTAACTCCCAATAAATTGGCATGGTAAATGCATCGTGAATCGTAATGCACTATTATATAAACTTGTATTTTGGGTGGGGCTGAGAGACCATGGTACTTCTGAGGGACTGTTGTTTACAAAGATATGTAAATCACAGATGTCCTATATTGTATGTCAGACTAAGGATGACATGAATCTTTAAATTATCCGTAAATGTTTTAGTAAAAATAGTATACCTGTCTAAACATATGAGTCTAACAGAATTGAATCAGTTTTAAAAAACATAGAAAATAAAAAGAAATTGCTCATTGAGGCTAATACATCTTTATGAAAGTGTCCCTATTAAATTAGTCAACCAAGGTAACGTGAACACAAAATGAATACACATAATGAGATATTATAGATAATTTACTGATATCAAGTGAGTATTACTGAAATGAATACCTATTACCCAAAGCATGATGATACAAAAGTACAGTGCTGTAATACAGAGTTTATTTATAATCCAATGTGCTGTATTATCAAAGTTGTTTCAAGTTTATATGTATATATATATATATATATATATATATAGATAGATAGATAGATAGATAGATAACTTAATTTCATTAAAGAAACTGTAAGTAAATGTGGTCATGGACACACATAGCAGTTAAAAGTTAAGGTGGCAAGTGGTAGCTCTATTGTGGTTTTAAGCCACATGTGTGCGTTTAGGTCATTGTAGTAACTAAATAAATGTATAACGTTACCAATTGTTTTTCCATAGACCTCAATGCTAATGTTTTGTGAAATAAATATACTTTATATCCTATTTCGCATGCATGTCACACATTGTCCTGAGAACAAGGTTAGGCTGTCAATTTGGCAAATGACATAACTAGGTACTCCACTGAACATAACAGAGATAACTCTGCTGCAACTAGACAAGGGTAGGAGTTATCTAGTCACAACATACCTATTTTCAGTCATGTGTCTCACTTTTTCAAAAAATCATAAAAAATACAAAATATTATCTATATAGGAATTAACATAAATTCACATGTTGTCAAGAGTCTAGATTTTCTTTTAAAGCCTGACAGAAAGTACAACTCTTACATAATCCACCAATCATAGCTAGTGGAATTGTGCATTTGGTACCGTTATACCTACAGCAAAGTTTCAATTTTTCCAATAATCTGTGAAATAGCTCAGAACTGCTTAGGTACATGTACTTAGTCTCGCTTGTCAAAAAATGTTTTATGAAGTATATGTAAGATAAATTATATGTATGTACGTATATGTAAGATAAATTATATACATGGACCTATATGTAAGATAAATTATATGTATGTACGTATATGTAAGATAAATTATATGCATGGACCTATATGAAAGATAAATTATATGTATGTACGTATATGTAAGATAAATTATATGCATGGACCTATATGTAAGATAAATTAAGAAGTTTGGGGCAGTTTTCTGGAACACACTCTGTTATTTTATATACTTCTATCTATGTAACAATGTAGTTTGACATTGCTTAGATTAAACAGCGGAAGATGGTAAATATAGCTAGCGAAAGTTTAAGTTAAAGAAGATGGTCATTTTATTGAAGTCTGATAATAAGGCGGAGAGCAATTACAAACTTTTATAAGGGAAATCATAAACATTAAATACCCATTTATTGGATCTGTCACAATGGCTCTTGGATTAACCAAACCACTGCTGATAACTGTTTTCTGAAAGGAATCCTCAAGACGGATGGCCACTATAATGTGATTTCCCATATCTGTGTAAAACAGCAGTCTGGATATTGAGTCCACCGTAATTCCACCAATCTGAGCAACTAATTAGACAAGAAAGAATTAAGTTACAGGAAGCAAGGCCATTCTACGTTATATTTTGTTTTATTATTTCGTAAATATCTTGATCACAATGAATAACAATATATGCCAACACTAATCGGGCTAGACCTTGTCTCTAAAGACTTGCGTATGACTTCCAAAACATATATATATATATATATATATATATATATATATATATATATATATATATATATATATATATATATATATATATAAATGAGGGAATATTAAAATAAGAAACATATGTAGTGTCATATTTGCGAAAACACGATTTATTATTAATTTAACAACTTTATAAGAAGTAATTATCATGATGTGTTTACATAAACATCAACTTGGAAAATAATTTGATGACGATACTTTTTCTATCTCTACAATACAAAAGACACCAATAAATGCATAGATGAAATACTCTTTACATATACCTTCAAGATTTCACCAGGCCTGAATTTGAATTTCGTTTTCAGCAGGAACAAGAAATGTTGATGCATTTTGTACCTTCATACAAAATTATAATTGCAAGAGACTTAAATTGGTGATGATAACTGATACCAGCACGGACAAATTAATTGAT
Source organism: Unio pictorum (assembly GCA_030141615.1). Lineage (NCBI taxonomy): Eukaryota > Metazoa > Mollusca > Bivalvia > Unionida > Unionidae > Unio > Unio pictorum. The sequence goes on along the minus strand of JARLTB010000257.1, from coordinate 1,253,340 downwards.
TTATGACCTATCACTATTTGAATATTGGATATATAATATGCTTTAGAGAATCAGAAACAGACACTTACAGCCATTGAATGAGCGCACGGTCATTTCGCTTTTCCCGAATAACGATCCTGAACTGATCTCATTATTATTACTCATCCAGTATATAACATGATCAACCGGATCGTAATCGATGTCATAAGGGTAGATCCAATTTGGAAATGCAATATAGACATAGCTATAATTATGGTTGATGTCCATACGACACACCTCTCCGTTGTTGTAGTCAGCGATAAGAATAAAATCATCAAGCATGTTATCTGAAAAAAAGTAAACTTATATTAGAAGGAAATTTGGCATACCACATATAGATTTTAAAATTCAATTTGCTATTTGTATCTATTGCATATCATATCGTAATAACAACAAACAATGTTTAAGCTATCAAATTACAATGCTTTTATATAATAAACGGAAAGGTTTAGACCATTTCATTAACAATACCAGGTATCTGTGTACATGTTTTAACGGTTATTTTGTTTTTGGTAAACAAATATCGTTTTTCTTTAAAAAAACGGTATTCATGGTTTCCAAGATTCGACCCCAAAAATAAAATAATTTCTAGCATGATTTAAAAGCATGAGTTGTTTTGTAAAAAAATGCGAGAAAAAAAATAATAAATGATCGCAGGGATATTCTATTAGTCTCATATAGACACTCATTTTCCTTATTTGCCAGATCTTATAATGGAAAAAGTATTGTAGGATTATTCTAAATATTTCGTTTGCTATGTGTGTGTGTGTGTATAAATTTACGTATAGAGGATTGATGACAAAACAATAAAGGTACAAATGTAGGAATATGTAAATACAGGATGAGTAGTATCGTAAACTACAAGTGTGTTGTAAAATGTTGTAACATATGATGATTAAGAAAGCGTTTTTCCAGCAAATTAAACTACTATATAATGCAATCTTTTAAGTCTGATCCTTACCAATCAATCTATGATTATTAACAGAAACGGTTTAAGCATATTGACAGCAATTGCTTATGTTTTAATGGCTCAAGACTTACGCGTGTGGCCATTATAAAATAGCGCAATGACAGTATTCTGATTGACATGACTTAGTCATGTAGTTAATAGAAAAAGCATTATATTATCGGGTATAACGTTGTTTTCAGTATTATTGTAAAGTAGCGCATGTTGAAAACAACTTTTCCAGACAAAGCAGTATACAAACGTATGACCGCAAGGCCCCGTTGTTTATAAATAGATTAATCAACAGTGTTCCAGACGATATAGTTTAGATTCCCTATTACTGGCACATGTAGCAGCCCCGATTGACTTGGTTCATGTGTTAAGTGCTTTTCTTTTGGTAGCACTTGTCATAGTTGTTTCTTCACCCAATGAAGGGGGCCCCGAGTGGCCGAGTGATTTAAAGCGCTTTCCGTTACGTATCACTGCCATTCTCACCCCAGTCTGCGTGGGTTCGAGTCTAAGATTCGGCTAATGTAGTTATGTGAGAAAGCTTGCCACTAGCTTATCGTGGGTCGGTGGTTCTTTCCTGGAGTTTTCCTGGGTTCTTCCTCCACCAATAATACTGGCCACCATTTAGAGCCTATCGTGTGCTTAAAAAGGCGTTAAACCCTATGCAAAAAGCCACAACAAACAAACAAACACCCTATCAAGAACTCTAATTATATATATATATATATATCTATATATCTATCTATCTATATATATATATATTTATATATATATATATATATATATATATATATATATATATATATATATATATATATATATATATATATATATATATATATATATATATATATATATATATATATATATATATATATATATATATATATATATATATGAGACCAATCATAATCATTCATTTCTACAATTCTGCAATGTACGGGCCAGTACAGTTAGATCTCGTACATACAAATGTTAACATCCACAAAATCCATTTTGGTTGATAAATATTTATACTGGAAGGAGGGGATGTTAATTTGATTGTTTAGCAGGATTTCGTTTTTAAGAGTTACTTCACATACAAAACATATACCTTTGTTGCAAAGAAAACGTTATAGTAACAATGCTATCACTAGACACATCACAGTTACGGAGGACCAACTGCTATTTTTTCTTAAGGGACCCATACTGTTCGTATGGAGAAGACTCTTTATTCAAAATGTCCACCTTATAATACTTTTTGCACAGGTGCACCTGTCTATGCGCGCTTCAGACCGGTCTGCCGTTGATCTGACGCCATAAAGGCTAAAATCTAGACACAAATTCGGAATCCGACCATGGGCAAATTTTGGGTGAAAAAAATGGGTCCAAAAACGTAGGTTTTATTTCCTCTGTATCTTGTAGTGCAAAGCAAAATGTCCAGATTATTTGCTATCATTGTAGAGCAACGTCTGTCTACCTTTCTAAAATACCACCCATTAGGTGTATCATGCATGACCTTGACGCTACAGACCGTGGAAGTAGGCTACTAACTCATGCCCCGTTAAGTTGTCGCTACGGGTTAATGTGTTAATATTTAAGAAGATTCATTTCTTTAAATTATGAACTGGAATCTCAAGGTTCATATTCTTACATATTAAGGGACCCCGAGTGATCTAAATCGCTCTCCGTTACGGATCACTGCCAAATCACCTCTGTCTGCGTGGATTCAAGCATAAGATTCGGCTAATGTAGTCATGTGAGAAAGCTTGCCAGCAGCTTTTCGTGGGTCGGTGGTTCTTTCATGTGGTATCCCCATGAGACAAGAAGAATGTTGGCACATTAGCACATTCTAAGCTATTTACATATCTAGTTTAGTATTGGAATTGGCTTGCATCACTACTGGATATCATTTGAAGAGAAAGTCAACTGCAATTTTAGAAAAGAGAGCGAGAAGATATGCAAATTGAGTTATGTGCATGTGTATGATCTGGATATTTATCATAGGTGCTTTAAAAAAAAAAATCAGTCATATCACTATAATGTTTGCAGCATGGCAGTATATAGTGTTGTCTAGCACTTGGGTATCATGCTGCTGTCCTACCAAGACACATTATCCTAACACCAGGATAACAAGTGCCAACATTAAACTCTTACCGCTGAGTATCTATCGCATGTCTTTGGTATATGATGACCTGGGTTAGAACCAGCACCCCCACCCACCCCAATCTAGGACAAACGCTCTTGCCACTAAGCCACTGGAGTGGTATATAGGTAAATGGAAATAATATATTTAAAAAAAAAAAGAGATAAACAACAGAAAGAAAAGAAAAATGGAGAAATGCAATTTAGATTTAAAATTTTGAACTGGAAAGTGAAAAGCAACCCTTCCTTTACATATATGCTTGTGTTTTGATGCTATCATAAATAATAGGTTAGTATAAATTGCCAGAGAAGAGGAAGTAGATCAATATGGCCAAGGCAGCATTGAACTATATTTGTACAAAGTGTACTTATTGGCAAAACTAATAAAATCCACACTTCATCCTCATTGTAACAGTGTTAATTATGATGTGGTTAAGGTACGTATCTTGAGGCGTGACGAGTTGTTACCTGATGTTTATGAACAAGTTAGAAAATTTCAAAATGGAAATGGGATAAATCTATATTGCAATGAGAAAGTACATGCTATTTCTGACTGCAAAAGATTGAAATATAAGCAACATAATAGAGACAGACTATCCGAAGGCTCCTATATTAGGAGGCCAATGTCACAGTCCTGTACTGAAAGCAATAAAGTTGTTGGAGCAAACAAATCAGTCTGATTTTATGATTGAGAATTATAAGCCATTTATGTTGAAATGTTCTATATCAACTGTGAGCAATTCTACCAAACCTATCACAATTAAAATATTAATGGACACGTGAGCTTTTCAGTCTTTTATTATCAGGTACATTGCCTGTCTCAGAGCACAACTCTGGTCAGTGTTCTTATTTAGGATGTAAAAGTCAGGCTTTGCTTTTTTTTCTCCAGTGTACTGAACTCATGACCATTGAATTACAAAATGCAGTGATCCACCTACTGAGCTGCTATGGCCACCTACCTAATACTGTTTGAAACCAACAAATTAAAAATAAAAAACAGTAGAAAGTTGAGAAGAAAAAGAAAAAAAAGACATTAAATGGTTAGACTGCATTATAATTTAATTGAGCCAGAGATTCATGTATGAATATGACACATATTTCATTGCATAAAGTAAATGTTCATCTCCAAAAAAATATTTAATATAAAAGATGCAACCCAAATAAAGTCATATCAGTCATTATGTATGCCATTATTGAATAAATACGAGAAGCTGGCCACAGCCTGCATATTAAGTCCACTTGTGAACATTCAAAATGTTGGTCACAATGGTATTAAAGACAAATAAATTAAAACAACTGTACCATTGAGGGTAATGAAAGGATGTTGATGAATAACAGGACATCAATTTCCATCTAAGGTGGAAGAGTATTGACAAAAATGGCATCACAGGAAGACATGCAATACTGCTGCATTGTTATATGAAAACATCATCTTATTTATCATTAATATCTGCATGGGCAATCTCAATTATAAAAAGATAAGGTAATTCCTCGTTCTAACCTTGATGAAACATCACACTGTCAATTTCTTTTTGGAAGGAACATGAAGAAGCAAGACAATTTCATTCGCAAAGTGTAAATGCATTTTAGTAATTCAAATAATTTCATCTTTACTTATTCAATGAAAGAAGCAAACATAATTTAAGTTAGCTGTACCATAATTCCAGTTAGATTTCCCCCTCGAGTCCAAACAGTGCAGAATACTAATAATAAATGAGAAATGATAGCAGACCTTTGAACACATTCAAAACAGGAGCTAAAATGCAAGTAAAAAATGTAGACGTGGCATAATCTCATTGATAGACTTTTTAAACATATGACAAATACAACTGTTACATAAACCAGTTCATCTGAAAGATGTTATTAAGTTTTGCATTCACAAATATCAGACAAACTTAATTTGGAGAAAAGACACTGTACTGTACTTGCATTTACAGGATGCAATACCCCATTTCAAAACTGCATTATATTTCTTACCAAAGTAAACATGTATGTACTATGAGTAAAGAAATTAAAATCCAAATTTCTTTAAAACTAATATGAAAAATATATACAGGAACAACATAATTGTAATTTTAAAAAAAATCTTCTTTTTTAAACATCATGTTAAGAAACCACAATGACTAATTATCATACTGAAGTAATCATGATGTCAGAGACAACACTATTTTCTGGGGCAATATTCAAATATATATTTTTAAAACATGGCAATATATTTCAATGTTTTTTAATGAGTGACAAATATCAAAAGGACTTCACTGCCTGGAAAATATATTTGCTTAAGTAAAATATATTTAAAAAAAACAAATAACAAAACTGTACATCTGAACACAAATTTAAACTTTCATGGCCTACAGACATGATTTTAACCTTTCAAAATTAGGTTAGTATAAATTGCCAGAGATGAGGAAGTAGATCAATATGGCCAAGGCAGCATCGAACTATATTTGTACAAAGTGTACTTATTGGCAAAGTGTACTTTGGTGGTACTCCCCCAACGGGGTCTCAAGGGGCAACGCCACTTATCAGGGGGTTCCGACTAAAAATGCATTTTACACGCATAAAAATCTGCCGCTGGTGCAACTTGTGACCATAATATGTAACAAAATAATCATTTGAAAAACTAAAAAAGTTACAAAATATCTGAATAATTTTTCAATATTTATTTTCACATGAATTTGTTCTCCAATACTATCATTACTTAAGTTATTTCATGTGCATGTCAGTGGTCACATCGTAATTAAGTCAATAAATAGTTATCTTTTGCTGCCAACATATACTTTTCTCTTTTCATAACAAATATGTAAAATAAACACCCAAATACATCATCTATATATACATATAATCTCATATATTCACTTGTCTTTCTGTCCACTGAACACAACCTCTTGATATGCCAGTTGAGCTCTTTTTGCGGGTTTAAGATAAATTTCTTTAGTCTTACTTTTCATCACCAATGATTCTGCTGACTCAATGTGCATTCGTTTCTTTTCCTTCTCAACGAGAGCCTTTCTCATTTCCAGCTCTAGCTTGTATTGGCGTCATGCAGTGCACATATTCTGACAGAGGGCTTCATTTTTTTTTTCCCAAATGCAACTTCAACCACGACTTCTGTAATGTATATATTGCAGTAGGCACAAAATGCCAGTCCTCGAGCATTCAGTTTTCTTATAAACTGACCAACTAAATTTCCGTCGACGATTCGCTCCAGCTATTTCCTTCCGTTTTCTTAAAACCTTTATTAAACATTTCGTATCATCGTCTCTCTCAACAACTAAGGACGCCATTTTTGTTTGCGAGCACGCTTCATCTTTCTATTACCATCAGTTTCCTTTACACGAAGATTCATTGGATGAATTTAAACTTTTGACCAATCAAAATACTCTTTACGAGAGTTGCGGGCTAACCAATATATGGAGCGAATACATTACAAAGGTTGTTGTGGAATGGGACTGAAAAGAACGGTTAAAAACCGGGAGAAAAAAAACAGATCGGACATTATTTTTAAAAAACGGACGATATAAAAAAAATCTGATTCAAGTCAGGAGAAAAGCGGAATTCCATTTTAAAGCATAGAAAAATCATGTCTAGGCCTGGATGCAAATTAATTAAATGACCAAACTGAAATCTAAGAATACATCATAAACACAACTGGAGAATCTACCCTATTTGTTGGCCTATACGTCACTATGGAGCTTACGTCAACTTAGCCAGTTTCTGTCCTTCATTCATAAACAAGTAGATGCCAAGTATAAGACGAGGCTAAAGCAATACCTAAACTTTGTTTTTTGTCAGTTTGACACATGCATCATGAATTTTATCCAAGCTTTAACTCCACAAATTTACAGGTCAGCACAATTAAATGTAGCTAAAAGTACTTAATTTGCTTGACAACAAATATCTAAAACAATAGTGATACTATTAGCCACAAATGACCTGACAATTTACTGAGTTACAGATAGGATAAAATTTGTGATGCTGCATGAAATGTACTACAGCAACTTCTGTTTTCAGGAATTTTACACTGTATGCATAGCTGCCAACCCTCCAGGCTCGCAAATCGTTAAAATGGTGATAACTGGTACCATATTCACAATATCCTATGGGTAGCTTCCAATTTGATCTGGTCTGCCGAACACTAAGCTCACACAGGTTTCAACTAGAATGACCTGACCCAAGCATGAGTATATTTGATTAGCATGTAATTAACACTGCAAAGCAATTTTGTTTTGAGACAATGGATACCACAATTTAGACAAAAAGGAATTGTTGACACAGTGATATCAAGTGGTGCATTGCCTTTATACAGGAGTATGATCACTATTGACATCTAACTTTTAATACAGATTAAAATTCTCTGGAAACCTCTCATATCAGAAAATATTATATCACAAGGTAAAATAGAAATGGATTGAATACCCGTCTTTGTCATGGATATTCATTTTCTAACTTATCTATTATATGTAATCAAATTACTAGTACATGCTGCTTTTGCACAATTACATAAGATGCACCAGAATTTAATACTTAAACACATGTATATATTTTGAAATCCTTCTAATATTGGCTTCTAACTTTTTGAATGAAAAATAAATTGAATGGCAAATTCCATACACAACTTGATTAAGAGTGTAAGACAAAGACCAGACTTTATGATCCAACATTATGGACTTATAGGCCAGCAAATATGTATTATCTCTGTGAAATTCTTAGTTCTTTACGTTTAACATCGAAGGTTTACAATTAGAATATTTTATAAAAAATTTGATTTGGATCCATGGACGCCTTGCTAGAACAGGCTCCTTTCTCTTGACCTCCTCACATGCTGCTTTTCCTGGCAGTGAAGCCGTTCTAATGAACTGTCCCAGTTGTCTTTCGACAGCTGCCTTCTTCTCCAGGGACCATGGTACCCTTGCCGTATTCTTCTTCTCTGCTTTGAGAATTGATTTGCAGCTTTTATCTACAAAAAAATATTCCCTCTTAATTTTAGATGTTATATTCACCAGACATTGATACTATTTTAACTAGGAATTATTCAAATGTTTACCATATAAGCAATGTAAAGAAACCAGTACTGCCAATTTTAAACATTTAATTTATAATCTCGATTTCACACTAACAAATATATTAGTGTAACATACTATTTAGTTTGTTTTCACAGCAACAGCTACAAGTGAATATCATCTACAAACCCAGTAAACATTAGGTATTTAACCTCAGCATTACGGCCATATAGTATCTGAACTCTTCTAGTCAGTGAAAGAAAGAAACAAGTTTAATTGTTAACATTCTCTAGATACACATCAAATCACAAAAGGATTACGTTGCCATAAACAAAATATTAATTACATATACTGAAACAATAAGTTTTGACATAAAAAAAAGTTAATGTTTTGGGATCACTGATTTTATTAAACAATCTTTATAGTACAGATGTTAGCATTAACAGTAATTTATTTTATTTTTATGTGAAAATCTTGTGGTTTTGTAAAAATATATTTCTATAGGTGCAAATACACTACGTCACTAATTATGTTTCATGTGGAGAAATGTATTACATATCTTGTTTATTGTTGAAAATGTTTGCTAGGTTTTTTCTAACATATCTACGAGATACGTTCATGCTTTGATTATTATCGTTAATTTAAGGAGTCTACAGGTTATTCATCATATATATCAAACAGCATGTCAATGAAATTCTCTAAACTAAGCTGAACACAAGACGAGAATGATGCTGCACAGGTTAGACATGAATTTGATATATCTTTCTCTTTTGTGCAAACACCAGCATACAATGGATCACAAGCAAATAAATATGTACAGAACATGTTAAAATCTGTTGAATACATGAGCTATAAAGAAATTATGGCAACATTTTAATGTCAAATTAGGCAATTTCACTGTTCAAGTTTACAGACATTTTATAATCAATTAGATTAATGTCATTAAAGATAGGCCATCAGTGAAACCAGAAACAAAAAAAAAGAATTTAAAGCCAAATGCATGTGCAGGCATTCTGGATAATATTACAGTGACACTCCTGTTCATCTGGCAGCCATATTGGAGGTCAGAATTGTGAAATTAACATATAAATACTACATTCTGCTTCTAACATACTTGCAGCAGCAAAAAAATTTTTAAAAATAATTAGCAATCCATTTCAGTTCATATTTCCAAATGTTTTGGAACAATCTACACAAACTGGGCAACTGACCAAACTTTTGTGTGCCTAGCTTTAAAATTACATACCTATGTATTGACTATATCAAAACATAAGTGTTGGAATAAACAGCAGACATTACAAGTTGGAAATTACAAGTCAATTGCATCTGCACAGCAGTTGAAAACAAGGACTACACAAACAACTGACACTGACAGATTCATGAGTAGTTTATGTTATGTGTCATTGGTTTTCGTGCTTAAACATACCTGATTGCGTGTCCCTAGCCTGTTCAAACTAACAATAATGGAACATGGGATGAAGAAGAAGAAATGTAAATTGTGCAGACCCCCACCCCACTCCTAAGTATTTCTTGCAAGTAAATAAAAGTGTAGCAAGATAAATAAACATGTTATTTTTACAAAAATTCCTAATGAAAGTGTCAATAATCCAGCTCTTTTAAATTAATTACTACTTGTCCCTACTACGGCAAATTACCCTCAATGTATTCATTAATTATACTCAGTTTGATACTACCGACACCACATCCTAACATAACAAATATATTGAATGCAGAAAATTACGATACCAAAGATATCTCAAAGCAGCTTTCGATTTAAATGCAAAATATATTAATCTGAGTTAAATATTGTATATTTGTTGTACTGGAGATCTATGAAAATGAATTACATCAGATTACAAGAAACACAACACAACTAAAGAATCTGAAAAAGTGAATTGCATTACATAATACATATTGGTAAAGTTTAAGCAATGTTATAAATGAAACTCAGATTACAATCAAAATGTTCACTCTGTAACAATGTCATTTCAATGCAACAAAACTGTAAAAATTACCTTTCTCCATGGCAGTCCTGGGACATCATAACTAATTTCTTCCCTTGGGGAAATATCTCTCACTGCAAACATGCAAAGATGCGGACACCCATCCAAAGGTAAAATGCCGATCCTTGCATTTGCCATGGCTCCAACTCCCTTCTTTACCATTCTTTCAATAGAGAATTTTTCATTTGTTGCATCAACACTGTAGAAATAGGATAAAATGTAAAAATATCCTTTAGTAGCATCTGTAGTCAATGCACAGAAAAAAAATGAATAGTATAAACAGGTCAAACACAAGAAAATTATTAAGAAAAGTGTCAAGAATTGGAATTACATTAGAAAGTTTCAAAATGCAAAAGTTATGTCATGGATAAACAGCAAATTAGCCTTTAATGATAATAATTACTATTGCTTATAAAAGATCACTGACAGTTTGCTTTGATATTTTTTAAGGTCAAAAGCACATCAGATCAATTAGGTTATATTAACTACCCACAGTGCCTAATACTAAATCGGTTTTGGTTCAGCTGTACAGTTTTTCAACTAGCTTGTAGGCGAAAGAAAATGACAGTGTACTTCCAAGAAGTATACCTCAATGTATTATTTACTCGAGGTGTGACAGTTCAACGATAAACAGAAATACCAAAAAAACTGTATCCTTAATATAAATCAATGTACACCTCTCTCTTACTAACTCGCGCACATCAGGGTTTAAAAATCATTGATGACACTATAAGTGAGAAGAGTCATCGAGGGACCTATAAAAAAATCAAATAAAGGGATCAACATAAACACAAAAGAGAGGTTGGTTGGTTGGCAGATTATGGTGTTGAATACATAACTAATAATCATGTTGAGATTAACTGTGATCAAATATCTCGTCATAACTGTGTAGTTTGCTTATTTTTTCCTCATATAGTAACTTTAATTTCAGGATAAATTACAATATATTGAGATTGTCAGAAACATTATTCCACATGGTTTCCATTCGTTTAACATGTACCACTTTACACATTGTGTACGTCACTAATTTCTGTGTTGAACTGGATACTTTTTAGAGTAAAAACAAAAACAAAAATAAACAAGGGTTAATCATTACATAAGTGGATTTAATGGGTCTATAAATTTAAAACAGCGTAAATTAGAACATGATATAACATGCAGTTTGTGATACGCTTGACAAATTACAATTCACTTTTGTTTGAAATAATCATTTATTGTTTTGGTGATTAACTCTTTGACTTCTTTGCGCCAAGCAAAATCCCACAGATTTCTCAACTGCATGATCTTTATGTAGTCAACATTTTGGGTATCTTTAATTTTATTGCAAAATAACACTTTTGATCAAAACAAAGCCAGCAGGTAATTAGGTATACAGAGTTGTAAGAGTAATCTAGAGTTATCAAGGGAGTGGTGTACTTGTCATTTTGATTACATCAATGCACTATAAAGTACACATACAACACTGTCTTCTCCTTGTATGTAAAAAAAAAAAACCAACAGGAAACTCGCAGCTGATTTTCACGATTTAGCTTTTCTCTCTGGTAACCTTCTTTGTACGAAATAAGTTGTCCCTGATATTGTAAAATGTATTCATCTTTCTTTACACTCTTTGCAGCAAACACACCATGTCCAATGTAAAGAATGTATTGCATGTCTCAGTTAACAAAGGCAAATTATGGTCACTAACAAAGTCAAATCTGTCACATGAAATGCTTAATAATTATTTTAAATAACTGTACAATCCATTATGATGCAGTGAATAACACTAAACATAATGCAGAGATAGAACAAAAAACAAGTCATTTGGCAGTACAATTGGTGTCCAGCACACTATAAAAAATGTGGATGTGCCCAAGACTTATTAATATGATTTATCATCTGAAGAAAATGATACAAATTGAAGGCCAGGTATATAGTGATGTTCCATGTTCACCCAATGACTTGCCTGAGACTTGTGTAGATTATTACTGAAGCTGAAGACAGTTGTATGTAATGCACTATAAAAAAAATCATTTGCATTTTTTAATTATTCTCTAACTTACCTCAACTAAATGCCAAAGTCAATTTCTACTACGGTATAAACTTCACATTCATTTGTTTTCAATTTACATGGCAACCAAAGTACTGGGCTTATCAATGTAAACTTTGAAATGGCAACTAAAACCTTCAAATAAGTTGTCCTATGGATATAAATGTTTCTGAGGTACTTAGAATGCACAACATTTTTTCATCTTCTGATCTCCGAATTACGCAGGCTATTGGCAAACTTTTATGTATAGCAGAACAAAAATAGGATATAAATTTTTGAGGTTGTGTTGAGTTTCCAGTCAGTTTTGTATATTAGTCCCAGATAAACTCGTTACTTTATCTTTCAATTATAAAATACAGATACAAATTACTGTACAAATACAGGGGGACTAGATGAAAGAAAAATATAAACTAATTACTAAATATAGTATTACATGCAGTTTCAAAATGAGACATACAAAGATGGAACTCAATAAATAAAATCTCTAGTATTCAGTTTAGAGATGACCTGTTTAATTTTGGGATATCATTTTCCATTCACTAAGATATGATATCTCCATACACATTCTTGTGATCAACACGAATAGTAAATGAATTCAGAACCATTTTGTAGGTGGGTTGTAAGCACAAATAAAACAATTAAAAAAAAATTCTAAAATGAAGTAAACTTTTAAACAAGACAAAGAGTTTGGAAATCAGAAATAATGTTTAGTAATGGCTTGATGGCCTTAAAGTAACAGAAATGATCAAAACAACCTTTGTAAAACTCAGCAAACCTATGAAATCATGAAGTCAATTTAAAAATAAATTAATTCTGAGAGAGTCTAAAAAGTTTTATCGCAAGTCCTAAATAATAAAGTTGTAATTGAATTCCTGTTGTCTCTAACTGACTGATGTGCCAGTAATACAAAAATCCAAGTTGTCCTTGTCTGAATTCACTAAAAGTACCAATCAATGTTTTAGTTCAAGATAACTGAACACTTTGTAATGCCAGTAAATGATTTCAAAAGTTACAAGCACCAAAACTAAAAACAGAACATGACAATAAGACTGATTCCACCATAGATAGTAAAATAGGAACGAGTAATGTTTCAAAAAACCTACATTGATATGTAAAGCTAAGACACAATATTAGAGCCAGAATGTAGGTCAGTTCCTTTTGGAAACATTAATGTTGCAAAGAAGTCTAAGAGTTTCCAAATTAAAACCCAATGTACTAGACTAATTTTTTTTTAATTATAAAAGTAACTTCATTGATATTAATCCTAAGATTTAATCCATATTCACTGAACAATATGAACTATGTATAATGCAGTTCACAAAATCAATCACAAAATACAATCATCAAGAAAGTTAACAAATAACGCAAATTAACAAATAACAAACCTCAAAAAGATGTTTGAGTTGTAATATCATAAAAATGTTTTAAACAACTGTACCTACTAAACATAACAAAACCATCTATTTAATGTTGTAGAATTATATTAATTACATATCTATATAGTCATCTATATATTTCACCACAAATCCAGCTGGGTCTATGCCGACCTTGCATGATTCCAATGCTTTATCTATTTCGGTCTATGCCGACCTTGCATGATTCCAATGCTTTATCTATTTCACTATGCAGAAGTGTTTTGTGTCCCCTGAAAACAAAATATAGGAATTCATGAAATGATTATTGCAAAGATTTTCACCTAGGTTCACCAGAAATGTGTACACAAGAAGAGCAAAGATATCATCAGCAATATTATATTGTCAGGTGGTTTGTTTTGTCTACTTTTTTTTATCTAACAGGTAACACCATGAAATATTAATAGCTTTTTAAAGTATATATAATGTCACTGCCAGCTTGGGAATAACTTGGATTTATTCCAGGTAAATCTAGCTCAAATTAACATGGTACAGTCAATAATACAGAAGTTTTACTGACTGAAAATTGAATGACTGATGGATGAGGACCATCCAAGGAAAGACCAAAACATAGCGGTAAAAGAAAAATGTCTCACCTATTATGTTTAGAGAAGGTTTATAGACTTACTTTATTTGCAATTTGTATACTTTTAGTTTTTATTCAAAGAAAATCTGAACCACCTTACACAGTCTAAGGTGTAGACAACTGAATACCAGTTGAATGCCATTAACTTTTTTAAAAAAAAGCCCATTCTGAATTTTCAAATCCTATAATGACTTACATCACGAGGCTGAACATGCATACTTATTCAATAGTAACTATGTGTACCGCACAGGACTGGCCATTCAATGAGGCAAGATTGTTTCTTCTGACCCGCATATTTTGTCTTTGTTATTAAATCCCTCACAAGATAAATTTATTTAAAATAAGAAAAATAATGACATGTTTCATTTTTATAATACAAATCTCAAGTTTAAATCACACTTCAATAATACTATGATAGGATATCAAAAGAAATGGTACAAGATATTACAGAGACCTCATCAGGGCATTTACCAATATTCCCCTCAGCCGAAAAACCCCAAAGTAAATGTACAGTTACTTGTCACTTGAAATTTGGCTAGTTATATTCTTGCTCATGTTTATTGGGTAATAGACACTTTAGGTAAAGAGTCACATAAGTTGAGACCCTTTTGTAATTTTGGAAAAACCCTCCCCAACACTTCATCTGATCCTGCTGTGGTCGTGCATGGGGTAACTATCAAAACTTGTGCAGTATTGTTTTGCATCAAATACGAATGCGGTTTGTTGTAAACTGTTTGGTGTCTATTGTTTTGTAATCGTTATTTTCACTACTGATCTTCACATGATAATTAAAGTACATGTATATTGTACAAACTGCAGGTAACGAATGTCTGTACATTCTGATAACATAGTATTGAAAGATTTTAAAAAACACATTAAGCTTCATTAGACCAAATGTACACAAAACAATTCAAAATTTGTTATATTTAATATAAGTTATACAAATTATAATAAATTGTACTTTCTTTTTTGCAAATGATGCAACATGAAACTAAAAAGAAGCTGGAAACCGCATTTTGGTGACACTTCAAACAGTACCATAATCTGATATTAACAGCGTGTATTGCAATTTATATAAGAGTTTATTGCTTCAGTTATTAATAATAAAAACATATTACTATTGATTTAATATTGATTTCTAAAATGAATTATTATGTTGTAGTTATTAATTATTATATTTTTCTTATTATGCTAAGTTTCGTGATGTGTGAGATTTGTGCAACTCAGTATGCAAAACAGCAATAAACATGTAGTTTTTGATTGTAATTATCATGAATTATGCGCAATAATGGCCTAAATGTAAAGATTCTGCAGATCTTTGCGTATGTACTATATCTATGACCCCTAATGTGAGATCTATGAATAATACACATTTATCAAACAATACATTTTCTCTGTGCAAAACAAAAAAATATTTTTGACAGGTATAATGGTTTAGACACCAATTATGTAAGTTGAAACAATATGGCAGTGTTCATATACAAGTACGTAATCAAAGGTATTTATTTTCAATATCTTCTTTATATGACATGTGACTACGTTTCAGTGCGAACAGTAATTTTAAAGATACATAAATTATCCATGTAGAAGTTCATCAAAATATCAGATAACGGTAAATAAGAATAGTTCATGACAAGCTACGTGAACTTTATACGATAGTGTGAACGATGATAGATAAAACGTTACGAGTGACGAGAACACTTATTAATAAAATCATTACTAATATGCTTTTGTTTGCAATAGATTAAGCATTAAAACTATGTAACAACTGTATTAGGCACTATTAATAGTAAATGTTATTTTCTTTCAAAAATGTCGCAAATTTAACAAATTTCAGCAATGGTATACTACTGTACATGTTATTGCGTTCCGGTGTTTGTATGCACCGTTGCGAAATGTGTTCATCAGCTTTTCGTAAATGAAAAAAGTACAGTAGTAAATAGTTGTTTTCGAGAAATTATCTAAGTATTATCTACAATTTGATCTGGCATATCTATTAAATGGTCTGCTTTAGAACTAGGAAATGTGTATGATCATCAAGATAACTGATAAGCTCATTGGCGGAAATGGGGATAAAACCAAGTTGTCGCAAATAATAACGAATATAAAATCTAGGAGCTGTTTTAGACGAATACAGTTAACAACTTGAAAAAGAATTGTTTTGTTACTTACCAGTTTGATCCAGCATGTCTTGCCATTTTCCAAGAATTTAGTGTATTAGGCTAACTCTTGCAGGAATGGAATCAATGTACACGGTTAAACAACGCGCCGAAATACCGCACAAACAGATGCCCCGGGCTTAAAATATCGCACTTTATTCTGGCATCGCCAGTTTGCCACTATTACAAAATTATTTTTTTTAAACCAATATTTATTTTTAAAAGTCGCATTTATCTGTATATTAAATTAACAGGGACACTGCAAAGCAGCGATATTCTGATTGGATGACAGTCTGAAATCACACGCATTCTGATTGGCTAATAGTTTGCACACTAGTCAAGCGCCAAAGGAAGGCTGCAAATTGTGTGACTGTTACACATGGAGTGTGACTGTATGTTAAACATTACCGACTTTGTGAGGACTTTTACAAAAACACGTGGTTGGTATCATATGATCATTCTCAACCATTTTCTGACAAAACATTTCGAGGACTCGTGTGTAAGTCCTCGAAATGTAGTACAGTCCTCGAGATGTTGGTGTGCAACCCAACTCAAGTCCTCGCAAGTATAGCAAAACACACAAACACACACACACACACACACACACATATATATATATATATATATATATATATATATATATATATATATATATATATATATATATATATATATATATATATATATATATATGCCTGAATAGTATATATAATGTACTAAATATTTCAAAGTACAATGCAAAACTGGCTCATCTATACATATCAAATTCAAGAATGCAGGGGTCATGCTGCAAGGCGAAGAGACTTTGTTCTCTTGATTTTTCAGATGTAAAATGACTGGATGCAGTTTATACTTTCCTTGATGTACCCATTCAGTTCTCACAGTGTTGTAACCCAAGGCAAGAGGTAATTGCTAGCTGACCATTGACCTTGTTTACAGCAATATATCTTAGCTCGAGTTCATGAAATTGGATCTACTGTACACTGATGAATATATACCAAATTCTGTTTCAAAATTGAAAGAGTGTGTGTTGTGTGTGTAATTTGTATTTTTAACATAGCTTGAACAATTTGTCAGTCATATTGCTATGATGTTTGCAGTGTGGCAGACTATAGTGGTGTTTAGCACTTAGGCATCATGCCGCATACATGTAACATGACATCCCATCCAGTTACATTTTCCTGATATTACGATGACCAGTCCATACACTAGCCTCCTAATCGTGAGCACCAAATGAGGCAGCTGTTAATATCATTTTAATAACTTTGGTATGACTTTCCAGGGATCAAGGCATTCACCACCTCTCGCATCCAAGGTTGATGCTCTTATCACTAGGCCACTGGAACGGTCAACACCAGTATGTAAATAGTAATTTGTTGTTAACAAATATAATCGGTGAAGATCATTTCGAACTTATTTTTTCTTTTAAAAAAACGGAAAATTTAACAGCATTATTTTCTTTAAATAATAAGTTTGAAACTGTACGTGAACTTGTAATGGCAGACATCGCTGCGCCTGTAATAAACCACTTCATTACATTGTATTCTTAAAAAAATTGGGCAAATAGATTCAGTAAAATATATAATTTAATTAAAACAAAGTCTAAATATCTTGTATTAGAAGATTTAGCTTAAATATTTAACAATTTTGGTCAGAAATACGAGACAACACTATGTTGTGGAATTCGAAACAATATTGCTAAGCTCAGTGCTGTTTTCTGATGTAATTCATTTTCATTAAAATACATACATACATACATACATACATACATACATACATACATACATACATACATACATACATGCATTCATGCATGCCTGCATACATACATGCATGCATGCATGCATACATACATACATACATACATACATACATACATACATACATACATACATACATACATACATACATACATACATACATGCATGCATGCATGCCTGCATACATACATGCATGCATGCATGCATACATACATACATACATACATACATACATACATACATACATACATACATACATACATACATACATACATACATACATACATACATACATACATACATACATACATACATAGTAGTGAAGCAAAACCTCTAAAGCAATGCATATCGTTGCTATTAGTATTTAGACAAATAATAAAACCATAAATATGCAGTCCTAATATTGGATGTTTGTAATAAATCTAAAACGTTTCTAGTTAAAATAAAATGCATTCATATGGTACAACACATGTTGTTGATGGGTTTAATTGGAGGAAATGGTTCAGCTCAGTTATATATCAATTTTAATAATTCAGTGTGTTGTCTATTGATAGGTATAGTAATGTTTAGCGGGGGCAATGAAATCAGGATGCACATTTCACTTTGCTCCACTACGTTTTTTTCTTCTGAAATGATGCACAAAACATTCAGAAAATAAGTTATTATTATTATTAAAAGGTACTTTATTATGTAATAATACAGACTTGCAATTATATGTTTTTAATCTTGTTACTCCTATATGATTAAATTAATTACAATGTATTGTTTCTGCTGTGCTTTTTTATACATCATATGGCCAAAATACAGTAATTTTATCTGAATCTAAAGATACATATAAAACGAAAAGTTAGAAAATGTCTTACATCCTTAGGTTCAAATGCATATTAATAAAAGGTTTAAGAACATAATCAACAGTGGTCTGAAGATAAACGGCTACTTGGAAATCAAAAACAGATGCTTGGCTCATAGTAGACACTTTAAGAAAGACTTAGTCAAAGTATAAATGGGTCCATGGTAGGGATGATTTGTTATCATACAATCATTAGAATAGTCTCTCCATAACAATTTGATATCAATAGATGTTACCTGACTAAAAGTCATAAATCATTTTAACTTAAAATGAGATGTAATCTTTGTAACAATCTCTTCTGTAGGCGGTGTTGGTATTGGAGCAAAAACATAAGATATTCACATATAATCATCTATGTCAAAAACAACTGGCTGGTTTATGCTAACTCATCGTACCTCATTTTCAATATTTTCATAATTATTTCAGTAATATACAGGTATTGTTGATCAGCTTTCTATGGGTTTGCAGATCATCTTTCACTTATTTTCTTAAATAAACTTTTGTATCGGACAAGAAAATGGAAACAACTGGCTGACAATATCATTTCATGATTATTTTTAAACCTCGAAAGTTTAAATAAAAACTGTATACAATTACATGTAACAAATCATTTTGCTACAGATGAAAATGTGAATATAGCAAACCTTTATCTTAGTGCTGTTCTGATTATCGATTATAATCGATCATCAGTTGCTTGAGCAAACCAATAAGATAATCGATTGTTAACTCCATAATCGATTGTGTGTAAAGGGAGACTACTTTTTATGTGTATGCAAAGCAAAAAGGTTAGATAAACTCCGAGCCACTAATGTTGACCTGAAATGTATTAATTCCTTCACAACTACAAATAAAAAACTTGATTCATAATTAGGAACATATAGTCATTATTACATGGTCAAGATGTTAAATTGTTGAGTTAATACATTTTAACACATTTTGTTGATTTGTTTCAGTTTAATTGCAACATCGTTTGTAGTATTTATTAACTATGACAAACAAGAATATCATGTCCTTCAGAAGCAGAGGAGGCGAACTGTATAAATTTTAGAGGCGTCAATTTGGCAAAACAAGGCTTCCTCGAAATCGTAAAAAAGCGTCTATTTGGTAACACAGAATAAAAAAAAGGACGCCAAGTCGTTGTGCCCCTACCCCCCCCCCCCCCTCTGCTGCTCTGGGGTTAACAATCCTTGTTAAAACTGTTAGTAATTTACGATGAAAATCATTTAAGATTTCAACCGAATATTTTATCAAGTCCGATCCGATATCTTGATCTAGGAACGTGCAAATGTATCGTTACAAATCTATGTGGGATTGGCTGAGCGTGACTAAAGAAATTACTAAAGAGATTTTAATCCATGTCTCCACTGCACCAAGTCTGGTGAATATTTCGTTGTGTATGTGTATCAACTCCATTAAATACAGCAAGAATATTACAGTTATCTCTGATCACTTTTTGTATTTGAGTGTATCGTTGAGTGACATATATCACATCGGTATTTTTATGCCTACCTCTGGAAAATATCCTAGCAGGATTCTTTTAATTGTCTAACATGACATCATCATATACGACTAAATTGTTAATACTTCCATCAATATCATCAATGCTCCGTGCTTCCTCGATATCGGTTATAAATTCAATAATACCCTCGCCGGTGATTTTTGCTGCCTTTTCGTTGTAATCATTTAACACTTCGTATCATCGCTGAATATCTACACTCGGGGCTATTAAATACAACTTACCCCATTTCATCCATCTCGTTATTAAATTAAGTAACAACTTTGTATTGCCACTTCCAGATGGTTCGATTATAATCATACGAATGGAATTTGGTAGCGCTGCATGATGCCTAACTGGTTCTCATGTTTTTGTCGCCGAAAAATCAATTACATTCATGTTATTATAAATATATTATGGTTCTATATTGTGTGAAATGTAAGAAGCCAACAAGCACAAACAACTTGACGACGATTACAATTAAAAATAACAGATCAGCACTTACTGGTAAGCGTGAACAATGCGGTATAAATAAATTTAGATTTGTTTCTATGAAATCAGGAGATGCTTTTAAAAAAAAGAGGAGGTGATATTGCAGCCAAGTTAGTAAAACTCCCAGGAACACCATGGGCAAAATAACCAGGAGAAAAACACCTTCCAGGGTATAGTTACTGTTGACCCGGGACAAGACTCGATATCCGACTCAATCAAAACCAACCATGACCCGGTGAAAACCCAATAAACGTCATTGATAAGGCGTGTCATGCTCATGATGTTGCTTATAAAAGCAGCAATCTGCAACACAGACACATCGCAGATGTGAAATTAATTCATGCGTTGAATTATAACACTGATAAATCCTTCAAAGAAAAATTAGCTTCGTGGTTGATAAAATCGGTGATGAAAGGTAAATTGATGTCGGATGTTGGCAATTAATAACAACATGGAATCTATTAATTATTTTCCAAAAGGATACCGGATGGGTAAAGCAGCAATTGGTAAACTCGCTAGCACCGCAAAGGTGAAAAATATCACTGCGGCGGATTGGTTATCCAAACAGGCAATATGGGTTATTTATATACCACCACCTACACTCGCATTTTGATGTCAGCTCACCTAATGAGGTTCATCAATCTGATATATTAATTCTGCCACATGATGGTGTTCACAAATACGCGCTAACCGTAGTTGATGTTGCGAGTCGATACAAACAAGCAGAGCCGTTAAAAACAAAATCATCAACTAAATTAGCTTCTGCGTTTGAAAAGATTTATCGTAGGGGTCTTCTGCATTGGCCGAATCTATTACAAGTAGATTCTGGCAAGGAATTTCAGGGTGTAGTGTTATCAACAATGAAGCATCATAATGTCACTATCAGACGAGGACATAATGCACTACATCGCGATCAGGTAATTGTTGAACGATTTAATCGCACACATGCTGAGCGTTTATTTGGATATCAATACGCGAAGGCATTTGTTCAGGATAAAAGATCTCGTGAATGTGTCAAGAGATTACCAGGTGTAATTACCGCGCTGAATAATTAGACTACTCGAACAATTAATATGAAACCCAACAATGTGATTAAAAAGAAGTATATACACCTGTAAAACCGCAAAATGATTTTTCAAAACAACCAATACTCGGCAATGTCATCGTTAGATATTTATATGAACCAGGAGAGCTCGAAGGTGGCAAAAAAGAGAGCTACTGATCCTATTTGGAGTGTCACCACGCATAAAATATCTAGCATAACACGATCCATGGGTAGACCAGGAATTTATCGATTGGATTCATCTGCTAGTCAGCGAGGATTTACTCGTGAACATCCACAAGTGGTACCCGAGGATACTCAATTACCGCCGCGTGGTCTTAACTAGCACCTCTGCGTCTGTTGCACTCAAGACAAGTCAGTATCACATTGTCTCTGGTATGACCTACGCTGCTATTCTTTCTGTCTACGGTAAATTGTCGAGAGTCTTTATCCGACCAACTCCAACTCATTATACAATTTCAACTCGCGCAGTGATTATTCTGTTGTTGTTTCAGTGTAATTATTAATTCAGCATCAATGTCAAATTCTCTATTATTTTTTTATCCTGTTGTTTATAACTAAAGAGGTTTTTTTCTTCTGATTATGTCAACTCTGACAATATCATTGATTGGTGTGTCATTAGCATCTAAAACAACTCTTCGAAGCTGATTTATTCG
Source organism: Unio pictorum (assembly GCA_030141615.1). Taxonomy (NCBI): domain Eukaryota; kingdom Metazoa; phylum Mollusca; class Bivalvia; order Unionida; family Unionidae; genus Unio; species Unio pictorum. Next base: position 1,230,735 of record JARLTB010000257.1, on the reverse strand, counting down.
TATTACTTTGGACACTGCGAGATAAACCAAATTTGACCACTCGAAGCGATTATCTATAATCCAAACAATTGTATCTGTGATGAATGTATTGTCGCTGCGTAACCTAGCGTCCATGGGGATTTAGCAGCGCTTAATGCATCTTCGACGACATTGATATCAAGCAACACAATATCATTTAATACTAGAATTTGCTTTTCACTTTGTCCAGGAATATCAACTTCGATAATCTGTCTTCGTGTATTCTTGGGTCTATAACATAACAGCACTGGAAGTGCTGCAATTTTTTCTTTGTGTGTATTAAATAACTTCATATGAAGTGTATCTCTGACTATCTTTTTACTTGCCACTATCAAATCGTTTGGTCTTCACGCTTCCCAAAAATAATTTAATGGGGTTTACGAAATTATTTCACGCGCTATTTCACATTGGATTCTATCTGGTTGTAATCTGATTAGTTTCTTGAACTCGCGTAATTGTTTATCAAGTGCTCTATGATTGGTATTAATTTTTCATAATAGTCTACAAAATTCTTTAGCCAATTATGTGGTGACAAACCGACAAATGGTGGTGGTTGACTATCATCAACACACATTATTACGCTTGTATTTTTCAGTAACAGCCAATCGAGAAATCTTTGTAATACATCTAACGACACCGTGCATATGTCATGCCAAGTAATGATCTCAGGAATATACTTCTCACCCATTCGTTCAGGAGTCCATTCGTCACCTTTCAATCGAAAGAAACTGTACTAAGTGCAGCAAGCATTAATTCCTCGCTGTTTCATCTCTCTTGCAAGTCTGTGGGTCGCTGTTAGCCTAATCATGTTTGATTTACCTGGAACTAATTCGATTGCAAGAGTCGTCTTTCCTGACCCACCACAGCCGTTTAGGTGGTTGGTTTTATATGTACATATTGGATCAGATATCGATGGTGCATTAGATAGTTCTGATATCTGATTATTTTTCAAGTAATTGTTTTCAATCGTAACATCTGCCGATTTGGAATAATCACGCAGCATTTCCTTTTTAATTCTCCATGATCTCCAACTCTCGTCGGAATTTGTAAATTCGGCCACTGCTTCGCTATGTTTGACGTTTATATAAAATGAATCAGTGGCGACTCTAACCGCAGTGTCAGGAAACCAATCATAGACGCCTTCAAGTGTGCATATTGGAGATTTTTTCCATGGTTATAAGCAACAATTGTACCTAATTTGGTTCCATAGGAGAAGAAAGCGTCTTTACGATTTACATATATACCTTTAGATGTTACATCCGCGATTATAAATATTATATATAATCAACCGCGAAGAATATCGGTTATGGTCGTATTGTTTTCCATCCTGAGTGAATTTATCAATTATTCTTCTACCAAGATCTTTTGCTTGTCTATTTCTAACTACAAATATCTGTTTGAACCATTTCAAGATATATTCTTCCTCGAGATCGGGGAATTGTTTATTGTAATCGCTAATTATAATATCAAGACTATCAAGTTGTGGTAACCAAACCTCAGTTTGTTTGCGATATGATATAATTGTTTCACTGACAATCAGCTATATCAGCATTTTAGAATCAATCATATACCGTAATAACGCTATTGGCATCCAGTGATTTTCAGAGATGTGTCTACAAAACTAAACATAACAACACGGATGAAGTCCTTTAGCCACTTTAAATGAGATCACATCGGCAAATCCAGTTAAATCACAATCAGGGAGTGGTCCATTAATCGCAACACGAGTCATTTCATGTTTGGGATGTCCAAATCTTTTGAAGTACTCAGCACATACCCGAGAAAACTCACAGGATAACACACAACCGAAATACTATTTTCAGGGTCATAATTTGTATTCCATAATACTCTATGGTTATATTCAACGCAGCTTGATTTTATATCTGATAGAAATTAAGCTCTTGTTGATTTCCACATATTCTTCTTTCTCGCAAAATGAGCTGCAACCGACGGAATTGTAAAACAATTTGTTAATAATTGTTCGTTGTCTTCCGTTGAAAAACCACCAGCTAGTTTTTTCATCTCGTTGTGCAGGGCTTAAGTACGGTATAATTCGCCATTGGGTCTTATAAATTGATCGAATTTACCCTCTTCGTCTTCGAAACTGTGAATTAACCACACCGACACAGGATCGTTTTTACTTGTCTGAGGAATAAAATCGAACAATTTCTTCTCAGAGAATTCTGGGAAAATTCCTCGGGTATATATTTTATTGTTCTATCTCGCGGAAATATTGATACTGCAGGTGTCCACGCGTGTTCGTTATGATCAATAATTTTAATTGGATGTCCTCTCAATTTCACCTGTTATCGTCGCTACTGATATTATGAATCTTAATGATGTTTCTAATTTAGTTATATCTTGAATCGCTGCTCTGTTCTTCCTAACTGTTAATTCCCATTCATTTATTTTTTCACGTCTTAGATCAGTCAGCTTGTTTCAACGCAACGCATTTGTGAAGTGTTCTATTATTCGTTCTGCTACACAATTCAATGATGATAGTTTCATTGGTGTTAGTTTTTCAATACTCGGTTTATCATTTAACGAATAGATTCCATAAACAATTGCTGTTACAGGATAGGATCTCTCGTAATACGGTTGTCAATCCCAGTCAGAATTCCTGGTTTGGAATCATGACTCAAACTGATAATTCTTTAATCTGTCAAGATTGGTTCAAATTTATCTCGATTAATCCAATTTCCCGTTTCTGAACGGATAATGAATTTCACTCTAAAGAAATACTTTTTCTTGTCAAGATGTGAGATTATCACTACTGCTCTTTCATCGTTCATGGTAGCATCAACACTACCATCAATTCGAAATGTTGACCAACAGTGAGATGCTCCATCGCGTTTGAATTCATTAAAACAATCGCGGATATTACCTATCATGCTTCTATCACTTACTAGACCCTTTGGTACATCTACGGAGACTCTATCGAGATTGAAATTAACATTTTTCTATGGCTTAATTTTCGATAATCTTTCGAACTCCTTCATAGTATAATTAAAACATGTACGGTATTTAAATAAAGAATTTATGATATAATGAACTATTGCAAATGGCTTATGATAGGATCAGTAACCGCATGTAACAAATCATGTAGAAATGAATCCTGTGGATATCATTTACAAAGCGTTCGTAACGGTTGTTATGGGCCCTTACCTTGCATACGATGTGGGGTAGGTGTGAGAGGAAAATCGCAGTTGTGTCTGAGTTGCGGTGGCAAGCGATACAGAGAGTTGAAGCGTTGTTATGATAAGAGAATCAAAAACTCCATCAATGAGTCTGACAAAATCATAAGAACACCTCAAAACTATATTCATAGATTCCAAAGTAATAATTTAACCAAAAAATGAATTAGACAAATAGTATTATATTTAAATGGACCAAACATTTTATCCACATCCAGTGATTACCAATTATGAAGCGTCTCGTGACAGTATTGTCAGAAACCGGAGACTGAAGAACCCAGTAGGTTTTGTTAGTAATCAAGGGTATTTGAGGTTTTGCGTTGGAGGGAAGAGGAAATATCATAATAATCGTTTCGTGTATGAGCGTTTTAATGGATTGATTAAGGATGGTCTTGTTATTGATCATTTTGATTCCAATCCTAAAAACAATTCTTTGAATAATTTACAAGCTATGTTTCAGTGTGAGAATACTAAACAAGGTGAGACTGGGAAAAACTCGAAAAATGCCAGGCCTATAAGATCATTTAAGATAAAAAAATAACGAGGAAAAAGAATTTCAATCAATATATGAAGCCGGAAAATATTTTGATATTTGTAGAGCCTTTTAATACGATATGTTGCAGAAGGGGTATATATATCTTCTCTTTCGAAGCGTTTTAAAAACAGAATTCACTTCGTTTACGCATGAATTATGGGTCAAAATTGACCCGTTTACAAATTAGAAATATATATTAATATATATGATTTCTGAAAATATGAATGAGATCATAACTGAGATTTTAAATTCTTTCTGATTTTCAAGATATTGAATATAGCGCTATGAATAATAAATATGTGTTACCAAAAAGGTACGCTTTTATAAAGAAAATTCAGAATGCTATTCGCGACTCTCTTGCATTCTGTAACGACGTCAGTAAGTTTGTCCCGTTATTTACTGTTTTTGTCGAAAAAGTCAGAAAAGAATTGGGGCAGCAATATGAAATCAAACGTACAATTTATTTGAGGGTTAAAACAATAAGAGATATTATCCGACAAACTGAAAATTCCCCCTTAGTAACCTCAACAGAGTAAGTTCTAACCATGGATCTACACGTACAATACTTCAATACCTATTTGCAATAAAATGGACAGGTAGAACTCTTACTCACCTAACAGGTTTGCGTGTGCGCTTCAACGTGAATGAATTTGTAGATCATTCTGAATTATCGAATCGAGAAAATCATTTATAAACAGTCCATATATGGCATTTCAACATCGTAGGAGGTAATTATTGAAATTGCTAGTATTTATTGTCATGAAAAATTTGGAGAAACTTCCAAAATGATTGTTCATTAAGGAAATAGACGTTTCTCCATCATTGTTAGAGGGTTGTAGTTTTTTGTGATTTTTGGTAATTTTTGTTGCATTTTTCATTGATTTTTGGTCATTTTCGCTACATTTAGATCGTACATTAATTTATAATGGTAAACGAAGCACTAACGACTAGATTAGCACGTGAAAGATTATCTGCAATTAAGAAGTTCATCCCAATCCGCGATTCTGTTCGAGAAAAATTGCAAGCGAGACATAGTCTTCATACTGATTTTATAACAGGGACTGAAGGTTGTTTAAACCAATAACCACGGCAACATAAGTTGTAAAATCAGCCACTGAAGGAGCAATATCAGCCACTGAAAGAGCAGTATACGGAGAAATCCCCAAGGAAGGGAAAAGGAAAGAAACGCCTCTTCTTCCTATAGGTGAGAAAATAGCGAAAAGATCAAAACAAACAAAAGAATCTTTAAAAACACTTCCTGGTGATATAATAACTGCTGTAAGACAACAAGAACAAGAACGACTTGAACAGGAACAAATTGAACAACTAGGTGATATTGATATTAGCTCCCCCTCCACCTGAACCACTTGAAGAAATTGAACAAGAACAACTAGAACAACTTAAAAAAAAAATTCGAAGGAGAAGAGGGGATACGTACCTCAAGAGATATTTCCGAATGTAGCTATAAATAAAATTAAAAATTATACGGATGATGAATTAGATAAATTTGTTATTGATTCATTCCTAAAGAAGACAAGGGAGCAATATATAAATGATGATTTTAAAAAATTCATGAAAACCTTTACCACCTGGATAAATAAAGTATATTTGACAAACCACGATGAGCGAACAATAACCAAACACGATCAAATGATGATGATAATTATAAATCGTATTTTGATAAAATAAAAATATAGGGAGTGGTCGACCACTATATATATGATTGAGACGAAGATGATGATGATGATGCACAAGGTGCAACTGGTTATAATAGTGGAAAGGGATTTTCTCATAGTGGAATTTCAGGTAGTGGTCTTATTCGTTGTCCTGGTAATATTCTCAGCGATATATCACGATTAGAGGTTCTCATAGGAGGGAAACGAGCTGGAAATAACTCACCAGAAATAATTAATGAAGCAGCTGATATATGCATGCGGTTATTTCAAGGCTGCATCATGAATATCAAAACATATCGAGATTTCATTGATGAGTTAGCCGAAAATCGTGGTTATTACAATGGATAATCACCGAAATTGCTGTCAATGAAACTCCGTAGGGTTTTAACGATTAGATAAATATTCATTTAGAAAACACTAGTGTTTTTATAATAAGATGATCATACACTACAACCACTATAAACCAACCAGTGTTGCCGGGAAAGCGTTTTCCGCCGCAAAGGATAAACTAATGTCGCTAGTTCGACGAAAAAAGAAGCCATCACTGGCGTTACCATCTACAACAGTGATGCCTGCAAATGTTAGTAAAATAATTAATAACGCAGTGGATAAAAATTTAGCATCGTTGGCGACTTCATCATTGACAGCAAGTGACCAAGATAATATTACCGCAAATATGATAGCGGGAAGTGGCTTAAAACCACGACGAAAAACATGATTTAGATGAAGGAATATATAATAAAATGTTCAAACAGACACTTGATCCAGCGTTTGACATGGACGCCCCAGTGCGTAAGGATGATTCTGTACGCGATTATCACTTTTATTCTTATCATGCAGTACAACCAGATCTTCGATCAAGAATCGAATTTCAAGTTCATGATACCAGTAAATACTTTCTACCCGCTGAAGCATTTATTGGAGTGGAAGGAGAACTTTAAACAAATGTTGCAGCTAATACACCATACGCAGATGATGCAAATAGTCGAGTTGGTTTTGTTAATAACGGTATCATGGCGTTATTTGAAAGTGCAAGATATATGATTGATGGATGAGAAATTGAATCTATTGAACGTGAGGTTGATGTTGCTACAACAATAATAGGGTTAGCAAGATATTCTGATGATTATACAAGATCAGCGGGTCCGTCTATGATGTTCGCTAAGGATATTACTGATAACGCTAAACACATCCAGTTTATTAAATTACGGACACCAGTAGCTACTGGAGTTGCTGATTAACCAGATGATACTTTTGAACACGAACCAAGACCAGGCGCTGAGTTTGATATCATAAAAAGTACTAATCTTAATTATAATCTAGGATTTGCAACACGTGTATCAATGTTGAAAAGACCACGTCGACAATTTTCATGCGCGATTCCACTGCATCATATTTTCTGATTCTGAAGCAATGTCCGAAAGGTTATCTATGGAGCGAAGCATACAGTAGCACTCGTTCGAAAGGGTAATGATATATTTCCACTGTTAGCTGCGTTACCAGCGCTAATTGCATCAGCAGCACCAGCGGTAGCTAAAGCGTCAGCGTTAGGAGCCGTTAGTACCGCCGCAGGGATAGCACTAAAGAAAGCAACTGGACAGGGATACAAAAAAGGGAAAGGGTCTAAGACTACCTGGAACCCCGTATTCATGGTACACGGGAAAGGGCCTGAGAATACCGGGAACGGTTTACTAACTCCCATGTCAAATTTTTATTTACTCGACACAGCTAAAAAGCTAGCGATAAAAAACTTTAGAGGTGTCTTTATGAAAGATCAGTTGCCGGCACAACCAAACAACGCTGAAACCGGTATTATTAATCTCGATAACATCAGCGGACTTGGAAACCACCGGGTTGCATACGTGATTGATCCGCGTGGGATTGTTTCTTTCGATTCATTTTGGTTAGCGCCGCCTAAAGAAGTTATGGGTTGTATAAATCGCTTAAACACTTTTCATAAAATGAAGACCTGGCATTCCACGCTACCAACACAAAAAGTGAATGACCTGCCAATATGCGGTATAGAAGTATTGAATGTCCTTGACGCTATTTCATCATCGAGAAAACCACCTCATCGGGTCGTGAATGAATATACGAGTAATCGCTTTCAGAGAGAGAATGTAATATAAAATAACATGGTTGATATTTCCGAGAGATCTATATCAATGTTGAAAAAACCCACCGCAGAAAAATCTGCAACCGGTGATGTAAAATAAAATAATCGAAGATGAAATAGCTGAGATGTTGAACTTTGCAAGTGGTGATCCCAATGAAATAGTTGTATTTCAGGATCGTCAAGGTAAATTAAAAACGAGTAATGTTTCTCTGGATGATATTTTAGTTAAACAACGCAACGCAGTAGAAGATACTATCGCGTTGTTTTCCAATCAGGGTAAACTCAAACCGGGTGTACTTATTTCAACTAGTGTGGATATTATTAACAATATTGACAAACCCATATTGGATTTCTTTGAAAATCCACCGGTAACCACACCGAAGCTAACATAAATAAAAACTGATATCGATGTTTTGACAAAACTACGATCCGAGTATGATGTACATGTAACTCAATTTGGTAATCTACGTAAAAACTTTAACAGGATCGATTGATAGATTATTTGGTAAAAATAAATGCTAAACCCGAGTATATTAAAATGGATCTAACTAGTATCATCACGAAACTTGGTACAATAACGGATATTAAAGTGATCATTGACGCCATCAAAGTTAATCTGCCGAGGATGATAGCAATCATGGAAAAACAAAAATTCCTCACGAACAAAAAAATATCATAAACAACATATACGCGATTATGTATGGATCATTTTTGTGGACACCACTAAATAATATTTTATATATCACCGCGGCCGTCATTTATTTATCGATTAACACTAGTGACACCAACTCAATTTAATATTTCATCAACGAGTTCATCTGCGGTCAACAATATGATATCAACGATCATTGACAAAGGAACAATTGAATAATTCACAATTACATCCACTGATAATAATTTGGCTAGGGTTTCAGTATCATGGTATGTGGAATCCATAGCGGATTTAAGTAAACAACTAATTCAATTGCTAGCATTTGAAATCAAATTTAAAAGCAGTAGTGTTTTCAAAATAAAATGTCATCAATGACAACGTCACAACATTATCGCTATGATCAGTTCAGAGAATTTGAAACTAAACTCAAAACCCTCACTTAGGAGTATCAAGTAAAAAATACCGACGAAGAATAATCGCAGTTGATATTACCGTGTACTCGGTGAGTGGTGTAATCACCGGAGCTGTTATAATACTCTCCTCGGTGACAATGATTGCTCCGATAGCTGTTCCAATTTGTATATCAGCGGTGACAACAATCGCGAGAATTATTTCGATTATAACGAAAAAAAATTTCATCATGCAGTCAACGCAAACTGCAAGATTACATAATTAAATTTCATGTTGTGTCAACCGCATACTCCCTTTTATCCTATATGATATCGTCGTCACTCGATGATACATTAATATCCGATGATGAGTTTTCAGCGATGGTACGTGTTTATGATTCCGCGATGTCAAAATTAGAAAAACAACAGGAGTATAATAACAATGGTAACATCGCAAGAACTACTTCAACGAATAGCGGAGAACACAAACCCAGTGAAAACAAGTATGATATCAATAACCTCAACGAATCCTGAATTCAGTGTGAATTTCCCTACTCCGATTCTCGTGAAGGAGATAGCGTTAGCAAAATTACGAGTGTATCACAGTTGGCCTAACATTAGGTCGGTAGGATTTGGCGGTCAACAACCGAATAATTCCCTGCTGTGTACGAATAAGAATAAACCCGATGATACTTGTTTTGCTACCATCTGGGTCCTACCAAATTGAACAAATCAATAACGAATGTCAACGTAGAATAAAATCAATTACTGGAACAGAATCGAAAATCGCTATAACAGTTCACGAGCCGACGTTATCATCTGCAATCGGGATAAACTCACCGGAGTATTCCGTAGTTATTTATCAAGGTTCTATAAAAACCGTGCTAGGATGGCCTGAAATTCCACCTCGGACATCTTATCAAATTCCCGAACCAAAAAAAACCTGATTATGTCACAGACGAAAAATCATATCATGAAATCAACGCATCATATCGAGATGATTTATCTGATATAAAAAATACAAAATTAACATCTGTTAGATTTACATTTCTTGATAACAATACCATGCAATGGTATTTTTTTTTGGAGAAACTCCTGATTCATCCATTGTAATTACATTTACGTTAACTAACATCATTGATTATTTGAAAGAGATTAATCAATTACATAGAACACAACTAGAACAACTACGGAAGAGCTTCAAAAAGCATCTCTCTGATATAACAAAGCCACGTGATGAGATCATAAAATGTTTTAGGATATTAAACCAGCTTGTATCCGACATGGAATATATCAACAAACAAATAATTCAAGTAATAATTAATTATAAGAACGGAGATAAACAAAATTCCTAACTGGTTACAATATAACAGGCCGGTTTACCCGATTTCAAGTTTCCTGGGTATAACGCAAATGAACTAAAAAATATGTTAGTGATCTTATTCAAGAAAACTTTTCTCTGATGCTCAACAAATGTAAACAACAATAAACAATCCTCAAACATAATAATGATCCAGATGGTGGTGGTAGGCATATCGCTCCTCAAAATGTGAATTTATCCTCGGTGGTAGCATTGAATTTAGTATGTGATGTTATCGAAGAGAGTTACCAAATAAATTTCGAGCGATCAAATCAAGCCCAACAGCGATATATTTTATATTCATTTGCATCAACAGTTCCTCCAGGGTTTTTAATAATTGAGTCTCCTGTTAATCCGGCCTATATGCGATGTCATAATGATTCGTTAACGTCAAATCATTTCAAACTCACTGACCAGTCCAATAATCTGATTGATTTACAAGATGAGGTTTTACAAATTAGTCTGTTTGTGAAATCGTAGCAACTCTTATCGTAGAAAAGATTGTTAACCCATAGCAGCAGGGGAAGGGGTGGGTGGCGGGGGGGGGGGGGTAACGACTTGGCGTCGTTTTTTGATTCTGTTTTACCAAATAGACGCTTTTTTTACGATTTCGAGGAAGACTTGGTTTGCCAAATTGACGCCTCTAAAAAGTTGTACAGTGCGCCCCCTCTGCTGCTCCTTCTATACTTTAAATTATAGACACATCACTTATATATACTTTACAAATAATAGTATGCATAAAATATTCTTAACTGTATTGCATTACTTTCCTTTAAAGTCATCACCATTGACATTATATATAATTTTTTGAAAAAAAACAGTAGTGACAGCTTGCCTCTGAATAAAGTTTTATGGTTGCGTGCTAAAATGAAGATGATCATTAAAGCCCCTTTGGTAGCATCAAATGCAGCAACAGTATGTCATGGTGTACATGCGGGTTATAGCGATATTGTTGCTGGTCGGTAACATTTTATTTCAAGCTAAATGGAATAATGCCAATCAATATAAAATATGTTAATTGAAGAGTTTTGATAAAGAGTTACCAATACAGAAATAAAAGGCGGTATAAAAATTTGTCTGTTCATTGCAATATAGAGACTCACCTAATCAGCAAGAATTTGGCGACCTTAGCATAGTTTTCAGGCTCAAAGTAGACTTCAGTTTATTCCATCGTTCATGTTGGTCACCAGTACATATGCGTGTGCTGCCATAATTTGCTCAGAAAGGTTCTTTTTTTTTCTTTCAGAACCTGTAACTTTTCGTTGTCCATCTAGTTGCCTCCGCCATTATTTTTTTAAACACATGTTTGCACATGGCTAAAATTATTAATCTTCGGGAGAGATCAACTAAAAGGTTATATGAATATAGGCGTGGCAAACAGCGATTTTTTGTCTGCCAGACAATAATGAAGAATCGAGTATTTTATCACAAAACTTCCGATACTAGCCCAATTTCGGCCTCAGTAACAGCCTGAATCGTAATTTGTCAACTAAATAAGTAATCATGAACTGAGAAAAGAAATATATAATTTCATTCGATTTTACTTAGGCTAAAATGCCCGTTCCTGCTTATTTGATTGGTAAGAAAGTTTGTGGTGATCTTTCAATTCGGCCCTAAATACCAATGGTTCTGCGATTTTATTACAATGAATTTATAGTTTGCTCTATTTTTATGGGAGAATATGAATGAGGGTTTTTCTAATGGAAGTACTGCATGATCTTGGTAGTCAGTACGAATGGTGAAAGAGGAACCCATGTCAACCTCGAAAATAACCACCGATCCAGAAGAAGCTTTTAATCATACCAACATTGGCCGAATCCGAGACTCGAATGCACCAAATTCAGGAACCGTTTGATCAAATCCTCATTATTCTTATGCTACTTAAGACCTAAATATAGACGCCTAATATACTACAATAACCAACGTAACTGAATGTATACCTTATTCCAAACTAAATAAACAAACACAGATTCATTAAAAGACAACAACAACAGTTTTAATGCGCATACAGCTAAACCCAAATCTGTTTGAAATTAATTGCACGCTAGACGTAACTTTCAAAACAAAATGGTGTTATATTAAAGTGTGGAGTCATATTGTGAATGTATTTCCGTTGCAACTGCTTTTCTATTTGATCTTAATTGAATAGATTTTGGAATTGTTGTCGTTCCTACGAAACTTGGTGAATATAGACTGGATTTAGCTGTCCAGATTCCAGATTAAAAACATTTTCTTGAAGGAGCGATGGAGAAGCGTGTTAACATCTGCGAGTGTGTTTATGTTCTGTCATTGAATGTCAGAAATCACAAAGTGGAGATAATATGAAGTTTTTCAATTGTAATTATCAGAAAAGACGTAATGTAATTTAATCTTAATTTCATTTGAGTGCAGTAAGGATGACGTATTGCACTTGGAATATTGTCTAAATTACAGTATAATTTCGAAATGGATAATCAAGCTTGAGAACCGATGACATGGCTCAAGTAATTCGGATTTGCAAAACTAAGAAAATACATTTTGAGAAAATTCAGGATGTTAAACTATGGTTTTGCTATTGTTATTACCAGCTAAAAATACAGCTTATGCCTTGTTACTTGCATGTTATTTGAAATCTGACGTCTATCGCTAGCATAAATCCGAGACATTGTATAGCACAAGTTAACGCGGAATGTCGAAAGGCAGCTTGTATGTGGCCATCCACGAAACATCTGTCTTAGCTCATTCCGAAACAAATTTAATCAATAAACAAACTTAAACAACATACAACGTCAGTGTACATCATTTATTTACGAACCAAAAGTGATGGGTCAATTATTTATTTGCAATATAAACTATTTCCTTATGAGTGCAATATGAATTAAGAGCGCGAGTTCAAAATCGTAAAATATTGAACGATTGTGACAATGCAAACATAACCGAGAAGACAAATGTGCTATAATAAAGTAGATTATTTCATCGACATATTGTAATAAATATTTAGATTCGCATAATTATTGACTGAAAATCCTTTAAGAAACAAAATAGAAGGAAGCATTCATTGACAGTATTAATAGCATAATGTCCTCCCTATACAGAGTTAGAAGACAACTGAGATAATTTTTCAGAATTAGTGCTTTAATAGATAAATTGTTTGTTCCGTTAATCTTTTTGATACTGTGTAAATGACATATCACAAAGCCTCGCGAAATAGCTTACAATATCTGCCTTTTATTCTTGATATCATAATAGCTCCAGTGAATTCCTCTCTCTCTCTCTCTCTCTCTCTCTCTCTCTCTCTCTCTCTCTCTCTCTCTCTCTCTCTCTCTCTCTCTCTCTCTCTCTCTGTCTCTCAACCAATTACCCACCAACATATGGAGATTTTAAACTAACCGTTCAGAGCTGTCTGAGTGAAAATGTGGAATTCAGGTTTCAAGATTCTCTTCTCAGAAGCCAATTTTTTATATTTAGCCAATGCAGCTACCTTGGAGTTACCATTTACAAAAAGATTTGTATAACTAGAATTGCGACCAGTGATCTGCTTGAAGGCCAATATACGTTTAACAAAAAAAGGTACAGGGCTCATGCAAAACGTAGTGAAGAGAAAGTAATTTAAAATCTAATATCCCTTATGAAAAACAATTAACTACAATGATACATGTCAAGGGAAAGCACGCAGACCAAGGAAGTACAAGTAAATGTATTGGTGTTTTTGTCAAAATTACAAAATGTTCATAATGTGAAAGACATAGTTGTTGTAGGGTTGAACGCCTTTTTCAGCACAAGATAGGTTGCCAGTATTAATGGTAGAGGAAAAACCCGGCAATACCCTGGAAAGAACCAACGACACAAACGAGAAATTATTGGCAAGCTTTCGCACATATCCATTTTGGCGAATCAGAAAATCGAACCCACGTAGACAGAGGTAAGTTGGCGCACCGATCCGTAACGGATATCAGTTTTAAATATTTACTGATTAATAAAAAACAAAATGGTTCAATTGTAAAAAGATCATGTATAAATAATATTTTTTAAATTGAGACATTTATATTTTTAATGTAAACCTATTATACCCAATATAACGAGGACCAAAATCTCCTAAAAGTAAAATATATACTTTTTAATTTATGAATATTTATAAAATATTTTACGAAAAAAAAATAAAATGGTTTGTTTTTCAACTTGTGCTTAGTACACATCATTATATTCCTACACGTTGTCTACCAACGTCTAGTCAGAAGATAATGACGTTGCAAGGTATATATTTATTTAATTGTTGCCTTCATGTAATACTACGTTACCCCTCCATACCTGACTTTTCCTGGAACAGCTTGTTAAAATATGTTACAAAGATATCACTGGAGATGAAACATGACCACACAAGTCTTTGTACAACTTTAACGCAATTTTCATTAAAGCGTGACAAGGCAGTTTAACTTTACTAAAGAGTGTGGAGTCAGATATCTTAATTAAAGTGTGTTTTAGTTTTGTTTTATTGCAACAGTACTAACTTTAAAATATGGCGTACTGGAAATATCAGTCAGTTTCTTCTCGATATGTGTACTACTGTTACAGTAAGTCAGTTTCTCACTCCTAATTGACCAGTTTTGACCAGTTGCCGTTCATGATACGCTAGAACTCAAAACGAGGCTATGACTCTTGAGCGAATGTTCTTTATATTGCCTTGCATTCGCAGATCGGCGTTGGAACGTCTGAATAATATAATGACATCATGTACATGTAATTTCATTTTCGATAAATACATGTGGGTATATAGACCTAAATTGCAAATACTACATACATGGGCATATGAATACTATAATCGAATAATCGATATAATCGATATATTTGTCACGTTCTGACATGTGTATTGTTTCTATGTGACCAAGCAGTGAGTCTTGCTTTTGAAATTTCAAGCGATGCAACCCATGACCGGTATATTTTGGCAATGTGAAACTGGTCTAGTTAGTTTTCTTCGTACAGATAAAATAGTAAGGTCTTTTAGGTCCATAATGCTAGGCATGTGGTAATGTATTTTAGGGACATATTGTTCGGCCTATACTAAAGTCTTTTAGGGCCATAATGTTAGACCTATGGTAAGGTTTTTCAGGTCCATAATATTAGGCCTGTTGTAAGGTCTTTTAGGTCCATAATCCTAGGCATATGGTAAGGTATTTTATATCCATAATGTTAGGCCTTAGTCTTATTAATTTTGATACAAAACAATTTCATTAGAAAACCAGAAAAATGTATTACAAACGTATTTCTTTTCACGACACAAATACAAGATTTCTTAACAAGGTAGTATAGTAATGCATGCCAATTTGGTTTGACTGCGGTTGCTAATAAAGCAATTGCAACTATCATGGCCGAAATATAATTGTTTTCATTTTCCATAACATTAAGCTATGAAATACTTAACCAGGCTTGATGTCCATCGAGTTCATATGTCAACTGTATTAAGTGCTACCTTAAATTCTTTAATACGTTTGGATTTTTGTTTATAAAATTTTTTGTTTTCTAAGATATTTCATGGCTAGCTTTTTCTTGCTTTATTGTCTTAATTGCATCATTATAATTATGAAACCGTTTGTTTTCAAACTTACAACGAACTGTTTCATTTTTAGCACCTTGAGACAAATGAGCTTAAGATGTAAATCTGCTCTGGTTTGACGCAATTGTATTAATATATATAGACTGTATTCCTTCAGGAGTATATTTGATGGTGACAAATGAGAGAAATGTCGTTTTTTAGATGGTATATTGAAAGAATCCTGACTACCTGTCAACGTATATTTTTATAAAGTGCAATTGCAAATTATATTAAGCATCTACTCACCCAAATGAGGAAAATTCATGACAAGGCCAGGAATCTTATGATGGAAGCAAGCAACAGGCAGAAGAGATAGTATGATCATAAGATACAGGCAAGACAGTAGAAAATAGGAGACATTGTTTGGCTCCAGACAAAAACAAGGAAGAAAGATCGCAGTCCAAAACTTCAAACAAAAAGGGAAGGCCCATATCATGCAATCGGAGTTTTATCAGATTGACTTTATAAAATACAGAAATCCTAAAGCAACCCAACAATTGTCCATCATGATAGATTTAAGCCATTTTATGGCGGGAACCGCGTGGTTGATAGAAACCTCTAATTTGTATTGAGCCCGACAGGTTTTGTTTACCAAGACACATGTATAGGGTATAAAAAGCCCTGGTGTTCTTGTAAATTGTATTTGTGAAGTGAACGGGACTCTTTTTGGGTATCCTGCAATAATGTACCTATTTATCGTCTGAGATATTATTCGACAAATGCTCTCAGTTGTTTGTATTGAGGTTAGTTGGTAGTTTCTCATATTCACAGCCACCTGAAGGAAAGTCCAGGATAGGGAAGTCAGGGAATGGAGGACTCTCACTTCTGAGGGCTCTGATTTTGGCATATTGGAGGAATGGATAGTTTTGGATACATTTTGATACATTTTAGGTAGTACTTTCCAGTGTATTGTGGGAATAGTGTTGGTACTCTTAATGAAAAGAAATTTTGGTATTCTGAATAGCACACTCATTGCATAATTATGATAACAATGGCAAGGCATTACTTAATCCATAATCCTGCAAACAACATCATGCAAGTAAATGGATTAACTCTGTGCGTATGGTGGTTTTACTTTCTTGAGTTTGTTTCATTCTTATACACATGTAAAATAAATTATTTAAAAAACAAAAAAAAAATGAAAGTGATTTGCCAAAATGATTAAGGGTTAACGTAAGCCATATATTTTAGTTTTACAATTATCACTGGATTTAACATTACCTCTCTGGACACTTTTCAGAATGGTTGTCCAGTATACTGAGTGTGGAGTGTCCTGTGCCAACTGGCAGCTGCTCCATAGACACTACATATATCATCATGGAGATAAAATCCGGTGCGAATATTGCATATGCATTGCAGCCAAGAACTCTCTATACCGGATGAGGGCACACTATGCTGCCAAGCACCCTGGAAGAGCCTGTCCATATGATAGGAAGGAACATGCAAATTCTTAGAGAGTCTCATCAGTGAGGCACTGTGTCAAATCAGTTTAAAGTTTTCCCAGATTTAAGAAGACTCCAAGATCATATAGCAGAGAGACTCCAGTGTGCACTCCAGATCACCCCTTATCACCTCTAACACCGCTGAAATCATATACCCCGATTTATCTAGAAAGTTTTTGGTCAACGCCGGAGAGGGAAGCCATGGTATCACCATGCAAGAGGAATCTCTTTACGTCACCCCAGACACGTCAAATCAAAACTGATCTGTTAATGAACCAGCAGTGAAGGTTACTGCCAAAGATGGAGAGAAGTCTATGCACGAGCAAGCGCTGACAATGAAAACAACTTCTATACCAGACTCACCCTATGAACCATGTTTGGGATCATCGTGTGTAGAAGTGCCACCTTATCATCCATCACCACTAGAAATGATGCAGTCATGTAGCCCACAGAAAAATGTTGAACTTCTGCGCCCAGCACCAACATATATGGTTAGGCCTATCCAGCTGGAGACATTGACACAAGGAACCCTGTATGGGTACATGAGCCGGGTTCCCTCCCTTTATGATGATGATCCAAGGGAGGCATTTTATGGGAGCTCCCAGCATCAACGCAAAAACTCCCCAGGCAGAATCCTTGGGGAAGATAATGATGAAATCCATGTTGATTGGACAACTCTCCAATGTTAACCAGTTTGACCCAGCTACTGAAGTGTGGTTGAAGAGAGTTGAGAAAGCAGTTCTCACAGATGGTACAATATACGAGTTAAAATCAATGTGGTTTCCGGATCCTAGTTTCATCAGAAGAGAGAGTAAAAACACCATGACGGAGAATACAACACCATTAACCCGACATATGGAGACACAGATAGTGGAATCTTCACTATCAATCACCCTGTCTGCGAAGAGCACGGAAGAAAAGGAAACACAGTGTTCCACTTTCAGTTTAAACTCGAGTTAGGCAGTTTGTTTTACATTAGTGTTAATAACTATTATCCACAAAACAAAAACAAAACTTCTAACTCATTTTCTTGTAATATAATTCACTTTCATTGGGTGAGTGGGACAGCCGAATTCGACTGTAAGTGGGCATTACTAAAATCAATTAAAATAAAATAAAATATATATATATATATATATATATATATATATATATATATATATATATATATAAGGTGGGGAGATTAAATAATCATCAAATTGCACTGTGTTTCCAGTTATATTAATTGGGTCTCCAATGTAGAATTTAACCTCTGTATCTCATGTGACAAACAAGGATACTTACCACGATAATTTGATAACTATGAGTGTGTATAATACTTAATATTAGTCTAATGTTCAAATTGTGTACTTTTTCAGCCATAATCATATCATTTGTAGTTAAAATATTATCAAAGTTGTGTAACATGTATATTGCTAGATGATACTCTATGTCTTTGAATCAGTATCATTGAATATTGGATAGTTAGCTGTATGAATATATGATTACCTTTATTAATTAAGTAGCGTAAGTTTGAGGACGAAATTTTTCAGCAAGGTGGGGTTAGTGAAACAATCCTGACTACCTGTCAACTTATATTTGTATGAAGTGTAATTGCAAATTTCATTAATGTTTGAGGGAATTTATAATCTTCTTTTATTGTTTACATTCCCCTCATGTAGTAATGTTTCACCCGTTTCCAATGCAAATAATAGTAACTGTGGTAACAGTTTTTGATATATTACCATTGTACAAAACAAAGGTAATCTGATACAATATGTAAATCATATAAAAATTATTTGTTTAAATATTAATCATCTGGGTAAGGATTTTTGAAGCCCAGGGTGTACATGATAGGATTGTAAATTGTTATTACTTACCGTCTATTTTGTAAGAGAAATAGGTAATTATATCCATTTTCTCTCCAGAATTAAGGTAATACTCATGTAAGTTCATTACTCTCGCCAGTATGATGAAACTGTTCATCATCAACGTGAATTTTTTAATCATTTATTGTGAAACAATTGTTATATTTGTCGTTTTAAATCGGGCGCCATGTTTACCACTGTGTGTATTGGGCGCTCGGCTTTCCACTAGGAGGCGCTCAAGTTAATCTTTACGAATTCTTCCATATATAGTCATTTTCGTGAAAACATTGTCGTGAATTTCCCGAGTGTGTTCTCAAAACCTTTAATTAGGGGTGAGATCCACCGTTTTGGCAGTTGTGGTTCTGCTGGACTCCAGTAGCAGCAGAGTGGGCGAACCCTACAAGTTTTATAGGCGTCGTTTCGGCAATCCGAGGCTTCCTCGTAAATCGTAAAAAAGAAACGTCGATTTGTTAAAAAAAATACGACAATGCAATTGTCGCGTCCCCTGGGTTAATGATTTTCTTTTACGATTTAACAAACAGACTAATTTGTTAAACCTCGCCTCGTAGATCAATCAGATTATTGGATTGGTCAGTTAGTTTGAAATTGATTCTCGTTAACGAATCATTATGACATCTCATAAAGACTGGATTAGTTGGATCCTCAATAATTAGAAATCCTGGAGGAGCTGTTGGCGCAAATGAATATATGGGCTTGATTTGATCGTTCAAGATTTATTTGATAGCTGCCTTCGATGACATCACATACTAAATTCAATGCAATCACCTAGGATATATTGACGCTGAATGGAGCAATAAGCCTTCCACCTCCATCTGGGTCATTATCATTTGTCAGGATATTTCTTTGTTGTGCTGCTGTTTTGTTTCCATGCGCCGTGAATTGTTTTGAAACCGCTATCGATGGTATCACTTAGAACTTTTTCTAGTTCTGGTACGTTATATTTTGGACGCTTAAATGTGGAAATATCTTCAACACGGATTTTATGTTTTTTTGCGAAATCTGTTCTCGTTTTAGGATTACTGTCGCTCAATATCTCTTGAATAATTTGCGAATGAACTGTTTCCATGTCATTGATGATTTTGTTACATGTTTGTAGGACGCTGATAAATTCATCTCGGGTGAGAGTACCGAATTGAAGAGATATTAAAAACAATGAAAAATCATTTTCCATCGCTGTGAAAATTTCAGTGATTTTATTTTTTTGAGTTGTATAGTATCTAACGCGATTTTCTATTGCTTCAGTGAAAAAATTCAACTTGGAGTATTCGCTATAACTTTTTATTGGATTATCAGGTTTTATCTTGTCTGTGATATAATCGGATGTTTTATTTTCGGGTGGTAAATTAACGGGTTCGCGTGGAGGTGTTATTTCAGGCCATCCCAGTATTGTCCTTATCGAACTCTGATAGATATATACGACATATTTGGGTGAGTTGATCTCAATGGCAGATGACAGTGTCAGCTCGTGAACCGTTATAGCGATTTTAGATTCTGTTCCAGTTATATATTTTAATCTGCGCTGAAATTCGGCATTAATTTGTTCAATTTGGTATAACCCAGATGGCAACGAAACAACATTCCAGTCTGGGGTCCCATCATCTTTATTACTATTTGCAAACACTAACAAATCATTCGGTTGTTGACCACCACATACTACCGACCTAATATTAGGCCAAATGTGATACACTCGAGTTTTGCCAGCGCTATCTCCTTCACGGGAATCGGATTAGGGAAATTCACACTAAATTCAGGATTGGTTGAGGTTATTGAGATCATGCTGGTTTTCACCGTGGTTGTGATTTCGCTATCCGTTGGAGTAGTTCTTGCGGTTTTGTCATTGTTATTATTGTCATTATCCTGCTCTAATTTCGATATTGCAGAATCATAATACGTACCATCGCTGAAAACTTGCTATCTAATATTAATGTATCATCGAGTGACGACGTAATCATCGAGGATAATTGCGAGTACGCGGTTGACACAACATGGAACTTGATTTCGTAATCTTGGAGCTTACGCTGGCTGCCTGATCATAGTTTTTTTGTTATTCCGGTTAATATACCCGCGATTGTAGCCACCGCAGAAATGTAAATTGGAACAACAACCGGAGCAATCATTGTAACCGATGCGAGTATTATTCCGGCTGCGGTGATTACACAACTCACCAAGTACACTGTAACATCAACTGCAGTGATTCTTGGTCGGTATTTCTTTATTTTTGTTTGATACTCCTCAGTGAGGGTTTTGAGCCTAGTTTGAAATTCTCTAACCTGAGTAAATCAAAATTTGACATTTGGACTAGTAAACCGTTCCTGGGATTCTCAGGCCCTTTCCCGTGTACCATGAATATGGAGTTCCCGGTAGTCTTAGACCCTTTCCTCGTTTCTCTTTTATATCCCTGTCCAGTTGTTTTCTTTAGTGCCATTCCTGCTGCGGTACCATCGGCTCCTAACGCCGCCGCTTTAGCCACCGCTGGGGCCGCTACCGCAATCAACGCTGGAATCGAAGCTAACAACGGGAATATACCGCCTGATTTTATCATGCTTTTGATTGCGGCTGCAGAGAGTTTGATCTGAACACCTTTTTTATATGTGAGCGCGTCATTGAAATGTTTTATCTGACGAGTTGTTAGTGACAATTAATTCGCCCGGCCAGCCATTTGATTATGTTTCAGCGTTATTGTGGTTCCATATTTTTTAGCTGATTCAGATTGCTATTTCTTTACCTGACCCGGCGTCAAGGCAACACTAATATGACTATACGACATTAAACAATGAAAGATTGATCTATTTGTTATATGCTTGCCACTGGTGCATCTATCACTCTCATTCGTCCACCAACACCTTCGAGTAGCATTGATTTATCACTGAGAATGACAGCAACCGCTCTATAAGGAACACCAGGGTTTATACGAGCTATAAAGTGTATATCAACGACAGATTGTCTTGTTAAATCAAGATGTTCCAGCGAAAAGTAATAGATCGGATACAGATAACTAAAATAACATTTTAATTGCGTCCCATATATGACAAGAGACGATGATACACACGTGCTATTTGGATGGCATCGTAATTTAGTTGCATATCCTCGGATGGTTCCTGTTGTCCATTTATTCTCAGCGAGACATCACAAACACCTAATTGATCAAATATCATATGGCTGCGTTTTCGAGAATTTAATCGCCTTCTATCCTGTAGCAATACAAATATATGACGCGGAGCTGAAACGCCTTGTTTTGATGCCAGGTTCCACGTAAATGTACCAAAAACATCAGAATTATTATTATCTGTTGTTGTTGATAGCCATCTCAAAACAAATTTCCTGCTTGATCCATAAATGAAAGTAATCTTTCTTCTGTTGTGATTGACGGAGTCAATTCTGGCATCCACGATGATAGTTTTGTTATAATGACTTTACCGGCATCAGTTTCCGGATGTGCAGCATCTGCTGTAATCCTCCAGATTGCATTATTATCATCACCCTTTCTCGCAAGTACTACTGTATGGAGCGAAACGCTCCATAGATAACTTTTCGAATATTTCTACAGTATCCAAATATGTGATGTAGTGGAATCGCGCACGAAAGCTGTCGACGACGCCTCTTCAATGTTGCTACGCGTGTTGCAAATCCTAGATTGTAATCGGGATTAACGCTTTATATAACATCAAATGCAGCACCTGGTCTATCTCTGTGTTCAGGGTTGTCTGGTTGTGGATCGGATGCGGTGTCTTGTGGTGTCCGTATTTTGATATGCGGGATGTGATCAGCGTTATCAATGATATCCTTAGAAAACATCATAGATGGACCCGCTGATCTTGTATAGTCATCGGAATATCTCGCTAACCCGATTATTGTTGTGGTAATATCAACTTCACGCTCAATACATTCAATTTCTCTTCCATCAATGAGACTTCTTGCACTTTCAAATAGCGCCATGATACCATTATTGACAAAACCAAATCGAACAATTGGGTTATCTGTATATGGTGGATCATTATGAGCAGCATCCTTTTTTACAAGTTCTCCGTCTTCTTTGATAAACGCTTCGCATGGTAGAAAGTATTTACTGGTATCATGGACTTGAAGTTCAATTCTTTCTCGAAGATCTGGTTGTATTGCGTGATAGGAATATAATTGATATTCACGTACGGAATCATCCTTGAGCACTGGGGCGTCCATATCAAACGTTGTATCATGTGTCCGTTTGAACATTTTATTATATATTATCGTTGATTTATCAAGGTCTAAATCATCGTCGTCGACCACGTCGTGGTTTTAAGCCACTTCCCGCTATCATATTTGCGGTGATATTATCCTGATCACTTGCTGTCAACGAAGTCGCTGATGACTCTGTCATTAAAAACGCTAGGTTTTGATCCGCGGTGTTATTTATGATTTTACTAACACTCGCAAGCATGTCTTGTGTAGATGGTAGTGGTCCCGGTGACTTCGTCACTGATGACGCTGTTGGTTTCCTTCGCCGTCGAACTAACGCTGTTAGTTTATTATTCGTTTCTGAAAACGCCTTCCTGGCAACATCATCAACAGCTCTAATACCCTTATCTTGAATAACATCAATGGCTTTCATTGATAATTGTTTTGCTAGCGGCGCTACTTTTGGAACCATTCTTGCAAATAATCCTGCAATGGTATCACCGAAACCATCACCATAATACGTTTTATAAACAGGCAATCGTGAGTTTACTACGTAGACACTGGTTGGTTTATCGTGATTGTAGTGAATGATCATTCTTATTTAATTGTGATTTATCTAATCGCTGTGATAACCATGATGCTCAACTAACTCGTCAAGGAAATCTCGATATGTTTTAATATCCATGATGCCACCTTGAAATAACCGCCTGCAGATATCAGCTGCTTCATTAATTATTTCCGGTGAGTTATTTCCAGCTCGTTTCGCTGATATGAGAACTTCTAATCGTGCTATCTCACTAAGAATATTACCAGGACAACTAACGAGACCACTACCTAATACCACACTGGAAAATCCCTTCCCGGATGTTTTTTTTAGTGATACCGGTAGCTCCTTGTTCAGAATCAGCTCCAGCCATTAGTTGTATTTCATCAGGGATTGGGTCTCTATAGGGTGGTGGTTGTGAGCCGCTCTTTACAATGGCTAGAACGCTGGGAAACCCAGGATGTCGTTCTTCTGTGATTTTAGATCCGCCGTGTTTCGCCAAATATATTTTTTCTGCCCAAGTGGATTTGATTTTAATAGATTTTTCATAATCGTCTTTTAAATATTTCTCTCGGGTACTTTTCGGAAATTTTTTTCTAGCAAAATCAGTTAATTCATCATCTGTATCGTACATTCTAATTATACCCAACATTTTGGTTGTAAATATATTTTCAGGTGGTATGGATCTAATATCAGCTAGTCGTTCTTGTTAAAGTCGTTCTTGTTCAAGTCGTTCTTTTCGTTCTTGTTGTTTTTCGATGTTGTTGTGCGGCTGCTATATCACCAGGAAGTGTTTTTAAAGACTGTTGTGTTTATGTGGTTCTGCAGACTCTGTCTAGTTTGTAGTTTATTTCTGAGAGAATCACGGACCGGAAGGAACTTCTTAATAGCAGCCAGTATCAAACGCGCCAATGCTTCATTTACCATTATTGAAATAGTACAGCAATTTTCTAAGTAGTGTACTATGAGATTTCAATCAAAAAAATTTTTACTATGATATTTTACAACTTCCTGGTACTAAGCATTCAACCACTACTTTGTTCTAGTTGAACGCACACCTGTCCATTGTATTATCTGTTCGACAGGTATTTATACATGTCGATGTCATATTTCTTCAAACAGTCGCGTATTAAAGCATTGTAGGTTCCTATAGCCGGGGCGAGTGTAGGGAAAATGGCGGACGTGAAGTGTTTTCAGCCGAGGAAGGATTTTGGTTCTGACTGATCAGCGCTCTAATACTTCTGATTTACGAATTGACCATCCTTCTAATTTCATATTCCCGGCCCAGTTATCTTCTTACTCTTTCCACGATAGTACATAACTGGACAAACACAGTAACTTCTTCACAAAATACAATGGAATTCTGGATTCTTCTTATCAGTACATATTTCTTTGAAAGGACATATTTGTTATTCATAGTAGCAAATTCGGTATCCCATAGTAGGTATCCTGAAAGTCGGATATAATTTGATCACCGTTTAAAGCATCTTTTGAATTTTCAGACTTGATATTTCAGATATAATTTCGCTGATATTTTCAGGACTCATATATATGATAATTATATATTTCTAATACAAAAATAAATAGCAACCTACGATGAGCGGTTATTATTCATTGGGTCCCTTATTAGGCTTTTGTGTCTTTCATAGGGTCTTTTATTGAGAGTATTTTTCTCTGCTGGTTATAATCAGAGATATTTTTCTGTTGGTATTGGTTAGAATCAGAGTATATTTCTCTCTTTGAGATTTTCTATATCTTTGACCCTATGACCGTTTCTTTTAGCCGATAATTCATTCTAAATTATCCAACGGAGTTACCCTATGTGACAGAGAGCTTATTGCATCGATGGTTGCTGTTTATTTTGGGGGCGTCTTTGTTGTTATACACCTCCCACTGAGAAATTATTTTTCCCAGGGATGCAATAATACACCGTCACGTATTTAACGTGACGGGAGGTGTACACAAAGTAACTTTGGGCTGGCGCCCGCAATTATATAGCAAAACAACCATCCATCGGTACCGTAGACAGTATGTCTATTACAGGATTAGAACCATAGCAGCCAGGACTAGAATGCAACGTGTTACAAATGCGCTAACTATTCTTGTTACAGATATAATATTTCGAATACATAATATAGGTAAGTCAATTGCGAACAGCGATGTACAATGAATGACGTCAGCGGTGCGTTATTGAATATAACACATCACAGGACAATGGATTATGGAATGATATGACAATAAATGAATCTATTTACCCTTTGTATACTTGATACTGAGTATTAAAAACCGAATACTTGAAAACAATCCTAAAAAAATACAATTGTTTGTAAACACTGCGTATTTGATTCGTTTTCTTATGAAAAACATATAATTTATTATCCGCTGGGAATCATGATGATTATAACCAGCCAATAAAAAATCAGAAGACGCGATGTTTCAAAAAACCCATTGAGAACTGTAACTCTCTTTGCTAGGTTAATATATAACCGCACGAGTTATATCCTTTGGTGTTATATAAAATATAAATAAAATGAAATCTATATATAAATAAATCGAAGTTTGTTCTTAAAGCGCTTCGAAAAAGCAGAATTTTGTACTCGTTCTGCTACTCTTCGTACTGAGGGCATACGAATATCAAAGATGAAAATATTTTTTCTTCTTTACTTGCTGTATTAAGTGATTCTAAAGATCTCTTTGTAGCTGTTTTACAAGTGCCAGTTCTTCTTCGTTTTGAATTCTCACCTGATGTAACAGCTTGAAGATTATTCATGAAGTTATCAGTCTTAATACCATTTAAGTGATCAATAACAAAACCATCCTTGATCAATTCATTATGACATTCGTATGCGAAACGATGATTAAGATATTTTTTCTTCCCAACAGTAAACCTCAAATATCCCACATTATTTACAGCACCAACTGACTTCTTCAGTCTACGGTGTCTTATAATACCATCATGAGACGCTTATAATCACTGATCACTAGATGCTGTCGAAATCCTTGGTTCATTTATATATAATACTATTTGTCTAATTAATTGTTTGGTTGAATTATTACATTACTTGAGAATCTCCCAATATAATCTTGAGGGGTTCCTATGATTTTGTCACTGACTCTATCAGGGGGGGTACAGTCAGAGTCATTGATGAAGTTTTTAGCTCTCTTATCATAATAACGCTTCAACTCTCTAAATTTGCTTACCACCACAACCGAGACACAACTGTGATTTTCCTTTTACCCCTACCCCACATCGTAGGCAGGGTAAGGGCCCATAACTCCCGTTACGAACACTTTGCATATGATACTCACATCATTCATTTCTGCATGATTTGTTACACGGGGTCACTGATCCAATCATCAACCATTTGCAATGATTTATTATATAATAAATTCCCTATTTAAATACTTGTTTTAATTATAGCATGGTGGAGTTTGATAAATTATCAAAAAGTAAGCTCTGGAAAAATGATAAATTCAATCTCAATAGCGTCTCTGATACACCAAAGAGTCTAATAAATGACCGAACAATACTGCGTAAAATTCGTGATTGTTTTAATGAATAAAAACATGATGGAGTATCTCACTGTTGGTCAACATTTCGAATTGATGGTCGTGTTGATGCTACCATGAATGATGAAAAAGCAGAAGTGATAATTTCACATCTTGGGCGAACAAAATATTTTTTAGAGTGAAATTCATTATCCGATCAGAAATGCGAAACTGGATTATCAGAGATAAATTCGACCCAATCTTCAAGGCTAAAAGAACAGTCGTTGTGAGTCAAGATTCCAAACCAGGAATTCTGACTGGAATTGACAAACCATACTACGAGAGATCTTATCCAGTAACAGCAGTTGTTTACGGAATATATCCGTTAAATGACAAACCTGATATTGCACAACTAGCACCGATGGAACTGTCATCGTTAAATTGTGTGGCAGAACGAGTAATAGAACACTTCACTAATGCGTTGCGTGGAAACAAATTAACGGATCTAAGACGCAAAAAAATTACCGAGTGGGGACTAACAGTGAAAGAGAGCGGGGCAACAATTCAGGATATAACCAAATTAAAAACATCATTAAGATTTACAATATCAGTAGCGACGATAACACGTGAAGTATTGCACGAACCGAAATATAAATTAAATGAACCCCAATCAAAATTATTGATCATAACGATCACGCGTGGACACCTGCAGTAACAATTCTTTAGCGAGAAAGAACAATAAAATATCTACCCGGGGAGTGTTTCTCTGAGGAGAAATTATTTGATGCTATTCACCAGGTAAGTAAAAACGATCCTGTATCCGTGTGATTACTTCATAGTTTTGAAGACAACGAGGGTAGATTCGATCAATTTGTAAGACCAAATGGAGAATTATACCGCATTGAAGCCTTGCACAAAGAAATAAAAAAAAAACTAGCTAGTAGTGTTTTAACAGAATACGACGAACAATTACTAACAAATTGTTTCACACTTCCGTCGGTTGCAGCTCATTTTGCTAGAAATAAAAACGCGTGGAAACCAACAAGAAGTGAGTTTCTGTCAGATGTCAGGTCAAGTTGCATTGAGTACGGCCATGGCGGACTATGGAATACAAAATATGCCTCTGAAAGTATTATTTCAGTTGATATGGCTGCGTGTTATCCCGGGAGTTTTTTCTGGAATGGAGAAGCCGCTGAGTACTTCAAACGATTTAGACACCCCACACATGAAATGACTCGCGTTGCGATTAATGATTTTGATTTAACTGGATTCGCTCGTGTGGTTTGATTTGAACTGGCTACAGGACTTCATCCGTGTAGTTATATTTGGATTGGTAGACACATCTCTGAAAAGCACTGGATGCCAATAGCGCTATTACGATATACGATTGATTGTCGCATGATGATATCGCTAATTGTCAGTGTAGCAATTATATCATATCGAGGTCAGACCTAGGTAGTATAATCAACGAACAACGAAAATAAGTTTCCCGATCTTGACCAAGAAGATACCATGATTTGGTCCAAACAGTTATTTGAAGCTAGAAATAAACAAGCAAAGGAACTCAGTAGAAGAATAATCGGTAAATTCACTCAGGGTGGAAAATACTACAATACAAGATGTTTTTGCACGGTTGATTAGAAATAGCGATGAATACGATTTTATAATTGCGGATATAACATCTAAGGGTATATACGTTAATCGTAAAGATGCTTTCTTGTCCGAAGGAACCAAATTGGGTACAATTATTACCTACAACGACGGATACAGTTTTCAGTATACACATTTGAGGGCGTCTATACTGGCTTATGCTTTATCAATTTATTTTCGATGATAAATAGATTTCACCACTGATTCATTTTACGTAGACACGAAACACAACAGCGCAGTGGCTGAATTCACTAATTCTGGCGAGAGTTTGGGATAATGGAGAATTAAGCGGGAAATGCTGCATGATTATTCCAAATCAGCAGATGTTACGATTGAAAACAATTACTTGAAAAACGATCAGATATCAGAACTATCTAATGCACCGCAGATATCTGATCCAATATGTAGATATAAAACAGTTTATATAAACGGCTGTGGTGGATAAGGAAAGACGACTCGTGCGATTGAATTATTTCGTGGGAAGTTAAACATGATTGTGTTAACAACGACCCACAGACTTGCAAGAGAGATGAAAGAGCGAGGGGTGAAAGCAAGCACTTATTTGCAGTTTCTTTCGATGGAAAGGTGACGAATGGACTCCTGATCGAATGGGCGAGAAATTTATTCCTGAAGTCATTTTTTGGGATGAAATATGCATGGTGTCGTTAGATGTGTTACAAAGATTTTTTTGATTGGCTATTGCTAGCGAATACAGCAGTACTAATGTGTGGCGATCATGGCCAGCCACGTGCATTTGTTGGTTTATCCCCACATGACTGGCTGAATAATTTTGTAGACTATTACGAAGAAATGAATGCTGATCATAGAGCACTTGATGAACAATTACGCGAGTTCAAACAACTAATCAGATTACAACCAGATAGAATCCAGTGTGAAATAGCGCGTGAAATAATTTCGGAAACTCCATTAATAGATTTCTGGGAAGCGTGGAGACCAAACGATTTGATAGTGGCAAGTAGAAAGATAGTCAGAGACACACTTCAGATGAAGTTATTTGATTTGCATAAAGAAAAATTTGCAACACTTCCAGTGACGCTCTGTTATAAACCCAAGGATACACGGCGACAGAATATCGAAATTGATATTCCTGGGCAGCGTGAGAAAAAGATTCTCGTGTTAAATGACATTGTGCTGGTTGATATCAGTGTCGTAGAAGATGCACTGCGCGCTGATAAATCCCTGTGGACGCTAGGATACGCAGCAACAATACATTTTTCGCAGAGATTGACTATATCAGATACAATTGTTTGGATTGTAGATAATCACATCGAGTGGTCGAATTTAGTTTACTTGGCGGTATCCAGAGTACGAAGAATAAATCAGCTTCGAAGAGTTTTTTTAGATGATAATGACACTACAATAAGTGATATTGTCAATGATGATATAATAAAAAAAATTATCTGGTTATAAACAACAGGATAAATCCTTTCAAACGCAGAAGCAACTTCAGTTGATGATTTTGTTTTTAGCTGTTCTGCTTGCTTGTACCGACTCGCAACATCAACTACGGTTAACGCGTATTTGTAACCACCATCATGCGGCAGAAATAATATACCAACTTGATGAACTTCATTAGGAACGGTCATATCAAAATGCGAGTATTTAATTTGTTTAGGCCGCGGTAAATAAATTTGCCATATCGCCTGTTCGGATAACCAATCCGCTGCAGTGGCATATGTCACCGCTGATGCGGTAGCGAGTTTACCAATTGCTGCTTTACCCCTCCAGTATCCTTTCGGAGAATAATAAATAGATTCCATGTTGTTATTAATTACCCTCACCTAACATCAATTGACTTTTCATCGCCGACTTTACTTTACTTTACTTTTCTTTGAAGGATTTATCAGTGATAGAATTCAACGCGATAATTAATTTTACATCTGCGATGTGTCTGTGTTTCAGATTGCTGCTTTTAAAAGCAACATCATGAGCATGACACGCCTTATCAATGGCATTTATTTGTTCTTCACCAAGTCGAGGTTGGTTTTGATCATCTAGTCTGATATCGAGTCTTGTCCCGGGTCCACAATAACTACACCCTGGAATGTGTTTTTTTCCTGGGTACTTTGTCCATTGTGTTCCTACGAGTTTTAATAGCTTGGTTGCATTATCACCTCCTCATATTTTTAAAAATAGGTTTGTAGAAATAAATCTAAATTTCTTTGTACTAAATTGTACACACTTACCAGAAAGTGGTGATTGGTTATTTTTAGTTGTAATCGTCGTCAAGCCATCTGTGCCAGTACGCGCCTTACATTTCACACAATATAGATCTATAATTTATTTATATCATATGGATATGACTGTAATTGATTATTCATCATCGAAAGAACCAGAACCCGTAAAACATCACGTTATTTTACCAAACTCTATTCGAATGATTATCATTGGACCGTCAGGGAGAGGTAAAACACAGTTGTTAACTGATATGATAATAAGATGCATGAAATGGGACAAGTTGTATTTAGTAGCACCAATGGTAGATGATGAACGATGTTACCAGGTGTTTAAAGACTATAACGAAAGAGCCATAGAGAAGGCCAGCGAGCTTATAACCGAGATCGAGGAAGCACCGATCGACGGAAATATTAACGACGACGATCATGAAAGAGCTGTAGGGATTGTCAACGAGGGAGTTATTAGGTTTATAACCGATATCGTAGAAGTACCGAGCATTGATGATATCGATGGAAGTATTACCAACTTAGTTGTATACGACGATGTGATGTTAGACAATCAAAAAAAAACCCTGCCAGGATATTTTCTAGAAGAAGACATAAAAACACCGACGTGATATACGCCACTCAACGGTACACTCAAATACCAAAAGTGATCAGAGATAACTGCAATGTGTTATGTAAGTTTAACGGAGTTGACAATCATACACTACGAACTATTTGGCAAACTTGGTGCAGCGATATGGATTTTAATCGATTTCTTTAGTCACGCTCAGTCAGCCCCACACAGATTTGTAACAATAAACTTAGTAGATCCTCGGACGCGATATCGTATTGGACTTGATAAAATATTCGGTTAACCCATAGCAGCAGAGGGGGAGGGTTGCGACAACCACATTGACGTCCTACTTTTTTTTTACCACATCGACGCCATTTTTACATTTAACGAGGAAGCCTTGGATTTCCGAAACGACGCTTATAAAATTGGTAGGGCTCGAATCTCTGCTGCTACAGTTAAGGTCTCAAGATCAAACATACAGAACAAAAGTTAATATCCGGTTGCACAAGACTGTGTCGCTCAAAACGACAAACTGTGTTTAGTCGAAAATGCGACACACCTAACATCCGGTTCCAGACTATGCCTCTAACATATTTACCATTCTACAATAAACACAAACCTGGGTCTGGTTCCGAACATTTATTGGATGCACAAATATCCGTAACGCTGCGGTACGTCATACGAACCAATTTTGAGACATTAACTTATTTTTGTTGTTGTTGTGTGTGTACAAGATTAATTTGGGACAAAGGGAACATTGATGCTGATTTTTACAAGTAATATACCAATGAAACTAATGTTTTAATAAGCTTTATGAAAACAAATGTTCTGAAAATTAGTAAATTAGTAAATATTAGGTTTCACCATTTTGACCCCCTAAGTTTGTGAGCAAACACATACAATTCTGGAAGTCATAAACTAAACTGTGTGGACTATTTATATATGTTTTGTTTTGTGTGTTTATTACCTACATAGGACCATTGGGGTGAACACACCATTTAATGACAATACAATTCACTGGAGAGATCTAGTAACCTAAACAGACGTGAGCTGTCCATCTATTCCATTTCATTTGACCATCACCCCTTGACACGTTATAATATTATTGCATGAGTAAAGCATTTATCTTATGTGATAATACCCCGGTAAGTTTAATTAA
Source organism: Unio pictorum (assembly GCA_030141615.1). NCBI lineage: Eukaryota > Metazoa > Mollusca > Bivalvia > Unionida > Unionidae > Unio > Unio pictorum. The sequence goes on along the minus strand of JARLTB010000257.1, from coordinate 1,198,162 downwards.
TAGTCGTAGACCTGGTGCAGCACTGAATTGCCGCATAGTAGATTTGGATATATTTAACAATGAAATTTAAGGAAACGTGGGAGTGTATATCTCAAAATGTATATAGGTAAAAACCGAATCATTGGTGAAGTACATTATCTTGCTTTCGAATTAAAGAAACTCTGAAAAAGTCATTGATTGAAAGGTGAGGAAGTGAAAACATTGTTAATACATAAACTATTTTCATTATTATTTTAAGAATACCGAAAACCAGATGGCACCGTTCAAACTGTCATGTTTTTATAGCGATAAGGTCAAGCAAGATCACAGAGACATAATTGACAAATATTTTACAAAGATCACTACAGTATGGACAAACACAGGAGCCAAACCTCAAGCACAAAAACGATACAATTTGGCGGTCGCCATATATTACCTGGCGTTGCTAATATCACATCGACTAGATATGTAAGTCAAAGCAAGCGAGGCGAAATTCCAGTAAATAAGATTGATCAAGCGTGCTTTGCTTATGACATAAAGTGTTAAATAAAAGATCTGAAAAAACGCTATGTTGAGTTGATTAATACGCTGATGTCGATACAACAAGCTGAAAGAATGGCTCACGAACTGGTTGATAGGATCTGAGATGGTTGGTACACTGGCGATGGGACGGGTAATCCTCTCGTAATTATAATATTGAAGTTGATTGATTATATTTTAATAATATACTGGAAACGTACAGCAGCGATTGGCAAACTCGCCTATGCAGAAGCGTCTCGCGTGGTGTTGCAGCTAATTGGTTGTATGGACAGTCAAAACGGCAAATGAATTTGCCTCTAATTAAAATGATTCAACATGGATGGTTAGATGCTATCACTCTCCAAAACGTTCGTGAGGTAGATATCGAGTTTATACCTCATGACAATATCATTGACACATTATGTAAACGACAGACTGCAATGTAAATATTACGGAAGTTGAAAGCTATCGACAAATAGCAACTGAAGTGCCAGCCGCGTTTGAACTGACTGGCGACCGCGAATGGGCTCAGTTACTTCATATTGATCTTCATAAAGAATTTCGTGGTGCATTTGCATCGGTATTCCGCAAAATAACGTTACAATCAGATGCAACCACGTCGCTATACATCATGATTTAATATAACACGTACTGGTCGATTGTTTGGACATCTGTACTCCCATCACTTACTGAATAGGGACAGATCCTTGAATGGGCTGCAAAACTACTGCACGTGAGAGCCACCTTATACAACGAAGTCCCGAGTGGAATTGCTATAATACTAATCAATACACTCGCAAACAAACAGAATGGGTTAAGCGGCGCGACTCAACGGTGGAATCAGTGCTGTACAGCAGGTGGCATTCATGTACTTGTGTAAACTTGATTAACTTGAGGCTGTGAAGAACAACATCACCCATCCTATAACCAGACTAACTCATGGCTCATGCAATTTGATTTTGTAAACTGAAATCATCGACTATCCTGCAACTGAAAACAGTTCATGTGTTTCTTAATAGTGAATACCCTTAAAACCCATTCCAACTGCATTGTTATAGCAATATATGTATAAGTTGCTGCATGTGTACTGGAGGTGCAGTATATTCATCTGACAAAATGAGTTTATATTTTCCGATAACAATTCATGTTGTTGTTGTAGGGATTAACACCATTTTTCAGCACAATATAGGATATACATGTCGGTAAGTATAAATAGAGGAGGAAAGAACCACAGACCCAGCATAAGCTACTGTCAAGCTTTCTCACATACCAATATTGGCTGAATCCAAGATTCGATTGCAAAAATGCATGAATGATTTAGTTTATGATCAGTATTCTCGTTCTACTTAAAGCTTAATTATATGAAGCATATATACTACAAGAAACAAAGTAACTGAATGTATGCCTGTATTCCAAACTAAATACACAATCACATATTTATCTTAATACAACAACATTATTAGTGCGCACGTAAATCCGAAATTTGAACTTAGTCGAACTCTAGACATAACGTATGAAACAAATGGCGTTTTGTTCTACTTAACATTTAAATTTGGAGTCATATTGTGAATGAAAGCGCATTGCAACAACTTTTGCATTTGATTTTGAATGATAAGCTTTGGTATTTATGTCGATTCTACGAAATACCGTAATTATATCCTGGATTTAACTGTGCAAAATCTATATAAAATACATCGGAATGAAGTAGCGAAGGAGATGCGTGTTCACTTCTGCCAGTATGTTTCTGTTTTGTTATTGATGTCATAATGTAACAGCATATGGAAACATTAAGCTGCAAATATAAAAATATGCTATGTAATTTAATTTTTATTTATTTTTGAGTGCGGTAAGAATGACTTCATATCACTTGGAATATAGTCCAAATCACAGTAGTGTCGAAATGTGTAATAAAGCTTCAGAGCCCATGACATATATAATGTAATGTTTCGGATTTGCATAACTAAGAAAGAACATTTTGAGGAAAATCAGGATGTAAAACTGTAAGTAAATTGTATTTCTTTTCTTGTTAGAATTGAATACAATAATGAAAGGCATCTTACAAACTCGATTGTTTATGGAACAAGATGCAAATCCGTTAGCACTGCATTATAGTTTAGATTTTTCAATAAAGTAGTTTTTCTAATCCAATTGTTCATTTAAACAGTGACACCACTCGCTCTTTCATACCATGATATGTTGGACGATATAGATGAATTAAATTCATCAAACCCATTGAATTAAACAACCTTTATTGTAAAAGAAAATACTTTAAATCTTCAAAAATTAAATTTGAACAACATTATGATTTATTCATCTTAATCTTATATGATGCAAGTTACACCCTTTAATAAGCTGAAAAGGTGGTTATGAACCCTGATAAATGCATTTCAAACTCCATGTAATTATCAATTTCAAATAAACAATTGAAACCCTACCTTCTTACATAACTAATCGATTTATTTCATCTTAGGTCATGAATTACAAAAACACCTATTTTGACACACCCATGCGTACGAAAAATAGCACAACGAATGGTAGGCAACCAGATTTCAGCCATTAGTAAATTCGATATGCCCAATCATCCTGTTTTGTCTTTGAAGAGAAAGAGATATGAAATGAGATACAGTTTAGCTCTCCGATCAGACTCCACACCACTTGCGTATACATAAAGATATGAAAGACACGTACACTGTCAAACAAAAAAAAATTATAGACCTTTAATCATTCAAACAATTATCGAAATGACTAAGGTACTGATTTTGTATTCTTGTACAGTTTTAACAGAGAGCTTGATATTGACATACCATATATGCCAGTAAGTTATCCAGACACTGTGTATACCAGTAATGCATGCAGACACTGTGTATACCATTAACTTAAATTTAATTTCATTAATCACATTCAAATGATAAAAAATTCGTTGAAAGTAGTCCAGGAGAGAGAGAGAGAGAGAGAGAGAGAGAGAGAGAGAGAGAGAGAGAGAGAAAGAGAGAGAGAGAACGAAGCCTTATGTTATCACTTTCAGTCAGTGATTGACCAAGGCTATCCCCGCCACTAGAGCGAATTTTCAATACTAACAGCGACCGCATCATCATATACTTTGTTTAATATAAGTTTAATCCTGCACACACCAAATAGAGACACAAAGAATACACGCTAAAATTGACCACAATATGTTTTTCCTTTGCTAAAATCCACAATCTACTAGATGTCCCAATATGCCAGTTTGGGTGCCTGATTGTTTACATTTTAATAGAAAGGACACTGGATAAGACAATTGTTTGTATTAGTAACTGGTACCTCATAGTGTGCAGTTCAGTTTTATTTATATTACCAAAATTAAAATTGCAGTTAACGAGCAAGGTACAACTTTGACAATATTTTATAACCTTCGAATACTGTACTACTTATGCTTAGCTCACGGACAGACAGACATATGCGCATAAGCAAATACAAAAACGGATATACAAGTCGTTACGAGATTTCTGAATAAATAAACTGTAATCAGGACCAAATATGCTCTAGAGTTTAAACAGATTAACATTTAGCAAGTTAATTTAAATACTCACCCAAAACCTGACCCTGGACAGGAATAAGTATGGAAATGCTGTAAATGAATAAACTTCTGATGTCCATGACGAATAGCCATTAAATGCAGGTATACAATATATACCAGGTAAAATAACTGAAGTAAAATATCGACTGGACTAAATGATGTATACAGTAAAACATTAAGTCAGGAATATATAATGCAAACTAAGGTAAAATATGGGATCAGTATGCAGGTTATATATATATATATCTATATCTATATCTATATATCTTTCTATATATATATATATATATATATATATATATATATATATATATATATATAGTATATATTTATACATATGGATAGAGAGGAAGAAAAAATGGTAAAGACAAAAGACATATACGGATAATGAAGGGAGGTATAGAGATTTCAATAAGAGTATCGGTTATTAAGACAAAACGAAGTAAAGTCCAGATATGCTGCCTGGATGAGAGACACGTCTGTTAGAATATTAAGGGCCTTGTCCATTGCTAGCATATTAAAAGAATATCAAGCAAAAGCAAGTTAAGGATATACTCTCTTAGTCCTTGATAATAACAAACATTATATAATATCTAAACATATAACACAGAAACAACCCACATGTCATTATTTAAAAAAAAATGATTTTAGTATTTTTGGTGACCACGAACAATTCGGATATTGGCCGACATCTCAGAGTGCATATGTCATATTTAACTTATAACTTCGATCAATTCTTAATTTACATCAGGATATATCTACAGGAATAATTGGAAAATAAATGTTCTAAATTAAATCTTAGTAATTAAATTCTTTTCTATTCTACAATAATAAGACATTCACAGAAAAAAATCGTTACATGTGATCTAACAGAATGATCAGTCTATAAATAAGAAATGAAAAGACGCGAATACTACCGAAATATTAAATTGAATCATAAATCAGTGTCAACAAATAGTACTCATCATGAGCCATTTCTAAAATTCAAACAGTTATAGTCGATTAAGTCTCTCATGGCTAGGCCTGGAGATTGCAGATATAGATGAAAATATACATTGAAACTGATCATGTCATTTCTGCATTAAGATCTCTATAATGACAATGTTTTGTTGATTATGTTTCGATTACTATGAAATGATTTACAACTATTGCAAACGGATCCTCGTTGGCAAATTTAATTTCATATCACCAAACGCACTTCGAAGATGATTTGAGATCTAGTTTGTGTATTCATGCATAAATAGTTCAGTTTCTATCATCTATAAATTCCTCTAATTTGATAAACATTGGTCATTGTAGGAAGTCAACTATATGCCTAGAAAAAAATGGTCATGAACGTGTCTTTTACAAAACGTAATGTCATTAAAAATGCCGGTATGGTGTTATTTCTGTGCAAAGTATCTGTGCTATTTTTGTACAGTATATAATTTATGTAGATCATTATTCCATTCAAAATAATCGGATTGGTAGCCAGTCTTTTTCGGGTTATTGCCAATAACACTGCCATGGATCTGTTCTTATGTATAGTTAAAAAGGCACTATGATCCCCGTAAAGATCGAACAGCATCTAAGACCCGGAAGATAGGTACGAATGGAAACGAAATAGCGATATCATAACTTTGCATGGCGTCATAGCTATAACTCAGGTGTTCGACATAAGTGTAGGTTTATAAAATAGTAAATGACAATTCCTCCAAACACAAATGATAAAAAGATATGAAGTACATATTGTTCAATAACAGTTTAATACCTAATAATGATATTAATTTCAGCTTATTTGCGTGAATGCATTGTCTTTTAATCATTCATAGTCCAAACATTATATCACTCAAACGCATGATAACTAGTTATATTTCAGTCAACCTTTCTTTTCGATGCAGATTCGGTTATGCTGTTATGGTCAATTAGCGGCTGAAAGATTCTAAAGAGAGAGAGAGAGAGAGAGAGAGAGAGAGAGAGAGAGAGAGAGAGACAGACAGACAGAGAGAGAGAGAGACAGAGAGACAGAGAGAGAGAGAGATTATTGATCCGTAGCTTTGTATTGAATTGTATAATATAATAAATATATAGTGTATAGCGCTACTAGGAGGAGTATTCATTCACTATTTATTTTGGATCACTTTTATCGATTGCTGTTAAAGTATCTTCGGTAAATTTATTTCGTAATTCTAAAACTATTTCTTCATCATTTGTTTTTTCGGATCTGATTGAAATCTTGCTGGACCAGAAATATTTTGTAAAAATTCCATATATAACCTCAGTATTGGTTGTAGTAACAAGTTTGAATATTTTTTCAGAACCTATGGCAAAATCGACTTGAGATTTCTGTTGCTGTTGAGGTTTATGTCTGACAGAATCTCTCATGGGGATACATTTCTTTATTTTCTCTAATCGCTCTCAAACTAGTCTAGATGTTAACGATTCTCCTAACATTATTGTTATATCATTTGATATAATTCATAGCAGCTAACGAAACCGCGACAACAAATACGTATGTGTTTCGGTTTCGCAACAGTCCTGGTTTAACAAAATACTCCTAGGGTTCAGCGTCTCCCTTTTTTTTTCAAAACTTGGCTAAAACATATGTTGTAGGGTTCACGCACTCAAACTTGGCTAAAATATTTTTGTAGGGTTCAGCCTTCATACTATTGGAATGTAGTCGAAATTACAATACAGTGTCGAAATGTGTAATTAAGCTTGAGTGCCCATGACTTGGCTCATGTAACTCGGATTTACAGAACTAAGATATTACATGTTGAGGAAAGTCAGTATGTAAAACTGTATTTATATTTTGCCAGTCTTATTACTAGCTAAATAAGACAGTATATGACTTGTCACTTGCATGTTATATGTAGGCACCCATCAATTTTATCAAATCCGGCTTATATCGCCCGCCTAAATAAAATACAAACTTTATCTCGGGATGTAGCAAAACAACTGGTCAGTGGCTGTCCACGATACATCTACTTTAGTTCATTTTAATCAACGAAAACGTAAACTGCATACTACGTCTGTATAGGTGATTTGTTCGTAAATCAAAAGTGTTATATTCTACGGTCAACGTTTATTTGCACCATATATTAGTTCTTTTATGTGCGCAAAAATTGAATTGCGCGCGAGAGTTCAACATCACAAAATACTGAACTATCCTGACAGTGTAAACTTAACAGCGAAAATAATGAGCATATACTAAAGGACAATATTGCATAGAAATTTTATATACATATGATTTTGCAATCGAATATAATTGCAAATTCAAACTTCTCGAACAAACAAACAAGAAGTTTGTAATACTTTGCATTATTAATACCATATAGTCCTCCCTATACAGAGTTGGAGGACAAATGAGTTAATGTTTAAAAAGTATTGCTTATAAATAACCGGTCGCCTCCGTTGTTGTTTGTAATACTGTATAACTGGAATGTCGTAAAAGTATATAAACTAATTAGTATAGTTATGTAATTAACAATACATCAGAACAAATGTTGGACAACATAATATAGGAATGTTTACGATAATTTTTATATTAACGTTGCGTTTGATATAATTATTAACACCATGGAAATTAATATTGATGTCCGACAATACAGACAATTATGTAAATTCAGATTTCGCTCAATATATATAAATATAGAGAGAGAGAGAGAGAGAGAGAGAGAGAGAGAGAAGAGAAAGAGAGAGAGAGAGACAAAGCGTGCTGTGGATAAAGACAAATGGAGTGTTTTCGTCACAAAGCCTTGCGGAGTTAACAATATTTACCTCGTATTATTTTTGAATATCATAATAATTTCGGTGTATACCTCCCTCTCTGTCTGTCTCTCTCTCTCTCTCTCTCTCTCTCTCTCTGTCTCTCTCTCTCTCTCTCACCCACTCAAACACCCAATATGGATAATTTGAACTTACCGTTCAGTGCTGTCTGAGTGAATATGGAGATTTCGCATTCAAGACTCTCTTCATTGAAAGTAATTTTTTCTGTTTAGCCAATGCATGTAACGTAGATATACCATTTACAAAAGGATGTGTTTAACTAGAATTGCGATGAGTTATCTGCTTGAAAGCCAATTAACGTTTAACAAAAAATGTACAGCGCTCATGCAAAACGTAGATAAGAGGCAGTAAAAGAATTCTAAAAAAACTGATATGCTTCTAATATCCATTACTAATAACAGTTAATTTCAGGTACAATATACATGTGCAGTAAAAGCACGCATAACAATAAAGAACTAGTGAAGGTATAGGTGCCTTTTGCCGAATTTAAGAAATGTTCATAATGTGAAAATATTTGCAGTCAAAACGTTTTAAGAGTATACTTGAAAGGGATTAGAATAAATTTCGTTTTTAATAGCCTGAGATATCTATTTTTTCTTTTTGTGATATAGCTTTAGTGATCGGCTATTTGTCTTGGAAGAAAGAGAAATGTGGAGTTGAATGTTAATAAGATATTAAAATGTATGCAGTGAATTTTACAGTGTCTGTTCTATATGAAGCAGTTTATCATCTGCATACTCGTTGGATAAAGAAGTCATTCAACTAACTAAAAAGAGTAAATGTAGATTTGGAAGCCTGAATAATAGGCTGACTTGAATAATGTTGGCCAGATCAGCGCCATTACCCAGTGTTAGTGTCAAAAGCAATACAAATATTGTCAGCCGGATATAATCATGTGCTCAGTTCAGAACCGTGATGTTTTATGACAAATGAATTTTAAGCTACTTATCAGCAGAAAGATGACATAAGGCAATGGAAAATACCCAGTTATGAAGATTTAATGGACCTGGTAAACATGTTCCAATTTGTTTGGTTGTTGTAATTGAAATTAGTGTATCTAACGCATTGTTAAGCAATCACCGCTTACCGAATGCAGTACGGCAGTGGTCTTTTGTCATGGTTGATCGCATTAACTGGGTGAGAGTGCGATGGTGGGGTTAGGTACAGTGTTGCATTATAGTTCAAACAATACTACTATTACTAATACTACTACTATTGATTTAGTATATATTTTGCGCCTAATCTTTTGAAGTTTTAAGCGCTTTACAACACCTATATTGATCTGACTACCAAAAAAGTAAATAAATAAAGGTAAAATAAAAAACACGTTGAAATTAGAAATCACAAATATATATGCTGAAACCATTTAAGATAGGAAATTACGATAGGTCTTTAAGTTTGTTCTTCCAGTAGAAAATGGTGAGTTTTAAGAGGCCTCTTGAAAGAGATCACTTTGTGTTTGTGTATGAACGAATCAGTATATGTATGTCTTTTCCTAAAAACTGCAGAACAAATGTTGGATAAAATGAACACTTAAAGCACTGCGTTGATGATGCCAGCGACATATGTGACATAGCAGGATGGTGTACTATGATTTTTATATGAACGGTGCATTTGTTAAAATGCTTGACACACTGTAAATTAAAAAGGATGTCAGACAATAGGAAAACATTAGTAAAATACGTTTTCGAACAAAACAGAAACAATTACTTGATATTACATACGATGTTTGAGTAGATGCATCCGATAGCATATTAAAAAGGAAACAAATACAAGTACTAATTGGAAAAGTCCAGGTAAAACACTAAAAGAAAAACTGGGAACAAAATGTGATGAAGAAAAAGCCGTCCCTACAAAAACTTCTTTAACATGAACAACAAATAGCAAAATACATAAAACATACACGGGACTAGGGCACCATTGTCAATGATCATAATGGAAAAATTGAGGGTAGAGTTTCATCTACTAGGAAACAAACCTGGTAAGGGAGCACTCCTTTAGACACATTAGGGATTTTAAAAAAATATGCCGCAAAAACAAAGTATTTGTTATACACACCTTCGGGTAAAACAATTAGACATAAATCACATTTTATTTTTTAGGAAATGGCGTTTGGGCATGGGATCTGCCTGGTGCCCTCCAGAACGAAGCACATTTACACACAATGGCTAAATGAGGTATTTGTAAGCAACAGCTGTTTGGCGTACATGATAAACCTTTTTTTAAAATAACTCTGAATGTCGATGTCATTATCTCAATGGCTGTGCATGTAATTTCACGCCTATTTTGCTGTTTGGATTAAAGTGTTGGTGCTAAGCGTGTCAACAACTAGTACTCATCATATGAGCGATCTCGAAATTTCAAACAGTTACAGACGATTAAGGCTCTTATGGGTAGGTTTGAAGATATCACATATAGACGAAAATATACAGCGAAACTGCTCATGCCTATTCGAAAATTCAAACGGTTCTAGACTACCAAGGCTCTCATGAAGATAGCGAACAGTAATAGCCGATTAAGGGTCTCATGATTGCCTGGAGATAGCACATATTAACGAAAATGTACATTGAAACTGTTCATGCCATTTCTGCAGTAAGATATATATATATATATATATATATATATATATATATATATATATATATATATATATATATATATATTTATATATATATATATAATGATAACGTTTCGTTGATTGTGTATTGATTAATGTGAAATGAGTTACAACTATTGCAAACGGATCCTCGCTGAAAAATTTAATTTGAGATCACCAAACGCACTTCGAAGATGACTCAAGATCTATTTTATGTATTTGTCACAGAATTAGGCGAAAATTGAATTTATTTCTTTTTAAATTACAAACTAATTTCACTATTTTTTTGTTTCGTCGTACATGCGTTACCTGGGGTGAATAAGTGGTTTTTTTTCAAGGTAAGCGGCGTGTAACGATTTGCATGTGCCTGACTTCGAATCACTTTAAGTCAGGAACATTAGAATCACAGGGTGCACGGTAATTTTGCCGTGAATTCTGCTCACCTATTTGAGGATATATAAGGCAGAAAAGATAGCTCGTCATTTTTTCTCCAGTCAAAGGGTGAGTGTTAAATTTCTATTTCGTTTTATTGTGAATTTTATTCCGTTTATCATTTCATGTAATGATGCCTTTATTACATTGCAGATTTAAACGTGGAATATTTGGAATTACTAGTCACTATTAGAGTTTAAATGAAATAGCGTAATCTAAGTTTTAGATTGTTTTTCAAACAACTATTATTAGTGTGGTTTCTTTATTGTAGCTGATATTGTAGCGGAGCGTCTCTGATATTGTAGCGGAGCATCTCTGATATCGTAGCTGATTTGTAGCGGAACGTCTCTGATTTGTTGCGGAACATCTCTGATTTGTTGCAGAACATCTCTGATTTGTTGCGGAACGTCTTTGAAATTGTTGCTGATTTGTTGCGGAACATCTGATTTGTAGCGGAACGTCTCTGAAATTGTAGCGGAGCATCTCTGATATCGTAGCTGATATTGTAGCGGAGCGTCTCTGAAATTGTTGCTGATTGTAGCTGAACGTCTCTGAACGTATCTGAACGTCTCTGAACGTTTCTGATTGTAGCTGAACGTCTCTGAATGTCTCTGAATTGTAGCTGAATGTGATTAATTGAGCCATTTGATTGTGAGATCAAATTGAGGTATCTGACTGTCTGTCTGTCGGATTGTCTGTCCGTCTACATCTGTCGTGATGTGTAAATATCCGGAAATCTAGAAGTCTGAGTGTCGGAGCTGTCTAGAGGTGTAAACATTCGGGGTGGCATCTAGGTATTTGGGAACGTTGGTTCTAGTAGATCCTGTTTGCTGTCCGTACGTATAACTGTGGTGGATCCGTGAAGAGCAAACGGCCGATAAAAGTATTGGTCAACCCTAGGTATTCGGAGAAGCTGGGAGGCGATTTAACAGTTGGTGAATCCTACGGTTATACAGGGTCGAGACACATGTATGTGTGTGTTGCAATTGTAGTACAATTGAATACATGGTTATATTTACACGTAATTAGATAAATCTCAATAAAAGTGAGCAACGTGATTAAATACATGTATATGTTCGTGCTAGTTGTCGCAATCCATACGTGCGATAGTATAGTTTGATGTTTGTATTTATTTATCGCAATTTATACTTGCGTTAATATAACTTTTGTAGAGGTTCCTTGGATCTGTGTATAGTCCAAGAGATTCCTTTGTATCTGTGTTTTATTTTGTATTAATATTTAATTTATTCATGTTTTGTGAATGGTTGTGAGTGTAATTGTGGGTTGAACGCATGAGTTATTGTGTTGATACATCATTATTTTTCATTAATAATTTATTTCATAAATTTATATTATCTTTCACACATTGTGTTTGTGTTGTTCTTTTAATCCACCATCCACTCGGTAACAATTCTGTTACAGTGGTGTCAGAAGTGGGATCGCTGGATTAAGTGAACTGTCAATCATTTTTGTGAAAGTATACATTTAATGTTTATATTTGAGCGTGACCTTCTTGACAAGATAATACTCAAGTTGGGGTTTATTTTTGTTTAGTTTATCTAGGTCCGTGTGTCCAGTATAAACGTATTTAAAGCATTGGTTTTGTTACCTTCATCAGGAAGATAAGGTCAGCCTGTGGTGTATATATATCTATATTCATATTACAATTGTCATGTCATCCCTTAAGGACTTGGTTGCCTTAAGCAAAGAATTTGGGTATGAAGGTGAAAGTCTAAGGAAATTTATTCAGGAAGAACAAACCCGGGAAAGGGAAGAAAAGGTAAGGGCAAGGGAATTAGAAAGGGAAGCCGAAGAAATTAAACGGGAATTAGAAAGGGAAGCCGAGGAAAGGAAACGGGAATTAGAAAGGGAAAAAGGGGAAGCCGAAGAAAGGAAATGGGCCTTTGAGAAGGAAAAGATAGAATTAGAGAAGCAGGTCGAAAGGGAAAAGATAGAATTAAAGAAGCAGGCCAGAAAAGAAAAGATAGAATTAGAGACGGAAAAGATAGAATAAGAGAAGCAGGCCGAAAAGGACATGATAGAATGGGAAAGGGAAGCGGTGGAAAGGCGAATATAGTTAGAAAAACGAGCAAAAGTAGAAATGTTAGAGTTAGAAGAAAGAGCAAAGCAACGGGATCATGAGCGTAAGGTAGAAGTAGCAACAGCTGAAAGAGAACACGATTCTATCTCTAGCAAATTAAGGGGCCCCAAATTACCTCCCTTTGACGATGAAAAAGATAACATAGATAGTTATCTTCATCGGCTTGAGCGGTATGCCGAAAACCAGAGGTGGAGTCAAAATGAATGGGCAGTGCATCTTAGTGCTCTATTAAAAGGTAAAGCGCTGGATGTATACTCACGACTTCCTAGAGACTATGTGTTTAAGTACGACGTCCTAAAGAAAACACTTCTTAAAAGGTACGAGCTCACTGAACAGGGTTTCCGTAAAAAGTTCAGGTATAGCAAGCCCGATAAGGGAGAAACCTTTGGTCATTTCACCGTTAGAATTGCGAACTATTTTGAGCGGTGGATTGAATGCGGCAAAGCGGTGAAAACGTTTGAAGGGTTGACTGATTTCTTGCTCAGAGATCAATTATTTAATACAGTTGGGCGAGAATTAGATCAATTTCTGAAAGAAAGAGTCTTCACAAACGTAAAAGATATGGCTAAGCAAGCCGATTTCTTTGCCGAAGCTCATGGGGGAACCCAGAACGTGGTTTCAAAAGATTTTTAAGTCTGGAAACCAGTCTTCGAGACCGATGCCTAGGGAGCTTGTGAAATCAGCTGAGGCAAATAGGTCAGTTAGGAATCCAGGTATTCAGCGTGTGCAATGTTACTTGTGTAATGCATGGGGTCATGTTCAAAAAGACTGTTCTAAAAGAAAGGGACTTGTACATAAGGTAGCAGTAGCTATACAAAGTAAAGGTATATCTGATAATATCGTACAGGTAGAACCTTGTATTCATTCGCTTGGCACGTGTTTATTTCCCGAAGCACGTGTACCAACCGCGAGAGGGTTTGTCAACGGTCGAGAAGTCATAGTATTACGTGACACTGGTTGCACGGGCGTAGTGATCAAACGTAGTATCGTGCAGGATAACCAAATGCTCGGGTGGGAGTCCCCATGTATGTTACTTGATCAGACGATCGGTCGCATTCCCGTAGCAATGATCACGGTAAAAACACCTTTCCTAACGGGAACTGTTGATGCCCTTTGTATGAAAAATCCTATTTACGATCTGACGATCGGTAATGTTGAAGGTTCCCGTCTTCCAACCATGGCCGATTTTAAAATACGTTTGGCCCAGGCAATCGAAACGCGAGCGCAAACACGGCGATAGAAAACCGCGTTTCAAAAATTAATTGTCCCTGAATCGATCTCAGGAATTTCGCGTGATGATTTCAAACAATAGCAAGAACGTGATGAATCCATCAAGACAATTGTTGAGAAAATCACGTCCGGCGCGATTGAACACTGCAAGGGTGGGGGTAGCTCGAGATTGGTACGCAAGAACGGATTAATTCATAGGGAGTTTAGCGCTCTGGAGGGTAAGAAGTATGGGCAAGTGGTCGTACCCCAGAGATATAGATCTAAATTACTTAGGGTGGCGCATGAGTCAAGCATGGCAGGACACCTAGGTAAGGCTAAGACCACTAGCAGGGTATTCGCTGAATTCTACTGGCCTGGTGTTAATGTCGATTAACACGGTTCTGTAGATCGTGCGACGTATGTCAGAAAACCGTATGTAAGGGAAGGGTCACAAGGGTGCCCTTAGGACAGATGCCATTAATAGATACACCGTTTAAAAGAGTGGCAGTAGATATTGTACGACCAATACACCCAGTTACCGAAAGAAAGAATCGGTATATTCTTACTCTGGTTGATTACGCGACCAGATACCCCGAAGCCGTAGCGTTACCAACTATTGAAACGGAAAGGGTAGCTGAAGCATTAGATAATATCTTCAGTAGGGTAGTGGTGCCAGAAGAAATCCTCACTGATTTCGGTGCCCTATTCACCTCTGACCTCATGGGTGAAATAAGTAGGCTGTTATCCATCAAACAGCTAAACACTACCCCATACCATCCGATGTGCAATGGACTGGTAGAGAAGTTTAATGGTACCCAGAAGAGCATGCTACGAAAGATGTGCGCGGAACGTCCGCAAGACTGGGACCGTTATTTAAACGCTGTTCTGCTTGCGTACCGTGAAGTACCGCAGGAAGGTTTAGGGTTTTCACCCTTCGAACTGTTGTACGGTAGAACAGTTCGAGGCCCGATGCGGATACTACGCGAACTATGGACTGGTGATGTCGCGAACGAGGAAATAAAAACAACTTACCAGTACGTGTTAGATCTGCGAAATAAACTTGAGAGTACATGCCATATGGCACGTGACGATTTAATTAAATCAGGGCGCATATATGCCTTGTATTACAACCGGAGAGCGCGAACTAGGAAATTTCTTGTGGGAGATAAGGTTCTATTGATTCTTCCAACGAGCTCAAATAAGTTACTAGTCCAGTGGAAAGGTCCCAATGAAGTTAAAGCGGTAAAAGGTGACATGGACTATAAAATTGACATGGACGGTAATTTAAAGACATTCCATGCTAACATGCTCAAGTTGTACATCAAGAGACAGAACGACAATGTCAATAAGGGGAGTTGAAAATATAGGCGCAGACTTCTTAAGTAGGGCATGATGAGAAATTTGTATGAATTTGCCCAGTATTAAAATCCAGATTTTAGAATAACCAGTGTAAATGTTGTAAGATATCATCAGTAGTTATTTTTCTTCTATTCTGTGTTAGTTTTAAAAATGTGTACATTTTTATTCTTAGGGGGGAGGTATTGTCACAGAATTAGGCGAAAATTGAATTTATTTCTTTTTAAATTACAAACTAATTTCACTATTTTTTTGTTTCGTCGTACATGCGTTACCTGGGGTGAATAAGTGGTTTTTATCAAGGTAAGCGGCGTGTAACGATTTGCATGTGCCTGACTTGGAATCACTTGAAGCCAGGAACATTAGAATCACGGGGTGCACGGTAATTTTTGCCGTGAATTCTGCTCACCTATTTGAGGATATATAAGGCAGAATAATTCTAATAAGATTACGGGACCAAAAGTATCTTATCACAGGAAAGATAGCTCGTCATTTTTTCTCCAGCCAAAGGGGTGAGTTTTAAATTTCTATTTTGTTTTATTGTGAATTTTATTCCGTTTATCATTTCGTGTAATGATGCCTTTATTACATTGCAGATTTAAACGTGGACTATTTGGAATTACTAGTCACTATTAGACTTTAAATGAAATAGCGTAATCTAAGTTTTAGATTGTTTTTGAAACAACTATTATTAGTGTGGTTTCTTTATTGTAGCTGATATTGTAGCGGAGCGTCTCTGATATTTTATAGGAGCATCTCTGATATCGTAGCTGATTTGTAGCGGAACGTCTCTGATTTGTTGCGGAACATATCTGATTTGTTGCGGAACATCTCTGAATTGTTGCGGAACGTCTTTGAAATTGTTGCTGATTTGTTGCGGAACATCTGATTTGTAGCGGAACGTCTCTGATATTGTAGCGGAGCGTCTCTGAAATTGTTGCTGATTGTAGCTGAACATCTCTGAACGTATCTGAACGTCTCTGAACGTATCTGATTGTGGCTGAACGTCTCTGAATGTCTCTGAATTGTAGCTGAATGTGATTAAATGAGCCATTTAATTGTGAGATCAAATTGAGGTATCTGACTGTCTTTATGTCGGATTGTCTGTCCGTCTACATCTGTCGTGATGTGTAAATATCCGGAAATCTAGAAGTCTGAGTGTCGGAGCTGTCTAGAGGTGTAAACATCCGGGGTGGAATCTAGGTATTTGGGAAGGTTGGTTCTAGTAGATGCTGTATGATGTATGTACGTATAACTGTGGTGGATCTGTGAAGGGCAAACGGCCGATAAAAGTATTGGTCAACCCTAGGTATTCGGAGAAGCTTGGAGGCGATTCAACAGTTGGTGAATCCTACGGTTATACAGGGTCGAGACACATGTGTGTGTGTGTTGCAATTGTAGTACAATTAAATACATGGTTATATTTACACGTAGTTAGATAAATCTCAATAAAAGTGAGCAACTTGATTAAATACATGTATATGTTCGTGCTAGTTGTCGCAATCCATACGTGCGATAGTATAGTTTGATGTTTGTATTTATTTATCGCAATTTATACTTGCGTTAATATAACTTTTGTAAAGGTTCCTTGAATCTGTGTATAGTCCAAGAGATTCCTTTGTATCTGTGTTTTATTTTGTATTAATATTTAATTTATTCATGTATTGTGAATGGTTGTGAGTGTAATTGTGGGTTGAACGCATGAATAATTTTGTTGATACATCAATATTTTTCATTAATAATTTATTTCATAAATTTACATTATCTTTCACACATTGTGTTTGTGTTGTTCATTTAATCCACCATCCACTCGGTAACAATTCTGTTACAGTATTCAAGCCTAAATAGTCCAGTTTCTATTATCTATAAATTACTCTAATTTGATAGAACATTCGTCATTTTACCAAATCAACTATATACATTAGAACAAAATGGTCTTCAACGTCATGTGCTTGTCTTTTACTAAACGTAATGTCATTAACACTGACGGTATGGTGTTATTTCTGTGCAAAATATCTGTGATATGTTTGTGCAGTATATAATTTATGTGCATCTTCAACTTATATGATTGGTAACCAGTCTATTTCGGGTTTTTGCCAATAACACTACCACGGACCAGTTTTTAAGTATAGTTAAAAGGCAATAATGATACCCGTAATGATCGAACAACATCTAAGACCTATAAGATAGGTGCGAAAGGAGACAAATGAACGATATCATAACTTTGCATGGCGTCATAGCTATCTATGACTCAGTTGTTCGACATAATTATAAGTTTATAAAATAGTAAATGACATTCCCTCCACACACAGATGATACAAAAGGTTCGAAGTACATATTTTACAGACTATTCAAACGATTTAATAACAGTTTACTAATTAATAATGATCTAAAGTCCATCGGTGTTGATGTGTGTGAATGTATTGCCTTCTAATCATTCATAGTCAAACATTATATAACTCAAACGCATTGTAACAAGTTACATTTCAGTCAACCTTTCTCTTTGGTGCAGATTCGGTTATGATGTTATGGTTATATATCGGTTGAGACATATTCTAATGAGAGAGAGAGAGATAGAGAGAGAGAGATGTATAGAGAGAGATAGAAAAATAGAGAGAGAGAAGGAGATAGAGAAAGATGGTGAGAGAAAAAAGGTGAGAGATGGAGAGAGAGAGTGTGAGAATGAGATCGAAAGACGGATATAGAGAGAGATGGAGAGAGATATATGGGGAGATGAAGAGAGAGATATGAAGAGAGAGAAAGAGATAGATGGATGGAGAGAGAGATGGATAGAGAGAGATGGAGAAAGAGAAGGAGAGAGAACGATAGAGAAACAGGGATGTAGAGAGAAAGATAGACAGAGAGGGAAAGACATGGAGAGACAGAGAGAGAGAGAGAGAGAAAGATGGAGAGAGACATGGAGAGATGAGGGAGTGAGAACTGGAGTGAGAGAGATCGATAGATCGAGATGGATGGAGAGATGAGAGAGATGGAGAGAGATGGAGAGAGAGAGAGATAGAGATGGAGAGAGAGTTAGAGAGGGAGGGAGAGAGATGGAGAGAGATTGAGAGAGATGGAGAGAGAGAGAGATGGAGTGAGAGAGATGGAGAGATGGAGAGAGAGATGGAGAAAGAGAGAGAGAGGGAGAGGGAGAGTGTTGGAGAGAGAGAGAGGGAGAGGGAAAGAGAGATGGATAGAGAGATGAAGAAAGAGAGATGAAGAGATTGAGAGAGATGGACTGAGAGAGAGCGAGATGGAGGGAGATGGATGGAGAGAGAGGGAGAGAGATGGAGAGAGAGATGGATGGAGAGAGAGATGGAGATGGAGAGATGGAGTGAGATGGAGATAAAGAGAGCGAGATGGAGAAATAGATAGATGGAGAGAGAGGGGGAGAGATGGAGGAAGAAATGGATGGATAGAGATTTAGAGAGGTTTAGAGAGAGATGGATGGAGAGGGAGAGAGAGGAGAGAGATGGATGGAGAGAGAGATGGAGAGAGATTAAGAGAGAGTGATGGAGAGAGAGATAGAGAGAGAGAGAGACGTAGAGAGGGTGCTGGAAAGGGGGATTGAGAGAGGGCGAGAGATGCAGAGATGGAGCGAGATACAGAGAGATACAGAGAGAGATGGAGAGACAGAGATAGAGAGAGATAGGAAGAGAGATACAGAGAGAGATGGAGAGAGCGAGATGGAAAGAGAAAGATGGGGTGAGAGAGAGAGTTAGATGGAGAGACAGAGGCAAAGAGAGAGAGATCATTGTTTCGTAGTTTTGTGTTAAATGTTAAAGTTTATAATATAAGAAATATAGATATATATATATGTGTGTGTGTGTGTGTGTGTGTTGCTTTTGATACCATGTACAGCGCTACTAGGAGGAGTATATATTCAAAACATATTGTGTTGATGTAGTATGTCGCGACGCAGAAATACTTCACAGTTGTGCAATCTCCTACGTGCATAAGACACATATTTTTGATTTGTTGCTGTAGTCATGGACAGCCAACTAAGTTTAGATTGACCTCTACCCTTCATAAAACTAAGATGTCGTTGTTCTTCTGCGAGTAACGTTAGCGAGGGCATCAACAGCAATAATTATTACAACATATTTCCAACACAGGCTGAAGCATAACTCCAGATAACTTCTTTACCATTATTTCCTGTTGTCAGCACAACTGCGTACTTGACTCAAAAATAAACTTTATATAATTTCTACAAAACTTATGGTTGCTTGACACTGGTATTATGCAACTTAATTGATCGTAGTCGTAGACTGGTGCTTTTTATGATGCAAATACCAAGATGGAATTTGCTTTGTTCGGCAAGGACGTATTAAATGAAGTAGTTGGTTCGTTTATCGTACCTGCTACATTAACACCATTGGCTATTGACAAGGTGACAAGATGCAAAGAGTGTTACCGCCCATTCAAATGGAATGACGCTAGCATTAGCATTCCTTCCTGGATACGATGTATCTGGTGCTAGTAAAAAAAAAAGCCATCGGGTCGTTATTAACAAGACCACATTGTCCCCCACTCCTCCACGATGCGTATGAATAGCCGCCTGAACGAGAGTTCAATCGACCTCAATAAGCGCTTCATTGATCAAAATACTTTATTGTGCCCTAAACCTGTAATTAAACCTGTAATTCCGTAACTGAAACTACAAAACCCGAACCCGATCTACTAGGTCGAAATGGTACCCGGAAGAGTTTAGTTCGATTGCCGAAATGAGTTTTGGCTTGCGAACTATAATTGTGATCTTACAATTGTAATTATACCCAGCTGAAAATCGTCATTGACCGGCATTGAATGGGTCGTCGGCATTGATCCCCCAGGTATTGAATGGGTCGTCGGGAATAGCTGTCATGTTTCATTAAAACAATGCCGTATTTTTGGTTTGTTGCCCACCAAATGGTTCCTATCTAATGTTGGCCTATTATAACAAACGGGCAGCTGATCCAATCCTGTATTAAAAATGTTAGCGTGCGTTGCCATAATGGTGATGAGACATATAACATAGATATTGTTTAACCTCGTTGTCGAAACCGACAACATCGTTGTGCTACTCGGAGTCACATCTGTAATTGTTCCATCAAGTCTTAAATCTACTTTGTTTTTGCTTAGCCATGGACTGCATTATGTTTCTAACAGGGTCGAATATTTTAATCACTGTTCATGTATCAAATCACCTCGATGATCTGCGAGAGGTACATATGTTGACATGAACATACTCGTATTTAACGAAACATAAGAATTTCATGCTGAGTCCAAGAATATCCGAAAATATTGTGGAAAAGGAAGAGGCATATACTTAAAGTATTAAAACAATTAGGAAACTTCAATATACATTAGCGGAGTTTCTAAGATATCTGGAAAACATGGAAACATTTTAATTTAGACTAAACAAAGTTCTAAAAGTTATGAACTCAGTTGGTTTTTAAAGAAATATTAAAATTAGTAACCTCATATCGGAGATTTGACAACAGTCAGCAATACTAATTTAAATAATGTGCATAATTAAATTAGAAACTTTAAATATTTAGTGAAAAATAAAAAAACATGGTACAATTGTATAATGGCCATTGATAAATACTATTCTTTAAACTGAAACGTTTATATTTTTAAAATTGAATCATTAAATATTGACCCATTTTATAAAAGAAATGTAAACCTATTATACCCAATATATTGAGGACCCAAACTCCTAAAAGTAAAATATATGATTTATTTTATGAATATTTATAAAATATTTTACGAAAAAGAATAAAATGATTTGTTTTACAACTTGTGCTTAGTACGCATCACTATATTCTACGAACGTCTAGTCAAAGGATAATGACGTTCCAAGGCATATATTTATTTAATTGTTGTCTTCAGATAATAATGCTTTATCCGTGCACACCTGACTTTTCCTTGAAAATCTCCTTAAAAGATGATCAAATGAACGGGCGATCTGCGATCTTCATACTCAGTTGCAATATACAGTTGATGCAATTTATCTCCAAAGATGTAACTGGAGATGAAACATGACCACACAAGTCTTTGTACAACTTTAACGCAATTTTCACTAAAGCGTGAGAAGGCAGTTTAACTTTACTAAAGAGTGTGAAGGCAATTGTCTTCATTAAAGTCCGTACTACTGCAACAGTACTAACATTAAAGTATGGCGTACTGGAAATGTCGGTCAGTTTATTCTCAATATGTATACTACTGTTACAGTAAAGTCAGTTCCTCACTGATAATTGACCATTTGTACAATATGCGTTAGAAATTGACTGATATGCATTTCAGGGAAGATGCCAATCCTGATACGCTAGAACTCAAAACGAGGCTACTACTCGTGAGCGAATGTTTTTTATATTGACTTGTATTTATCAGTGTCGGAACGTCTGAATAATATAATAACATCATGTACATGTAATTGCGGTTCTGATAAACACATAAGGGTATATATATATCTATATTACTAATACTATTTTACATGGGCGTTTGTTCGCGACACTACAATGGCTGTTTGTCAGTTGAGAATCAGATTTATGTTTCCGTTTACATGTTTGTTATCTGAACATTATAAATCGAATAAGCAATATAATCGATGTAATTGTCACGTTAGGACAATTTCATTGTTTCTTTGTCTCGAAGCAAAGCCTTTGTTTTTTTAAAATTTCAAGCGATATAACCCAAGTGCGATATTATCTGACATGGTGAAACTGGTCTAGTTAGTTTTGTTCGTACAGTAGGAAGAATAAAAAGAGCAACAAATAAAACCCTACACGTTTGTGGTTTTTTTCTTCGTTTCTTAAATGTGTATGTCATATTTATTTACAAAATGCCTATATGCCTTGTATTGTCTTTACTCCGTGATTATATTTTATGTATATTTGTATTATGTGATTGACCTTGGTCAGTTATTGAGTTTAGATTTCGCTATTTCATAAATAACAAATTACATAACTATTTTCCCATGTTTGTAGATTGTTTATTAAAGATATTATTACTGGATCAATATATCTATACTTGTATTTGACGTTAGGACATTGTCTTCTCACTTGGAAATTCATAATCATCTGGACTACTTAGGAAGCTCTAGAAACTACTTGTTATATGTTGCTTTCTTTAAAACCACAAAATCGTTAACATATAGAATCTATTCACATTTAACTCTTCATAAACAAAGTTTGTGGTATTCTTTTGTGTTGAACGTAGAAATATTTATATTCAGAAAAGTAGTTTGATTTATTTGCTTTCTTTCATGGTGTGATGTGTTATACTAGAACAGTGTCTTCATTAAAGTGCGTGCAACAGTATTAACATTAAAATATGGCGTACTGGAAATGTCAGTCAGTTTCGTCTCAATATGTGTACCAATGTTACAGCAAGTCAGTGTCTCACTGCTAATTGACCAGTTTGAGAATACGCGTATCAGGCGAGTTGCCGTTCCTGATACGCTAGAACTCAAAACGAGGTTATGACTCTTCAGCGAATGTCCTTTATATTGACTTGCATAAGCAGATCGGCGTTGAAAAGTCTGAATAATATAATCACATCATGAACAAATAATTTCAGTTCTGATAAATACATATGGGTTTATAGATCTAAAATACAAATAATGCATGCATAGACGTGTGAACACTATAATCGAATAATCGATATAATCGATATATTTGTCACGTTCGGACATTTTCATTGTTTGTATGTATCCAAGCAGTGAATCTTGTTATTGAAATTACAAGCCATACAACCCACGAGCGGTAATTTTTTGGCATTGCGAAACTGGTCTAGTTAGTTTTGTTCGTACAGTTTGAATAATAAAATGAACAAAAAATAAAACCCTACACGTTTGTGGTGTTTCATTTCATTTCTTTAAAGGGTATGTCATGTATATTTAGTGTGTATCTTGTGTTGTCTTTTCTCCGTGAGTATATTTTATGTATAATTATATTATGTGATTGACCTTGGTCAGTAATTGAGTTTTGAACGTATCTGACACATATCTCGCTATTACATAAAGAACATATTACATACCTATTTTTTCCCATGTTTTTAGATTGTCTATTAATGAAATTATTACTGGAGCTATAGATTTATACTTGTATTTGAAGTTAGGACATTAGCTTCTCACTTGGAATTTAATAATCATCAGGATAACTTAGGATGTTCTAGAAACTATTTGTTATATGTTGCTTTCTTTAAAACCACATACTCGTTAACATATACAACCTACTGACATTTAATACTTAAGAAACAAATTTTATAGGGTTCTTTTCTCTGAAAGTGGAAATATTTATATTCAGAAAACAATCTTCATATATTTTCTTTCTTTAATGGTTGTTGTTGTAGAGTTTAACTCCATTTTTCAGCACACGATATCCTATACATGGTGGCCAATATTAAAGGTAGAGTAGGAACCCGGGAAAAACCATTTGAAAGAACCAACGAACCACATTAAGCTACTGACCAGCTTTCTCACATACCCACATTGGCTGAATCTGAGACTCGAACCCAGGCAGACTGAGGTGAGATGGCAGCGATCTGTAACGGATAATGCTTTAGACCACTAGGCCACTCGGGGCCCAGCTTTCATGGTGTGATGTGTTCTGATAGAACAGTAAAAGTCAGTCCCACGTTATACGTTTGGCTACTGCAACAGTAAACATTAGGAACTGAGGCTTGTTCAGAATGAAAATAAATTATCGTATACCAACGTATAAATCTTAGCCCTGTTGTGCCGTGATGAGTGTAGACTGGTCGCCCACACGGGTTGTTAAATAGTATAAGCGAGGTATTTGATTCGAACTAACTGAATGATGGTCTGTCCTGATTATGGTTTAGATTACAATTTAATTAGCACATAAACGATATCTGAATAGTAGCTGTTAGATTGTAGATTACCTAGTAATGAATATCAGTTCCCTATGTCTTGAATATTAATTAACTGTTGGCATGCCGATGCAGCTTTATAAATTGAATTTGCATATATCCCGCATATGCTACAACAAATTCCCGATTGATATTACACAGTTTAAACATAGCGTCATATTCTTATAAGCCAGTTTATCACAAAGGAAGCACGGCCAATTTTAAACAAAAGTGTAAACCTTACTTTACCTTATGAGAAACACAGATGCCTCCAAAGAAAAAACCGCTTTAAAATAGTGTAAATAAAAAAGTGACAAGAATACAAACTAGAACTTCAATATTATATTCCTGTGAGAGGTCTTTTAGGTCCATAATATTAACGCCATTGGTGAAGTCTTTCAGGTCCATAATGTTAGGCCTATGGTAAGGTCCTTCAGGTTTATAATGTTAAGCCTATGATAAGGTCTTTCAGGTCCATAATGTTAGACCAATGGACATGTATTTTAGGTCCATAATGTTAGGCATATGATAATGTCTTTAAGGTCCAAAGTGTTAGGCCTATGGTGAGGTCTCTTAGGTCCATAATGTTCAGCCTATGGTAAGGTCTTTTACTATTAACTATATGGTATAGTCTTTCAGGTCCATAATGTTAGGCCTTAGTCTTATTAATTTTCCTACAAAACAATTTCATTACAAAACCAGAAAAAAGTATTACAAACTTATTTCTTTCGACGACACATTTAAATGATTTATTAACAAGATAGTGTAGCAATGCATGCAAATTTGGTTTTATTGCGGTTGCAAATATACCAATTGCTATTATCATGGCCACAGTAGCATTGTTTTAATTGTCCATAACATTAAACTATGAAATACTACACTTAACCAGATTTAATATCAATGGAGTTCATATATCAACAGTATTAAACGCTTCTTTAAGTTCCGTAACACGTTTGGATTTTCGTTTATAAAATCTGTTATTTTCCATGATATTTCTTGCTTTATTTTCCTAATAGCATAATTGTAATCATGAAACCGTTTGTTTCCAGATTTACAACGAACCGTTTCTTGTTTTAGCACCTTGAGACAAATGAGTTTTAGATGTAAATCTGATCTGGTTTCACGCAATCGTCTTAATATGTATAGATCGTATTCCTTTAGGAGTATATGGGTTGGTGACAAATGAGATAATATGTATTTTTGCTTTATAGATGGGATATTATTGTATGACATAGATGGGATATTATTGTATGACATATGCATTTATCTTAAGCGATGATACTCCGGTAAGTTTAAATAATAGATGTTGACCTGGTGCAGCAATGAATTGCCGAATAGTAGATTTGGATATATTTAACAATGAAATTTAAGGAAACGTGCGAGTGTATATCTCAAAATGTATATATGTAAAGACAGAATAATTGGTGAAGTATATTATCTGCGTTGGATGAAACATGCTTTCGAATTAAAGAACCTATCAAATAATCATTGATTGAAAAGTAAGGAAGGGTAAACATTGTTAACACATAAACTATTTTCTTCATTATTTTAAGAATACTGAAAACCAGATGACACCGTTCAAACTGTCATGGTTTCATAACGATAAGGTCAAGCAAGATCACAGTGACATAATTGACAAATATTTAACAAAGATCACTACAGTATGGATAAACACAGGAGCCAACCTCAAGCACAATAACGATACAATTTGGCGGTCGCCATTTATCAGATCACGTTGCTAATATCACATTGACTAGATATGTAAATATTGTATGTGACACATTTGACGGGGTTGTCAATTTAGATCGCAGGCAAGGATGCAGGCCAAGCAGGAATATGTTCTGTATAGCTTTTTGCCAGAGGTCCCACCCGTTCATTTAATTGTGTCCTGCCCGCTTATTCTTTTTATTTACGATGTCATAATCCATCTTTGGTATGAATACGTTTGCGTCTAACCGACCACATATGTTATGCATATTGGCAAGACAGATTCTAATCTGATATTCTCAGTAGTACTTACTGATGGAAAAAAATAACAATATTCGTGAACACCGGCGGGTAAGCAA
This sequence comes from Unio pictorum, assembly GCA_030141615.1. Lineage (NCBI taxonomy): Eukaryota > Metazoa > Mollusca > Bivalvia > Unionida > Unionidae > Unio > Unio pictorum. The sequence goes on along the minus strand of JARLTB010000257.1, from coordinate 1,171,724 downwards.
GCCAGGATAATTTCATTAAACGCTGTAGTAATTTGATAACTCTAGAGTCTGACTCTAGTGTGTATTTACCCTCTTCCCGTCGCCGCTGTATAATTTAAACATTGTGCTTGATTTTGTCGATGATCTTGTTGTAATTTGAGAATCTCATAGATGATCGGGTTAACTTTTCTTGGTTCATTATATAGAAAATATATTTCATTAAGAAACGAAGACACCCTGAGCACATGTTTAATATGCAGGTAGACCAAAATAAGGTGTTATCGAGACCAATGCTATACCTTGTTTCCGGATCGTGTACACCGATTGTAATTAATCCATATGGATTTATCTGGGCATGTTCAAAGACGTGTTTAAACTTAATGTATACCAGTTTCGTTGGGGCACCATATCTGATATAAATGTCGCAGTGAAAATATATTCACGCCGTTAAAGATAATACCAAACATTACAGGAATATCTTAACATCTGTTAGATCTGAGTATACCGCTCAGTATGTAAATTAAATATATGTTTTATGTCTGCCTCTTGAAATATTCTGAATGGATTTGTTTTTGACAACCATAACTTCATCGTAAGCCACAATACTTTTAATACAATTTGCATATAGCTTATCAACCAACTGTACATCACTAATGTCAACGATAAAGTCAACAACATCTATATGGACGGGTAGCATTTGCGGACCAGTGATAATGGCTGTAATATTATTCGGTAATGCTGGATGGTGCTTGACTAATACATGCACTTGTGTTGCCAAAAAAAGTCAATCACGTTCATATTGCATGAATATTTTATTATTTATCACCATGATCATTTTGTTGTGTTTTATGTAAGGCTGTCTAGCATACAAATAAGAGCAACAATGATAATAACAGGTGAGTTAAGTACTTAGATACATGTGTGTAAAATGTGGCATATAAATATACGTATGTGACAAGCAGTAAGAGCATTGCCGGCGGTGAGATTGCTGAAGCGCTAGTGGAATTCCTAGGATTTCCTAGGACCATCCCAGTGCAAACGAGGCAAAAATCCAGCAAATGACATTGATCAAGCGTGCTTTGCTCATGACATCTAGTGTTAATTAAATGACTAGCAAATGCGAAAGATCGCTATGTTGAGTTGATTAATACGCTTATGCAGATACAACAAACTGAAAGAATGGTTCACGAACTGGTTGAGAAGATCTGTGATGGTTGGTACACTGGCGGTGGGGCGGGTTATTCGCTCGTAATTATAGTATTGAAGTTGATTGATTATATTCTAATAGTATAATGGAAACGTACAACAGCGATTGGCGGTGTTGCGCTAATTGATTGTATGAACAGTCAAAACGGCAAATGGATCTGCTTCCACCTAAAATGATTCAACATGGATGGTTAGATGTTATCACTCTGAAAAACGTTAGTGAGGTAGATATCGTGTTTTTACCACACTACCCTATCACTGACACATTACGTAAACGACAGACTGCAATGCAAATACCCGCTCACAGTCGTGGACATTGCAGGCACATTTACGGATATGGGACGCTATCGACTAAAATTGCAACTGAAGTCCTTGCCGTGTTTCAACCAACTGGTGACCGCGGATGGACTCTTACTTCAGATTGATCTTCGCAAATAATTCTGAGGTGCATTTTCATCGGTATTTCAGCAAGATAACGTTAAAATCAGATGCAGTCACGTCGCTATACATCATGATTTAATATAACACTTACAGATCGATTGTTTGGACATCTGTACTCCTAACACTTACTGAATAGGGACAGATCCCTGAATGGGTTGGTACACTACTGCACGTAAGAGCAACGTTATACAACGAAGTCGCGAGTGGAATTGCTATACCACTAATCAATGCACCCGCAAACAAACATAACTGGTTAAGCCGCGCGACTCAACGATGCAATCAGTGCTGTACAGCAAGGTGACAGTCCTTTACTTGTGTGCTATTGGTTAACTTGAGGTTGTGCAGAACAACAACACCCATCCTATCAGCCCAGACTTACTCATGGCTCATGTAATTTGATTTTGTAAACTGAAGTCATTGACTGTCCTGCAAATCTTGATAGCTATTAAATCTTTTCGATTTTAAATAACTGAAAACAATTCAAGTGTTTCTTAATAGTGAATACCCTTAGCACCCGTTCCATTGCATAAGATTGGTGAGAACGTTTCGGGCGATATTTCATTTCGGCCTATGATTTAGCAATCGAATTTCATTGCTAATTCAAAATCCTCTACCAAACAAACTAGAAGTATGTAACACATAGCATATTGTCCTGCCTATACAGAGTTAGAAGACAAATGAGTTAATGTTTAAAAATTATTGCTTGTACATAACTGGCTGCCTCCGTTGATGTTTGTAATACTGTATAACTGGCATGTCGTACAAGTATATAAACGTATTAGTATAGTTATGTATTTAACAAAACATACGAACAAATGTTAGACAAAATAATATCTGAAATACTGCATTGATGATGCCAACAACAAATATCAGTAGGAAGGTTTATGATGATTTTTATATGAACGGTGCGTTTGATAAAATGCTTGACACCATTTAAATTAACATAGATGTCAGACAATACAGAAAATAATTTAAAATCAGATTTCGCACAAAACCGAAACAATTACTTGATGTTACAAGTGATGTTTGAGTAGATGCATATGGTCGCACATTTAATATGACTGACACAATTGTTCTAAAGATGGACATGCACAGCTTTATTTATTTTTAATATAGTATTTTATAAGATCGTTTCAATTTGAACAAGGACGGTATTAATTCTCATGTAGAACTATGTTACTTATTGTGGGAATTGACACTCTTATATCTACCCATTTCTGTATTAAATTTATAACCAGGTCTTTAAAATACAGAAATATTAAAAGTAATACAAGTTTCCAAATTATAGCAGAATGTTTTATTTTGCCATTATTTCACAAATGACAAATATCTGCAAATACAATATATGCAATGTATATTATATTTGTTTGTAAAATAGTCAATAGGTTTAATCTTAGCAAGACTTGTATTACGTGCGATTACTTCAGTTTTAATTAGCAATTACTTGTCTGTTTGTCAAAATGTTTCCCTTTCTTAACTTACGCTTTTATTTATTTGGAGTAAAGGAAATAACATTTCTCCTAGAAATTAATAGTACCTTGAGTTTTGTAAATATACCTGGGCGATTTATGACCTTGACATGGTTTTATCAGTGGCGGTATTATAGTCAAAGCATACGGTATTAATATGGGTATTTAGGGCCGAATGGTGCTAATGTTTGTCATCGCTAGACAATTTATTATGATAAGATTACCATGTGAATTACCCAATAGGCTCTTAGGGGTGAGTCACTATTGCGCCCGTATTGTTGACACTTGGCTTGGAATGCTTTGAATGACATTCATTTGGGTTTGCCCATGAAGGCATTCATAGCTCAGTGTCACACTTTGAACAGAAAGTGGTATTTTCCTTTCACAACGCTGCATCCATTAAATCCAAATTAGTTGCTTGCTGTTTATTAAATTATCGCTTTAATTGAATTGTCTTTACTAAAGAGCCGTACAATTGTTGTTGACGAAGGGAGACAACTTAACTTAAAAATGGATAGATGCTTGACACATTTGACATTATCATTCCTTTGAGCGTAATGTGAACTTTAATCAATCTTTAATTTTGTATAGAACAAGGTAATGACCGGATGAGCATTACAGATCTAAAAAGACAGTCCCAACTGTCAATATTGTGAACTAATTGTATTAATCTATCTTTTTTTCTGTACAATTTAAACCAGTGTTGTAAATATATAAAATATACATGTGTTTGCACGAGAGAGAGAGAGAGAGAGAGAGAGAGAGAGAGAGAGAGAGAGAGAGAGAGAGAGAGAGAAAATATGCGATAAATGGAGTGTTTTCATCACAAAGCCTCGCGGAATTGTTAACATTAGCCTCGTATAACTCTTCACTATCATACTAATTTCGGTGAAAATTCTCTCTCTCTTTTTCCCTCTCTCCCTCCCTCCCTCCCCCCCTCTCTCTCTCTCTCTCTCTCTCTCTCTCTCTCTCTCTCTCTCTCTCATATATATCGAGAATTTTAACTAACCGTTCAATGCTGTCTGAGTGATTATGGATATTAAGCGTAATGTGAACTTTAATCAATCTTTAATTTTGTATAGAACAAGGTAATGACCGGATGAGCATTACAGATCTATAAAGACAGTCCCAACTGTCAATATTGTGAACTAATTGTATTAATCTATCTTTTTTTCTGTACAATTTAAACCAATGTTGTAAATATATAAAATATGCATGTGTTTGCACGAGAGAGAGAGAGAGAGAGAGAGAGAGAGAGAGAGAGAGAGAGAGAGGAGAGAGAGAGAGAGAGAGAGAGAGGAGAGAGAGAGAAAATATGCGATAAATGGAGTGTTTTCGTCACAAAGCCTCGCGGAATTGTTAACATTAGCCCCGTATAACTCTTCACTATCATACTAATTTCGGTGAAAGTTCTCTCTCTCTTTTTCCCTCTCTCCCTACCTCCCTCCCTCCCCCCCCCCCTCTCTCTCTCTCTCTCTCTCTCTCTCTCTCTCTCTCTCTCTCTCTCTCTCTCTCTCTCTCTCTCTCTCATATATATCGAGAATTTTAACTAACCGTTCAATGCTGTCTGAGTGATTATGGATATTAAGTGTGAAGTAGTGACACTTATTGACGGAGGGAGGACAACTCAGCTTAAAATGTATAGATGCTTGACATTTGAAATTAGCATACCTTTGATTTCTTGTGCGTAGGTGCAATTTAAACAATCTTTATTTTTTAAAAGAACAAGGCAATGACGAAAAACAAAAACCGTTCCAACAGTCAATATTGTGAACTAGTTATATCAATCTGTTTTATACTGTACAATCTAAATTAATGTTGTACTTATTTCCTGTTTAATCGGGTGATTTTATTCTTCTGTATCTGTTTTGATTTTAAGCTTGAATATGCAACTTGCCTAAATATAGCCAAAAACGAATAAAAGTACTACTTGTAAAAGTCCAGATAAAACACTAGGAGAAAAACTGCGAACAAAGTTTGATTAAAGAAAAAACTCTCCTCACAAAAAGCTCTATAACATGCACACAACAAAAAGCAAAATAAATATAGCATACACGGAACTAGGGGACCATTGGCAACGCTCATAATGGAAAAATGAGGGTAGAGTTTCATCTACTAGGAAACAAACCTGGTAAGGGAGCAATCCTTTAGACACATTAGGGATTTTAAAAAATATCCCGCAAAAACAAATTATTTGTTTGGAAATTGAAAAAAAGTACATACATAAAGAGAAAACAATTACACATAAAACACCTTTTTATTAGGAAATGGGGAGGGGGGATCTTTCTGGTGCCCCGTCAAAAAGAATCACATTTATATCCAAAGGCATCACGAGGGTTTTGTAAGCAGCAGTTCTTTGACGTACATGATAAACTTTTTTTTTTATAAAATCTGAATGTCGATTTCCATTATCTTAATGCCTGTGCATATCATTTGACGCCTAATTTGTTGTTTAGATTAGAGTGTTGTTGCTTGCCGTGAGCATCAAATAACGTGAACTCGTTATGTTACAGTGGATATTACCGAGGCAAAATGTATAAAATGTATAATGTGTACATGTGTTTACACGAGAGAGAGAGAGAGAGAGAGAGAGAGAGAGAGAGAGAGAGAGAGAGAGAGAGAGAGAGAGAGAGAGAGAGAGAGAGAGAGAGTCAGCGCGCTTGAAATTGAGATAAATGCATTGTTTTTGTCACAAAGCCTCGCTGAGTTAACAATATTTGCCTCGTATGACTCTTGCTATCATAATAATTCCTCTCTCTCTCTCAAACCCACATATGGATAATTTAAACTAACCGTTCAGTGATGTCTGAGTGAATATGGGAATTCAGCATTCAAGACTCTCTTGATAGAAAGCAATTTGTTTTTTTTAGCCACTGCATCTACCTTAGATATCCCATTTACAAACGGATTTGTATAACTAGAACTGCGAAGAGTTATCAGTTTGTAAGCCAATTAACGTTTAACAACATAATGTACAGCGCTCATGCAAAAGGTAGGATAAAATAAGAAAATTCTGGGGTAGGATAAAATAAGAAAATTCTGGAAACTGACATGCTTCTAAAATCCATGACGAATACCAATTAACTACAGGTACAACATACATGTCAGGTAAAAGCACGCAGAACAATGAAGAACTAATAAATGTCCAGGTGCCATTTGCCAAAATTACGAAATTTTCCTAATATTTAAGTCTGCTCTTGCAGTCGATAAAGGTTAGTTTTAAGAGGATTCTTGAAATAGATCAGAAATAGAAAGAAAGAGAGATGTGGAGTTGAATGTTATTAAGATATTAAAATGTATGCAGTGCGGGTAACTGTGTCTGTTTTGTTTGTCTGCAGTATATCATCTACATACTCACTGGATAAGGAAGTCGTTCAAATAATTCAAAAGAGTAAATGTACATTGGGAGCCCGAATAATGGGCTGACTTGAATAATGTTGGCCAGATCCGCGCCATTAACCAGTGTTAGGGTCAAAATCAATACAAATATTGTCACCTGGAACTAATTACTACCTTTCGAGACATAATCATGTGCTCAGTTCAGAACCGTAGTCTTGTATGACAAAGCTGATTAGCAGCAGAAAGATGACAAAAGTCAGTGGAAACGACCCGATTAGGAGGATTTAATGAAAATGCTAAATGTGTTCCAATTTATTGGGTTGTCGTAATTAAAATAAGTGTCTCTTTAAACAGTCACCGCGTACTGAGTGCAGTACGGCAGTGGTCTTTTTATCAGGGTTGATCGCATTAACTGGGTGAGATCTCGTGCGTGGGGTTAGGCAGAGTGTTCTGAGGTACTGCATTATAGTTCAAATAATAATAATAATAATAATAATAATAATAATGACTTTGTATATATTGCGCCTAATCTTTAGAAGTTCTAAGCGCCTCACAACACCTATAATGATATGACTACAAATAAAAAAAAATATCAAAAATAACAAAACAAACACCTTGAAATTAGAAAACACAAAGATATATGCTCAAATCATTTAAGGTAGAAAACTATGTTAGGTCTTTAAGTTTGTTCTTCATTAGAAAGATGTGAATTTTAAGAGGTCTCTTGAAAGAGATCACATTGTTTTTGTGTCAAATTTAATCAGACAATTCGTTTCACGTTGCTTGGCCTGGGTATGCAAAACTATTTCGTCCTTATGACTTAGTTTTCATAGTGGGAATCATGTGCATACTATTGTCAGAAGAGGAGCGTAAGCATCGTGTTGGTGTGTACATATGGGTGAGGCCAGATAGGTATGTTTGAATAGATTCCATCAGTGAAAAGTAGCACAGAGAACAAAATCTGTGTTTGATTCTGGATCAAAACATAACAAAACAGCGGGTAAATGTTCTCTGACCGTGGTACTCTTAGGATGATCCGAGCTGTGTTTTGAACTTTTGCAATTGTTGGAATAGATATTGAGATGAACTAAGCAGAAGTGAGTTACAATAGTCCAGTCTTGATACTAATAATAAACACACACCGCGTAAGTGGCATCAACTGAAATATATGTACGAATGGAGCTGATGAGGCTCAAGATATAGTCTTGCGTATGTTCATGACATGTGGACGCAGTGTAAGAGTAACGTCTAGAGCAACACCACCTAGGTTTCGTAGTGACTGTGAATTTAATGTTGTTGTTGCTGATATTTATTGTTTGAGGTAAAGGATGTAAATGAGAATATATGTTGTCATAGTTTTTCTATAGACATGAAATTAAATATCTGTCGAAAATATCCGTTATGCTTTATGAATTTTACATTGCAGTATCATTTGCATATAAGCTATACACGCAGTACAATATGATTTAGTCTTTAAGTTTGTTTGACACTGGTCAAACAAACCTGAGCTCTGTTGATACCCAAGTGCTAGGAATCTCACATAATCGTCCTGAACTAATTTGTATTGCTTTTCTTTTTATAATTGAATAGAATAATTAAAGGCATCTTACAAACTCGATTGTTTATGGAACAGTATGCAAATCCGTTAGCACGGCTTGATAGTTTAGATTTTTCAATAAAGTAGTTTTTCTAACCCAATTGTTTATTTAAACAGTGACGCCACTCGCTTCTTCATACCACGATACGTTGGACGATATAGATGAATTTAATTCATCAAACCCATTGAATTAAACAACCTTTAATGTAAAAGAAAATATTTTAAATCTTGAAAAATTAAATTTGAACAAAATTATGATTTATTCATCTTAATCTTATATGATGCAAGTTACACCCTGTAATATGCTAAAAAGGTGGTTATGAAACCTGATAAGTGCATTTCAAACTGCATGTAATTATCAAATTCAAATAAAACAATTGAAACCCTACTTTGTTACACAACTATTCGATTTATTTCATCTTAGGCCCTGAATTACAAACACACTTATTTTGACACACCCATGCGTACGAAAAATAGGACAACGAACGGGAGGCAACCAGATTTCAGCCATTAGTAAATTCGGTATGCCCAATCAACCTGTTTTGGCGATGACGAGAAAGACATATTAAGTGAGATACAGTTTAGTTCTTCGATCAGACCCCACACCACTTGCGTATACATAATGAATTGAAAGACACGTTTACTGTTAAACAAAAACACTATTCAAGACTCTTATCGACTTTTAATCATTCAAACAATTATCAAAATGACTACGGTACTGATTGTGTATTATGGTACAGTTTTAAGAGAGAGCTTGATATTGACATAAAATATATGCCAGTTATTTTATCCGGACACTGTGCGTACCAGTAATTTATGCAGACACTGTGTAATTTAAACCGAAAATTTCATCAATCACATTCAAATGATAAAAAAATGCGTTGAAAGTAGTCGAGGAGAGAGAGAGAGAGAGAGAGAGAGAGAGAGAGAGAGAGAGAGAGAGAGAGAGAGAAGACTTATATTATCACTTTCAGTCAGTGATTGACCAAGGCTACGCCCGCCACTAGAGCGAATTTTCCATTCTTACAGCGACCGCATCATCATATACTTTGTTTAATATAAGTGTAATTCTGCATACGCTAAATAGAGACACAAAGAATACACGCTAAAATGGACCACACTATGTTTTTCGTTTGCTAACATCTACAATCTACTAGATGTCCCAATATGCCAATTTGGTTGCCTGCTTGTTGACATTTAATAGGAAGGACACGGAGAAAAACAATTGTTTGTATTAGTTACTGGTACCTCATAGTGTGCAGTTCAGTTTTATTTATATTACCAAAATTTAAATTGCAGTTAACGAGCAAGGTACAACTTTGACAATATTTGATAACCTTCGAATATTGTACTACTTATGCTTAGCTCACGGACAGACAGACATATGCGCATGAGCAAATATAGAAATGGATATACATGTCGTTACGTGATTTCTGAATAACTAAACTGTAATCAGAACCAAATATGCTCTAGAGATTTGTAACTAAAATAGCGATGCGTATTCTGCTTAAAACAGATTAACATTTAACAAGTTAATTTAAATACTCACCCAAAACTTGCCCCTGGACAGGAATAAGTATGTAAATGCTGAAAATGAATACACATCTGATGTCCATGATGAATAGCCATGAAATGCAGGTATACGATATATACCAGGTAAAATAATTGAGAACTAGGAAGTAAAATTTCGACGGGTCTAAATGATGTATACAGTAAAAAATTAATTCAGGAATATATAATGCAAACTAAGGTAATTTATGGGATTCAGTATGCAGGTTATATATATATATATATATATATATATATATATATATATATATATATAGTATTGTATATATTTATACATATGGATAGAGAGTAAAAAAAAAGCGGTATAGACAAAATACATATACGGATAATGAAGGGAGATATAGAGATTTCAATAAGAGTATCGGTTATTAAGACAAAACGAAGTAACTACCAGATATGCTGCCTGGATGAGGGTTACGTCTGTTAGAATATTAAGGGCTTGTCCATTGCCAGCATATTAAAAGAATATCAAGCAAAAGCAAGCTAAGGATATACTCTCTTAGTCCTTGAGAATTAATAAGCAAACATTATATAATATATAAACCTATAACACAAAAACAACCCACATGTCATTATTGAAAAAATGATTTTAGTTTTTTGGGTGACCACGAACAATTCGGATATTGGCCTACATCTCAGTGTGCATATGTCATATTTAACTTATAGCTTCGATCAATTCTTAATTTACATCAGGATATATCTACAGGAATAATTGGAAAATAAATGTTCTAAATAAAATCTTAGTAATTAAATTATTTTCCATTCTACAATAATAAGACATTCACAGAGAAAATCTTTACATGTGATCTGACAGAATAATCAGTTTATAAATAAGAGATGAAAGGAAACGAATACTACCAAAGTATTAAATTGAATCAGAAATCAGTGTCAACAACGAGTACACATCATGAGCCATTTCGAAAATTCAAACAGTTATAGTCGATGAAGGCTCTCATGGCTAGGTATGGAGATTGCAGATATAGACGAAAATATACATTGAAACTGATCATGCCATTTCTGCATTAAGATCTCTATAATGACAATGTTTTGTTGATTGTGTTTCGATTACTATGAAACGATTTACAACTATTGCAAACGGATCCTCGTTGGCAAATTTCATATCACCAAACGCACTTCGAAGTGTATTCGAGATATAGTTTGTGTATTCAAGCATAAATAGTCCAGTTTCTATCATTTATAAATTCCTCTAATTTGATAAAACATTGGTCATTGTAGGAAGTCAACTATATGCCTAGAAAAAATGGTCTTGAACGTGTCTTTTACAAAACTTAATGTCATTAACACTGCCGGTATGGTGTTATTTCTGTGCAAAGTATCTGTGCTTTTTTTGTACAGTATATAATTTATGTGGATCATTATTCCATTCAAAATGATCGGATTGGTAACCAGTCTATTTCGGGTTATTGCCAATAACACTGCCACGGACCAGTTCTTATGTATAGTTAAAAAGGCAATATGATCCCCGTAAAGATCGAACAACATCTAAGACCCGGAAGATAGGTGCAAATGGAGACGAAACAGCAATATCATAACTTTGTATGGCGTCATAAATATAACTCAGGTGTTCGACATAAGTGTAGGTTTCTGAAATTCATTCATTCATTCACTGCCCGTCACTCCTATCAGGGTATGGGCCGCCAACTACAGATCTCCAGAGTCCTCTGTCCTGGGCCATTTTTTCTAGCTGGTTCTAGGTGTAGCCCATCTTGGTGGTGTCAGCCTGGAGGTTGCGTCGCCAGGTGTTTCTTGGACGGCCTCTCTTCCGCTTGCCTTGTGGGTTCCACCTCATCGCCTGCCTGGTGATACTGGTTGGCGGTTTTCGTAGGGTGTGCCCTATCCAGCACAATCTCTTCTTCCTGATTTCTTATTCAGCAAGAAGTTGGCAGGTCCTTTCCCAAAGATTGGCATTGCTGATGGTGTCAGGCCAGCGGATCCGGATAATCCTTCTGAGGCAGCTGTTGATGAAGGTCTGGACTTTCCTGATGGTGGTCTTGGTCGTCCTCCAGGTATATGCTCCATAAAGTAAGACTGACTTCACGTTGGAGTTGAACAGTCGGATCTTGGTGGTCAAGGACAGCTCTTTGGAGGTCCAGATATTCTTGAGCTGGATGAAGGCGGCTCTTGCTTTGCCGATCCTTGCCTTGACGTCTGCGTCTGTACCGCCCTGTTGGTCAATGATGCTACCCAGGTAGGTGAAGGACTGTACTTCTTCCAGGGGGCTTCTATTCAGGGTGACTTGTTCGGTACTTGTGGAGTTGATCTTCAGGATCTTGGTCTTGTCCTCGTGGATGTTGAGGCCAACTTGTGAAGACGTGGCTGCCACAACGTTTGTCTTTTCTTGCATCTGCTGTTTGCTGTGCGAAAGGAGTGCAAGGTCGTCGGCAAAATCCAAGTCGTCTAGCTGGCTCCACAAAGTCCACTGAATTCCGTTCCTGCGCTCGCTGGTGGACGTCTTCATAATCCAGTCGATGGCGAGGAGGAAGAGAAACGGTGATAACAAGCATCCTTGTCGGAATCCAGTTCGCACCTGGAAGCTGTCTGTGAGCTGCCTTCCATGGATAACTCTGCAGGACATGCCGCCGTAGGAGTTCCTGATTAGGTTGACCATCTTGGCTGGGATGCCGTTGTGCCAAAGGAGTTTCCAGAGGATTTCTCGATCCACGCTGTCGAACGCCTTCTCATAGTCTATGAAGTTGATGTACAACGGGGAGTTCCACTCTAGGGACTGTTCGACTATGATGCGGAGCATCGCAATCTGGTTCGTGCAGGATCTGTTCTGCCGGAAGCCTGCTTGCTCATCTCGCAGCTGTGCGTCCACGCTTGCTTTCATCCTTTCCAAGAGGACTCGGTTGAAGACCTTCCCTGGCACAGATAGGAGTGTGATGCCCCTGTAGTTGTTACAGTTGCTGAGGTCGCCTTTCTTGGGAAGCTTGATCAGGTAACCTTCCTTCTAGTCTGCCGGTACGTCTTCTTCCTCCCAAATCCTTTCAAAGAGTGGGTACAGCATCTCCACTGACGCATCCAGGTCCGCCTTTAACGCCTCTGCTGGGATGTCGTCGGGTCCAGCCGCCTTCCAGCTCTTTATCAGGGTGATGGCCTTCCTGATCTCGTCTCTTGTCGGTTTCTCGCAATTGATCGGGAGATCCACGTTACCTGGTTCGATGTCTGGGGGGTTCGCGGATGCTGGCCTGTTCAGGAGATCCTCAAAATGCTCTGCCCATCTGTTCATCTGCTGATCTAAACTGTTGATGGTATTCCCCTGCTTGTCCTTGACAGGTCTTTCTGGTTTGCTGAAATTCCCGGAGAGTCGTCTGGTGATGTCGTACAGTTGTTTCATGTTACCGCTGTACGCTGCCTGCTCCGCCTGAGCTGCCAGTCCATCTATGTATTCTTTCTTGTTCTTCTTGATGTTTCTCTTCACTACTCTGTGGGCTTCTGCATAAGCTTCTTGAGCATTGGCCTTCGCTGCTCTGGTTCTACTGTTGTAGACCACTGTCTTCTTCCTCTTCCTGTCTTCGATCTTGGTCAAGGTCTCTGCTGTGATCCACTCTTTCTGCTGATGTTTCTTTGACCCCAATACTTCTTGGCATGATGCTCTTAGTGTTTCTTTCACTATCTGCCAACTGTTGAGTACACTGTTTTCTTCTTCTTGAAAAAGTTCCTGAAGCACTTCAAACTTGTTCTTCAGCGTCAGACCAAACTCATGTCTTATCTTGGGGTTTTTCAGAAGGCTGACGTTGTACTTGACTCTTCTGTCTGACGCTTCCATCTGGTTTCTCTTCAGCTTCGGCTTCAGTTTGGCCACCACAGGTGATGGTCGGTCGCCACGTCTGCTCCTCGTCTCACTCTAACGTCCTGCAGGGATCTTCTGAAATTCTTGCTAATGCAAACGTGGTCGATCTGGTTCTCTGTCGCGCTGTCTGGCGATACTCATGTATTCTTGTTGATCCGCTTGTGAGGAAAGATGCTGCCTCCAATGACCAGGCTGTTGAGTGCACACAGGTCTGCAAATCTCTCCCCGGTTTCATTCATCTCTCCTAGGGCGTGGGTGCCCATGACTGGTTCGTATCCAGTGTTGTCAGACCCAATCTTGGCGTTGACATCTCCCATGAGGATGGTGACGTCCTTGTCAGGATAGGTCTCGAGGATCTTCTGCAGTCTGCTGTAAAACAGGTCTTTGTCCTCCTCTTCACTGTCGTTCGTTGGGGCATAGCACTGGACGACGTTCATCTTGATCTTCCTCTTCTTAGTTCGGAAGGATGCCGTGATGATCCTGGGGCCGTGCGCCTACCATCCAATCAGTGCCCTCTGTGCCTGCTTGGACAGCATGAAGCCTACTCCCTGCGTGTGGGGTGCGTCGCTCTCTTCATGCCCGGAGTACAGTAACAGCTCTCCTGTCATCAGTCGTGATTGTCCAGCTTGGGTCCACCATGTCTCGCTGATGCCTAACACGGCCAGGTTGTTGCTCCTCATCTCGGCTGCTACCTGTGCCGTCTTTCCTGGCTCGTACATGGTCCTAACATTCCATGTGCCGATGTTGATTCTCCTGGTAGACAAAAGGGTAGTCGGCTTTGTGGCATCCTTTCGGCTTTCACCACCCAGCGTCATGCGTCTTCGTGATGAAGACCCTTCCTCTCCCAAGATAAAGTTTTCTGTTTCTTCTGTTGTTGACGTTTCTGTAGCGTCTTTCTTTTTACGGGGTGGGGGTGCTAACCTCACGCCCAACCCTCCTCCTTTACCCTGACTTGGGACAGGCAGATCACAAATCAATAAGGATCTCACTGGTGGAGGTTTCTGAAATAGTAAATGACATTCCCTCGACACACAGATGACAAAAATGGTGCGAAGTACATATTGTTCAGACTATTCAAACTATTTAATAACAGTTTACTACCTAATAATGATCTTAATTTCAGGGTTGTAGATTTTCGTGAATGCATTGTCTTTTAATCATTCATAGTCCAAACATTATATAACTCAAACGCATGATAACTAGTTAGATTTCAGTCAAACCTTTCTCTTCGATGCAGATTCGGTTATGCTGTTATGATCAAATAGCGGCTGAGAAAGGTTCAAACGAGAGAGAGAGAGAGAGAGAGAGAGAGAGAGAGAGAGAGAGAGAGAGAGAGAGAGAGAGAGAGAGAGAGAGAGAGAGAGAGTGTTGCTTTGTGTTGAATTTTATAATATACGAAATATATAGTGTATAGCGCTACTAGAAGGAGTATATATTCACTATTTTTTTGGATCACTTTTATCGATTGTTGTTAAAGTATCTCCGATAAATTTATTTCGTAATTCCAAAAACTATTTCTTCATCGTTTGTTTTTTCGGACCTGATTGAAATCTTGCTGGACCAGAAATATTTTGTAAAAATTCTAATGTTTGTTCAGTTGCTTTTACTATTTTTTTAAGTTCAGGAAGAGCATCTCTTTTTACATCTTCTCCATCTTTTCCATATATAACCTCTTTATTGGTTTTAGTAACAAGTTTGAATATATTTTCAGAACCTATTGCAAAATCGACCTGAGATTTCTGTCGCTGTTGAGGTTTATGTCTGACAGAATCTCTCATGGGGATACATTTCTTTATTTCCTCTAATGGCTCTCAAACTAATCTAGATGTTAAAGATTCTCCTAACATTATTGTTATATCATATGATTTAATTCAATGCAGCTAACGAAACCGCGACAACAAATACGTATGTGTTTCGGTTTCGCAACAGTCCTGGTTTAACAAAATACTCCTAAGGTTCAGCGTCTACCTATTTTTTCAAACTTGGCTAAAAATATGTTGTAGGGTTCATGCACTCAAACGTGGCTAAAATATTTTTGTAGGGTTCAGCATTCATACTCTTGGAATATAGTCGAAATTACAATACAGTGTCGAAATGTGTAATTAAGCTTGAAAGCCCATGACTTGGCTCATGTAATGCGGATTTACAGAACAAAGATATTACATTTTGAGGTAAGTCAGTATGTAAAACTGTATATATATATTGCCAGTCTTATTACCAGCTAAATCAAAACAGTATATGACTTGTCACTTGCATGTTATATGTAGGCACCTGTCAATTTTATCAAATCCGGCGTATATCGCCTGCCTAAATAAAATAAAAATGTTATCGCGGGATGTCCACGATAAATCTACATTAGTTCATTTTAATCAACGAAAACGTGAACTGCATACTACGTCTGTATAGGTGATTTGTTCGTAAATCAAAAGTGTTATATTCTACGTTCAACGTTTATTTACAACATATATTAGTTTTTTTATGTGCGCAAAAATTGAATTGCGCGCGAGAGTTCAACATCACAAAATACTGAACTATCCTGACAGTGTAAACTTAACAGGGAAAATAATGAGCATACACTAAAGGAGAATATTGCATAGAAATTTTATATACATATGATTTTGCAATCAAATATAATTGCAAATTCAAAATTCTCGAACAAACAAACAAACAAAAAGTATGTAATACTTGGCATTATTAATAGCATAGCGTCCTCCCTATACAGAGTTAGAGGACAAATGAGTTAATGTTTAAAAAGTATTGCTGAAAATGAATACACTTATGATGTCCATGACGAATAGCCATGAAATGCAGGTATACGATATATACCAGGTAAAATAATTCAGAACTAGGAAGTAAAATTTCGACGGGACTAAATGATGTATACAGTAAAACATTAAGTCAGGAATATATAATGCAAACTAAGGTAAAATATCGGATCAGTATGCAGGTTATATATATATATATATAGTATACATTTATACATATGGATAGAGAGGAAGAAAAAACGGTAAAGACAAAGGACATATACGGATAATGAAGGGAGATATAGAGATTTCAATAAAAGTATCGGTTATTAAGACAAAACGAAGTAAAGACCAGATATGCTGCCTGGATGAGAGACACGTCTGTTAGAATATTAAGGGCCTTGTCCATTGCTAGCATATTAAATTGAATATCAAGCAAAAGCAAGTTAAGGATATACTCTCTTAGTCCTTGATAATTAATAAACAAACATTATATAATATCTAAACATATAACACAGAAACAACCCACATGTCATTATTTAAATAAATGATTTTAGTATTGTTGGTGACCATGAACAATTCGGATATTGGCCTTCATCTCAGAGTGCATATGTCATATTTAACTTATAACTTCGATCAATTCTTAATTTACATCAGGATATATCTACAGGAATAATTGGAAAAAAAATGTTCTAAATTAAATCTTAGTAATTAAATTCTTTTCTATTCTACAATAATATGACATTCACAGAAAAAAAATCGTTACATGTGATCAGACAGAATGATCAGTCTATAAGTAAGAAATGAAAAGACGCGAATACTACCGAAATATTAAATTGAATCAGACATCAGTGTCAACAACTAGTACTCATCATGAGCCATTTCGAAAATTCAAACAGTTATAGTCGATTAAGGCTCTCATGGCTAGGTCTGAAGATTGCAGATATAGATGAAAATATACATTGAAACTGATCATGCCATTTCTAAATTAAGATCTCTATAATGACAATGTTTTGTTGATTATCTTTCCTTTACTATGAAACGATTCACAACTATTCCAAACGGATCATCGTTGGCAAATTTAATTTCATATCACCAAACGCACTTCGAAGATGATTTGAGATCTAGTTTGTGTATTCAAGCATAAATAGTCCAGTTTCTATCATTTATAAATTCCTCTAATTTGATAAAACATTGGTCATTGTAGGAAGTCAACTATATGCCTAGAAGAAATGGTCATGAACGTGTCTTTTACAAAACGTAATGTCATTAAAACTGCCGGTATGGTGTTATTTCTGTGCAAAGTACCTGTGCTATTTTTGTACAGTATATAATTTATGTAGATCATTATTCCATTCAAAATAATCGGATTGGTAACCAGTCTATTTCGGATTATTGCCAATAACACTGCCATGGACCAGTTCTTAAGTATAGTTAAAAAGGCACTATGATCCCCGTAAAGATCGAACAGCATCTAAGACCCGGAAGATAGGTAGGAATGGAGACGAAATAGCGATATCATAACTTTGCATGGCGTCATAAATATAACTCAGGTGTTCGACATAAGTGTAGGGTTATAAAAAAGTAAATGACAATTCCTCCACACAAAAATGATAAAAACGTATGAATTACATATTGTTCAGACTAGTCAAAATATTTAATAACAGTTTAATACCCAATAATGATCTTAATTTCAGCGTTGTAGATTTGCGTGAATGCATTGTTTTTTAATCATTCATAGTCCAAACATTATATAACTCAAACGCATGATAACTAGTTAGATTTCAGTCAGATTCGGTTATGCTGTTATGGTCAGAGATCGGCTAAGAAAGATTTTAACGAGAGAGAGAGAGAGAGAGAGAGAGAGAGAGAGAGAGAGAGAGAGAGAGAGAGAGAGTGTTGCTTTGTGTTGAATTTTATAATATACGAAATATATAGTGTATAGCGCTACTAGAAGGAGTATATATTCACTATTTTTTTGGATCACTTTTATCGATTGTTGTTAAAGTATCTCCGATAAATTTATTTCGTAATTCCAAAAACTATTTCTTCATCGTTTGTTTTTTCGGACCTGATTGAAATCTTGCTGGACCAGAAATATTTTGTAAAAATTCTAATGTTTGTTCAGTTGCTTTTACTATTTTTTTAAGTTCAGGAAGAGCATCTCTTTTTACATCTTCTCCATCTTTTCCATATATAACCTCTTTAGTGGTTTTAGTAACAAGTTTGAATATATTTTCAGAACCTATTGCAAAATCGACCTGAGATTTCTGTCGCTGTTGAGGTTTATGTCTGACAGAATCTCTCATGGGGATACATTTCTTTATTTCCTCTAATGGCTCTCAAACTAATCTAGATGTTAAAGATTCTCCTAACATTATTGTTATATCATATGATTTAATTCAATGCAGCTAACGAAACCGCGACAACAAATACGTATGTGTTTCGGTTTCGCAACAGTCCTGGTTCAACAAAATACTCCTAAGGTTCAGCGTCTCCCTATTTTTTTCAAAACTTGGCTAAAACATATGTTGTAGGGTTCACGCACTCAAACTTAGCTAAAATATTTTTGTAGGGTTCAGCCTTCATACTATTGGAATATAGTCGAAATAAAAATACAGTGTCAAAATGTGTAATTAAGCTTGAGAGCCCAAGACTTGGCTCATGTAATTTGGATTTACAGAACTAAGATCTTACATTTTGAGGAAAGTCAGTATGTAAAACTGTATTTATATTTTGCCAGTTTTATTACTAGCTAAATAAGACAGTATATGACTTGTCACTTGCATGTTATATGTAGGCACCCATAAATTTTATCAAATCCGGCTTATATTGCCCGCCTAAATAAAATACAAATGTTATCTCGGGATGTAGCAAAACATGGTCAGTGGCTGTCCACGATAAATCTACTTTAGTTCATTTTAATCAACGAAAACGTAAACTGCATACTACGTCTGTATAGGTGATTTGTTCGTAAATCAAAAGTGTTATATTCTACGGTCAACGTTTATTTGCACCATATATTAGTTCTTTTATGTGCGCAAAAATTGAATTGCGCGCGAGAGTTCAACATCACAAAATACTGAACTATCCTGACAGTGTAAACTTAACAGCGAAAACAATGAACATATACTAAAGGACAATATTTCATAGAAATTTTATATACATATGATTTTGCAATCGAATATAATTGCAAATTCAAACTTCTCGAACAAACAAACAAGAAGTTTGTAATACTTTGCATTATTAATAGCATATAGTCCTCACTATACAGAGTTTGAGGACAAATGAGTTGATGTTTAAAAAGTATTGCTTATAGATAACCGGTCGCCTCCGTTGTTGTTTGTAATACTGTATAACTGGAATGTCGTAAAAGTATATAAACTAATTAGTATAGTTATGTAATTAACAATACATCAGAACAAATGTTGGACAACATAATATAGGAAAGTACTGCATTGATGATGCCAGCAAAAAATGCCAGTAGGAAGGTTTACGATAATTTTTATATTAACGTTGCGTCTGATATAATTATTAACACCATGGAAATTAATATTGATGTCCGACAATACAGACAATTATGTAAATTCAGATTTCGCTCAAAACCGAATGAATTACTTGATTTAACAATTGACGTTTGAATAGATTCATACGGTAACACATTGAACAGAACTGTATAACATTGTCCTATAGATAGACATACACTGCACAATTTAAGTTTAATATATTAGTATAAGATAGTGGAAATTTGAATGAGGACGATATTGATTCCCATCTAGAACTATACTATGTTTCGTGTGCAACGACATTCCAATATCGACCCATTTCTGTATTAAATTTATGACCAAGTCTTTAAAATACAGGAATATTAAAAATAATAAAGTTATAAAATTTCCAAATTATAGCAGAGTGTTCCACTTTGCCACTATTTCACAAATGTTACATATCTTCAAAAACAATTTATGGAATGCATATTATATTTGTTTGCAAAATAGTGAATAGGTGTAATATTAGCTTGACTTGTATTACTTGCAATTAATTCAGTTTCAGTTAGTAATTTCTCGTCTGTTCGTTAAATGTTTCACTTTCTTTTTCACTTAAAACTATGTGGTTAACATAAATCGCTCAGGAATTATGATTTAGAGTAAAGCAATGACATTATTACCACAAGTATTATATATATATATATATATATATATATATATATATATATATATATATATATATATATATATATATATATATATATATATATATATGGAGAGAGAGAGAGAAAGAAAAAAAGATAGATAGATAGATAGATAGATAGATAGATAGATAGATAATACGTTTGTCATTGTAGTTTGGTGATAGTGATTAAATTATGTGTGATAATAATGTCATTGCTTTACTATGGGTTACAATACTGAAACGATTTATGTTAATCACGTGGTTTTATCCATGGCAGTATAATGGTAAAAGCAGTCTTGCTAATGCCTTCCATATCAAGATGTATGGAACGCCAGAGCTGTCTTAAGATGAGAATTTTCATTATATCATGTGCAGACTTCTTTATATGCTGTGCTTTCTTCATTATATGATGTGCAATCTTCTTTATATGATGTGCTTTCGTCCTTATATGATGTGCAAACTTCTTTATATGCGGTGCTTTCGTCCTTATATAATGTGCAAATGTCTTTATATGATATGCATTTGTACTTATATGATGTGCAAACTTCTTTATATGATGTGCTTTCGTCTTTATATGATGTGCTTTCGTCTTTATATGATGTTTATATGATGTGCTTTCGTCTTTATATGATGTGCAAATATCTTTATATGCTGTGCTTTCGTCTTTATATGATGTGCAAACTTCTTTATATGATGTGCATTTGTACTTATATGCTGTGCTTTCGTCCTTATATGATGTGCAAACTTCGTTATATGCTGTGCATTTGTACTTATATGATGTGCAAACTTCTTTATATGCTGTGCTTTCGTCCTTATATGATGTGCAAACTTCTTTATATGCTGTGCTTTCGTCCTTATATGATGTGCAAACTTCATTATATGCGGTGCACATCATATAAGTACAAATGCACATCATATAAAGAAGTTTGCACATCATATAAGGATGAAAGCACAGCATATAACGAAGTTTGCACAGCATATAAGTACAAATGCACAGCATGTAACGAAGTTTCCACATCATATAAAAATTCTCATCTTAAGACAGCTCTGGCGTTCCATAAAGATGCCAATCTAATTTATTATGATAAGACTACCATGTGAATTACCCAATGGGATTTTAGCGGTGAGTAACTTTTGCGCCCGTATTGTTGACACTCGGCTTGAACAACTGGGAACAAAATGTGATAGAAGAAAAAACAAAAACCTCTTTAACACGAAAAACAAATAGCAAAATAAATATAGCATACACGTCACTAGGGGATCATTGGCAATGATCATAATGGAAAAATGGGGATAGAGTTGCACCTACTAAGAATCAAACCTTGTAAAGGGAGCAACCTTTTAAACACATTTGGGATTTTAAAAAAATACAAAAAAAAATTATTTGTTTTAAATTGAAATAAAATAGTAAATACATACACATCTTCTGGGAAAACAATTACACATAAAACACATATTTATTAGGAAATGGAGAGGGGTGGGGCGGGGAATCCTTCTGATGCCCTTTTAAAAAGAATCACATTTACATTCAAAGGTATCAGGAGGGTTTTGTAAGCAACATTTGTTTGAAGTACATGATAAACATTTTTTTTAACAAAAATTAAATGTCTATTTCCATTATCGTGATGGCTGTGCATGCAATTTGACGCCTAATTGGTTGGTTGGATTATAGTGTTGGTGCTTGGCGTGAGCATCAAATTTCATGAACTCGTTATGCTCCAGTGGATATTACCGAGACAAAATGTATAATGTATACATGTGTTTACAAGAGTTATATATATATTTAAATAGAGAGAGAGAAAGAGAGAGATAATGAGAGAGAGACAGAGACAAAGCGCGCTGGGGATAAAGATAAATGGAGTGTTTTCGTCACAAAGCCTTGCGCAGTTAACAATATTTGCCTCGTATTATTTTTTAATATCATAATAATGTCGGTGTATACCTCTCTCTCTCTCTCTCTCTCTCTCTCTCTCTCTTTCTCTCTCTCTCTCTCTCTCTCTCTCTCTCTCTCTCTCACCCACCCAAACCCCCCCATATGGATAATTTGAACTTACCGTTCAGTGCTGTCTGAGTGAATATGGAGATTTCGCATTCAAGACTCTCTTCATTGAAAGTAATTTGTTCTGTTTAGCCAATGCATGTAACGTAGAGATACCATTTACAAAAGGATTTGTTTAACTAGAATTGCGATGAGTTATCTGCTTGAAAGCCAATTAACGTTAAACAAAAAATGTACAGCGCTCATGCAGATAACGTAGATAAGAGGCAGTAAAAGAATTCTGAAAAAACTGATATGCTTCTAATATCCAATATCTAATAACAGTTAATTTCAGGTACAATATACATGTGCAGTAAAAGCACGCATAACAATGAAGAACTAGTGAATGTATAGGTGCCTTTTGCCGAATTTAAGAAATGTTCATAATGTGAAAATATTTGCAGTCAAAACGTTTTAAGAGTATACTTGAAAAGGATTAGAATAAATTTCGTTTTTAATAGCCTGAGATATCTATTTCTTTCATTTTGTGATATAGCTTTAGTGATCGGCTATTTGTCTAGGAAGAAAGAGAGATGTGGAGTTGAATGTTAATACGATATTAAAATGTATGCAGTGAATTTTACAGTGTCTGTTCTATATGAAGCAGTTTATCATCTGCATACTCGTTGGATAAAGAAGTCATTCAACTAACTAAAAAGAGTAAATGTAGATTTGGAAGCCTGAATAATAGGCTGACTTGAATAATGTTGGCCAGATCAGCGCCATTACCCAGTGATAGTGTCAAAAGCAATACAAATATTGTCAGCCGGACATAATCATGTGCTCAATTCAGAACCGTGGTGTTTTATGACAAATGAATTTTAAGCTACTTATCAGCAGAAAGATGACACAAGGCAATGGAAAATACCCAGTTATGAAGATTTAATGGACCTGGTAAACATGTTCCAATTTGTTTGGTTGTTGTAATTGAAATTAGTGTATCTAACGCATTGTTAAGCAATCACCGCTTACCGAATGCAGTACGGCAGTGGTCTTTTGTCATGGTTGATCGCATTAACTGGGTGAGAGTGCGATGGTGGGGTTAGGTACAGTGTTGCATTATAGTTCAAACAATACTACTATTACTACTACTACTACTATTGATTTTGTATATATTTTGCGCCTAATCTTTCGAAGTTTTAAGCGCTTTACAACACCTATACTGATCTGACTACCAAAAAAGTACATAAATAAAGGTAAAAAAAAAAACACGTTGAAATTAGAAATCACAAATATATATGCTGAAACCATTTAAGATAGGAAATTACGATAGGTCTTTAAGTTTGTTCTTCCAGTAGAAAATGGTGAGTTGTAAGAGGCCTCTTGAAAGAGATCACTTTGTGTTTGTGTATGAACGAATCAGTATATGTATGTATTTTCCTAAAAACTGCAGAACAAATGTTGGATAAAATGAACACTTAAAGCACTGAGTTGATGATGCCAGCGACATCTGTGACATAGCAGGATGGTGTACTATGATCTTTATATGAATGGTGCATTTGTTAAAATGCTTGACACACTCTAAATTAAAAAGAATCTCAGACAATAGGAAAACATTAGTAAAATACGTTTTCGAACAAAACAGAAACATACAAATAACATACACGGGACTAGGGCACCATTGGCAATGATCATAATGGAAAAATGAGGGTAGAGTTTCATCTACTAGGAAACAAACCTGGTAAGGGAGCACTCCTTTAGACACATTAGGGATTTTAAAAAAATATCCCGCAAAAACAAAGTATTTGTTATACACACCTTCGGGTAAAACAATTAGACATAAATCACCTTTTATTTTTTAGGAAAGGGGGGTGGTGCATGGGATCTGCCTGGTACCCTCCAAAACGAAGCACATTTACACGCAGTGGCAAAATAATGGATTTGTAAGCAGCAGCTGTTTGGCGTACATGATAAACATTTTTTTAAAATAACTCTGAATGTCGATGTTCATTATCTCAATGGCTGTGCATGTAATTTCACGCCTCTTTTGCTGTTTGGATTTAAGTGTTGGTGCTAAGCATGTCAACAACTAGTACTCATCATATGAGCGATTTCGAAATTTCAAACAGTTACAGACGATTAAGGCTCTTATGGCTAGGTTTGAAGATATCACATATAGACGAAAATATACAGAGAAACTGCTCATGCCTATTCGAAAATTCAAACCGTTTAGACTATCAAGGCTCTCATGAAGATAGCGAACAGTAATAGACGATTAAGGGTCTCGTAATTATGCCTGGAGATAGCACATATTAACGAAAATGTACATTGAAACTGCTAATGCCATTTATTTTTCGTTAATAATTTATTTCATAAATTTACATTATCTTTCACACATTGTGTTTGTGTTGTTTATTTAATCCACCATCCACTCGATAACAATTCTGTTACAGTATTCAAGCCTAAATAGTCCAGTTGCTATTATCTATAAATTACTCTAATTTGATAGAACATTCGTCATTTTACCAAATCAACTATATACCTAGAAAAAAATGGTCTGCAACGTCATGTGCTTGTCTTTTACTAAACGTAATGTCATTAACGCTGACGGTATGGTGTTATTTGTGTGCAAAGTATCTGTGATATGTTTGTGCAGTATATAATTTATGTGCATCTTCAACTTATATGATTGGTAACCAGTCTATTTAGGGTTTTTGCCAATAACACTACCACGGACCAGTTTTTAAGTATAGTTAAAATGCAATAATGATACCCGTAATGATCGAACAATATCTAAGACCTATAAGATAGGTGCGAAAGGAGACAAAAGAACGATATCATAACTTTGCATGGCGTCATAGCTATCTATGACTCAGTTGTTCGACATAATTGTAAGTTTATAAAATAGTAAATGACATTCCCTCCACACACAGATGATACAATAGATTCGAAGTACATATTTTACAGACTATTAAAACGATTTAATAACAGTTTACTAATTAATAATGATCTTAAGTCCATCTGTTTTGATGTGTGTGAATGTATTGTCTTCTAATCATTCATAGTCAAACATTATATATCTCAAACGCATTGTAACAAGTTACATTTCAGTCAACCTTTCTCTTTGGTGCAGATTCGGTTATGATGTTATGGTCATATATCGGTTGAGACATATTCTAATGAGAGAGAGAGAGAGAGAGAGAGAGAGAGAGAGAGAGAGAGAGAGAGAGAGAGAGAGAGAGAGAGAGAGAGAGAGAGAGAAAGAGAGAGAGAACGAGAGAGATAGAGAGAGAGAGATAGAGAGAGAGATAAAAAAAATAGAGAGAGAAGGAGAGAGAAAGATTGGTAACCAGTCTATTTC
Organism: Unio pictorum; assembly: GCA_030141615.1. Classification (NCBI taxonomy): domain Eukaryota; kingdom Metazoa; phylum Mollusca; class Bivalvia; order Unionida; family Unionidae; genus Unio; species Unio pictorum. Next base: position 1,146,057 of record JARLTB010000257.1, on the reverse strand, counting down.
GGGTTTTTGCCAATAACACTACCACGGACCAGTTTTTAAGTATAGTTAAAAGGCAATAATGATACCCGTAATGATCGAACAACATCTAAGACCTATAAGATAGGTGCGAAAGGAGACAAAAGAACGATATCATAACTTTGCATGGCGTCATAGCTATCTATGACTCAGTTGTTCGACATAATTGTAAGTTTATAAAATAGTAAATGACATTCCCTCCACACACAGATGATACAATAGATTCTAAGTACATATTTTACAGACTATTAAAACGATTTAATAACAGTTTACTAATTAATAATGATCTTAAGTCCATCGGTGTTGATGTGTGTGAATGTATTGTCTTCTAATCATTCATAGTCAAACATTATATATCTCAAACGCATTGTAACAAGTTACATTTCAGTCAACCTTTCTCTTTGGTGCAGATTCGGTTATGATGTTATGGTCATATATCGGTTGAGACATATTCTAATGAGAGAGAGAGAGAGAGAGAGAGAGAGAGAGAGAGAGAAAGAGAGAAAGAGAGAGAGAGAAAGAGAGAGAGAACGAGAAAGATAGAGAGAGAGAGATAGAGAGAGAGATAGAAAAATAGAGAGAGAAGGAGAGAGAAAGATGATGAGAGAAAAAAGGAGAGAGATGGAGAGAGAGTGTGAGAGAGAGATCGAAAAACGGAGATAGAGAGAGATGGAGAGAGAGAGATATGGGGAGATTAAGAGACAGATATGAAGAGAGAGATAGATGGATGGAGAGAGAGATGGATAGAGAGAAATGGAGAGAGAGAAGGAGAGAGAACGATAGAGAAACAGGGATGTAGAGAGAGAGATGGACAGAGAGAGAAAGACATGGAGAGACAAAGAGAGAGAGAAAGATGGAGAGAGAGAGATGGAGAGATGAGGGAGTGAGAACTGGAGTGAGATAGATCCATAGATCGAGATGGATGGAGAGATGATAGAGATAGAGAGAGATGGAGAGAGAGAGAGATGGAGAGAGAGGTAGAGAGGGAGGGAGAGAGATAGAGAGAGATTGAGAGAGATGGAGAGAGAGATGGAGTGAGAGAGAGATGGAGAGATGGAGAAAGAGAGATGGCAAGAGAGAGAGAGAGGGAGAGGGAGAGAGTTGGAGAAAGAGAGAGGGAGAGGGAAAGAGAGATGGATAAAGAGAGATGGAGAGATTGAGAGAGAGATGGACTGAGAGAGAGCGAGATGGAGAGAGATAGATGGAGAGAGAGGGAGAGAGAGGGAGATAGATGGAGAGAGAGATGGATGGAGAGAGAGAGATGGAGATGGAGAGATGGAGTTAGATGGAGATAAAGAGAGCGAGATGGAGAGATAGATAGATGGAGAGAGAGAGGGGGAGAGATGGAGGAAGAGATGGATGGAGAGAGATTTAGAGAGATTTAGAGAGAGATGGATGGAGAGGGAGAGAGAGGGAGAGAGATGGATGGACAGATGGAGAGAGATTAAGAGAGAGTGATTTTGAGAGAAAGAGAGAGAGAGAGAGAGAGAGAGAGAGAGAGAGAGAGAGAGAGAGACGTAGAGAGGGTGCTGGAAAGGGAGATTGAAATGGGGCGAGAGATGCAGAGATGGAGCGAGATACAATGAGATACAGAGAGAGATGGAGAGAGATGGAGAGAGAGAGATAGAGAGAGAGAGAGAGAGAGAGAGAGAGAGAGAGAGAGAGGAAGAGATATACAGAGAGAGATGGAGAGAGCGAGATGGAAAGAGAAAGATGGAGTGAGAGAGAGTTAGATGGAGAGACAGAGGCAAAGAGAGAGAGAGATCATTGTTTCGTAGTGTTGTGTTGAATGTTAAAGTTTATAATATAAGAAATATATATATATATGTATATATATATATATATATATATATATATATATATATATATATATATATATATATATATATATATATATATATATATGTGTGTGTGTGTGTGTGTGTGTGTGTTGCTTTTGATACCATGTACAGCGCTACTAGGAGGAGTATATATTCAAAACATATTGTGTTGATGTAGTATGTCGCGACGCAGAAATACTTCACAGTTGTGCAATCTCCTACGTGCATAAGACACATATTTTTGATTTGTTGCTGTAGTCATGGACAGCCAACTAAGTTTAGATTGACCTCTTCCCTTCATAAAACTAAGATGTCGTTGTTCTTCTGCGAGTAACGTTAGCGAGGGCATCAACAGCAATAATTATTACAACATATTTCCAACACAGGCTGCAGCATCACTCCAGATAACTTCTTTACCATTATTTCCTGTTGTCAGCACAACTGCGTACTTGACTCAAAAAAAAACTTTATATAATTTCTACAAAACTTATGGTTGCTTGACACTGGTATTATGCAACTTAATTGATCGTATTCGTAGACTGGTGCTTTTTATGATGCAAATACCAAGATGGAATTTGCTTTGGTTGGCAAGGACGTACCAAATGATGTAGTTTGTTCGTTTATCGTACCTGCTACATTAACACCATTGGCTATTGACAAGGTGACAAGATGCAAAGAGTGTTACCGCCCATTCAAATGGAATGACGCTAGCATTAGCATTCCTTCCTGGATTCGATGTGTCTGATGCTAGTAAAAAAAATCCATCGGGTTGTTATTAACAAAACCACATTGTCCCCCACTCCTCCACGACGCGTATGAATAGCCGCCTGAACGAGAGTTCAAACGACCTCAATAAGCGCTTCATTGATCAAAATACTTTATTGTGCCCTAAACCTGTAATTAAACCTGTAATTTCGTAACTGAAACTATAAAACCCGAACCTGATCTCCTACTTTGAAATGGTACCCGGAAGAGTTTAGTGAGATTGCCGAAAAATGAGTTTCGGCTTGCGAACGACAATTGTGATCTTACAATTGCAATTATACCCAGCTGAAATTTAGAATTGACTGGCATTGAATGGGTCGTCGGCATTGATCCCCCAGGCATTGAATGGGTCGTCGGGAATAGCTGTCATGTTTCATTAAAACAATACCGTATTTTTGGTTTGTAGCCCACCATATGGTTCCTATCTAATGTTGGCCTACTATAACAAACGGGCAGCTGATCCAATCCTGTATTAAATATGTTAGCGTGCGTTGCCATAATGGTGATGAGACATATAACATATATATTGTTTAACCTCGTTGTCGAAACCGTCAACATCGTTGTGCTACTCGGAGTCACATCTGTAATTGTTCTATCAAGTCTTAAAACTACTTTGTTTTGCTTAGCCATGGACTCCATTATGTTTCTAACAGGGTCGAATATTTTAATCACTGTTCATGTATCAAATCACCTCGATGATCTGCGAGAGGTACATATGTTGACATGAACATACTCGTATTTAACGAAACAGTAAAAAATTCATGATGAGTCCAAGAATATCCGGAAATATTGTAGAAAAGGAAGAAGCATATACTTAAAGTATTAAAACAATTAGGAAACTTCAATATACATTAGCGGAGTTTCTAAGATATCTGGAAAACATGGAAACATTTTAATTTAGACTAAACAAAGTTCTAAAAGTTATGAACTCAGTTGTTTACTTAAAGTAATATTAAAATTAGTAACCTCAGATCGGAGATTTGGCAACAGTCAGCAATATTAATTTAAATAAGGTGCATAATTAAATTAGAAACTTTAAATATTTAGTGAATAATAAAAAAACATGGTACAATTGTAAAATGGCCATTGATAAATACTATTTTTAAAACTGAAACATTTATATTTTTTTAAAATTGAATCATTAAATATTGACCCATTTTATAAAAGAAATGTAAACCTATTATATCCAATATATTGAGGACCCAAACTCCTAAAAGTAAAATAAATGATTTATTTTATGAATATTTATAAAATATTTTACGAAAAAGAATAAAATGATTTGTATTACAACTTGTGCTTAGTACGCATCACTATATTCTACGAACGTCTAGTCAAAAGATACTGACGTTCCAAGGCATATATTTATTTAATTGTTGTCTTCAGGTAATAATGCTTTATCCGTGCACACCTGACTTTTCCTTGAAAATCTCTTTAAAAGATGATCAAATGAACGGGCGATCTGTGATCTTCATACTCAGTTGCAATATACAGTTGAGTCAATTTATCTCCAAAGATGTAACTGGAGATGAAACATGACCACACAAGTCTTTATACAACTTTAACTCAATTTTCAGTAAAGCTTGAGAAGGCGGTCCAACTTTACTAAAGAGTGTGAAGGCAGATGTCTTCATTAAAGTGTGTGCAACAGTATTAACATTAAAATATGGAAATGTCAGTTTCTTCTCAATATGTGTACTACTGTTACAGTAAGTCAGTTGCTCACTGCTAATTGACCAGTTTTAGAATACGCGTATCAGGCGAGTTGCCGTTCCTGATACGCTAGAACTCAAAACGAGGTTATGACTCTTCAGCGAATGTCCTTTATATTGACTTGCATAAGCAGATTGGCGTTGGAACGTCTGAATAATATAATCACATCATGAACATGTAATTTCAGTTCTGATAATACATATGGGTATATAGATCTAAAATACAAATAATACATGCATAGACGTGTGAACACTATAATCGAATAATCGATATAATCGATATATTTGTCACGTTCGGACATTTTCATTATTTTTATGTATCCAAGCAGTGAAGCTTGTTGTTGAAATTACAAGCCATACAACCCACGAGCGGTAATTTTTTGGCATTGCGAAACTGGTCTAGTTAGTTTTGTTCGTACAGTTTGAATAATGAAATGAACAAAAAATAAAACCCTACACGTTTGTGGTGTTTCATTTCATTTCTTTAAAGGGTATGTCATGTATATTTAGTGTGTATCTTGTGTTGTCTTTTCTCCGTGAGTATATTTTATGTATAATTATATTATGTGATTGACCTTGGTCAGTAATTGAGTTTTGAACGTATCTGACACATATCTCGCTATTACATAAAGAACATATTACATACCTATTTTTCCAAATGTTTTTAGATTGTCTGTTAATGAAATTATTACTGGAGCTATAGATTTATACTTGTATTTGAAGTTAGGACATTAGCTTCTCACTTGGAATTTAATAATCATCAGGATAACTTAGGATGTTCTAGAAACTATTTGTTATATGTTGCTTTCTTTAAAACCACATACTCGTTAACATATACAACCTACTGACATTTAATACTTAAGAAACAAATTGTATGGGGTTCTTTTCTCTGAAAGTGGAAATATTTATATTCAGAAAACAATCTTCATATATTTTCGTTCTTTAATGGTTGCTGTTGTAGGGTTTAACTCCATTTTTCAGCACACGATAGCCTATACATGGTGGCCAATATTAAAGGTAGAGTAGGAACCCTGGGAAAACCATTTGAAAGAACCAACGACCCACATTAAGCTACTGACCAGCTTTCTCACATACCCACATTGACTGAATCTGAGACTCGAACCCACGCAGACTGAGGTGAGATGGCAGTGATCTGTAACGGATAATGCTTTAGACCGCTAGGCCACTAGGGGCCCAGCTTTCATGGTGTGATGTGTTCTGATAGAACAGTAAAAATCAGTCCCACGTTATAAGTTTGGCTACTGCAACAGTAAACATTAGGAACTGAGGCTTCTTAAGAATGAAAATAAATTATCGTATACCAACGTATAAATCTTAGCCCTGTTGTGCCGTGATGAGTGTAGACTGGTCACACACACGGGTTGTTAAATAGTATATGCGAGGTATTTGATTCGAACTAACTGAATGATGGTCTGTCCTGATTATGGTTTAGATTACAATTTAATTAGCACATAAACGATATCTGAATAGTAGCGGTTAGATTGTAGATTACCTAGTAATGAATATCAGTTCCCTATGTCTTGAATATTAATTAACTGTTGGGATGCCGATGCAGCTTTATAAATTGAATTTGCATATATCTCGCATATGCTAAAACAAATTCCCGATTGATATTACACAGTTAAACATAGCGTCATATTCTTATAAGCCAATTTATCACAAAGGAAGCACGGCCAATTTTAAACAAAAGTGTAAACCTTACTTTACCTTATGAGAAACACAGATGCCTCCAAAGAAAAAACCGCTTTAAAATAGTGTAAATAAAAAAGTGACAAGAATACAAACTAGAACTTCAATATTATATTCCTGTGAGAGGTCTTTTAGGTCCATAATAATAACGCCATTGGTGAAGTCTTTCAGGTCCATAATGTTAGGCCTATGGTAAGGTCCTTCAGGTTTATAATGTTAAGCCTATTATAAGGTCTTTCAGGTCCATAATGTTAGACCAATGGACATGTATTTTAGGTCCATAATGTTAGGCATATGGTAATGTCTTTTAGGTCCATAGTGTTAGGCCTATGGTTAGGTCTCTTAGGTCCATAATGTTCAGCCTATGGTAAGGTCTTTTACTATTAACTATATGGTATAGTCTTTCAGGTCCATAATGTTAGGCCTTAGTCTTATTAATTTTCCTACAAAACAATTTCATTACAAAACCAGAAAAACGTATTACAAACTTATTTCTTTCAACGTCACAATTAAATGATTTATTAACAAGCTAGTGTAGCAATGCATGCAAATTTGGTTTTATTGCGGTTGCAAATATACCAATTGCTATTATCATGGCCACAATAACATTGTTTTAATTGTCCATAACATTAAACTATGAAATACTACACTTAACCAGGTTTAATATCAATGGAGTTCATATATCAACAGTATTAAGCGCTTCTTTAAGTTCCGTAACACGTTTTGGATTTTCGTTTATAAAATATGTTATTTTCCATGATATTTCTTGCTTTATTTTCCTAATAGCATAATTGTAATCATGAAACCGTTTGTTTTCAGATTTACAACGAACTGTTTTTTGTTTTAGCACCTTGAGACAAATGAGTTTAAGATGTAAATCTGATCTGGTTTGACGCAATCGTCTTAATATGTATAGATCGTATTCCTTTAGGAGTATATGGGTTGGTGATAAATGAGAGAATATGTATTTTTGCTTTATAGATGGGATATTATTGTATGACATATGCATTTATCTTAAGCGATGATACTCCGGTAAGTTTAAATAATAGATGTTGATCTGGTGCAGCAATGAATTGCCGAATAGTAGATTTGGATGTATTTAAGAATGAAATTTAAGAGAACGTGGGAGTGTATATCTCAAAATGTATATACGTAAAAACCGAATAATTGTTGAAGTACATTATCTGCGTTGGATGAAACTTGCTTTCGAATTAAATAACCTCTCAAATAATCATTGATTGAAAAGTAAGGAAGTGTAAACATTGTTAATACATACACTATTTTCTTTATTATTTTAAGAATACTGAAAACCAGATGACACCGTTCAAACTGTTATCGTTTCATAACGATAAGGTCAAGCAAGATCACAGTGACATAATTGACAAATATTTAACAAAGTTCGATACAGTATGGATAAACACAGGAGCCAACCTCAAGCACAATAACGATACAATTTGGCGGTCGCCATTTATCAGATCACGATGCTAATATCACATTGACTAGATATGTAAATATTGTATGTGACACATTTGACGGGGTTGTCAATTTAGATCGCAGGCCAAGCAGGAATATGTTCTGTATAGCTTTTTGCCAGAGGTCCCACCCGTTCATTTAATTGTGTCCTGCCCGCTTATTCTGTTTATTTACGATGTCATAATCCATCTTTGGTATGAATACGTTTGCGTCTAACCGACCGCAAATGTTATACATATTGACAAGACAGATGCTAATCTGATATTCTCAGTAGTACTTACTGATGGAAAAAAATAACAATCTTCGTGAACACCGGCGGTAAGCAAGCCAGGATAATTTCATTAAACGCTGTAGTAATTTGATAACTCTAGAGTCTGACTCTAGTGTGTATTTACCCGCTTCCCGTCAACGCTGTATAATTTAAAAATTGTGCTTGATTTTGTCGATGATCTTGTTGTAATTTGAGAATCTCATAGATGATCGGGTTAACTTTTCTTGGTTCATTATATAGAAAATATATTTCATTAAGAAACGAAGACACCCTCAGCACATGTTTAATATGCAGGTAGACCAAAATAACGTGTTATCGAGACCAATGCTATACCTTGTTTCCGGATCGTGTACACCGATTGTAATTAATCCATATGGATTTATCTGAGCATGTTCAAAGACGTGTTTAAACTTAATATATACCATTTTCGTTGGGGCACCAGATCTGATATAAATGTCGCAGTGAAAATATATTCACGCCGTTAAAGATAATACCAAACATTACAGGAATATCTTAACATCTGTTAGATCTGAGTATACCGCTCAGTATGTAAATTAAATATATGTTTTATGTCTGCCTCTTGAAATATTCTGACTGGATTTGATTTTGACAACCATAACTTCATTGTAAGCCACAATACTTTTAATACAATTTGCATATAGCTTATCAACCAACATCTATATGGACGGGTAGCATTTGCGGACCAGTGATAATGGCTGCAATATTATTCGGTAATGCTGGATGGTGCTTGACTAATACATGCTCTTGTGTTGCCAAAAAAAGTCAATCACGTTCATTTGGCACGAATATTTTATTATTTATAACCATGATCATGTTGTTGTGTTTTATGTAAGGCTGTCTAGCATACAAATAAGAGCAACAATGATAATAACAGGTGAGATACATGTGTGCAAAATGTGGCATATAAATATACGTTTGTGACAAGCAGTAAGAGCATTGCCGGCGGTGAGATTGCTGAAGCGCTAGTGGAATTCCTAGGATTTCCTAGGACCATCCCAGTGCAAACGAGGCAAAAATCCAAAATGACATTGATCAAGCGTGCTTTGCTCATAACATTTAGTGGTATTTAAAAGGCTAGCAAATGCGAAAGATTGCTATGTTGAGTTGATTAATACGCTTATGCAGATACAACAAACTGAAAGAATGGTTCACGAACTGGTTGAGAAGATCTGTGATGGTTGGTATACTCGCGGTGGGGCGGGTTATTCGCTCGTAATTATAGTATTGAAGTTGATTAATTATATTCTAATAGTATAATGGAAACGTACAACAGCGATTGGCGGTGTTGCCGCTAATTGGTTGTATGAACAGTCAAAACGGCAAATGGATCTGCTTCCACCTAAAATGATTCAACATGGATGGTTAGATGTTATCACTCTGAAAAAAGTTAGATATCGTGTTTTTACTACATGACACTATCACTGACACATTACGTAAACGACAGACTTCACTGTAATTACCCGCTCACAGTCGTGGGCATTGCAGGCAAATTTACGGATGTGGGACGCTATCGACTAAAATTGCAACTGAAGTCCTTGCCGTGTTTCGACCAACAAGCGACCTCGGATAGACTCACTTACTTCAGATTGATCTTCATAAAGAATTTCGTGGTGCATTTGCATCGGTATTCCAGCAACATAACGTTACAATCAGATGCAACCACGTCGCTATACATCATAATTTAATATAACACTTACTGATCGATTGTTTGGAGATCTATACTCCTAAGACGGACTGAATAGGGAAAGATCCTTGAATGGGTTGGTACACTACTGCACGTAGGAGCCACGTTATACAACGAAGTCGCGAGTGGAATTGCTATACCACTAATCAATGCACCTGCAAACAAATATAACTGGTTAAGCCGCGCGACTCAACGATGCAATCAGTGCTGTACAGCAAGGTGACAGTCCTGTACTTGTGTGCTATTGGTTAACTTGAGGTTGTGCAGAACAACAACACCCATCCTATCAGCTCAGACTTACTCATGGCTCATGTAATTTGATTTTGTAAACTGAAATCATTGATAGCAAATCTTGATAGCTATTGTCCATATAATAAATCTTTTCAATTTTAAATAACTGAAAACAATTCATGTATTCCGTAATAGTCAATACCCTTAGCACCCGTTCCATTGTATTAGATTGGTAGGAACGTTTCGGGCGATCTTTCATTTCGGCCCTAAATACCCATGAAACTGCGTTTTTATTGCAATAAATTTATAAGTTGCTGCATGTGTACTGGGTGTGCAGTATATCCATCTGACAAAATGAGTGCATATTTTCCCATACCAATGCATGTTGTTGTTGTAGAGTCTAACGCCATTTTCAGCACAAGATAGGATATACATGTCAGTCAGTGTAAATAGAGGAGCAAAGAACCACAGACCCAGCAGAAGCTGCTGGCAAGCTTTCTCACATACCACTATTGGCTTAATCAAAGACTCGATTGCTAAAATGCAGGAATCATTGTTCACAAATAAAAAGTGTTGTCGTCAAAGTTTATTTACAACATAGATTAGTTTTTTAAGGAGTTCAATATGAATTGTGCGTGCGAGTTCAATATTGTATAATACTGAACAACTCAGACAATGACAATGACACCATATAAATTAACATAGATGTCAGACAATACAGAAAATTATGTAAATTCAGATTTTGCACAAAACCGAAACAATTACTTGATGTTACAAATGATGTTTGAGTAGATGCATATGGTAAAACATTTAATAGGACTTTATACAATTGTCCTAAAGATGGACATGCACAGATCTTTTTTAAAATATAGTATTATAAGATCGTAGTAATTTGAACGAGGACGATATTAATGCTCATGCAGAACAATTTTTGGAAATGGACACTCTTATATCTACCCATTTCTGTATTAAATTTAAAACCAGGTCTTTAAAATACAGAAATATTAAAAGTAATACAAGTTTCCAAATTATAGCAGAACGTTTTATTTTTTGCCACTATTTCACAAATATTAAATATCTGCAAATACAATTTATGCAATTAATATTATATTTCTTTGTAAAATAGTCAATAGGTTTAATCTTAGCAAGACTTGTGTTACTTCAGTTTTAATTAGCAATTACTTGTCTGATTGTCAAAATGTTTCACTTTCTTCACTTACGTTTCTATTCCTTTGGAGTAATGGAAATAACATTTCTCCTAGAAATTAATAGTACCTTGAGTTTTGTATATATATATATATATATATATATATTTATATATATATATATATATATATATATATATATATATATATATATATATATATATATATATATAAATGACAAACGTATGATATATATATATATATGACAAACGTATGATATATATCATAGTTTTTACTTGATGTTACAAATGATGTTTGAGTAGATGCATATGGTAAAACATTTAATAGGACTTTATACAATTGTCCTAAAGATGGACATGCACAGATCTTTTTTAAAATATAGTATTATAAGATCGTAGTAATTTGAACGAGGACGATATTAATGCTCATGCAGAACAATTTTTGGAAATGGACACTCTTATATCTACCCATTTCTGTATTAAATTTAAAACCAGGTCTTTAAAATACAGAAATATTAAAAGTAATACAAGTTTCCAAATTATAGCAGAACGTTTTATTTTTTGCCACTATTTCACAAATATTAAATATCTGCAAATACAATTTATGCAATTAATATTATATTTCTTTGTAAAATAGTCAATAGGTTTAATCTTAGCAAGACTTGTGTTACTTCAGTTTTAATTAGCAATTACTTGTCTGATTGTCAAAATGTTTCACTTTCTTCACTTACGTTTCTATTCCTTTGGAGTAATGGAAATAACATTTCTCCTAGAAATTAATAGTACCTTGAGTTTTGTATATATATATATATTATATATATATATATATATATATATATATATATATATATATATATATATATATATATATATATATATATATATATATAAATGACAAACGTATGATATATATATATATATGACAAACGTATGATATATATCATAGTTTTTCGTTTAACTTGGTGCTAGTGGTTAAAATTGTTGTTGACGAAGGGAGACAACTTAACTTAAAATGGATAGATGCTTGACACATTTGAAATTATCATTCCTTTGAGTGTAATGTGAACTTTAAACAATTCAAGTTTTGTATAGAACAAGGTAATGACGCACAAATTCACCGGATGAGCATTACAGATCTACAAATACTGTCCCAACTGTCAATATTGTGAACTAATTATCTATCTTTTTTGCTGTACAATTTAAATCAGTGTTGTAAATATTTAAAATGTACATGTGTTTGTACGGGCGAAAGTATGAGAGAGAGACAGAGAGAGAGAGAGAGAGAGAGAGAGAGAGACAGAGACAGAGAGTAGATAGATATCTAATCTAATCTCTCTACCTATATATCTATATGTCTTGACTATCATACTAATTTCGGTGAATACTCTCAAACTCTCTCTCTCTCTCTCTCGTTATTTTACAGTGGATATTACCGAGACAAAATGTATAATGTGTACATGTGTTTATACGAGAGAGAGAGAGAGAGAGAGAGAGAGAGAGAGAGAGAGAGAGAGAGAGAGAGAGAGAGAGAGAGAGAAAGGGATATACACTGGAATTATTATTATAATTGTCAAGAATAATACCAGGCAAATATTGTTACTCAGCGAGGCTTTGTGACGAAAACCCTCAATTTCTCTCTCTCTCTCTCTCTCTCTCTCTCTCTCTCTCTCTCTCTCTCTCTCTCTCTCGCCCACCCACATATGGATAATTGAAATAAACCGTTCAACTATGCCTGGGTGACTATGGGTACTGAGCATTCAAGTTACTCTTCTAGAAAGCAATATGTTATGTATAGACAATGCATCTACCTTGGAGATACCATTTACAAAAGGATTTGTGTAACTATATTTGCGATTAGTTATCTGCTTGAAAGCCAATTAACATTTAACAAAATAATGTACAACGCCCATGCAAAACGTAGGGAGGAGAAAGTAAGAATATTCTGAAAACTAATATCCATTATGAATAACAATGAATTACAATAAACATGTCAAGGAGCATGCAGAACAAGGAAATACAGTTTTTGTCAAAATTACGAAATGTTCAAAACGTGAGATACAAAGTTGTTGTAGTAAGGTTTATTGCCATTTTTCAGCACAAGATAGGCTGCCAGTATTAATGGTGGAGGAAGAACCCGATAAAACCCTGGAAAGAACCAGCAACCAACGATAATCTACTGGCAAGCTTTCGCACATACCCACATTGGCGAATCCCAGACTCGAACCCACACAGACATAGGTAAGACGGCATTGATCCATAACGGAGAGCATATATGTGTATATTTGACATGCAGGGACAGTGAATATGATACATATGTACAGAGAGACTTACAGTCAGTCAAACAGCGACATAGATAAGGAAGCATAGAGACACGCTTTAAAGTAAAATTTAAATAAAAGATTATGATAGACATGGAACGGAATGAATAAGGAGAAGCCAATATACCTGCAAGTGATGGTCCATAGTTTGTTTAATCAATATGTATAGGAAGTAATCCCAAGCGATTAGGTAAGGAAAACAAATCAAAACAAACAACAGCAACCAAAAGAACGCGCAAACAAGATGAACAAACAAGATATAGATTGACTTTCTCTGTCTGAAAGAGTACAATTTCCTGATGAATTATACTAACTAGCATTATAATATCTAGCATGTATGATGCAGTTAGTGTATACTTGCCACATTCAGAATATGCCTTTAGTTATTTGGAGACTACTAACAGCTCGGATAGTTCTATGTTCATTTCAGGTCTAGTATCTACTTTTAGTTCTTTGATGACTGCTGTACATACCGAAAACTGTTTTATGTTTTACTTCATTTTGTTTTGTTCGATTATCTGACTCGCATATGAGTACCGATTGTAGGATAATATTAATACATACAGACGTCCCTCTCAAAGATGTCATGTGACACAAAATCATTTCATTAAGGGTAATACTATGGTATACTGACTGCGTTATGTTTTCACTTATTGTTCTTTGAGTGAGGTATGCACATATTTCATTCTGGTTTTTAATTTCTTTCATTTTGCAATCATCTTTTAGTCCCTTTTTTCGCAACAGTGGAAAGTTAAAGCAATCTCTAACTGAATCAGTGAAATATATCAAGCTTTAATGGGTAATATTACAACACCAAAGATGATAGAAACAACAAAAATAAAGTCTGGATCTTTGAAGCCTTATAAATATAAAAGATATCCAAGGAAACCTTTCTTAAAACAGAAGGCCTAGCGATTAAGCACATTACGTTTACTACGATATACAATCCGAAACGGGGAAAATATATTAACTAATATCCGAAAAAACCAATATACGAATAAGAAAAAAAGAAAAAAACATTTAGTACCGAAGAGTATGTGTTGTTATTGCTGTCAACAATCACCGTTCGAAAATGGAATTTATATGAAAATGCTTCCTCGACCAATCTGCCCTTTCAAGCAACTCATGAGCGATATTGAGAATGCATACATTATTGTTTGATTATGGAAAACAGCAGTTCAAAGACACAGCTCATTTATTCTGAGTGTTCGCATGCTAAAGATAAAAAAAGAAAAGAAAAGATAATCTACGTTCAAACTGTTCATGATAATTCTATATTGGAAGCACAAGAGTGAAATCGTAAGCCACTTTCTTCTAAACTACAAAATGAGTTCTAATTTATGAATGTAACTTTTATTTATTCCTAAATGGTTTCTTTATTTGTTTGTTTTATATGGTTTAACGCCATTTTTCAGCACAATATAGGCTTTACATGGCGGCCAGTATTAACGATGGAGGAAGAACACGAAAAACCCCCAGAAAGAACCACTGACCCACGAGAAGCTACTGGCAAGCTTTCTCACATAACTACATTAGCAGAATCCTGGACTCGAACCCACGCAGACAGAGGTGCGATGGCAGTGATCCATAATGGACAGCGCTTTAGACCACTCGGCCACTCGGGGCCCCACCTAAATGGTAGATAAGTACAACAAACTCGTATTATATTTGTGTTAAAAGCTCTAGGATTCCGTTTTATTTATGTGAACTTTACTGATTAAAAAGATCATTACTGATTAAAAAGTTTAAAGCGCTCACCGTAACTGATCACTGCCATCTCATTTCCGTCTGCATAGGATCGAGTCCTGGATTCGAACAATCTTGGAAAGTGAGAAACCATGCAATTAGCTTCACGTGAGTAGCTTGTTCTTTCTGGGTATTTCCCGGATTCTTTCTCTATCATTAATACGAGACGCCATGTATATATTGTGCCGTTAAACCCTACAACAAGTGACTTAAATAACGATTTAAGATAGCAATCGGAAGTTCATTTGCCACTCTTTTTAATCTATCTATCTATGTATCTATCTATCTATCTATCTATCTATCTCCCTATGTATCTATGTATCTATCTATATATCTATCTATCCACATCCATCCATCCATCTCTTTCTCTCTCTTTCTTTCTATCTATCTATCTATCTATCTATCTATCTATCTATCTATCTATCTATCTATCTATCTATCTATCTATCTATCTATCTATCTATATATCTATCCATTCATCCATCCATCCATCAATCTCTCTCTCCCTCTTCCTCTCTCTGTCTCTCTGTCTCTCTATCTATCTATCTATCTATCTATCTATCTATCTATCTATCTATCTATCTATCTATCTATCTATCTATCTATCTATCTATCCATCCATCCATCCATCCATTCATCCATCTCTCTCTCTTTCTCTCTCTCTATCTTTCTCTCTCTCTCTCTATCCATCTATCAACCTATCTATCTATCTTTCTATCTATCTATCTATAAATCTATCTATCTATCTATCTATCTATCTATCTATCTATCTATCTATCTATCTATCTATCTATCTGTTTATCTATCTATCTATCTATCTATCTATCTATCTATCTATCTATCTATCTATCTATCTATCTATCTATGTATGTATCTATCTATCTATGTATGTATCTATCTATCTATCTATCTATCTATCTATCTATCTATCTATCTATCTATCTATCTATCTATCTATCCATCCATCCATCCACCCATCCATCCATCCATCCATGTATCTCTCTCTCTCTGTCTCCTTCTGTCTCTGTCTGTTTGTCTGTCTGTCTATCTCTCTCTCTCTCTATCTATCTATCCATCTATCTAGATATCTCTCTCTCTCTCTCTCTCTCTCTCTCTCTCTCTCTCTCTATCTATCTATCTATCTATCTATCTATGCAGCTTATACCAATGAAGATGCGTTTTTGGATTGCCTCTAATGTTTAGTTTTTCTCCTGTTAAAGAGCGTTAGTGATCGGCTATTTATCTATGAAGAAAGAGAGGTGTTGAGTTGGATGTTATTAAGATATTAAAATGTAACCACTACGGTTTACTAGGAATGTTTTTTTTTTTTCCTGCAAATAATCATCTACATACTCGTTTTATAAAGAAGTCATTGAAATCATTAAAAAGAGTAAATGTACATTGGGAGCCGGAATAATGGGCCGACTTGAACAAAGTTGGCCAGATCCGCGTCATTAACCAGTATTAGGGCCATAAAGCAATACAACTATTGTCACCTATTAACTCCCCTTTCAAGACAGAGAGATGTGCTCAGTTTAGAACCGTTATTGTTGTATGACAAATGGATTTTAAGCTGTTTAGCAGCAGAAAGATGACACAAGGCAATGGAAATGACCCAGTTAGGAAAATGTAATGAACCTGGTAAACGTGTTCCAATTTATTGGGTTGTTGTAAGTGTAATCAGTGTATCTAACGCATTGTTAAACAATCATCGCGTACTGAATACAGTACGGCAGTGGTTTTTTTTCAGGGTTGCTCGCTATAATTGGGTGAGGGTGCGTGGGTGGGGTTAGGTAGAGTGGGTTGGGTTACTGCATTATTGTTCAAGTAATAAAAATAATAATAAGAATAATGATAATAATAATAATAATATTGATAATAATAATAATAATAATAATAATAATAATAATAATAATAATAATAATAATAATATAATAATGATAATAATAATAATAATAATGATGATAATAATAATAATACTAATATAATAATAGTGATAATAATAATAACGATAGTATAAAAGAATAATAATAATGATAATAATAATATAATAATGATAATACTATAATAATAATAATAATAATAATAATAATAATAATAATAATAATAATAATGATAATAATAATATAATAATAATATAATAATATAATAATAATAATAATAATAATATAATAATAATAATAATAATAATAATAATAATAATAATAATGACTGTATATTTAGAGCCTAATCTTGAAAAGTTATAAGCGCTTTACAACAAAATATAATGATTTGGCTACAAAAAATAATCAAAAACAACAAACAGACACCTTGCAATTAGAAAACACAATAACATTGAACAATTATTTGAGGTATGAATCTATGATAGGTCTTGACGTTCGTTCTTGCTGTCAAAAGAGCTAAGGTAAGAGGATTCTTGACAGGAATCACTTTGTCTTTGAACCAAATTCCATCGGGGAATTCGTTTGACTTTGCTGGGCACTGATATGCAAAATAACCTTGTCCATATGACGTAGTTTTCATATTGGGATTAATGAATATACTACTGTCAGCAAAGGAGCGTAAGTAAATTGCGGTGTGTACACACAGGTGAGGCCAGATGGATATGTTTGAATGGAGTCCGTCATAGAAACGTAGCACAGATAACAAAAATATGTGTTGATTCTGGATCCAATTTATAACCAGTGTAAGGCACAGAACAGAGGTTAGGCGTGCGCGATCGTGGTTCTCTAAGGATGATCCAAGAAGCTATAGCTTGACTTTTGAAATTTATAAAGTAGATATTGAGATTAACCACGCCGAAATGAGTTACAATAGTCCAATATTGAACGTATTAATGAACACACACCGTTTTAGTGGCATCAACTATAATATATGTGCGAATAGAGCTGATGCGTCTCAAAATATGCAGCTTTGCATATGTTCATGACACGTTGGTGCAATGTGAGAGTACTGTCTAGAGTAACAAATAGGTATCCTACTGACTGAATTTAATGATGGTGTTGCTGATATTTATTATTTGAGGTAAAGGATGTCAACGAGAAGTATAATGTCATAGTTTTCCAACAGACAGGAAATTAAATATATGTCGCAAATACATATTATGATTCATGAATTTTACATTGCATCAATGTTTGCATGTAAACTATACACGCAGTACAAAATCATTTAATCTTTAAATATGTTTGACGATGGTCAAAAGTCTTAGCTATGTTGATATCCTCATATAATCGTTCTCAACACATTATTGTTGCTTTTCTTGTTAGAACTGATTACGATCATGATAGTCATCTTAAAAACTCTATATTGTTTATGGAACAGGATGCAAATCCTTTAGCATGGTTTGATACTTTACTGTTGATTTCTTGATATTTTCACAAAGATGTTTCACTAAAGTAGTTTTACTATCCCGATTGTTCATTTAAACAGTGACACCAGTCGTTCTTTCGTAATACGATACGTTGCACCATATAGATGATTTCAATTCATCAAACCCTACCTTGTTTCATAACTATCCAATTTATGTCATCTTAGGACATGAACTACGTACACACTTATTTTGAGACACCCATGCACACAACAAATAACACAACGAATGGTAGGCAACAAGATTTCAGCCATTAGTACATTCGGATTGCCCAATCAACCTGTTGGGGTTTTGAAAACAAAGAGATAAGAAATGAAATACTGTTAAGCCATCGAACCTAACTCCACTGGCGTATACATAATGAATGGAAAGACACGTATACTATAAAAAAAAATCTATCCAGGACTCTTATCAGCTTGTAATCATACAAACAATCGAAATGACTGAGGTACGCTTTTGTATTATCGTACAGTTATAACAGAGAGCGGGATAATGACATACCATATATGCCAGTAATTTATCTAGACAATGTGTATAACCAGTACTTTAAGCAATTTTATCAATCACATTTAAATTATAAACATTAATTGAAAGTATTCCAAGAGAGAGAGAGAGAGAGAGAGAGAGAGAGAGAGAGAGAGAGAGAGAGCGAAGCCTTATATTATCACTTTCAGTCATTGATTGACTATGTCTGCGACACTAGAGCGAATTTTCAATACTAACCGCGACTGCATCGTCATATACTTTGTTTAATATAAAGTGTAATTCTGCAAACACCAAATAGAGGCACAAAGAATCCACGCTACAATGGACACAAATATGTTTTTTCCTTTGTTAATGTCAACAATCTACTAGATGTATCAGTATGCTAATTTGGCTGCCTGCTTGTTTATATTAAATAGGAAGGACACGGAAATAAAATAATTGTTTGTATTAATAACTGGTATTTCATAGTGGGCAGTTCACTTTTATGTAAAGTACCAGCATTAAATTGCAGTTAACTAGCAAGGAACAACTATAACAATATTTTATCACCCTCGAATATTGTACTACTTTCTTTTTAGCTCACAGACAGACATACATATGCGCATGAGCAAAGACAGGAATGGTTATACAAGTCATTACGAGCGTTCTGACTAACTAAACTCTAATTAGAACCAAATATGCTCTAGAGTCTTGTAACTAAAGTAGCGATGCATATTCTGCTTAAAACATTAACCTTTTTAGAAAGTTAATTTAAATACTCAACCAAAACTTTCCCCTGGACAGGAATAAGTATGAAAATGCTGAAAATGAATACACTTCTGATGTCCATGACGAACAGCCATTAACTGCAGGTATACGATATATACCAGGTAAAAGAATTCAGAACTAGGAAGTAAAATTGGAAGGGAATAATTGCTGTATACAGTAAAAATAATTAAGTCAGGAATGTATATTGTAATTAATGGTAATGTATGGGATTCAGTATGAAGGTTATGTATGTATATATATATATATATATATATATATATATATATATATATATATATATATATATATATATATATATATATATATATCGTATTGTACATATTTATACATATGGATAGAGGGAAAGAAAAGAGAAGAGTAAATACATATACGGATAAACAAGAGATATATAAAGATTTCAATAAGAGTAGCGGATATTTAGAGCGAACCATGCAAAGAAGATGTATGCAACTTGGATGAAAGATACGTCTGTTGGAATATTAAGGTCTTTGTCCATTGGCAGCAGATTAAAAGAAATATCAAGCAAAAGCATGTTAATGATATACTCTCTTAGTCCTTAAGAATTACTAAACATACATTATATAATATCTAAACATATAACATGGCAACCACCCACATGTTATGATTTAAAAAATGATTTTAGTTGTTTTGGTGACAATGTATTATTCGGTTATTGGCCTACATCTCAGTGTTCATATGACATATTTAGCTTATAACTTCGATTATTTCATAATTTACATCAGGATTTATCTACAAGAATAATTGGAAAATAAATGTTCTACCTCGAATTTTAGTAATTAAATTATTTTCCATAGTACAATAATAAGACATTCACAGAGAAAATCGTTACATGTGATATGACATAATGGTAAGTCTATAAGTAATGAAAAGAAGTGAATACTACCGAAATATTAAATTGAATCATAAATCAGTGTCAACAACTGGTACTCATCATAAGCCATTTCGAAAATTCAAACAAATATAGTCGATTAAGGCTCTCATGGCTAGGTCTGAAGATTGCATATATAGGCGAAAATATACAGTGAAACTTATCATTCCATTTCTAAATTAAAATCTCTATAATGACAATGTTTAGTTGAAGGGAGTTACAACTATTGCAAACGGATCCTCGTTGGCACATTTAATTTCATATCACCAAACGCACTTCGAAGATGATTCGAGATCTAGTTTATGTATTCAAGCATACATAGTCCATTTGTTATCATCTATAAATTCCTCTAATTTGATAGAACATTGGTCATTCTAAGAAGTCAACTATATGCCTAGAAAAAATGGTCTTGAACGTTTCTTTTACAAAACGTAATGTCATTAACACTGACGGTGTGATGTTTTTTTCTGTGCAAAGTATCTGTGATTTGTTGTGTAGTATATAATTTATGTGGATCATTATTCCATTCAAAATGATTGGATTGGTAACCAGTCTGTTTCGGCTTATTGCCAATAACACTGCCACGGAGCAGTTCTTATGTATAGTTGAAAAGGCAATATGATCTACGTAAAGATCGATCGAAAACCCGGACGATAGGTGCAAATGAAGACGAAACAGGGATATCATAACTTTGCATGGCGTCATAGCTATAATCCACCGTGTTCGACATAATCGTACGTTTATAATATAGTAAACGATATTCCCTCGACACACAGATGATTAACAAGGTGCGAAGTACATATTTTACAGACTATTGCAACGATTTAATAACTGTTTACTACATAGTAATGATTGTAGATTTGTGTGCATGCATTGTCTTTTAATCAAACATACAAAAGGACAAACATTATATAACTCAAACGCAATATAGCAAGTTAGATTTCAGTCAATCTATCTCTTCGGTTATGTTGTTATGGTCATTGATCGGTTGAGATAGATTCTAACGAGAGAGAGAGAGAGAGAGAGAGAGAGAGAGAGAGAGAGAGAGATAGATTATTGTTCCGTAGTTTGACTATTGTTCCGTAGTTTAGTGTTAAATATTATAAGAAATATGTGTGTGTGTGTGTGTGTGTGTGTGGTTGTTGATACCTTGTACAGCGCTACTATGTGTGTGTGTGTGTGGTTTTTGATACCATGTACAGCGCCACTAGGAGGAGTATAAATTCAAAATGTATTGTATTAATGCAGTACTTCATGAAAGCAGAAAGACTTCACAGTTGTGCAATCTGCCACATGCATAACACACATCTCTTTGAATTGTTACTGTAGTCATCGACATCCAACTAAGTTGAGAATGACCTCTACCCTGCATAAAACTAAGATGTCGTTGTTCGTCTGCGAGTGACGTTAGGGGTAATCAATAACAATATTATTGTAAATCAGTAAACTTATTAAATGTAATTATATAAGTGTTGTATTCATCATGTAGTTTTTTAAGACCCTCGGCGGAGCTTTTAACATTTTATAAATCCGTAAATGTATTTATTTGATCGCGTATTTTTTTAAAATTCATCTAAGTTTGCTATCGATGAGATAGCTCTCTTGATCATTTGTTTTACTTGCCCGATGGTAACTCTTTCTTCGGAAGGATGTGATACTGATCTTCCACAAATATCTGCCATGTTATACTACATATATCTCTTTAAAAGGCTATTCACGATGATTAATCATTATGTACTCGTGGACAATTTTATGAGGTAATTTCGACGACGTTGAGATAGATAGCTATCAACGCGTTAAGAACTTCTCGTCCACATATCGGAGGGTCGGTTAATGTCTGCATGGTCAGCGTTGAGTACCGTATTGGCGTGTTAGTTTGAGTTGGATTCAACGAAATTTTAGTTTGTGTTGTAAACAACTTAGATACATATTTGACAAATTCCCTTGGCGGAGGCAATCCATACGAGTCAAAATATATAATTGATCGGGGATGTAAACACCCAATGAGTTCCAGGTCCAGTGTTATTATCGAGATTAATTATACCGGTTTCTGGGATATGTGGTTGTGATGGTAACTGATCTTCATGAATACACCTCTTAAATCTTGTATTGAGAGTTTCATTATTGCATCGGCGAGGTCAAAATTAAACATTGGAACCACATATTCAGTTGGATAACTTATAGTTTATCCCAGTAACAATTTTTGCCAGCGAGAACCGACCTATGAAACCGCCCTGTTGAGCTCCCAACCACCGTCCATAGTGTTTTGTGTTCCGCCTTCCAGGCAGTCTGAATCATTTTCCCTTTTTTATACCCTTTTCCAAAACATTTACCTATACGATTGCTACCAACAGCAGCAGATGCGCCTAGTTCAAGTGCTTTAAGAGCAGGATTAGCTACTGGAGCCAGTGCAGCAAGAGGAAATATTCCACTGGATTTAACCATATCGCTGACCGCGGCTTGTGAAAAAGTCAACTTAACTCCTGTACCAGCTTATAACGCTTTATTGGAATGATTAAGTTGAGTTTTTGTAAACGATACATTTTTTTAGCTTTATTGCTGTGCCACACGTAGTATACTTTTTTGATTGCAGTTTCCTTACCTGATCAGGTGTCAGGGTGACAATAACATAACTATACGACATTTTATTTAGATTGTGATAATATAATTGCCCCATTACATGTTTTCTATTGGCGCGTCAATGACTCGCATTTTTCCACCACCACCTTCGAGCGTCATAGATTTGTCACTGAGAATAACAACAATTGCTTTTAATCTTCCAAGAGCGTCGCCGATACGAGCCTGAAATTTTACATCAACGGTCGAAGGTTCCGATAGATCAAGATGTTGCAGTGAAAAGTAATAAGTCAGATACAATTCTTTAAAATCCTATTGTGATATTTGTAGTCCAGTATCAATATCTTGATCAGACCCATATAAGACCACAACCGATGAGACACTCTACCTATTTGATTGCTACCGTAATCGAGAATAAGTTGTTCTGCTGGTTCTTGCTATTAATGATTCGCAATGATATTTCACTGACATTACATTTATCAAATATCATAAGGGACCGCAATTTTAAACTATCATTTGCAACACCCGCTATTTTTTTTTACCGCGATATATTTTGTAGCGCAACAAAGATGTCTTGGCGCGGAAACATTTTTCGTTAGCGCAAGCTGCCTAGTTAAAGTACCAACACCATTACTAGTTATGGTAGCAGTGTTAATATCAGACCAACTCAGTACTGATTTTCCTCCATGACCCATAGAATATAGCAACCGCGTCTCAACAGTGAACGATGGAGTCATAATTGGCATCCACAGAGCTAGTTCTGTCAATTTTACTTCACCATCAGTAATAGGAGCAGTGCCACACCAAAGAGCATAATCATCAATTGTTCTTCGTGTGAGCACTACGGTATGACTAGCACCAAAGATAACTTTTCTGATATCTCAAAAATCCAAATATATGCGACAACGGAATCGCACATGAAAATCTACCAAGGTTGTCTATGTTCTTTTGTCGCCCTGCAAATCCTGCGTTGTAATTAGGATAATTACCGAAAACAACAACTTCAACATCAGCATCATCACCAACAAGCCGTAACGTTTTTTTGGTTGTCTTACAATAAATGGATTATGATCAGCGCTATTGGTAGTATCCTTCGCTAAAATCATTGAATGACCCACAGATTTAATAAAATCGTAAGAGTATCAAGCTAACCCATTATTGTTGTTGCAACATCAACATAGGTATCGATGGATTCGATTCTAGTGGAATTAATTATATACTGCGCCTTGCTAAATAACCCATGCGGAATATTTTTTAGGTTATCAGCATCAACAAATGTAGTATGATCGTGTTTTACTAGTCGCCCCTCTACCTCGATGAATGCCTCACATGGCAAGAAGTATTTACATGTGTCATCAACTCTAAGTTTAATTCGTGACCTTGTATTTGGATTTTGAGCATTAGTCGAAAAAAAAATGATAATCGCGTATAGAATAATTTTTTCGTACAGGAGCATCTACATCAAAAGAATGATCTATCTCGTGTTTAAACATTTTTATTATATAGTCGTTGATCTAAATTATAATCGTTTTTGACCGGAACCAGCAATTAATGCAATTAATCTCAATCGCTGTTTTGCCATTTCGTTGATTGCCCTACCTATCTTAGGTGGCATTTGATTCGTAGATTGTAATTGTATTGGGCTTTTTCCTCTCGCCAACGACATAAGCTTTTATTTTGCGAAATCAAACGCGTCAATAGCAAGATTACTAGCCCTGCTACCAACTTCTGCACCAATCTTATCACCGAGAACCCCAATAGCTTTTGACGCTATTTCCTTCCCGATCGGTGAAATCTTTGAAGTGACTCTAGTAAATAATCCAGTGACAATATCACTTAATCCATCTCCGTATGTCACCTTGTACATTGGTAATAGTGAATTTATGACATAAACAGGTCTTGCTCTTTTCATACTACGATACTACGATGTACAAACATTTTATTTAAATACTATTTATCTAACAGAATGACGGTCATCAATCAATCGCTGTAATAATCATCAGTAAGTTCATCAATAAAACTACGATATAGTTCAATATCCATTACATGACCTTGAAATAACCGTTTACAGATTTCAGCCGCTTCGTTAATTATCTCCGGAGAATTATTTCCAGCTCGTTTTCATCAGATAAAAACTTCTAATCGTGATATATCATCGATGATAATTCTTGAACAGGGTATATTACCACCGTGATATCCACTAGCAAATGTATTCCTCTTCTTCAGGTTGAGCATCTTGCACAATATGATCTCTTTGTCTTCGACCTCCTCCTCGTGGACTTCGTTGTATACGTTTTCGTTCTTCTGCTCGTTCTCGTTTTAATCGTTGTCGTTCTTCCTTCTCTCGTTATTTTTGTTCGGATTTTAATCGTTGTTGTTCAGATACTAATAAATCTCTGTTTTCCTGATATTCGAGATATTTTTGTTCAACGGCAGTTATGTATGCCTGATACGCGGGATCAGTATTATCAATTTGTGGTAGTTGATTTTTAATTTTGTAAACCGCTTTAGCCAAATCACCTATGTTTTTGATATAACCTTTTTGTCCAGGGTTTAAATAATTTTCTTTAGTGTAATATTCCAGCGCAGCAAATTCTACTTAATCAGTTATATCATCTTTATCGATACGCGCTAAAGTTTCCTTGGTAAATCTATCTCGTAATTCTTGAATTCTATCATCGTTTTTTTGGAGGTTTTACCTCTGATTTAGATTCCTCTGATTTACTCTCTTTTATCGCGGTTACAACTTCTCCAGTTGCCGTAGTTATCGGCGTAAGTAATTGTTCAGTATCAGCGGTAAAATCTAACTTTTGTTGTTGTCGAGATTGCAAATGATCTCTGAAAGCATCTCTCACTGGGAGAAATTTCTTAATCGTAGCTAACCGTTCTCAAGTTAAGCTAGTTATTTGTGCTTCTCCGACGTTTGCCATTTATATTAAAATTATATCGATAATTCATCATCGTAAATTGCTAGCATGAATCTCGAAGAGATTCCAAACAAGGATTTTTAACCCCAATAGCAGCAGATGGGGTGCGACAACGACCATGGCGTCTCTTTTGTTAATCTGTTTTGCCTATTAAGCATTTACGAACAGGCCATGGTTTACCAAATGGACGCTTCTATAAAGTATTTACGAACAAGTCTCGGTTTGTCAAACCGATGCCTAAAAATGTTGTCCGATCCGCCCCCCGTACTACTTACCGTGCGCTTCTCAATTAGAACGCTGTATTCTTGCAGAAATAATAGAAAACTATGCCATCTTGGACAAACAGTTATTCAAGCGAGACTTGTCAAGTAATCTTGACATAACGTCCCTTCGACTTTTTCGTAGTTCTTTGCACGATATTGGTAGGCTCAGTCATACAGGATATTCTTCTGGTAGACTGGATGAGATTACATCGCGTTCTGATAGTGTTCCAGTGAAAGAAGAAATAGCAGACGATATATATACAATATTTCATTTTATTGAGTGAATTGGTAACACAAGCGAAGTAAAGGCATGTATGTCCAGGTATGGTAAAACAAAACCAAGTAGAATAGACAGTCTGAGTTTCTTAAAGAATCTTAAAGAAACTAGTCAATGAATTGGTCAGTCCAATGACATGGATCAGTCAAGAAGCAATACATCCTTCGGGGATTGTGGAAATAATAGTCAAGCTGAGAGAGTTGAAAGCAGCATTCCCATTTTACAATATGAAACATTTATATATCTGAAACAATTTGTAAAAGATGAATTAAATGCCATGCGTGCAAGTATTATGGAAGAAATGAAGAGGATGAAATAAGATAACGTTCGTTTGGGTGAGATGATAAAAAGTAAGGATGATACAATTACAAGACTTGAATCGTGCATTGATAAGTCAAGAGAGTCGGAATTGCGTTTTGAATCTGATCTACATGTAAGTGCAGATGTAATAAAGAGTCAAACAATGACAATCAAAAAGCTACAGTCTGTAAACGACACACAAATTGAGACAGTAAATGCACATATACGTGGATTTCAGCTCCAGCTTGTAAATGTTTGGAGTGTCTTGCTCTTATGCAGATATGAAAAGATTTTATTTCCCGACTGCAAGTGTATCTGGTAAACCAAATACAATTCCGAATACAGGCGTAATTGATAGTCATCATCTAGAATATCGAAATAGTATTGTGTCAGATCAACAACAATATAGATTCTTAAAAAGTGGTCCAATATGAAGGGAGAAATCGATACCGTTGGTATCACTGTTTCGGAAAATCGGCTTACCAAAACTTTACAGCAGGGATTTTGGCCAGAATTTTTATTAGTTAGAGAATGGTACGAGAGATAGATGAGGCATTGTCATCAACTGGCATGTGGAAAAACTTTTGTTTTCTTTCTGAATGACGACTACTCTAAACATAATGACATGGAATGCGAAAGGCATTATGGCAGGAACGCCTTATCTTTGTTCATAACTTTATACGGTAGATATTGTAAGCATACAAGAACATTGGCTATATCCAAAGCAATTACAAGCTTTTCAAAGAATTGACAGGAATTGTATGGCTTTCTCGAGACCGAAGAGCAGAATTAATTCATGTCTATGGAAAAGAAAGCGTCCCCTCTTGATTTGGAGGAACTTCAATTTTCTATCGGAAATCATTAAATGTTCGTCCACTGAATAACATTGGGAACAAAGTTATTGCAGTTGAAATTAACCAAGGCGCTATTAAATTGTTTCTGTTCTGTGTGTGGTTTCCTTTCCACCTTTGCCTCTTTAGATGATAATAAAGAAATAATGGAAACTGTGGAATGCCTATATGATGAATATAATCAAAAAGGTTGTGTGATTATCTGTGATGACTTTAATTCGGAGCTACCCAAAGTGATTAAAAATAGCAAATATGGTAAAGGTTTCATACTACAATCCTTCCTGTCAAATAGGCATCTAATGTCAATATTTGATATTTTCCCTTCTGAAATACGAGGATATACATATTGCTCATCTGATGGCAAACGCTCGTCTTTGATTGACTTCATTTTGATGCCCTTCTACAAAATTGATTTGGTTCATATTGCTAATATTGAAGATGATCATCATCACAATTTATCTGATCATTTACCTGCACAGGAAGACTTGTTAGTTCTTGAGAAACTCCTGGAATCAACATTTTCCAGATATCCAGTTACAATTAACTGTCAAAAGGTTTCTTTAGAATAAAAGGAGAGGTACAGAAATGAAATCAATGAGCACCTGAATTCAATGGAGCTTTTAATAAATAGTATTTCGGATGTACAAAACACCATTCTTACTGTCGCGACTGTTTTGCGCAACACAGCTGATAAAATGCTTCACAATAAAAACATTCCTCCCACACTTAAAACCTTACTGGATTTTTTTTAATTTAATTTGGCTGAACTGCATAAAGAGATGAGAAGAAAACGATTGTTATGGATAAAATACGAACGGCCACGATGGACACAATTTATAACGTATGCAGAATACAAAAATGCCAAAAGAAATTTCAGAAAACAATTAAACGAGGCAAAATACCAGTACGAACAAGAACAATTAAATTAGCTGGATAAAGCCGCAGAACTGGATGTACGGAAAATTCTACAGAATAGTAAGACTACATAAGAAGGGCAAAGACAACATATTTCTGAACTAAAAGTGGAAGGAGAAATAATACGAGACCATGACTTAATTAGTGACGCGTGGTGCCAACAATTTAAAATGTTAAATACTGAAATACCAGATAATAATTTTAACGAATAGTTTGCAGCTGAAATTAGAAACACAATGAAACATATTGTGGATTCAAATTTTGATGACGGAGCTGATAAGGATATGTGTGAAACCATATTACAGAAAGACATTGAAGATACTGTAAGAGAGCAGAAGAAAAATAAATCACGTGGACATGACAACATATGTGCAGAGCATTTAATGTTTACCTGTCAGTCGACTAGTTATATTTCGTGCGAATTATACAATAGCATAATTTCCTTGGAAACAAGATAGGCTAGATATGAATAACTATAGATATAACACAGTCGTTCCAGTATTTAAAAACGTTTTTGAAAAAATATTGCTGAAAAGGCTAATTGTTTACAGCGGATACAATCAGTTTCCCTCACCAATTACAACAAGGATTTCGAAGCGAATGCAGTGGCATCCCTGCAGCCTTCATTATAAAGAAGGAATATCCCATTATTTGGAAGGCCAATCAAAAGAGAATGCTGCATTTCTGGACAATGCGAAGGCTTTAATACGGCGTGGCATGATGGCCTCCTTTATAAGCTATTCCATCTAGGAATCAACGGAAAACTCTCGAGATTAACTACAGATTCATCTCAAGAAGCTAGGGCTCATATTCTGCTCAACGGACATCATTCGAAACCATACGCTGTCAATCAAAGAGTAGGTCAAGGAAGAAAGCTATCGCCATGGCTATTCTTAGTCATGATAAATGACCTAATATCCTTGCTGGAATTTACAAAATCTGGAATACAAGTTGGCACTCTGAGTATCCCTTGTGTTTTAATAGCAGATGGCACGTCCTTGCTATCTTCTTCATATAATAGTATTTGTGTTTTACTTAGTAACCTCAATGACTATGCATCGAAGTGGACACTGCGGTACAATGTTGATAAAAGCAATATTGTCATATTCTCGAAGAAGAAAATCACACTTAAATCTATGTTCATGCTTGGAGATAAATTGATTCCTATAGTTTCTTCTAGAACCTACGCTGGGGTTACTCTCTCCACAGATCTTTCCAATACTGCTGCAGTAAAAAATGCTTGTGATAAAGGAAGGTCGGTATTTGATTCCATAGTTGGGACTTGCATTGGAAAGGGTGGAATAAATTCAATTAATAGTGCTACAATATGGTCAAAAATAGTACCACCTGCAATGAAATATGGATGTGAATTGTGGTCAAGTTTGCGCCAGTCACAGGTATATGATATTGAACTATGTCAAAGAAAAGATGCAAGAAGAAATATAGGTCTCGATCAGCGCTCTTATACATTAACAACAATTAGCAGTCTTGGACTGTG
Organism: Unio pictorum; assembly: GCA_030141615.1. Taxonomy (NCBI): domain Eukaryota; kingdom Metazoa; phylum Mollusca; class Bivalvia; order Unionida; family Unionidae; genus Unio; species Unio pictorum. The sequence goes on along the minus strand of JARLTB010000257.1, from coordinate 1,116,011 downwards.
GACCATTGAGGGGTATGTGAGTAAAATCAAACATGGCTTCTTCAATAAAATCTGAAGAGCTAAACTTTCATTTGTATGGAAAATTATATTCAACAGAAGAATCCTTGAAATCTTGATACATGAGAGCGAGAGAGTTGGGTTTGTTAAAGATACATATTGTGTTCTTTTGAAGTACCAGCTTGGAGGTTATTTTCCAATTATACGTGAACACTCTATATTCTACCTGGAAATCGGCATAGAGGAGGAATTTTGAAATGGCAGTTCACTGCTGCGAAGAATCATTCTGGATATCTAAACTTTAAATGAAATCTGAACTTTTACATTATGCAAGTGTCCATACTAATATTCAACTACTTGCAGTTTGGAATCTTGTAAAATGTGTTCCTAATAAATTTTGCACTTTCGCTAACATTGCTTATTTAAGTATGTGTCAAATCACAATAGAGAAGGAAAATAATTGTAAACTCTGCAAGAGATTGATTATGGACAGAACCAAGCATATGTTACTATTATGCAACGCCCTAAATGACGAGCGTAACACTATGCTTGAGAAAATAATAGATGCCACCGACATCCTAGACTCCCACTGGCTTTTATGTCAGGACCATGACACTCTACATCATATCATTTTGGGCAAAAGAGTGGACATCTTTGATTCTATGTATGATCAGTCATGGTAGTCATTCATGTGTGTGATGGCTGATGGAATAGACAAATTTTACAGAAGAGCATATGAACTTAAAAATGATATCCCATAGAATGCTTGTTCAGTAAATTAAGGAAATTGACCGAATTCATCTATATCTAATAAATAACTCACATATGTTCTAAGTGAGTGATAACATTATAATCAATTTAGATCGTTTTAGCTGCATGTAAATAATTCCAACTCCAATATATTCCTCTCTTAATCTTTGTTGCGTATATAACTCGTTTGTAACGAGTTCTCTCACGCATGTGTTTTGATATTACGTTCTCTTTGCTTTTGTTGCTATATAGTGTACTGTGAAACTATGTTCATAACTTTTTTGTATTTACAAAACAATAACTGAATTAAATCTCATTTGAAGAGCAAATAAAGAAAGTCAGTCAGTCAGTCATACACACACACACACACACACAAACACACACACACACACACATATACATACTTACATACATACATACATACATACATACATACATACATACATACATACATACATACATACATACATACATACATACATACATACATACATACATACATACATACATATATACATACATACATATATAGATACATTCATATATGTATATGACTGATGTTTGCAATTTCATCAAATGATTCCGAATTGGATATTTGACCTTTTTTCTTTTATTTTTATCATATATCCACCAGTGTGGTGAGTTGTGGTAAAACAGTTATCCTTCCCTACTAATCCACGTACATACCTATATATATAGAACATAGAACATAAGAACATATCCTTTCAGCCTGAGGAAACTCTGTAAAGCTTGTAAAGAAAGTTTTTTAGTACAATTTTTATTTTTTTTATCTTTATCTCCAGCTGCTTAAAATGTTCATCAAGGATGATATCAGCAAATGACATAATCTCAATCAGTTAGTTTGATGTAAACCGTTTGGACAACAGCACGATTTAGAACCATTGTTAAAATTGTAGTTGCCAACATTTTTGCACATATAATGCAAAAATCCATCAACATCATGTATTGTTATATACATTGTGCAAAGAAAGTAATCTGAATATGAAAATATATATATTGACCAAGAGCATTTAAAAATGTCCAATTCGTTGTCATAAAAAAACTTTATGTTTTAACAGCTTTTTTCATGATATACCCTCGAGGCAAAAGGGTATGAAATCATTTGATTAGAAGGTCTCTTCAAAATAGTTCTTCAAGAAGTTAGTATATGTTACATCGTTGTATAATGCATCTTCTGTATCAAAATTTTTCTGTTCATCCTTTTAACTTTAAAACATCTGTTTCATTTGCACATCATTGTGATATGGTGTCATATAGAGATTATTTACTCTATCCAAGTAAGCTACCTACCTAGTTACCTACCTACCTATATATATATATATATATATATATATATATATATATATATATATATATATTTATATATATATATATATATATATATATATATATATATATATATATATATATATATATATATATGCATGCATACATTCATACATACATACATACATACATACATACATACATACATACATATTCTTTTTTTTGTTAATTTTTCACCGTCGTATTTAGCAGGGTCTCTAAAATTTACCTTTTATTTCCGTTAGAAAGATTTGCCGGTTTTAGAGGCATTCGTAAAAATGTGAAAATGGATCACATCGTTTCTAAATTTGTAACACATCTTTGGCATAGAACTGAATGCGTTGCATGCATTTTTGATGCCTATATATTTTATAGAATAATGGGAATTTAAAATTGATATTTTATTATGATATGATGTTTATATCTCTTTTTTTTGGTTATACTTCCTTAAAGAGAGATTGTTTTATATATATATATATATATATATATATATATATATATATATATATATAGTTGTGTGTGTAAGTGTGTGTGTGTGTGTTTTGCTATACATGCGAGGACTTGAGTTGGCTTGCACACCAACATCTCGAGGACTGTACTACATTTCGAGGACTTACACATCAGTCCTCGAAATGTTTTGTCGGAAAATGGTTGAGAATGATCATATGATACCAACCACGTGTTTTTCTAAAAGTCCTCACAAGGTCGGTAATGTTTGACATACAGTCACACTCCGTGTGTAACAGTCACACAATTTGCAGCCTTCCTTTGGCGCTTGACTAGTGTGCAAACTATTAGCCAATCAGAATGCGTGTGATTTCAGACTGTCATCCAATCAGAATATCGCTGCTTTGCAGTGTCACTGTACATTTAATATACAGATAAATGCGACTTTTAAAAATAATTTCTGGTTTTAAACAAATAATTTTGTAATAGTTGCAAACTGGCGATGCCAGAAAAAAGTGCAATATTTTAAGCCCGGGGCGTCCGTTTGTGCCGTGTTTTGGCGCGTTTGTTAAACCGCGTACATTGATTCCATTCCTGCAAGAGTTAGACTAATACACTAAATTCTTGGAAGATGGCAAGACATGCTGGATCAAACTGGTAAGTAACAAAACAATTCTTTTTCAGGTTCTTAACTGTATTCCTCTAAAACAGCTTCTAGATTTTATATTCGTTTTTATTTGTAACAACTTGGTTTTATCCCATTTCCACCAATGAGCTTATCTTGATGATCATACACATTTCCTAGTTCTAATGAAGACCATTTAATATGTATGCCAGATGAAATTGTAGATAATACTTAGATAATTTCTAGAAACCAAATATTTACTACTGTACTTTTTTCATTTACGAAAAGCTGATGAACACATTTCGCAACGGTGCATACAATTTCCGGAACGCAATAACTTGTGCAGTAGTATACCATTGCTGAAAGGTGTTAAATTTGCGACATTTTTGTAAGAAAATAACATTTACTATTAATAGTGCCTAATACAGTTGTTACATTGTTTTAATGCTTAATCTATTGCAAACAAAAGCATATAAGTAATGATTTTATTAATAAGTTCTCGTCACTCGAAACGTTTTATCTATCATCGTTTACACTTGTATATAAAGTTCACGTATCTTGTCATGAACTATTCTTATTTACCGTTATCTGATATTTTGATTAACTTCTATATGGATAATATATGTATCTTTAAAATTACTGTTCGTACTGGAACGTATTCACATGTCATAAAGAAGAAGATGTTGAAAATAAATACCTTTGATTACGTACTTGTATATGAACACTGCCATATTGTTTCAACTTAAATAATTGGTGTTTAAACCATTACACCTGTCAAAAATGTTTGTTTTTCTTGCACAGAGAAAATTTATTGTTTGATTAATGTGTATTATTCATAGATCTCACATTAGGGGTCATCCATATAGTACATACGTAAAGATCTGCAGAATCTTTACATTTAGGCCATTATCACTCATAATTCATGATAATTACAATCAAACTACATGTATATAGCTGTTTTGCATACTGAGTTGCACAAATCTCACACATCGCGAAACTTAGCATAATAATAAAAATGTAATAATTAATAACCACAACATAATAATCCACTTTAGAAATCAATATTAAATCAATAGTAATATGTTTTTATTGTTAATAACTGAAGCAATAAACTCTTATGTAAATTTCAATACACGCTGTTAATATTAGATTATGGTACTGTTTGAACTGTCACCGAAGTGCGGTTTCCAGCTTCTTTTTAGTTTCATGTTGCATAACTTGCAGAAAAGAAAGTTCTAATTTATATAACTTGTATTAAATATAACAAATTTTGAATTATTTTGTGTACATTTGGTCTAATGAAGCTTAATGTGTTTTTTAAAATCTTTCAATACTGAGTTATCAGAATGTACAGACATCCATTACATGCAGTTTATACAATATACATGTACTTTAATTATCATGTGAAAAGCAGTGGTGAAAATAACGATTACAAAACAATAGACACCAAACAGTTTACAACAAACTGCATTCGTATTTGATGCAAAACAATACTGCACAAGTTTTGATAGCTACCCAATGCACGAGCACAGCAGGATCAGATGAAGTGTTGGGGAGGGTTGTTTCCAAAATTACAAAAGGGTCTCAACTTATGTGACTCTTTACCTAAAGTGCCTATTACCCAATAGACATGAGCAAGAATAGAACTAGCCAAATTTCAAGTGACAAGTAACTGTACATTTACTTTGGGTTTTTATGGCTGAAGGGAATGTTGGTATATGTCCTGATGAGGTCTCTGTAATATCTTGTACCATTTCTTTTGATATCCAATCATAGTATTATTGAAGTGTGATTTATACTTGAGATTTGTATTATAAAAATGAAACATGTCATTTTTTTTCTTATTTTAAATAAATTTATCTTGTGATGAATTTAATAACAAAGACCAAATATGCGGATCAGAAGAAACAATCTTGCCTCATTGAATGGCCAATCCTGTGCAGTAAACATAGTATAAGTATGCATGTTAAGCCACGTGATGTAAGTCATTATGGGATTTGAAAATTCAGAATGGGCTTTTTTTAAAAAAACACTTAATGGCATTCAACTGGTATTCAGTTGTCTACACCTTTACTGTGTAAGGTGGTTTAGATTTTCTTTGAATAAAAACTAAAAGTATATAAATTGCAAATAAAATAAGTCTTAAAACCTTCTCTAAACATAATAGGTGAGACATTTTTTTTTTGCCGCTGTGTTTTGGTTTTTCCTTGGATGTTCCTCATTCATCCGTCATTCAAATTTCAGTCAGTAAAACTTCTGTATTATTGACTGCACCATGATGACTTGAGCTAGATTTACCTGGAATAAATCCAAGTTATTCCCAAGCTGGCAGTGACATTATATATACTTTAAAAAGCTAATAACATCTCACGGTGTTACCTTTTAGATAAAAAAGTAGACAAAACAAACCAACTGACAATATAATATTGCCGATGATGTCTTTGCTCTTCTTGCATACGAATTTCTGGTGAACCTAGGTGAAAATCTTTGCAATAATCATTTCATGAATTCCTATATTTTGTTTTAAGGGGACATACAAAACTTCCGCATAGTGCAATAGATAAAGCATTGGAATATTTCAAGGTCGGCATAGACTCAGCTGGATTTGTGGTGAAATATATAGATGACTATATAGGTATGTAATTAATATAATTTTACAACATTAAATAAATGGTTTTGTTATGTTTAGTAGGTACAGTTGTTTAAAAACATTTTTATGATATTACATCTTTTTGAGGTTTGTTTTTTGTTAATTTGTTTTATTTGTTAACTTTCTTGGTTGTATTTTGTGATTGATTTTGTCAACTGCACTAAACATAGTTTATATTGTTCAGTGAATATGGATTAAATATTAGGATTAATATCAATGAAGTTATTTTTATTTTTAAAACAAAATAGCTTAGTACATTGGGTTTTAATTTGGAATCTTAAGACTTCTTTGCAACATTAATGTTTCCAAAGGGAAATGACCTACATTCTGTCTCTAATATTGTGTTTTAGCTTTACATATCAATGTAGGTTATTTGAAAAATTACTCGTTCCTATTTTACTATCTATGGTGGAATCGGTCTTATTGTCATGTTCTGCTTTTAGTTTTGGTGCATGTAACTTTTGAAAGGATTTACTGGCATTACAAAGTATTAAATTATCTTGGACTCAAACACTGATTTGTACTTTTAGTGAATTCAGACAAGGACATATTGGATTGTTTTTATTACTTGCACATCAGTCAGTTGGAGACAACAGAAATTAAATTAGAACTTTATTATGAAGGACTTGCGATACAACTTTTTGGACTATTACAGAATTAATTTATGTTTAAATTGGCTTCATGATTTCATACGTTTGCTGAGTTTTACAAAGGTTGTTTTGATCATTTTTGTTAGTTCAACTCCATCGAGCAAATACTAAACATTATTTCTGATTTCCAAACTCTTTGTCTTGTTTAAAAGTTTACTTCATTTTAGACTTTTATTTGTATTGTTGTATTTGTGCTTCCAACCCACCTACTAAATGGTTCTGAATTCATTTGCTATTCGTGTTGATCACAAGAATATGTATGGAGATATCATATCTTAGTTAATGGAAAATGATATCCCAAAAGTAAACAGGTCATCTGTAAACTGATTACTAAGTTTTTATTTATTTAGTACCATCTTTGTATGTCACATTTTGAAACTGCGTGTACTACTATATTTAGTAATTAGTTTATCTTTTTCTTTCATCTAGTCACCCTGTATTTGTACAGTAATTTGTATCTGTATTTTATCATAGAAAGATCAAGTAATGAGTTTATCTGGGACTAATATACAAAAGTGACTGGAAAGTCAACACAACCTCAAAAATTTATATCTTATTTATATTCTGCTATGCATAAAAGTTTGCCAATAGCCTGCGTAATTCGGAGATCAGAAAATGATAAAATGTTGTGCATTCTAAGTACCTCAGAAACATTTATATCCATAGGAAAACCTATTTGAAGATTTTAGTTGCCATGTCAAAGTTTACATTGATAAGCCCAGTACTTTGGTTGCCATGTAAATTAAAAACAAATGAATGTGAAGTTTATAGTAGAAATTGACTTTGACATTTACAGTCGATACCATTTAACTGCACACCGGTTAACTGCACACTCCGGATAACTGCACGTAGTCACGCCAGTACCGTTTTTTCCCAATGTTTTTTAATGGGATCAAACTTCAGATAACTGCACTTCGCTTAATTGCACACTCCGGATAACAGCACGATACATTTCTGCCCGTTGCACATTATTCATTACAATTTTACTCCGGTTAACTGCACAATGTATAGTCATGATCAGTTATTGCCAGTCCACTGCTGTAGCGCTTCAAATAAGCCGACAATTAAACCGGTACATGTGACTTTGTAAATGATTGACACGTAAAGGACGCCCTAGGTGCTATATACATGTACATGTATATCCGCGCCCACTAGGGAGCAATAGCGTGGGAAAAATCAGAACAGCATATGAAACATTGCTCTAAACCGTTCAAATCAACAAATGGATGGTTAGAAAGATGGAAAATGTGCAAAGGAATTCAATTTAAACGACAACACGGCCAAAAACAGGATACAGACGACTTTGGAACTAAACGCTTTTTCTGTGGGAGTAGACCCAAGAACGTCTGACAGCAGCTTTCGAATAACAAGCGATAAATAGAATTTCTTGAAATTCGCTATATTTACTTGATCCATTGGGTTAATCAGCGAAGCTGCGTTCGGAGGAAGGAAAACAAGCTTAACATTTTAGTAAAAGTTGAAAGAGTTGATTCTAATCATTGTTTGAGTTTATTTTTCACATATATTTGTGCTGTGTTGATTTAAAGATGTACTGTACCGTACATCGGTTAACTGCACCCTCCAGTTAACTGCAGTCTCGTGATGGGTCCGAGGATGTACAATTAACCGGAGTCGACTGTAGTTGAGATGAATTAGAGAATAATTAAAAAATGCAAATGATTGTTTTTATAGTGCATTACATACAACTGTCTTCAGCCTCAGTAATAATTTTCACAAGTCTCAGGCAAGTCATTGGGTGAACATGGGACATCACTATATATCTGGCCTTCAATTCGCATTATTTTCTTCAGATGATAAGTCATGTTAATAAGTCTTGGGCACATCCACATTTTTTAAAGTGTGCTGGATACCAATTGTTCTGCCAAATGACTTGTTTTTTGTTCAATCTCTGCATTATGTTTAGTGTTATTCACTGCATTGTAATGGATTGTACAGTTATTTAAAATAATTATTAAGCATTTCATGTGACAGATTGACTTTGTTAATGGCTATTATTTGCCTTTGTTAACTGAAACATGTGATACATTCTTTACATTGCAGGAAGCAGCAGAGAGGGTGAACCCTACAACCTTGTAGAGGCGTCGATTCGATGATCTAAGGCTTCTACCAAATCGTAAGAAAAAGCGTCGACAACCAACGCTTTTTCGTCTACGCCAGCGTCGTTTTCGTTCACCCTCTCTGCTGCTGGAACTTTCAGTTCTGGGTTAATAATTCATTTACGAGTTCAACCAAATATTTGATCGAGTCCGATACGATATCGTGTCCGAGGGTCATGTAAATTTATTGTTGCGAATCCGTACGGGGTTGACTGAGCATTACTAAAGAAATTTTTAAATTGATTGAAGTCCATATCGGAACACCATGTCTGCCAAATATTTCTAAGAGTATGAGTATCAACTCCGTTGAATACAGCAAGCATATTGCAGTTATCTCTGATCACTTTTGGAATCTGAGTGTAGCGTTGAGTGACATATATCACATCAGTGTTTTTGTGCCTCCCTTGGGAAAATATTCTAGCTGGGTTTGTTTGTTTATCCAACATCACATCGTCGTATACGACTAAATTGTTAATGCTCTCATTAAGGTCATCCACGGATGGTGCTTCGTCAATATCGGTTATAAAATCAATGGCGTTCTCGCCTTTAATTTCTGAAGCGTTTTCATTAAAATCCTTTAACACTTCATAACATCGTTGATCATCTACGCTAGGAGCAACTAAATACAACTTATCCCATTTCATCCATCTCATTATTAAATTGAGCAACAATTGCGTTTTACCGGATCCAGATGGCCCGATTATAATTGTGCGGATAGAGTTGGGTAGCGCTACATGATGCTTAACTGGTTCTTTTGTTTTAGTCGCTGAAAAATCAATTATATCCATATTTCTATACATAAATTATGGATCTATATTGTGTGAAGTGTAAAACGCGTACTGGCACAGATGACTTGACGACGATTACAACTAGAAATAACCGATCAGCGCTTTCTGGTAAATGCGTGCAATGTGGTACAAAGAAATTTAGATTTGTGTCTATGAGATCTGCAGGATATGATGATTTAAAAAAAAACGAGGAGGTGATATCGCAGCCAAATTGGCAAAGCTCCCTGGAACCCCATGGGCAAAGTACCCTGGAGAAAAGCACCTTCCAGGATATAGCTACTGTGGCCCCGGAACACGATTAGATATCAGACTTGATGATCAAAATCAACCCCGATCCGGCGAGTATCCGATAAACGCTATTGATAAGGCGTGTCATGCTCATGATGTTGCATATAAAAGCAGCAATCTGCAAAACAGGCATCTCGCGGATGTGAAATTAATTCATGCGTTAAATGCTATTCCTGATAAATCTTTTAAAGAAAAGTTGGCTTCGTGGTTGGTAAAATCAGCTATGAAAGGCAAATTGATGATGGGTGCTGGTAATTAATAATATGGAATATATTTATTATTCTCCAAAAGGATACTGGAGGGGTAACGCTGCAATCGAAAAACTCGCCAACGCCGCAAAAGTGAAAAAGGCCACTGCGGCTAATTGGTTATCCAAACAGGCTATATGGCAAATTTAGCTACCACCGCCTAAACAAATCAATTTCTCGCATTTTGATGTTACCGGACCCAATGAGTTCATCAAGCTGATTTATTGTTTTTACCACATGACAACGGTTACAAATACGCGCTAACCGTAGTTGACGTTGCGAGTCGACACAAACAAGCAGAACAGCTAAAAACAAAGTCAGCTACTTCAGTAGCTTCTGCATTTGAAAAGATTTATCGAAAGGGTCATCTGCGTTGGCCGAATCTGTTACAAGTTGATCCTGGCAAGGGATTTCAGGGTGCAGTGTTATCAGCGATGAAACATCATAATGTCACCATCAGACAAGGACATACTGCACTACATCGCGATCAGGCAATTGTTTAACGATTTAATCGGACTCTTGCTGAACGGTTATTTGGATATCAATACGCGAAGAAGTTTATTCAGGATAAAAGATCCCGTTAATGGGTTAAGAGATTACCAGCTGTGATTACCGCGCTCAATAATGAGATTACTCGAACAATTAACATGAAACCTGTCAACGCGATTAAGAAAGCGTCTATACCAAAAATGGAAATCCAAGGAATTTCACCCAAAAAAATTTCTAGAAACGCTAGCGTTTCCCAACCAATTCTTGGTAGTAATGTCACTATTAGGTATTTATACGAACCAGGAGAGCTTGGGGGTTGTAAAAAAAGAGCTACCGATCCTATTTGGAGCGTCACTACGCATAAGATATCCGGTATAACACGATCTACTGGTAGACCTCCAATCTATAATCTGGATTCAACTGCTCCTCAGCGAGGATTTACTCGACAACAACTACAGGTAATTCCCGAGGATACTCAATTACCACCGCGTGGTCCTAACTAGCACCCCTTCGTCTGTTGCACTCAAGACAAGTCAACGTCACATTGTTTCTGATATGACCAATGCTGCTATTCTTTCTGTCTACGGTAAATTGGCGAGGATCTTTATCCGAATACTGCCAACGCATTATACAATTGCAACTCGCGCAGTGATTATTCTGTTGTTGCTTCAGCGTAATTATTAATTCAGCATCAATGTCAAATTCTCGTTGTTTGTTTTTGTCTTGTTGTTTGTAACCGGAGAGTTTTTTATCAATAACTTTAACATCAACGATGCTAGCATCATCCATTGTAGTGTCATTATCATCCAGGACAACTCTTCGAAGTTGATTTATTTTTCGTACTCTGGATACTGCAAGATAGACTAAATTCGACCATTCGATGTGATTATCCACCATCCAAACAATTGTATCCGATATAGTCAATCCCTGTGAAGAATGTATCGTCGCTGCGTATCCTAGCGTCCATGGGGATTTATTAGCACGCAATGCATCTTCAACGACGCTGATATCAACCAGCACAATATCATTTAACACGAGAATCTGCTTTTCACTCTTCCCTGGAATATCAACTTCTATATTCTGTTTTCGTGTATCCGAAGGCCTATAACACAACGGTACTGGAAGTGTTGCAAATTTTTCTTTATGCAAGTCAAATAACTTCATCTGAAGTATGATTCTGACTATTTTTCTACTTGCAATTATCAAATCGTTTGGTCTCCACGTTTCCCAAAAATCATTCATGGGAGTTTCTGAAATTATTTCACGCGCTATTTCACATTGGATTTTATCCGGTTGTAATCTAATTAGCGTTTTGAACTCGCGTAATTGTTCATCAAGTGATCTATGATCAGTAGTAATTTCTTCATAATAGTCTACAAAACCCTTTAGCCATTCATGTGGGGATGCACCGACAAATGGTGGTGGTTGGCCGTTATCCCCGCACATGACGACTTTTGTGTTTTTGTTTAACAACCATTCGAGAAATGTTTGTAATACTCTCAACGATACCGTGCATATTTCATCCCAGATTATGATTTCAGGAATGACTTTATCGCCCATTCGATCAGGAGTCCATTCATCGCCTTTCCATCGAAAGAAACTGTGATAAGTACATGGATTTACCCCTCGCTGTATCATCTCTCTGGCGAGTTTGTGAGTCGGTGTTAACACAATCATATTTAACCGACGACATAATTCAAATGCACGAGTTGTCTTTCCTGACCCACCACAACCGTTTAAATTAACTGTCTTGTATCTACATATTGGATCAGATACCGGTGGTGCATTAGAAAATTCTGATTGAATCTTATCACACTTTAAGTACTTTTCATCCATGGTAACATCTGCCGATTCACAATACTCATGTAGTTTTTCCTTTTTAAATCGCCAACGTCCCCACGCTTCCTCGGGATCTGTGAATTTAGCTACATCTGATTTGTATTTCTCGTGGATATAAATAGAATCAGTGGCTACTCTAACTGCGGTATTAGGAAATCTATTTATCATCGAAAATAGATTAATACAAGCATAGGCTAGCATAGAACTTCTCAAATGCGTATACTGTTTAATATATCCATCACAATAGGTAACAACCGTACCTAATTTCTCACCATTGGATAGAAAAGCGTCTTTACGATTTACAAGTTTTCCCTGTTTCGTTAAATCCGCTACAATAAAATCGTATTCAGCGATGTCTATGATCAACCGCGCGGAATATTTTGCATTGTCCTATCTTCCACCCTGGGTAAATTTACCGATTATTCTTCGTCCAAAATCTTTTGCTTGTTCTTTTTTAATTTCAAATAACTTCTTAGACCAATTCATGACTTCTTCCTCGCTTAAATTCGTCGAATTTCCATCTGGAAACTGTTTTCGCTGTTCGCTAATTATACGATCTAGATCGGGTTGTGGTAGCCAAACTTCTTTCTGAGCTCGATAGCATATAATAGCTTCGGAAACAATCAACGATTGTAACATCTCACAATCAATCATATATCGTAGTAACACTATTGGCATCCAGGCCTTTTCAGATATATGTCTACCAAGCCAAACATAACTACACGGATGTAACCCTGTAGCGAGTTCGAATGATATCACACGAGCGAATCCGGTTAAATCAAAATCAGGTAATGGTCCATTAATCGCAACACGAGTCATTTCATGCGTGGGGTGTCCAAATCGTTTAAAGTATTCAGCGGCTTCTCCATATCCTAGAAAACTCCCTGGATAACACGCAGCTATATCAATTGAAATCATACCATCACGATGGTGTTTGGTATTCCACAGTCCTCCATGACTAAATTCGACGCAACTCAATTTAACGTCCTCGAGAAAATTACTTTGTGTTGGACGCCATGAGTTTTTTTCTCTTGCGAAGTGAGCTACCACTGATGGAATAGTAAAACTATCCGTGAGTAGTTTTTCATGGAAACTCTCCGGTGAAAAATCACTAGCGATTTTTCTCATTCTGTTATCTAATTCTTCAACGCGATATAATTCACCATTTGGTCATACAAATTGATCAAATCCTATTTCGGGATCTTCATCACTTCTAAGTAACCACACTGACACAGGATCATCTTTACACAGCGTGTGAATAGCATCGAATAATTTTTCATTATAAAAAAACATCCCCGACTAATTCCTCGGGGATATATCTCACGATTCGTTCTCGTGGAAATATTGTTACTGCAGGTGTCCACGCGTGTTCGTTATGATCAATAATTTGTATTGGAGCTCCATTTTTGTTATATTTCGGTTCGTATAAAACTTCTCCGGTTTCCGTCATTACTGATATTGGGAATCTTAATGATGTTTCTAATTTAGCTATATCAGAAATTTTTGCACCGTGCTGTTTCACTGTCAATTCCCATTCGGTTATTTTCCTACGTCGCAGATCAGTTAGTTTATTTCCTCGGGATGCATTTGTGAAGTGTTCCATTACCCGTGTTGCTACACAATTGAGCCTTGACGAAGTCAACGATGCATATTTCATAGGAGCTAGTTTTGCGATATCGGGTTTATTATTTAACGGATATATCCCATAAACGATTGCTGTTACAGGATAAGATCTCTCGTAGTATGGCTTGTCAATTCCAGTTAGAGAATTCCTGGTTTGGAATTTCTACTTACAATGACAGTCTTTTTATCCTTGAGGATTGGTTCAAATTTATCCCTAATAATCCATTTGCCTTCGACTTCGATAATGAATTTTATTCTGAAAAAATACTTCCTTGGAAATCCCTTGGATTTCCCGCGAAGGTGTGAAATTATCTCAGCTGCTCTTTCATCGTTCATAGTAGCATCGATGTTGGGTATATTGACATCATCATTGATAATTCGAAATGTCGACCAACAGTATGCTGCACCGTCTCTGTAGAATTCATTAAAACACTCCCTGATTTTACCCAGTATAGTTCTATCACCGATTAGACGTTTTGGTGTATCAGAGACTCTATCGAGATTGAATTTAGTATTTCTCCAAGGCTTAATTTTCGATAATCTCTTGAACTCCTCCATGTTATAATTAAAACAAGTATTTAAATAGAAAAATATAGTATAATGAATCACTGCAAGTGGCTTATGATTGGATCAACAACCCCGTGTAACAAATCATGCAGGAGCGAATTCTGTGGGTATCATATGCAAAGCGTGAGAAACGGTTCAAAAGGTCCTCTCCCATGCCTCCAATGTGGGGTGGGCGTCAGGGGAAAATTGTGTCTTGCTTGTGGGGGTAAACGATACAGAGAACTAAAACGCTATTATGACAAACGAATTATTGACCCTAGCGTCCTTGATAAAATCAAGGACAAAATCATAAAAACTCCTCAAGATTATATCCAGAGATTTATAATAAATTAGACAAGTAATATTATTATATAAATGAGCCAAGATTTCAGACCTCACCCAGTGCTTGTTAATTACGAAGCCTCCAGTGATGGTGTTGTCAGGCACCGCAGACTAAGAGAACCGATTGGATATCTGAATAATATGGGGTATTTGTTGTTTAGTGCTAGAAATAAAACATATCTCTGTCACAGAATTATTTTTGAATGTCATAACGGATTAATCGAAGACGGATTTGTGATTGATCACATAAATGGCGTGAAGACTGATAATTGTCTTGAGAATCTTCAAGCCGTCTGACAAAGTCTGAATTCAAAATTAGGTGGAACCGGCAAATACTCAAAACGCCCTAGGGGAGTTAAATCGTTTGATTTAGAAAATAATGAAGAGAGAAGCTTTCAGTCGATAAATGAAGCCAGTAGATACTTTGACATTTGTGGGACTTCAATTCAATTCGTTGCAGAACATTTAATTAAAACATCTCTGTCTAAAAAAAATGGTCATAAAATAAAATTCGTATACACCTGAAACTATTTAAGGGAGATAAATCCTTTATGGATAAATCCGCCGTCACTCATAACACTACTCACTAAGTTCCCTTGTATTATGACGTCAAAGGAAGTGAGTCGTCTGCTATTTACCTGTATACCTTGACTAGGCGCCGCACACGTGACTGTAATGGGGAAAATAGCATATAGCTTCAGTATAGTTGTAGTTTTAGAAAAAGGTTTTAGAAATCCTTTTATATATATTGTCGCTTGGGCTAAAACTGCATTATTTCAACAGCAGTTGTATTTATTTAGACCATTTAGTACAGACGTTCTTTATGATCCAGCGCAATACCTATGTTCATTGACGTAGGTGGGCGTGTGGTTAAAATTCCTCTGTTATCAGCTCTTTGTGATTTAATCGATAAATGTATTCGTCTAGAGAATTATAGAACAGGGAATTTAACAACTGTATTATTTTGTTTAGTGCTTCATTTAAAATATCTGTCTGTTTTAAATGTTGTGAAACAGCATTAATAAGTAATTCAAGGAAATAAAATAAAAAAACTCGTGAAAGACGCGGCTGTATCCGTCGTCTTATATACATTACGGCTCGTAATAAGCTTGGGGCTTTCGAAGGCCAATTCCGACCGATCAAAACTAACCAAACGCCATTAACACGGGCGTGTGGTTGTTTTGTCAATCATGCAGCCGGGTTAATTTAGTTTGGTTGCTTTTGATTGGTTGGACTGGCCGTAGAAAATCTGCCCCGTCGTTTCATGTTTGTGTTGTCTTGTGCCGTCCCACATCATTACCATCCAATCGTTTCATTGAATATATCCATCCTTAATTAAGTTAATTAAGTTAATTAAGTATATGTTACGCCTACAATCTGTCACAACACTCGAGTGAAGATATATATAGCATTGTGCCGTCCCACATCAATCGTTTCATTGAATAAATACCATTCTTAATTAAGTATATGTATGCCTAAAGTCTGCCGCAACACTCGAGCGGAGACATATATGGCATTGTGCCGTCCTTAATTAACTTAATTAAGTGACGCCCCCCCCCCCAAGCATATCTTCTGGGCGGTCTAAGATGATGTTTGTCACCTTAGGCCTCCCGCCGGAGATTTATGTTTCGGACCACTTTGGCTTTATGGACGTGTTGTCATATATGTAACCTCTGGGTCTCTTTTACGTTATTTGACGCGAAAGAGGTTTCCGAATGGGGTTTTTATGTATGTATGCCTAAAATCTGCCGCAACACTCGAGCGGAGATATATTCGGCATTGTACCGTCCATTAATTAAGTTAATTAAGTATATGTATATGCCTAAAATCTGCCGCAACACTCGAGCGGAGATATATACGGCATTGTGCTGTGACCCCCAATTTTTTTTTTAATAATTAGAAATACAGTATACTATATTTATAAATAAATATTATATTTATAAATATAAAAATATGGATATCAAAGATGTAAATGTTATAATTGCTGAAATTTCAATTTTAAAAAAGGGGTAGTATTATCTAAAGATCTCGACGCTGACAAGATTACCTCGGAATATGAAGACATTGAGTATCAGTCTAGTAAGGGTCGTTATGTTTTACCTAAGATGTACAGACTCGTGAAATGAATTCAAAAGTCCATCTATGCTTGTTTGTACGGTAACGATATTGATGTATTTATAACGCTATTTAGCACCGTTGAAGCAATACGTCAAAACCTCGGCCAAGAGTATCAGCGACGAGCTGAAATTAGTTCTAAGGTTCGTGATATTAGGAAGATATTAAACGAGGAGCAACCCGTATCCTAACCACGTGAGCGTTACTATAAAAAAATTATTTTTTTTAGCGTTTTTTGTAACACTTGTTACACAAGTTACATAGGATTTTCTCCTGAAATGATACTCAGCAGTTTGTGTTTACTCATGCAGCTATGTGCGTACTGGATGATCTGGTCGTGGTAGCAAGTAATTACCGCGACGCCTCCATTTTCACGTAGTTGTTGTTGTTGCCGCGTCGTTAATAAAAATCGTTTATTTCCGTTCTCAGATATTACAATTTTGAAACCCTCAGCGATGTTGTTTCTGAAACATTCGCGGATAGCGTCGTACAGTTTAACCTTGTCGGAGATGGATACGTTAGCTTGATGGTACATTATTTAATAACTCAGCTTTTAATTGTGATAGTTTCACATTTGAAAACTCAGTTCACAAACAATATATGGTAGGTGAATCGCTTACAACTAGATTAGCCCGAGAGCGGTTAGCAGCAATTAAAAAGTTTATACCGTTCGAGAAAGAGTTTTCGAGAAACTTCAACAACGACAACAAGCGCAGACTGACTTTTCTGTGTCAAGTGAACAACTGTTCGCCCCGGTAACTAAGGCGACCAGCGATGTGAAAACAGCAGCTGAACGAGCAATATTTGGGGATATTCCTGAGCGAGAACGAGTAAAGAAGGCACCGCTGCTTGATACACTTGAAAAGATAGCAGCAGAGACCGGACAAACACGCGCAGGGATACAACAGTTATCCAGTGATATAAAAAGTCAGCGCGAATATGAACGATTAGCTGATATTGATGATTCTGCACCTGAAACTCAAAGAGTTTCCACACCTGAACCACAACCTGTTGATGTCGTCACCCCAAAAGGTATTCCCTTTAAGGACAAATTCACCGAAGAAGCTATAACAGAAATCAAACAACCTCAATTAATAAAACTCGAAGATTATGCGGATTTTGGTATTTTCGCTGTCAAAAACTATTATTCAAGGGGAGAGTTTTTAAAAGACGAGTATAAAAACAGTAAAATAAGCCGAGATGACTGGGTTAATTGGTTGTATAAAATAAACAAGGATATTACTGGTAATTTGAAAAAGGATACAATTGAGTACAGAACTTTTAAAGCAGGAGTTGATAGTTATGGTATACAAAAACAACAAGATCGAGGTCGACAAAGGCAATTACTTGATGATAGTGAGGACGCAACTGGTACAACTGAGAAAACAAGCGGAAAAGGATATTCGATTAAAAATCCTTTGGATTTCAACGCTGGAGTCTTTGACTCTACCGTGACATGTCCTGGTAACATCCTCAGTGATATATCACGGTTAGAGGTTCTCATCGGAGGGAAACGAGCCGGAAACAACTCTCCGGAAATAATTAATGAAGCAGCTGATATTTGCAGGCGGTTATTTGCCGGTGATATCATGGACATTAATGTATATCGAGAACTCATTGCTGAATTAGTTGAAAATCACAAAGATGCCCATGGTTATGATGAAAATCCAATGGATTTTAGCGATTAATCACTAATTGAAAAACTACTAGTTTTATAACAAGATGATTATACACTACAACCATGATAAACCCGTAAGCGTCTACGTGGTGAACTCACGATTGCCTGTTTATAGAGCATATTACGGAGATGGTTTCGGCAGTACCATCGCGGGGTTATTTACAAGAATGGCCCCAAAAGTGGCGCCGCTAGCTAAACAATTATCAATGAAAGCCATTGATGTAATTCGTGATAAGGGAATCAATTTCGTTGGAAATCTTGCAGGAAAGGCATTGTCTGCCGCGAAAGATAAAATAGCATCATTGGTGCGAACACGAAAAAAGCAACCAGGAATGACTTCGTCAGTGGTGAAACCACTAGTGCTGCCATCTACAACAATGATGCCTGCAAAAATCAGCAAAGCAATAAATAGCGCAGTGGAAGAAAAATTAGCGTCGTTGGCGAACAGTAACCAAGATGATATCGCAAACATGATAGCAGGAAGTGGTTTGAAACGAAAAAGAAATTCGAAGAATTTTCAACGACGATGATTACAAAGAGTTAAAACGCTAGAGTTTCACAATTGAAAACACTAGTATTTTAATAAAATGTTTAAACGACAAGCTGATCCCGCGTTTGATATGGAAGCTCCAGTACGCAAGGACAATTCCGTCCGCGATTATCAATTTTATTCCTAGCATGCAATACAAGCAGATATTCGATCGCGAATTGAACTTCAGGTCCATGATACCAGCAAATACTTTTGCCGTGTGAAGCGTTTATCGAAGTAGAAGGAGAACTTGTGCGACTTACTGATACTTCTGCTGTAACCGCACCGTATCCAGATGGTACCAAAGTCGGCTTAGTCAATAATGGTATCATGGCGCTATTTGATTCCGCGAAATATCTCATTGACGGAAAGGAGATTGAGTCTATAGAACGTGATGTTGATGTGGCTTCAACAATAATTGGGTTAGCAAGATACTCTGACGATTATACAAGATCAGCAGGTCCGTCTATGATGTTTGCAAAAGATAATAGAAACACTGCTGGACCCACTCAATTTGTTGTAAGACGACCAAAGAATAATGCTGGTGCCGCTGATGTTGATGTCGAGAATATGATTATAAATACTGATCCCCAGTACAATCTAGGAGCTGCAACACGAATAGCAATGTTGGAGGGGGGGGGGCGTCGTAAATCATTTTCATGCGCGATTCCGTTGCATTATATATTTGGATTCTGCATAAATGTACGAAAAGTTATTTATGGAGCGAAGCATACAGTAGTACTCGTGCGAAAGGGTAGTAACAATGATGCAATCTGGAGAATTCCAGCGGATCCTGCAAATCCAGATGCTGACGCTGGTAAAGTCATTTTAACTAAATTGGTCTTGTGGATGCCAGTAATGACCCCATCAATTACCACGGAAGAGCGGCTACGTTCATTTATGGACACAGGTGGCAAATCATTGCTAAGTTGGCTAACAACAACAACTGATGTTAAGCAATCAAATATCAATGGTACATTTACATGGAACTTGGCATCACAACAAGGCGTTTCAGCTCCACGTCATATATTTATCGCGTTGCAGGATATGACAAGAGTGGAATCACAATTGCACAGTCATATGATATTTGATCTATTAGGAGTTACTGAGGTCTCGTTGAGAATAAATGGCCAGCAGGAACCATCCGAAGATATACAACTTAATTTCGGTCAAAACCATATTGCGCGCGTGTACCATCGTATGCTGTCATATATGGGCCGTGATCAAAATGTTGATACTGGTTTGCAAATATCGCAACATGATTTTAAGAACTTGTATCCGATCTACTACTTTTCGCTAGAGCATCTTGATTTAACAAGGCAATCCGTCGTTGATATACACTTCAGAGCCAATGTCCTTTGTGGCGCTATTGCTAATTATAGAGTGGTTGCTGTTATTCTCAGCGACAAATCAATGTTGTTAGAAGGTGTTGGTGGACGAATGAGAGTAGTTGATGCACCAGTGGAAAATATGTAAATGAAACTTGAAGAGTTTCCAATTAGATCAATTGAAAGCATAAATGTGTTTTACAATAAAATGCCATATAGTGTTATTAGTGTCAAGCTGACTGATGGTCAGGTCAAGAAATTGCGATCAAAATCCGCTAAAGAATGTGGAACAACAATAACGTTGAAACCAGCGCAGATGTCCAGCGGTACACATAAAATATCTCTGACGGATCGTCAAATAAAACATTTCAATGATGCAATGAAGAAACGGCGAGGGGTTCAAATAAAATTTTCGAAAGCTGCAATCACGAACATGATAAAATCAGGTGGTATATTTCCGTTTTTAGCTGCGTTACCAGCATTGATTGCAGCGGCTGCCCCAGCAGTGGCTAAAGCGGCAGCGTTAGGGGCTGTTGGTACCGCGGCAGGGATGGCGTTGAAAAAGGCAACTGGAAAAGGATATAAAAAAAGGGAAAGGGTCTAAGACTACCAGGGACTCCATATTCATGGTACAGCGGGAGATCCGTTCACGGATCGGGTCTAAGACTACCAGGAACGGTTTATTAGTTGAAAGCCTAATTCTTCCCATGTCCAATTTTGATTTAATTAATGCTGCTAAAAAACTAGCGATAAAAAAACTTCAGAGGGGTTTTTATGAGAGATCAATTGCCGAGAAAACCTAAACGCGTTGAAACCGGTATCATCAATCTTGATAACAGTAACGGATCGGGAACTCACTGGGTTGCATACGCGATTGATCCACGTGGGATTGTTTATTTCGATTCATATGGGTTAGCCCCACCGAGCGAGTTTATGCGGTATATAAATTCAAAGAATCAATCAAATCCGATTTTTTATTCCACGCTGCCAACACAACAATTAAATGATCCACCGATATGTGGCCGTGAGGTATTAAATGTCCTCGCGGAGATTTCATCGTCACAGAAACCACCTCATCTGGTTGTAAACGAATACACGAGTGGGAAATTGCAGGGTAATTTTAAAGAACCAATAAATTGAAAATACAAGTTGCGCTAACAATAATGATTAATATTTGGGGACAATCTCTGTCAATGTCGAAACTATCTGCGGGTTCTATCGAGGATGTAAAAAAAATAATTAAAGATGAAATTGCTGAGACGTTAAATTTAGTAAGTGTTGACCCGAACGAAATAGTTGTATTTCAAGATCGCCAGGGTAAATTGGAATCCAGTGATGTGTCATTGGATGACATTTTAAAACGACAACACGACGCCGCTGAAAACTCTATTGCGCTGTATTCCAGCGGTGGACAACTTAAACCAGGCGCACTTGTGTCTACGATCACCGACGCGATTGCCAATCACGGCCGTGAGCTGGATGATCATCTTCGAGGTTATAATGCTTTTCGAAGAAATATCGTTGGTAAGTTCTTTGGAGCCCCACCTGTGGTTAGTATGTCTCTCGCTGTCATCAATGACCTTCTGAATTTATTCTTTTATAACATGAGCACGAATAAAATAATGAGTCTTGACGAAATCAAGGCAAAATATCTCGATATCGTCAATGATCTTCTTAAACTAAAATAAGATTTCGAGAAGGTACAAAAACCCATCAACGAAACCATCGACACGTTTATTAAAAAACATACTAGCAATCTCCAGCTCGTTGATCGTTTCTTTTATCTCCCCGGGGGAGGTACAATTGTGTTGTCTCTCGCTGATATTAATATGTCTATGACGAGACAAATTATATTTAACAACAGCGTGAAAAAGTTTTTTGGGGTAGAACCTTCATCGTTATTCGACTCTACACCAAGCCCGACTCTCGCTGAAATTAGACTCGCTCTTGCCGAACAAAAACCCGCCAACGACGTCATTGTTAAGTTTTTTGGAATCCCGCTTGTAGCAGGCATGACTCTCGCTGAAATTAACGAGTTTATTGGCAAGCATACTCACAATGCCTACCTCGCTAATAGTTTCTTTGGCGCCGCGGCTACATCTGTGATAACTCTCAAAGATATTAATTAATATGTTTATGGTGAGACAAACAACACTTAATACCATCGTGGATAAATTTTTTGGAACCCCACTTGTGGCAGTCATGACTCTCGCTGAAATTAGCGCGGCCATCGATTAGGTAAAAATTCCACATAGTGTAAGCACTGTTAATAACATCGTATACACAGTTGATAGTGGGACCTTTGATTGGATCCGAGGAAATGAAAATTATCTACGTGTTGGACACAGACATACTGGTGTACCAGGTTGCTACCGACTTACAATAATACATCACCGTAAATTTGACTTGGGATTCAGCAACACAGGTATCAGCGGTGTTAACACGCTGACATATATGCTAGAGAAAATACCAAAACCTCCACCCTATATACCAGTTCCGTTGACAATTACCATAAAGACTTCCGACGAGTCTGTGATTAGGGAGTCGATACCGTGGATAATAGAATTTTTATACGGTATCCCCTCATCTGATCCTAAAACCGTTTCAATAATAGGATAATTGAAAACACTATCAGGTTTAAAATAATAACGATGAAATCATCACTGTCATCGCATCAATATCGATACGACACAGTAAAAGAATTTTCCGCGAACTTGAAATTACTTTCTGAGCGCTATCGTGAAAAAATAAAAAAATACCGCAGAAGAATTACCGTCATCGATGTAACTGTGTACTCGATATCCGGTGTGATGGCCAGCGCGGGAGTTATTTTGTCGACGGTGGTCATGATCGCGCCGATTGCAGTTCCAATTGTTATCTCCGCGGCAACGACAATTGCGGCAGTCGCCACCGCGATAACTAAAAAGTTATCATCGTGTTCTCAGGAAAAACTCAGTGATTATACAGCTCGGTATCGGGTGGTATTTGACGCATATTCGAAATTATCCGAATTGATCTCGCACGCGATTGATAATTCGTTCATATCCGATGTTGAATTTTCCGCGATGACCCAGTTGTATAACTCCGCGATGTTGAAATTGGAAATTGAAGACAGCGTTAATAATAATGTCACTACAATTCAACGAATTGCAACTGCTTCAACGAATCGCGGAGAATACCACTCCGATACGAACAAGCATGATATCAATAACATCAACAAACCCCGAATTTAGTGTGAACTTCCCTTCTCCGATTCCAGTTCGTGAGATCGCGCTGGCAAAATTACGAGTATATCATAGCTGGCCTAATATCAGATCTGTTGCATTTGGCTGTCAGCAACCCAATAACGCACTGGTGTTCTCGTATAAGAATAAACCCGATGGCACTCCAGAGTGGGAAACTGTTTCGTTACCAACTGGGTCGTACCAAATTGAGCAAATCGATGCTGAAATTCAGCATAGAATAAAATCAATTACTGGAAATAAATCAAGCATAGCTATTAAACTTCATGAACCGACGCTCTCGTCGTCGATCGAAATAAGCACAGAGGGATACATTGTAGATATCTATAACAGCTCGTTAAGAACAGTGTCAGGATGGCCTGAAAAACCACCCGGAGCCACCACCGACTTAATCACGGACGTACAATCATATCATGAAATCAATCCCAGTTATCGAGATAATTTATCTGATATAAGAAAAGGAAAAATCGCCGATAGATTTATATTTACCAACAAAGACACAGTGCAATGGGATTTTATCATTAAAAGAACAGCCGACTCATCTGTTACTATTTCATTTACGCTAAGTGACGTCCTTGATTATTTTAAGGAAATTAATCAATTATATAACACACAACTAGAACAACTACAGCAAACAAAATCGCGAAAACACATTGAAATAATAAATCAGCTTGTATCTGACATGGAATATATCAATGAACTAATTATTAAAACAATAATTAATGACAACAGCGACAGTAAACAACAATTTCTAACCAGTTACAAGACCACAAAAGACAATCTAAGTAATTTCAAGCTTCCCGGGTACAAAGCTGAAAGACTGAAAGAACATATTGGTGATGTTATCAAGACATTACAATTACAAGATTCAACTACACTCCTTAAATATAATAATGACCCAGATGGCGGAGGTAGGCATATTGCACCGCACAATGTAAATATTTCAGCGGTGATTGCGCGTAATTTAGTATGTGATGTTATCGAAGGAAGCTATCAAATTAATCTAGAGCAATCAAATCAAGCTCAGCAGGGATATATTCTTTATTCGTTTGCACACCAACAGCTCCTCCAGGATTCTTAATTATTGAAAACCCAATTAATCCTGTCTACATGCGATGCCATAATAATTCGCTAACAAGAATTAATTTCCGACTCACTGACCAGTCAAATAATTTGATTGATCTACAAGATGAGGTGTTAGCGATTAGTCTGTTTGTAAGGTCCTAAGGACTCGATCAAATATTTGGTTAACCCAAAACTGAAAGCTTTAGCAGCAGAGAGGGTGGATGACAACGACGCTGGCGTAGACGAGAAAGCGTTGGTTGTCGACGCTTTTATTACGATTTGGTAGAAGCCTTAGATCATCGAATCGACGCCTCTACAAGGTTGTAGGGTTCACCCTCTCTGCTGCTCAGGACATGGTGTGTTTGCTGCAAAGAGTGTAAAGAAAGATGAATACATTTTACAATATCAGGGACAACTTATTTCGTACAAAGAAGGTTACCAGAGAGAAAAGCTATATCATGAAAAATCAGCTGCGAATTTCCTGGTTTTTTTTTTAGATACAAGGAGAAGACAGTGTGGTATGTGTACTTTATAGTGCATTGATGTAATCAAAATGACAAGTACACCACTCCCTCGATAACTCTAGATTGCTCTTACAACTCGGTGTACCTAATTACCTGCCGGCTTTGTTTTGATCAAAAGTGTTATTTTGCAATAAAATTAAAGATACCCAAAATGTTGACTACATAAAGATCATGCAGTTGAGAAATCAGGGATTTTGCTTGGCGCAAAGAAATCAAAGAGTAAATCACCAAAAAAATAAATGACTATTTCAAACAAAAGTGAATTGTAATTTGTCAAGCGTATCACAAATTGCATGTTATATCGTGTTCTAATTTACGCTGTTTTAAATTTGTAGACCCATTAAATCCATGTATGTAATGATTAACCCTTGTTTAGTTTTGTTTTTGTTTTTACTCTACAAAGTATCCAGTTAAAACACAGAAATTAGTGACGTACACAATGTGTAAAGTGGTACACGTCAAGCAAATGGAAACCATGTGGAATAATGTTTTTGTCAATCTCAGTATATTGTAATTTATCCTAAAATTAAAGTTACTCTATGAGGAAAATATAAACAAACTACACAGCTATGGAGACATATTTGTTAATCTCAACATGATTATTAGTTGTGTATTCAACACCATACTCTGCCAACCAACCTATCTCTTATTTGTGCTTATGTTGATCCCTTTATTGATTTGTTTTATAGGTCCCTCGTTGACTCTCTTCTCACTTCAAGTGTCATCAATGATTTTTAAACCCTGATGCGCGCGAGTTAGTAAGAGAGAGGTGTACATTGATTTATATTAAAGATACAGTTTTTTTGGTATTTCTCTTTATCATTGAACTGTCATACTTCGAGTAAATAATACATTGAGGTATACTTCTTGGAAGTACACTGTCATTTTTTTTCGCCTACAAGCTAGTTGAAAAACTGTACAGCAGAACCAAAACCGATTTAGCATTAGGCACTGTGGGTAGTTAATACAACATAACTGATCTGATTTGCTTTTGACCTTCTTAGAAAATATCAAAGCAAACTGTCAGTAATTATTCTCATTAAAGGCTAATTAGCTGTTTATCCATGACATAACTTGCATTGTGAAACTTTCTAGTGTAATTCCAATTCAGAATTTTATTTTATTAATAAGTTTTGTTGTGTTTGACGTGTTTATAATATTCATCTTTTCTGTGCATTGACTACAGACGTTACTAAAAGATTTTTTTACATCTTTATACTATTTCTTCAGTATTGATGCAACAAATGAAAAATTCTCCATTGGAATAATGGTAAAGAAGGGAGTTGGAGCCATGGCAAATGCAAGGATCGGTATTGTACCTTTGGATGGGTGTCCGCATCTTTGCATGTTTGCAGTGAGAGATATTTGCCCAGGGGAAATTCTATATAGTCATGATGTCCTAGGACTGCCATGGATAAAGGTAATTTTTACAGTTTTGTTACATTAAAATGACATTGTTATCGAGTGAACATTTTGATTGTAATCTGAGTTTCTCTTATAACATTGCTTAAACTTTACTAATATGTATTATGTAATGCAATTCACTTTTTCAGATTCTGTAGTTGTGATTTTTTGTTTCTTTTTGTAATCTGATGTAATTCGTCTTCATAGATCTCCAATACAGCAAATATGCAATTTTTAACTCAGATTAATATATTTTGCATTTAATTCATGAAGGAAAGAAAATCGAAATCTGCTTTGAGATATCTGTGGTATCTTAATTTTCTGCATTCAGTATATATGTTATGTTAGGATGTGGTGTCACTAGTATCAAACTGAATATAATTAATGAATACATTGAGGGTAATTTTCCGTAGTAGGGACAAGTCCAGTGGGACCCCGCTATAACATGCCCCATTATAACACGAATTCGGATATAACACGGTCGTGGCATGGCTCCCAAAAGTTCAGGCAAAGTAATACAGATATGTTTCTCAAAGACCAAAAAAAAATATTTTAAGTATAACAAATAAATCACGTCAAGAGTTATTAGCATTCTCATACTCTAAAAAGTGCGAAAGAAAACCGTGTAGAAAATGTATTATCATTTTGGGGAGGAAATCACACACAAAATCGAATATAAAATAATCGTTGTATGGCTCCTAAAATTTCCAAAATTAACAAATGTCTTCTAGTTTTGTGCCAGAATAAACATCGGAAATACGAACCAATTGCTGGGCCTACTGAGACCTTTGATCTTTGTTTATTGTTGAAAAATGACAGCTCATAAGTGTCAATATTATTATTACTGATCCCTGAGCAATGAAGCCATCGTGTCTACTTTGCGTTTGTCTTGAATGCATTCCGAATACAATTGTTGCTCTAATAAATCTCAGATATATGTTCTCTTAATTTCATACACAACTAAGCAAAAGCCAATGCGGGGGTTGATAAAAAAATTCCCACCAGAATGTATACATCAATTAATTTAAGTACATTGTTTATCAAAGTGAACTGCCGAGCTAAACTTGTTCAAATCAGGGGAAAACGATTTATACAACATCAAATAAACAAAAGCCGCCAACATGTGTGCGTGGCTTGGCGGTGATGTTTTATGCAATATGTTGACTAGTAAATTCGATTTTTGCAACTGAGAACTATAATTGACTTTGCCAAGAGCAAATGTGACATTAGCAGAAAGAAGCTAAAAATCAAGAGTTTTTCAAAACAATAACAACTATTGACAGATGAGAAATGTAATGGTATAAAATGCATACAACACAGAGGACTCGGAAACGCTTAATTTACGCGTATTTGAATGCAAATATTTGATCTGGGACACATAAAGCACTCCATGCAGGAGTACTCTGTACGCATGCAAATAGCTGGGAGACAAAGTTAGTGTTGATTACTTTATCACTTTAGCTGTGCTGATATTTAAAGTTACATAATTCAGTGGTTAAAATACAGTCAGTTCTGCCTGCTGTATTTATTAGAGTACATCAAAAGAACATGACGCAAAAGCTGGGCGGCAAGTTCAAAGGACTTTGACTAGAAGCTTCGGTGGGAAAATGTGCTGAAATTTACAATGACTGAATTCAGAGACAGAAATATCCTGAGATGTACATGTAGTTAGTATAAGAATACACTTTAGCTTCCATTATTTAATCTACGGACATATACTATTTCATCATTCATTACTTACACCCGTTACGTAATTTTTGTTAATTTCTTTTCATTGAATTCACTCACATAATGATCATTGACAAAATTATTGAACATTTTACATCCGTCTGTGGATATTTTCGATGGAACTATTTGTATTATGGATTCAATGTGTGTTACAAGATTCGCTGATGAGTACACGTATATTATATCTGCAATTTATGTTACCACAGCAAATGTTTTTTTCTCATTTAATATATATTGATCAAAATGGTAATTGTGCCATGCATTTTTGCACCTGTCTTCATGTCCCCCCCATTAAATCCAAAAATGTGTTGCTATTGTACATGGTTGTTTATAACACGGTCGGATTCTATGGCTCCCAACTACCGTGTTATAGCGGGGTTCCACTGTAGTAATTAATTTAAAAGGGCTGGACCATTGACACTTTCATTATTAATTTTTGAAAAAATAACATTTTTTATTTTATCTTGCTACAATTTTATTTACTTGCAAGAAATACTTGAGGGTGGGGTGGGGGTCTGCACAATTTACATTTCTTTTTCTTCATCCCATGTTCCAGTATTGTTAGTTTGAACAGGCTAAGGACACGCAATCAGGTATGTTAAAGCACGAAAACCAATGACACATAACATGAATGCTGTGTTCTGTCAGTGTCAGTTGTTTGTGTAGTCCTTGTTTTCAACTGCTGTGCAGATGTAATTGACTTGTAATTTCCAACTTGTAATGTCTGCTGTTTATTCCAACACTTGTGTTTTGATATAGTCAATACATAGGTATGTAATTTTAGAG
This sequence comes from Unio pictorum, assembly GCA_030141615.1. Classification (NCBI taxonomy): domain Eukaryota; kingdom Metazoa; phylum Mollusca; class Bivalvia; order Unionida; family Unionidae; genus Unio; species Unio pictorum. The sequence continues at coordinate 1,086,887 of JARLTB010000257.1, read as the reverse complement.
CTAGGCACACAATAGTTTGGTCAGTTGCCCAGCTTGTGTAGATTGTTCTAAGACATTTGGAAATATGAACTGAAATGGATTGCTAATTATTTTTAAATGTTTTTTGCTGCTGCAAGTATGTTAGAAGCAGAATGTAGTATTTATATGTTAATTTCACAATTCTGACCTCCGATATGGCTGCCAGATGAACAGGAGTGTCACTGTAATATTATCCAGAAAGTCTGCCCATGCATTTGGGATTAAATTCTTTTTTTTTTTGTTGCTTATGTCACTGATGGCCCATCTTTAATGATATTAATCTAACTGACTATAAAATCTCTGTAAACTTGAACAATGATATTGCCAAATTTGTCATTAAAATGTTGCCATAATTTCTTTATAGCTGATGTATTCAAAAGATTTCAACGTTTTTTTACATATTTATTTGCTTGTGATCCATTATATGCTGGTGTTTGCACAGAGAGAAAGATATATCGAATTCATGTCTCACCTGTACAGCATCATTCTCGTCTTTTGTTTAGCTTATTTTAGAGAATTTCATTGACATGCTGTTTAATATATATGATGAATAACCTGTAGACTCCTTACATTAACGATAATAAACAAAGCAAGAACGTATCTCGTAGATATGTTAGAAAAAACCTAGCAAACGTTTTCAACAATAAACAAGATATGTACTAAATTTCTCCGCATGAAACATAATTAGTGACGTAGTGTATTTGCACCTGTAGAAATATATTTTTACAAAACCACAAGCTTTTCACATAAAAATAAAATAAATTACTGTTAATGCTAATATCTGTACCATAAAGATTGTTTAATAAAATCAGTGATCCCAAAACATTAACTTTTTTATGTCAGAACTTAATGTTTCAGTATATGTAATTAATATTTTGTTAATGGCAACGTAATCCTTTTGTGATTTGATGTGTACCTAGAGAATGTTAACAATTAAACGTGTTTCTTTATTTCACTGGCTAGAGTTCAGATACTATATGGCCGTAATGCTGAGGTTAAATACCTAATGTTTACTGGGTTTGTAGATGATTTTCACTTGTTGCTGTTGCTGTTAAAGCAAACTAAATAGTATGTTACACTAATATATTTGTTCGTGTGAAATCGAGATTCTAAATTCAATGTTTCCTATTGGCAGTATTGTTTTTTTTACATTGCTTATATGGTAAACATTTGAAAAATTCCTAGTTAAAATAGTATCAATGTCTTGTGAATATAACATCCAAAATTAAGAGGGAATATTTTTTGTAGATAAAAGCTGCAAATCAATTCTCAAAGCAGAGAATAAGAAACCGGCAAGGGTACCGTGGTTTCTGGAGGAGAAGGCAGCTGTCGAAAGACAACTGGGACAGTTCATTAGAACTACTTCAATGCCAGGAAAATCAGCCAAGAGAATGGAGCCTATTCTTGCAAGGCGTCCATGGATCCAAATCAAATTTTTCTAAATGTAAACCTTCAATGTTAAAGGTAAAGGACTAAGAATTTCACATAGACAATACATATGTGCTGGTCTATAAGTCCATAATGTTGGATCATAAAGTCTGGTCTTTGTCTTACACTCTTAATCAAGTTGTACATGGAATTTGCCATTCAATTCATTTTTCATTCAAAAAGTTAGAATTCAATATTAGAAGGATTTCAAAATATATATGTGTTTAGGTATTAAATTCTGGTGCATCCTATGTAATTGTGCAAAAGCAGCATGTACTAGTTATTTGATTACATATAAGAGTTAAGTTAGAAAATGAATATCCATGACAAGGACGGGTATTCAATCCATTTCTATTGTACCTTGTGATATAATATGTTCTGATATGAGAGGTTTCCAGAGAATTTAAAAATTAGATGACAATAGTGATCATACTCCTGTATAAAGGCAATGCACCAATGGATATCACTATGTCAACAATTCCTTTTTGTCTAAATTGTGGTATCCATTGTTTCAAAACAAAATTGCTTTGCAGTGTTAATTACATGCTAATAAAATATACTAATGCTTGGGTCAGGTCATTCTGGTTGAAACCTGTGTGAGCTTAATGTTCGGCAGACCAGATCAAATTCGAAGCTACCCATAGGATATTGTGAAAATGGTACCAATTATCACCATTTTCACGATTTGCAAGACTGGAGGCTTGGCAGTTATGCATACAGTGTAAAATTCCTGAAAACAGAACTTGCTGTAGTACATTTTACGCAGCATCACAAATTTTATCCTATCTGTAACTCAGTAAATTGTCAGGTCATTTGTGGCTAATAGTATCACTATTGTTTTATATATATGTTGTGAAGCAACCTTTAATTGTGCTGACCTGTAAATTTCTGGAGTTGAAGCTTGGATAAAATTCATGATGCGCATTTCAAACTGACAAAAAAACAGTTAGGTATTGCTTTAGCCTCGTCTTATACTTGGCATCTACTTGTTTATGAATGAAGGACAGAAACTGGCTAAGTTGACGTAAGCTCCATAGTGACGTATAAGCCAACACATAGGGTAGATTCTCCAGTTGTGTTTATGATGTATTCTTATATTTCAGTTTGGTCATTTGATTAATTTGCATCCAGGCTCAGACATGATTTTTCTCCGCTTTAAAACGGAATTCCGCTTTTCTACTGACTTGAATCCGATTTTTCTTTTATAATGTCCGTTTTTAAAAAAAAATAATGTCCGATCCGTTTTCTTCCCCGGTTTTTAAACGTTCTATTCAGTCCCATTCCGCAACAACCCTTGTAACGTATTCGCTCCATATATTAGTTAGCCCGCGACTCTCATGCAGAGTATTCTGATTGGTCAAAAGTTTAAATTCAACCAATGAATCTTCGTGTGAAGGAAATTGATGGTAATAGAAAGATGAAGCGTGCTCACAAACAAAAATGGCATCCTTAGTTGTTGAGAGAGACGATGATACGAAATGTTTAATCAAGGTTTTTAAAAAACGGAAGTAAATGGCTGAAGTGAATCGTCGACGGAAATTTAGTTGGTCAGTTTATAAGAAAACGGAACGCTCGAGGACTGGCATTTTGTGCCTACTGCAATATATACATTACAGAATTCGTGGTTGAAGTTGCATACGGAAAAAATGAAGCCCGCTGGAGCTGGAAATGAGAAAGGCTCTCGTTGAGAAGGAAAATAAACGAATGCACAATGAGTGAGCAGAATCATTGGTGATGAAAAGAAAGACTAAATAATTTTTTCTTAAACCCGAAAAAAGAACTCAACTGGCATATCAAGAGGTTGTGTTCAATGGATAAAAAGACAAGTGAATCTATAAGATTATTTGTAAATATAGATGATGTATTTGGGTGTTTTTTTACGTATTTGTTATAAAAAGAGAAAAGCATATGTTGGCAGCATAAGATAACTATTTATTGATTTAATTACGATGTGAACACTGACATGAACATGAAATAACTTAAGTAATACTAGTATTGGAGAACAAATTCATGTGACAATAAATATTGAAAAAAATTTCTGATATTATGTATGTTTTTTAGTTTTTCAAATGATTATTTTGTTACATGTTATGGTCACAAGTTGAACCAGGGGTAGATTTGTATGCATGTAAAATGCATTTTTAGTCGGGTTTTTCGACCCCCTGATAAGGGGCGTTGCCCCTTGAGACCCCGTTGGTGGAGTACCACCAAACCCCCTTTCAGATTTTCATTTTGTTTGTTTTGAAAGGTTAAAATCATGTCTGCAGGCCATGAAAGTTTAAATTTGTATTCAGATGTAGTTTTGTTATTTGCTTTTTTTTAAAATATATTTTTCTTAAGCAAATTTATTTTACAGGCAGTAAAGTCCTTTTGATATTTGTCACTCACTAAGAAACATTGAAATATATTGCCATGTTTGAAAATATATATTTGAATATTGCCCCAGAAAATTGTGTTGTCTCTGACATTATGATTACTTCAGTATGATAATTAAATTGTTGTTTCTTAACATGAAGTTAAAAAAAATGTTTTTTGTAAAATTACAATTATGCTGTTCCTGTATATATTTTTCATATTAGTTTTAAAGAAATTTGGATTTTAATTTCTTTACTCATAGTACATACATCTTTACTTGGGTAAGACATATAATGCAGTTTTGAAATGGGGTATTGCATCCTGTAAATGCAAGTACAGTACAATGTCGTTTCTCCAAATTAAGTTTGTCTGATTTTTTTGAATGCAAAACTTAATAACATCTTTCAAATGAACTAGTTTATGTAACAGTTGTATTTTGTCATATGTTTAATAGGTCAATCAATTAGATTATGCCACATCTACATTTTTTACTTGCATTTTAGCTCCTGTTTGGAATGTGTTCAAAGGTCTACTATCATTTCTCTTTTATTATTAGTATTCTGCACTGTTTGGACTCATGGGGAAAATTTAACTGGAATTATGGTACAGCTAACTAAAATTGTGTTTGCTTCTTTCATTGAATAAGTAACGTTGAAATTATTTGAAAATGCATTTACACTTTGCGAACGAAATTGTCTTGCTTCTTCATGTTACTTCCAAAAAGAAATTAACAGTGTGATGTTTCATCAAGGTTGGAACAAGGAATTACCTTATCTTTTTATAATAGAGATTGCCCATGCAGATATTAATGATAAATAAGATGATGTTTTCATATAACAATGCAGCAGTATTGCATGTCTTCCTGTGATGCCATTTTTGTCAATACTCTTCCACCTTAGATGGAAGTTGATGTCCTGTTATTCATCAACATCATTTAATTACCCTCCATGGTACAGTTGTTTTAATTTATTTGTCTTTAATACCATTGTAACCAACATTTTGAATGTTCACCAGTGGACTTAATATGCATACTGTGGCCAGCTTCTCATATTTATTCAATAATGACATACATAATGACTGAAGTGACTTTATTTAGGTTGCATCTTTTATATTAAATATTGTTTTGGAGATAAACATCTACTTTATGCAATGAAATATGTGTCACATTCATACATGAATCTCTGGCTCAATTAAAGTATAATGCAATCTAACCATATAATATCTTTTTTTCTTTTTCTTCTCAACTTTCTACTGTTTTTTTTTTTTTTTTTTGGTTTCAAACAGTATTAGGTAGGTGGCCATAGCAGCTCAGTAGGTGGATCACTGCATTTTGTAATTCAATGGTCATGAGTTCAGTTCACTGGAGAAAAAAAAGCAAAGCCTGACTTTTACATCCTAAATAAGAACACTGACCAGAGTTGTGCTCAGAGACAGGGAATGTACCTGATAATAAAAGACTGAAAAGCTCACGTGTCCATTAATATTTTAATTGTGATAGGTTTGGTAGAATTGCTCACAGTTGATATAGAACATTTCAACATAAATGGCTGATAATTCTCAATCATAAAATCAGACTGATTTGTTTGATCCAACAACTGTATTGCTTTCAGTACAGAACTGTGACATTGGCCTCTTAATATAGGAGCCTTCGGATAGTCTGTCTCTATTATGTTGCTTATATTTCAATCTTTAGCAGTCAGAAATAGCATGTATTTTCTCGTTACAATATAGATTTATCCCGTTTCCATTTTGAAATTTTCAAACATGTTCATAAACATCAGGTACCAACTCGTCACTCCTCAAGATATGTACCATAACCACATCATAATTAACACTTTGTTACAATGAGGATGAAGTGTGGATTTTATTAGTTTTGCCAATAAGTACACTTTGTACAAATATATTTCAATGCTGCCTTGGCCATACTGATCTACTTCCTCCTCTCTGGCAATTTATACTAACCTATGATAGCATCAAAACACAAGCATATATGTAAAGGAAGGGTTGCTTTTCACTTTCCAGTTCAAAATTTTAAATCTAAATTGCATTTCTCTATTTTCCTTTTCTTTCTGTTGTTTATCTCTTTTTTAATATATTATTTTCATTTGCGTATAGACCACTTCAGTGGCAAGAGCGTCCGTCCTAGATTTGGGTGTGTGGGGGTGCAGGTTTTAACCTAGGTCGTCGTATATCAAAGACATGCGATAGATACTCAGCAGTAAGAGTTTAATGTTGGCACTTGTTATCCTGGTGTTAGGATAATGTGTCTTGGTAGGACAGCAGCATGATACCCAAGTGCTAGACAACACTATATACTGCCATGCTGCAAACATTATAGTGATATTACTGATTTTTTTAAAGCTATGATACATATCCAGATCGTACACATACATGCACGTAACTCAATTTGCATATCTTCTTGCTCTCCTCTTTCTAAAATTGCAGTTGACTTCTCTTCAAATGATATCCAGTAGTGATGCAAGCCAATTCCAATACTGAACTCAATATGTAAATGGCTTAGAATTTGCTAATGTGCCAACATTCTTCATGTCTCAAGGGGATACCACATGAAAGAACCACCAACCCACTAAAAGCTGCTGGCGAGCTTTCTCACATAACTACATTAGCCGAATCTTATACTTGAACCCACGCAGACAGAAGTGATTTGGCAGTAATCCGTAACGGAGAGCAATTTATATCACTCGGGGTCCCTTAATATGTAAGAATATGAACCTTGAAATTCTAGTTCATAATTTAAAGAAATGAATCTTCTTATATATTAACACATTCACCCCTAGCGACAACTTAATGGGGCATGAGTTAGTTGCCTACTTCCATGGTCTGTAGCGTCAAGGTCGTGCATGATACACTTAATGGGTGGTATTATAGAAAAGTAGACAGATGTTGCTCTACAATGATAGCAAATAATCTGGACATTTTGCTTTGTACTACAAAATACAGAGGAAATAAAACCTACACTATTGGACCCATTGTTTTTCACCAAAACTTTTCCCATGGACGGATTCCGAATTTGTGTCCAGATGTTAGACTTTATGGCATCAGATCAACGACAGACCGGTCTGAAGCGCGCATAGACAGGTGCACCTGTGCAAGAAGTATTATAAGGTGGACATTTTGAACAAAGAGTCTTCTCCATACAAAATGTATAGGTTTGTTAAGCAAAAAAACTTATACAAAATTTTTTTTTTCGCTTTCTGCTCAAACGCCAGCAAACTAACTAATGAAGACATTTTTTATAGCACAACTAGCCATTTGTCAAATGGAATATTGCTTGTAAGTCGATGTATTAGTATGTATCTAGAAAAAGTCCCCAAAATGTGTTTCCGAACCGCATTTCGTGCGAAAACAGCAACACCCTCCGAAGCTTAATGTGTTAAACAGTCTCTTTACATGATACTACAAAATCTGAATATTCTGTGCGTATTTAATCACTTGTACATCAACACTGCACATGAATTACAAATGTAGCCATAGCGTGACAATTTGTCTCTTCAAAAGTTTTGTTAACACATGAAACCCTACCGACGCCTTTACGGGGCATGAGGTAGGAGCCTACTTCCAGTGTCTGCTTTTTTGTGTATTTTTGTATGGTTTAACGCCATTTTTCAGCACACGATAGGCTATACGTGGCGGCCAGTATTATTGGCAGAGGAAGATATCGGAAAGTACCGCCGACCCGCGAGAAGCTACTGGTGAGATTTCTCACATAACTACATTATCCAAATCTTAGACTCGAACCCACGCAGACAGAGGTGAGACGGCAGTGATCTGTAACGGAGAGCGCTTTAGACCATTCGGTCCCTCCAATGTCTGTAGCGTCAAGATCATGCATGATACACTAAAGTGGGTGGTATTATAGAAAGGTAGACATGCTGTTCTACAATGATAGCAAACTATCCGGACATTTTAATTGCATTACAAAATACGGGAAAAAAACCTACGTTTCTCGACCCGTTTTTGTTTTTCTCCCAAAATTCTCCCATGGCTGGATTCCAAATGTGTGTCCATATTTTAGACTTTATGGCCTAAGATCTACGGCAGACAAATCTGAAGCGCACATATGAAAATTATGCGCCTTTTAAGCAAAAAAAAGTCCTTTTTTCACATTATGCTCATACGACAGCAAACTGACCAATGAAAAAAACATTTTCTTTAGCGCAACTAGCCATTTTTATAATGGAATATTGCTTGGAAGTTGATGTATTAGGATGTATACAGAAATAGTCCCCAAAATGTGTTTCCAACTCGCATTGCATGCGAAAACATAAAAATACATCCAGGAGTTAATGTGTTAACTAAAATGCAACCCAGATTGAGTCCTCAAACACTGATGTTATTTAGACATGCAATAAGGAAGTTCTATTTCTTTTTCTTTAAATGCCTAATCAATCAACCTAAACACTTGCAACCTAATCGATGTGTATAATCTATTCTATTATTGTTTACCTGCAAATTACAGAAGGCTGATAACTCTTTATTGTTTGAAAAGAAGTAAACAAATTGAAATAAGTGTACTTAACTCCTCCAACTTCAGAGAGATTTTAAATGCATATCGCAGACTTCACGGTGACTAGATTATTTTTTTTTAAGCAAATGAATAAGGCATGGTTCTGAAAACATTTAGATTTTAGAACAAAATATTATTATTAAACTCTAGATTTCATTACTGCACATGCTGATCTGTTAGCATATCATGGCGTGGGCTGACTTTAATAACGGTTCTAAAAGCAAGTCAAATGAACCTGTTAGGAGACAAAATATTTAATGTTTCAATTCAATGTATTCCCCAACCCCCTCTATCTATACTCTCTCATTTCTAAATATTTAAAAAACCATAGTATATTTATGCATGCATATACACATGCATATATATGCATTCTAACCCTTTCTTTCCTTCTCACACACATATTTTATCTTCATTTGTTATTTACACTTTTTGATAACTGGTAATTATGGGCGTATGATTTTAAGGCATAAATATAAAAAAATGAAGAAGAAAAAAAGAACTAAAATGAATGGAACACAATTTCCTTTACTTCTAGTTTTATTCTGCAGAATATTTAAACTTATGTAGTGATCTAATTTAATATAATGAGTCAAGTGCAGATTTCCCAAAGGCAACTTCAGTTCCAGTGAATTTGCATTGGGGAACTGCCTTATGGCATTTTAGTTGTTTTGGTGTCAACCTACATTTTTAGAAATAACATTTTTTTATATTAATAAATGAAATTAAAAATTAACTTAAAACTAATATTTTAGTGAGATTTGAACATTTAAGCTCGTGTATCTATTTTTATGTCGGCTGTAGTTTTAGTTGCAGATAAATTTGTTCTTAAACTTTTAAATGTCTTCTCATGTTTTTACAAGACAGGTGCAATAAGAAGAATACAAAATATTCAGGTCCTCAGGTTGATGGAAGTCTTTGTGTGTAAGTTAGTCCACACAACGACGTCCTCACAATGATGGCAAAATCAGAGTAGTCCTCATAATGCATAAAGAAGTATATGGCAAAAATGAAGTGATATAGATATTGCCTATTTTACAGTTAAGCTTACTTTCAAGTTTCTAACATATACTTTTATTCATTCTCATGGTCCTAGAAATGTAATAACATATCAAGGTCCTCACAAGTATCTAAATACACGTATCTGTCTGTGTGTGTGTGTGTGTGTGTGTGTATTTCGGTCAGTCTCTACGCATGTATCTATCCATCTATATATTTATCTATAATTTTGGGTCTCAATTTTGACAACAAGCATCAATGCTGCTTGACACGTACTTAATTCGTCAACAGTTCACTCTATAAAAATAGTACCAACATATACAAATCCTAATATAACCTGTACAAATAACATCGGACATAAAACAACTACCAATTTCTTTTCTAACAGTGTACTCTCTTTTAGGTTCTAACGCGAGAAATATTTATTCTTTAATTCAGTGAAAAATCGATGGAATGTGATAGTTGCACAATATTTGTTTTTTTTTACAAAACAATAACGTAGTCATATCCTTTACGTTAATATTCCAATAGAGGCATGAAGTGAAAAACTCATATTAAAGTGCTATACAATATAATGTTATATCCGTAATGTTAAATTTTCATTAAGTAATGCAGTGTCACGTACTATATGTATGCCTGTCGTTGCATTATACGCATACCACAATATTAATTATCAGTATGTGTGACATCCTTTCATCTGTGAAGCTTTATTTAGGGTGCTGGATTAGGAGACAAATAGTACGTTCAAGAGATCATTTTAAATCCCCTAAAGTGAATTATCATACAATAGTATTATCTGTGGTGTTGTAAATGCACATAATTGCTATCAGATGATATAGTGGCCACAACGTTAATTTTCACTATCAACACCATATCATCTAACCATATAAATTTAAATGAGAGCCATGGTGTCCTCGAATTCAATTTGGAATTGTCATTGAGTTCAATAAAGAGTATGGAGCCTAACATTCTAGAAAGATCTATAGTGTCACCCTTTTCGTAAATTTACTATGGGTCCCGTACCGAAACCTATAATGAACTACATATGGCTCCACGGAGATTCATCAATGTCCACAAGGCCAAATAATGTCAACCGCACATCTGCGAGGACTATTGCTAACATTTCCGTACAGGTAAGAGGATTTTTTAAAATGCGATTCAATCGAAATATCATTACCAGATCGACACATGGATGTGTATGCTTCGTATTAATATCCATATCACTGACTTGGAAAATCATTTTCGCAGATATGTTCAGGTAGATTTTGTTGATATGTTCAAAGGTCGAGATAGTACTGTAGTCAGTACTTACATGCTTTAGCGATGTTTGATGTTTACTCTAAGACACTAATATGAAAGCAAAGGTATATACCCTAAATGATAATAATATTGACTCATGTTTATTAAACATAATTATGTTAGTATAATCAAACATTCTTCTGTAGAGTGAAGGGATGGCACTTTCCGTACAGAACAAATTAGCAGAAAAGGGACAATTTATAACATGTTGCTACAACCATTATATTATATGTTTAAATAGCATAACCAAAACGTAATCTTAATTAGAATAAATTTTTCTGTCTTTAAAATCATATTGCCAGCGATTTTTTACAAACATTTCCTTGTGCATCATAAGAACTGAAGAAGAATCTGTTAACATTATAATTAATGGAAAATAAAGTAGCAGAACTTTGTTGACTTTTAGTGACTTCTGTAGCTTAGTTTTACTTCTGGACAACGGGCGTTTCTTTGTGGAAAAAGCAAAAATCTTCTTTTTGGTAGTTAATTAATCCTAAACATGTATGTCATGATTTCGGTGACTAGGCTACTCTGAATTTTCCAACACATTAACTGTATCCCTAATCAATACGATGCCCAGTTTTGGACACTAAGGCCGCGGAAGTTTCTGACTTGCAGGTGTACTTGGCTGTTATTTTGAGAACTGAAGTTTGTCCAACACATATATTGCAATGTGGAAGACTAAAACCAACATACAAAAGTTAAGTGTACGATAAGAAATGTTTTACAAGACAACTTTAGATACCTTTACCACTAAACACTCATTTATAGTTGTTCTGCTCATATAAATAGTAGCTTGATTTTTTTTAGAAGAGGGCAGTATGTTAGTTTGAATGGACCAAATGATTGTATATATCTATCTTTTTATCTATATATCTAATAAGAAACTGAAAGAAACGGTAACGATCATACATAAAGTTATGAATATATCTCAGTCATGCCAAATACTTTTATAATAACTATAATTGTTATTATTAACTGTCAAGACATTGTTAATTACTACAAATTAAACCCCTATAACCTGTATGTTATTGTTCAATCTATCAATCTATCTATCCATCCATCCATCCAACCATCCATCCATCCATCCATCCATCCATCCATCCATCCATCCATCCATCTATCTATCTATCTATCTATCTATCTATCTATCTATCTATCTATCTATCTATCTATCTATCTATCTATCTATCTATCTATCTCTATCTCTCTCTCTTTCTATCTATCTATCTATCTATCTATCTATCTATCTATCTATCTATCTATCTATCTATCTATCTATCTATCTATCTATTTATATATCTATCTATCTATCTATCTATCTATCTATCTATCTATCTATCTATCTATCTATCTATCTATCTATCTATCTATCTATCTATCTATCTATCTATCTATCTATCTATCTATCTATCTATCTATCTATCTATCTATCTATCTATCTATCTATCTCCGCGTGGCTGTCGGTATATGTATATCGTCCTAGGTTATTCATTCTAAGGCAAGACTACTCAAAATAAAAACACACTTTCGATAAATAAAAACAATAGAGTATAATTAAAAAGCTCTGTGTAAGTACCATTTATTGTATAGATCTTAATCTACACTATGTTGGAAAAAAAAATGTATGTTCATATAACATTAATCGCACGTCACATTGGATAAATTACTCGAACAAAATGTTACATACATGTTAAACAAAACTTTAAATCCTATTGGCAGCATTACCTATGCTTTTCTATGCTGTTCTATTGCCGCTGTTCTATGCACAGTTATCTCATAATGTTACAAACATAACGTTAAGCATTAATTTACTCATTATCTATAATGTAGTTCTATGTTTGTGTAAAATAGATGAAACAAAATACCATTACAAATACATTCTTAAGATTCTTTTAATAAAGTAAAGAAATAGATCGATCTAATTCAAATGCATATCAATCAAACAAAGGTTTTGTTAATTTTAACGGTAAATTGATCATGTACTTTAATCAGCAACACTCAACGAATATCGACAGAGATGATGTACAGAGTCAATCGTTATACGGTGTGAACAACGAACTGAATAGAGCTTTACCATATTCCCCATAGTCATGTGAACTATGTGCATTAAGTAGCGAGGAAATATACATTTGTCATAATTTATATTACAAGTGTTCCCGTTTCTTCAGTATTTAGGCACTAAAACAGAACAATTTCTCAGTTGTGTCTTTCTTGCAATCGGCTGCACAGTAATATGTATTTAGGTGAACTTACACTACAAATGAAAGGAGTCTTACAAATGAACAATGCCATTACACATCATATGCAATACTTAACAACAAAGACTGAATACAACTTTAACACTGTGACACTAATGTGTGAAAAACAACTTACCCACTGCCACTGTGTAAATAAGGAATATTAAAACAAGACCAAAATGCCTGTTTATAACTCGGATCCATGTCGTACAATAAGCACGGTTATAGTACGGTCCGCCTTAAACACTTCGCTTCATTGAGGAAGTTAATAATTCCACTTATTATTTCCATGGAGTATTCAATGGCGAACTGCTTGGAAGTACTGACTTATATGGCGGAGACCGTACATTTATTCAGTTCATATAAAATAATATCACATAATATGTATACAATATTTCAAAATTTTGATCAGTTTCCCAAATAGAGCCATACATGAAAATGGACTTCATGAATGTGAGTTCATGCATTCTAAATAAATACAAAATTGTGCCAGCAATGGTTTCGGCGATGAAAGAATATTTGCTTATTCATATTTGGAAAGTTGAATCGATTCAACAGACCAGAGTTACTATGACATACAATAAGTGCATATAAAATAAATTTAAAGCAAAGAACACCAAGAGTGGTTTGCAAGCTGAGAATCAAAATGCCCCTTATACATATGTATAAATAAAACTAAAATTAGATTATATTTTTCTGACATCATCATCATCAGCAGCAGCAGCACCATCATCAATCATCATCAATCTCTTGACCTAGTGTGGTCGTTGAGGCATTGTGCTGATGAAAATCTGAGCCGTTCCCTGCACTTGTCTCGATCATGTACCAATGCCTCTGTTTCGGCAAAACTTGTCCTGGTCCAATCTGTGATTTCTTCGGTCTACAGTTTTCTCTGTCTACCTCTCCTTCTGCCATCTTGGACACTACCCTGCAGTACTAATGAGGATAAACTGTTGGCTCTAGTGGCACTGTCATACCATTTCAGCTTTCTTTTTTTGTCAGTCCTGAGGTCTTCATATTGGCCTACTATGTGCCTAATGGTGTTACGCACCTCTTCATTTGTAATGTGGTCCATGTAAGAGATGCCAAGGATGATTCTGTACCATCTCCTTTCAAGTGCCTGGATTATTCTTTGTAATTCTGCTGTCAGGGCATAGGCTTCCGATGAATACAGAACGATTGAGATGACTAGTGCTCTAAATAGTCTCATTTGAGTTTTCGGACATATACTCTAAGTAGATGTCGAAATGTGTTTGTGACAGGAGACAGCCTTGCCTTACTCCAACTGTAGTCTTGAACCAGTCTCCCACAGACCCTTTAGCGGTTAATGCACTGGTAGCCTTGGCGTACAGCTGCTTAGTGGTATTGGTCAACGTTTGACCCATGTTGTACTTCTTCATTCTGGCCTGCAATGTCTTCATGCCACACTCTGTCAAAAGCCTATTTGAAATCTATGAACCCATGATAGATGTCGTGTTGATGTTGTGCGTACTTTTTATTTACACAGAACCCTAAGATTGAATATTTGTTATGTTATGCTTCTTCCACTCGAGAACCCTGTCTGTTCTTCAGCGAGTATTTCTTCTTGTGGGTTCAGTCTGTTCAAAATGATCTTCAGCATCACTTTACTAGTATGGCTGATCCAACTGATAGTTCTGTAATTTTTGCACAGGTGAAGATTGCCTTTGTTGAGGAGTGTCATAATCAGTGACTGGGCCCACTGTGTTGTCCATTTGCCTGTCTGCCAGATCTTGTTGCAGAATGTTGTTAGTAGCTCTATCACTGATTTCCCACCATTTTTCATAAGTTCAGCTGGGATGATGTCTACTCCAGCTGCCTTCCCATTCGTCAGTGCTCTTATTGCTGACTCCACCTTTTCTTTGAGAATGGGGAAATCGTCATCAGTTGTGGAGTTTGTAACTTGAAGCACCTCGGGCTCTTGTGGACGGATGGTTGTAGAGTTCTTTACAATACTCATTCCATCTTTCTACAAAGTCAATTGCTACCGTAAGGCATTTTCCATGTTCGTCTTGAATGGTACTGATTCTTGGTTGCGTATGTATGTTGAGGTCTTTCACAATTTGGAATGCATTTTATCTGTTATTCTTTATCAGACTGCTTTCTATTCCTGTGCACCTTTGTCCAATCTAATCTATTTTTGCTTTCTTCACGTTTTTTCTTATATTCTTGTTTATTTCTCGGTACTCCACTTCCCCATTGAGTGTCTGGTGATTTTGAGGTCTCTTCGGGCATCACACAGATTAAAAATTTCTTCTGTAACCCAAAGGTTTTTCTTTGGGCGATGGAGGCCAATGAAGTCCTTGGCAACTGTTGTCATGACTGTGTTGAAAGTGTCTGTCAGTACTTTAACATCAAGATCCATCACAAGGAGTGGAGCAAATTTTCCTCCAACTGTGGCATGGAATTAACTGCATATGTTAGGGTACTTCAGTTGTTCAAAGTAGAATTTGAACCTGATTTTCTTTGGCTGATTAATTTTCTTCAGCCTCACTCGGAAGTTCATAATGTCGAGGTCGTTATCACTCGCAACATCAGCAGCTGAAAACGTTCGTTGTTTTGCTCTATTTCTGCCAGATCGGTAACGGTTTTAAACCAGTATGTAGTCGATCTGATTATGATGGGTTCCATTTGAGGCGTGCCATGTCCAGCAACGTGAAGCGTTATGTTGACCCAGGGTGTTGGCTAGTACCAAGTGTTTGTAGCTTGCGATCTCGATCAGCCGTCTCCCTCTTTTGTTGGTACGCTCATTGCAAGAAGGTCCACAATGATAATACCAGTCGTTTAGGGCATCTTTGCCGACTTTGGCATTCCAGTCTCCTTGGATGATGACGGTGTCGTCTATTTTATTTACCATGTTTATTATACCCTGGAGTTTGCTGTAAAAGTCATATGTATCTTCATCATCGTGATTAGTAGATGGGGAATAGATTTTGATAATTGTGATGATAAAGGGAGATGCTTTCAGACGAATGTAGACGATTATCCTAGATATGGGACGTCATTCAATCACGTATACCTTTCTGGCTTTGTTTACACGGAAGCCTACTCCATTGATGGACTTGTCCAACTCTCCACTTTAGTGCAATTTATGCCCACCTTCAGTTTGGTATTCTCCTAGTGCTTTCCATCTTACTTCACAGAGTCACAGAATGTGCCACATGTAGTGTTCTATCTTATGTCTCAACTCGTGGAGTCTTCCAGTTTGCCAGAGTTCTAATGTTTAAGGTGGCTATGGCAACGCTATCTCTCACTCTGATTTTAAGCAAAGTACCAGTATCAAACTTGTTACCCCTGTCTTGGCGGACAACGGCAGACGTGGTCCTTGTTTACTAGGGCAACGACCGATCCAATATGGCAATTTCAGATTTGTCAAACATTATCACTGTGTCTTGGGCAAATGTCTTTTGGAGGAGCCCATCTCTTTTCAGACCAGGGAGTTTCCAGAAGATGATGCAGTACATCGTACAATTGCCTTAAGGACTCCACTACGGATTTTATTTTAGTGTTTACATATGTACCCTTTGGCCAACCAAAGACTACTAACAAGGCATCAGAAGACTCGAGTATGTTCGTTCATTTCGAGAGCACATAAAGCATATGCCACAGCAGTTTTCTACCATAATATCGATAACAACTGCATATGTTGCTTTCTAAATGGTCTCACATGAGAATTTCATGTGGTTAGAGGTGATGTGTAAGTGGTAAAAGGTGAGGAGAGCAAATGGGTGTAGGAGAATAAAATAAATAGAGACCATTATACCGATGCGCTCAAATAATCATGGATACGTTTGAGACGGACCAACTTAAGGGAATGGAAATGCACATAGGACCAGTGATCAAGCTAGCGAGGCTAAATATACGAATGAATAACATCTATGTTTAATAAGTTTGAAAACATTCATGAAAGATAAATATACTTTACTAAAATATATCTCAACAAGGAAATCATGAAACATATGTGGTGTTGTACGAAGCGTCTTTACAGCCAGTCGAACTGGGTTAATTAAGTAGAAACAGGTGCCAAGATGATGAAAACAGGTTTACGATGACAACCTCAATCCAAACAATTAAATGTACGACCTACACATTCCGCGAATAAAGAAGCCGTGCTTAGTATAGGCATTGATCTATCCAAGGAACGGAAGACTACACAAACGTTACCGCCCTCTCCCCCCGTCATCAACATGAAAATGGACAATCGTGCACTTATCACTTATATTATCAGATTCCAATAGTCCAGTTGATACACTTAAACAGGGATGAGGACGATTAGGACTCTACTTGGGCGAATTCCGTTGATGTCTGGCAGAATAATAAATCCTTTTTTATTTTTTAGCTATGATGTGTTTCAGATTAAATACTATCCTACATGCTATGTTAATAATCTATTAAAGCATACAATTATTAGACGTACATATAAACTTACTCATATACTCTCTTTACTTTTTCCTAACATAAGTCCATTATTGTACATGTTTCAGTTTATTTAGAGCTCTAGGTCATTAATATAAATTGTATATCGACATTAAATGCTATTTATGTTTTCCCCAGTTATGTTTAGTTCGTCCTCGATTCTGTAGTTTGCTTCTTCGCTGGAACCAAACGTCTTATTTTCCTTCCCTTTGCTTTGAAATAAAACTGTACTGTATGCAATACACAGTATTATGTTTATTCTTCTCATTGTCGTTTTATTTGGCAGGGGCAGATAAATAATCATACGCTACACAAAATGGATCAGTCAATATATGGATTATTTCCCATTGTCGAAGCACTCTATCACTATTAAGTAATAGCATTGGTTAACTGCACGTCTGAACATATACCGGAAATTCAATAACTCATTATTAATTAAATAATTTTCAAAATCTATATTAGGTCAAAACGTTACTAAGAGTGGCCTTTTATTCCGTTTTAAGGCAGGCATAGCTGGTACTGTTTCTGATAAAACGAAATTGGGAATATTAATTTTGTAGTACAAACAAAATAGCGATGGCACCAACTTCGATATTGACAAACACGATACTGGATATTACAATGACTTCTATAAAACAAACTTAGATCTATATCGTTTTTATATAACACTTCCATAAATAATAAAATTTACAGACATCATTGAGATATCCAGCAATCTATTTCATAAAGCCCAAATGGAAAAGCATCACACGCATATATATGCAGAACAAGGCTTATATTTACCAATGAATACTAGACTTATGTCTGGCTTCGAACATGTTACTCCCAGCTATTGATTCATCCAGTATTAAGATAGACTAGGCAGAGGGTCGCACATCTGTTAGAGCAGCAGAGAGGTTGAACCCTACAAGGTCGTAGAGGTATCGATTCAGCAAACTGAGGTTTCCTCGAAAATCCTTTATACAAGTGTCTATTGGCAAAATAGCAGAGAGGGTGAACCCTACAACCTTGTAGAGGCGTCGATTCGATGATCTGAGGCTTCTACCAAATAGTAAAAAAAATGACGTCTATTCGATAAAATAAGATTTCCTTATATACGCCAACGTCGTTGTCATCCACCCTCTCTGCTGCTAAAGCTTTCAGTTTTGGGTTAACCGAATATTTGATCGAGTCCGATACGATATCGTGTTCGAGGATCATGTAAATTTATTGTTATAAATCCATACGGGGTTGACAGAGCGTTACTAAAGAAATTTTTAAATTGATTGAAGTCCATATCAGAGCACCATGTCTGCCAAATATTTCGTAACGTATGTGTATCAACGCCGTTAAACACGGCAAGAATATTACAGTTATCTCTGATCACTTTTGGAATCTGAGTGTATCGTTGAGTGACATATATCACGTCGGTGTTTTTATGCCTGCCTCTGGAAAAGATCCTAGCAGGATTTTTTTGATTGTCTAACATCACATCGTCGTATACGACTAAATTATTAATGTTCCCATCAAGGTCATCCACGGATGGTGCCTCGTCAATATCAGTTATAAAATCAATGGCGTTCTCACCCTTAATTTCTGATGCATTCTCGTTAAAATCCTGTAATACTTCATAACATCGTTGATCATCTACGCTAGGGGCAATTAAATACAACTTATCCCACTTCATCCATCTCATTATTAAATTGAGTAACAATTGCGTCTTGCCGGATCCAGATGGCCCGATTATAATCATCCGGATAGAGTTTGGTAGCGCTGCATGATGCTTAACTGGTTCGTTTGTTTTAGTCGCTGAAAAATCAATTATATCCATATCTCTATACATACATTATGGATCTATATTGTGTGAAGTGTAAAACGCGTACTGGCACAAATGATGTGGCGACGATTACAACTAAAAATAACAGATCAGCACTTACTGGTAGATGTACAACATGTGGTATAAAAAAATTTAGATTTATTTCCCCTGGTAAAACAAAGGATTTAAAAAAAACGAGGAGGTGATATCGCAGCCAAATTGGCAAAACTCCCTGGAACCCCAATGGGCAAAGAACCTCGGAGAAAAGCACCTTCCAGGATATAGCTACTGTGGCCCCGGAACACTATTAGATATCAGACTTGATGATCAAAATCAACCCAGATCCGGCGAGTATCCGATAAACGCCATTGATAAGGCGTGTCACGCTCATGATGTTGCATATAAAAGCAGCAATCTGCAACACAGGCATCTCGCAGATGTGAAATTAATTCATGCGTTAAATGCTATTCCTGATAAATCTTTCAAAGAAAAATTGGCTTCGTGGTTGGTAAAATCAGCTATAAAAAGGCAAATTGATGATGGGTGCTGGTAATTAATAATATGGAATCTATTTATTATTCTCCAAAAGGATACTGGAGGGGTAACGCTGCAATCAATAAACTCGCCAAAGCCGCAAAAGTGAAAAAGTCTACTGCGGCTAATTGGTTATCCAAACAGGCACTATGGCAGATTTATCTACCACCGCCTAAACAAATCAATTTTTCGCATTTTGATGTGACCGGACTCAATGAAGTTCATCAAGCTGATTTATTGTTTTTACCACATGACAACGGTTACAAATACGCGCTAACCGTAGTTGACGTTGCGAGTCGATACAAACAAGCAGAACCGCTAAAAACAAAGTCAGCTACTGAAGTAGCTTCTGCATTTGAAAAGATTTATCGACGAGGTCCACTACGCTGGCCAAATCTGTTACAAGTTGATCCTGGCAAGGAATTTCAGGGTGCAGTGTCATCAACAATGAAACATCATGATGTCACCATCAGACGAGGACATACTGCGTTACATCGCGATCAGGCAATTGTTGAACGATTTAATCGGACTCTTGCTGAACGGTTATTTGGATATCAATACGCGAAGGAGTTTATTCAGGATAAAATATCCCGTGAATGGGTTAAGAGATTACCTGCTGTGATTACCGCGCTCAATAACGAGATTACTCGAACAATTAACATGAAACCTGTCAACGCGATTAAGAAAGCGTCCATACCAAAAATGGAAATCCAAGGAATTTCACCCAAAAAATTTCTAGAAACGCTAGCGTTTCCCAACCAATTCTTGGTAGTAATGTCACTGTGAGATATTTATACGAACCAGGAGAGCTTGAAGGTGGCAGAAAAAGGGCTACTGATCCTATTTGGAGTGTTACTGCACACAAGATATCTACTATAACACGATCTATGGGTAGACCAGCAATCTATAAACTGGATTCAACTGCCCCTCAGCGGGGTTTCACACGCGAACAATTACAAGTGATTCCTGATGATACTCAATTGCCACCTCATGGTCTTAACTAGCACCCAAGGTGCTATCACCCCGGCGTCTGTTGCACTCAAGACAAGTCAGCATAACATTATCGTTGGTATGACCAATGCTGCTATTCTTGGCGAGGATCTTTATCCGAATACTGCCAACGCATTATAAAATTGCAACTCGCGCAGTGATTATTCTGTTGTTGTTTCAGCGTAATTATTAATTTAGCGTCAATGTCAAATTCTCTATTATTTTTTTTATCCTGTTGTTTATAACCGGAGAGTTTTTTTATTAATGATGCTATCATCAACCATTGTAGTGTCACCAATGATTTCATCATCGTCACCAATGATTTCATCATCGCCTGACTCTGTCAGAACAACTCTTCGAAGTTGATTTAATCTCCTCACTCTGGATACTGCAAGATAGACTAAATTCGACCATTCGATGCGATTATCCACCATCCAAACAATTGTATCCGATATAGTCAATCCCTGTGAAGAATGTATCGTCGCTGCGTATCCTAACGTCCACGGGGATTTATTAGCACGCAATGCATCTTCAACGACGCTGATATCAACCAGCACAATATCATTTAACACGAGAATCTGCTTTTCACTCTTCCCTGGAATATCAACTTCAATATTCTGCTTTCGTGTACCCGAAGGCCTATAACACAACGGTACTGGAAGTGTTGCAAATTTTTCTTTATGCGTTTCAAATAACTTCATCTGAAGTGTGTCTCTGACTATTTTTCTACTTGCTACTATCAAATCATTTGGTCTCCACGTTTCCCAAAAAACATTCATGGGAGTTTCTGAAATTATTTCACGCGCTATTTCACATTGGATTTTATCCGGCTGTAATCTAATCACTGCTTTGAACTCGCGTAATTGTTCATCAAATGATCTATAATCAGTAGTAATTTCTTCATAGTAGTCTACAAAACCCTTAAGCCATTCATGTGGAGATGCACCGACAAATGGTGGTGGTTGGTCGTGATCACCGCACATGACGACCTTTGTGTTTTTGTTTAACAACCATTCGAGAAATGTCTGTAATACTCTCAACGATACTGTGCATATTTCATCCCAAATTATGATTTCAGGAAAGAATTTATCGCCCATTCGATCAGGGGTCCATTCATCGCCTTTCCATCGAAAGAAACTGTGATAAGTACAGGCATTTACCCCTCGCTGTATCATCTCTCTGGCGAGTCTGTGAGTCGGTGTTAACACAATCATGTTTGACCGACGATATAATTCAATTGCACGAGTTGTCTTTCCTGACCCACCACAACCGTTTAAATTAACTGTCTTGTATCTACATATTGGATCAGATACCGGTGGTGCATTAGAAAATTCTGATTGAATCTTATCACACTTTAAGTACTTTTCATCCATGGTAACATCTGCCGATTCACAATACTCATGTAGTTTTTCCTTTTTAAATCGCCAACGTCCCCACGCTTCCTCCTGGGATGTGAATTTAGCTACATCTGATTTGTATTTCTCGTGGATATAAATAGAATCAGTGGCTACTCTAACCGCGGTATCTGGAAATCTATTTATCATCGAAAATAGATTAATACAAGCATAGGCTAGCATATAACTTCTCAGATGTGTATATTGTTTAATATATCCATCACAATAGGTAACAACCGTACCTAATTTCTCACCATTGGATAGAAAAGCGTCTTTACGATTTACAAGTTTTCCCTGTTTCGTTAAATCCGCTACAATAAAATCGTATTCAGCGATGTCTATGATCAACCGCGAGGAATATTTTGAATTGTCGTATCGTCCACCCTGGGTAAATTTACCGATTATTCTTCGTCCAAAATCTTTTGCTTGTTCTTTTTTAATTTCAAATAACTTCTTAGACCAATTCATGACTTCTTCCTCGCTTAAATTCGAAGAATTTCCATCTGGAAATTGTTTTCGCTGTTCGCTAATTATACGATCTAGATCGGGTTGTGGTAGCCAAACTTCTTTCTGAGCTCGATAGCATATAATAGCTTCGGAAACAATCAACGATTGTAACATCTCACAATCAATCATATATCGTAGTAACACTATTGGCATCCAGGCCTTTTCAGATATATGTCTACCAAGCCAAACATAACTACACGGATGTAACCCTGTAGCGAGTTCAAATGATATCACACGAGCGAATCCGGTTAAATCAAAATCAGGTAATGGCCCATTAATCGCAACACGAGTCATTTCATGCGTGGGGTGTCCAAATCGTTTAAAATATTCAGCGGCTTCTCCATATCCTAGAAAACTCCCTGGATAACACGCAGCTATATCAATTGAAATCATACCATCACGTGAGTATTTTGTATTCCACAGTCCTCCATGACTAAATGCGACGCAACTCAATTTAACATCTTCGAGAAAATCACTTCGTGTTGGACGCCATGAGTTTTTTTCTCTTGCGAAGTGAGCTACCACTGATGGAATAGTAAAACTATCCGTGAGTAGTTTTTCATGGAAACTCTCCGGTGAAAAATCATTAGCGATTTTTCTCATTCTGTTATCTAATTCTTCAACGCGATATAATTCACCATTTGGTCTTACAAATTGATCAAATCCTATTTCGGGATCTTCGTCACTTCTAAGTAACTACACTGACACAGGATCATCTTTACACAATGCATGAATAGCAACGAATAATTTCTCATTATAAAAAACATCTCCGGAAAATTCTATCTGGGATATATCTCACGGTTCTTTCTCGTGGAAATATTCTTAATGCAGGTGTCCAAGCGTGTTCGTTATGATCAATAATTTGTATTGGAGCTCCATTTTTGTTATATTTCGGTTCGTATAAAACTTCTCCGGTTATCGTCATTACTGCTTTTGGGAATCTTAATGATGTTTCTAATTTAGCTATATCAGAAATCTTTGCACCGTGCTGTTTCACTGTCAGTTCACATTCGGTTATTTTCCTACGTTGCAGATCAGTTAGTTTATTTCCTCGGGATGCATTTGTGAAGTGTTCCATTACCCGTGTTGCTACACAATTGAGCCTTGACGAAGTCAACGGTGAATATTTCATAGGAGCTAGTTTTGCGATATCGGGTTTATCATTTAGCGGGTATATCCCATATACGATTGCTGTTACAGGATAAGGTCTCTCGTAGTATGGTTTGTTGATTCCAGTTAGAATTCCTGGTTTGGAATCTCTACTCAGCGTGATTGTTTTTTTATCCTTGCGGATTGGTTCAAATTTATCCTTGATAATCCATTTGCCTTCGACTTCGATAATGAATTTTATTCTGAAAAAATACTTTGGATTTCCATCTTTAGATTTCCACCCCGTTGGCTCGCCAAGGTGTGAAATTATCTCAGCTCTTCTTTCATCGTTCATAGTAGCATCGATGTTAGGTACATTGACATCCTCGTGTATAATTCGAAATGTCGACCAACAGTATGCTGCACCGTCTCGGTAGAATTCATTAAAACACTCCTTGATTTTACTTAGTATAGTTCTGTCACCGATTAGACGTTTTGGTGTATCAGAGACTCTATCGAGATTGAATTTAGTATTTCTCCAAGGTTCGATTTTCGATAATCTCTTGAACTCTTCCATGTTATAATTAAAACAAGTATTTAAATAGAAAAATATAGTATAATGAATCACTGCAAGTAGATTATGATTGGATCAACAACCCCGTGTAACAAATCATGCAGAAGCGAATTCTGTGGGCATCATTTACAAAGCGTTCGGCGAGGAAGTTTTGGTCCTCTCCCATGCCTCCAATGTGGGGCTGGGGTAAGGGGAAAATCGCAGTTGTGTCTCAGTTGCGGCGGTAAACGATACAGGGAACTAAAACGCTATTATGACAAACGAATAAAAACTGCAGTCATTGACCCCAACGACCTTAATAAAATCATAAAAAACCCTCAAGACTACATTGATAGACTTATAATTAAAGCAAATAATAAATTAGACAAATAGTATTATTATACAAATGAGCCAAGATTTCAGACCTCACCCAGTGCTTGTTAATTATGAAGCATCCCGTGATGGTGTTATTAGAAATTGCAGACTAAAAGAACCGGTTGGGTATCTGAATAATATGGGGTATTTGATGTTTTCAGCTGGGAGGAAGAAGTATCTCTGTCACAGAGGCATCTATGAAGCATTTTACGGATTAATCGAAGACGGCCTTGTGATTGATCACATAAATGGCGTAAAGACTGATAATTGTCTTGAGAATCTTCAAGCCGTCTCACAAAGTCAGAATGCAAAGGGGGGCGGGACAGGGACCTGTAAGTCAGTTGGAAAGAGATCCGTCAAATCATTTGATACAGAAACCAACGAGGAGAAAATATTTCAGTCAATAAATAAAGCCAGTAGATATTTCGATATTTGTAGTTCTTCAGTACAAAGAGTAGCAGAAAATATAATTAAATCTGCTCGGTCGAAAAAAAATAGTCATAAAATAAAATTCGTATACACCTGAAACTATTCAAGGGAGATAAATCCCCATGGACAAATCCGCCGCAACTAAGGCATATTAGGTTAACCGAATATTTGATCCAGTCTTTATGATTTCACAAACAAACTAATCGTTAACACTTCATCTTGTAGATCAATTAAATTATTTGACTGGTCGGTGAGTCGGAAATTAATTCTCGTTAACGAATTATTATGGCATCGCATGTAGACAGGATTAATTGGGTTTTCAATAATTAGGAATCCTGGAGGAGCTGTTGGTGCAAACGAATAAAGAATATATCCCTGCTGAGCTTGATTTGATTGTTCTAGATTAATTTGATAGCTTCCTTCAATTGCATCACATGTTAAATTGAGCGCAATCACCGCTGAAATATTCACATTATGCGGGGCAATATGCCTACCACCGCCATCTGGATCATTATTATACTTGAGGATAGTTGAATCTGGTTTTTGTAGCGCCTTGATATCGGTTTAAACAATTCTTGCTAGTTCATCAGCGTTGTATTTGGGAAACTTGAAATTACGCAGATTATCTTCTGTGATATTGTAATCGGTTAGGAATCGTTGTTTATTGTCGCTGTTGTCATTAATTATTGTTTGAATAATTAGTTCATAGATATATTCCATGTCAGATATAAGTTGATTTATTATTTCAACGTGTTTTTGCGATTTTGTTTTCCGTAGTTGTTCTAGTTGTGTTTCATATAATTGTTTAATTTCATTAAAATAACCACGGACGTCAGTTAGCGTAAATGAAATAGTAACAGATGAGTCGGCTGTTCTTTTAATGATAAAATCCCATTGCAATGTTTCTTTGTTGGTAAATATAAATCTATCGCCGATTCTTCCTTTTCTGATATCAGATAAATTATCTCGATAACTGGGATTGATTTCATGGTATGATTTTACGTCCGTGGTTAAGTCGGTGATGGATTTTTCCGGTGGTTTTTCGGGCCATCCTAACACTGTTCTTAACGAGCTGTTATAGATATCTACAATGTATCCCTCTGTGCTTATTTCGATCGACGACGAGAGCGTCGGTTCATGAAGTTTAATAGCTATTTTTGATTCTTTTTCAGTGATTGAGTTTATTCTACGCTGAATTTCAGCATCGATTTGCTCAATTTGGTACGACCCAGTTGGTAACGAAACAGTTTCCCACGCTGGAGTACCATCGGGTTTATTCTTATACGAGAACACCAGTGTGTTATTAGGTTGCTGACAGCCAAATGCAACCGATCTGATATTAGGCCAGCTATGATATACTCGTAATTTTGCCAGCGCGATCTCACGCACTGGAATCGGAGAAGGAAAGTTCACACTAAATTCAGGGCTCGTTGATGTTATTGATATCATGCTTGTTCGTATCGGAATAGTATTCTCCGCGATTCGTTGAAGCAGTTGCAGTTCGTTGAATTGTAGTGACATTATTGTTAACACTGTCTTCAATTTCCAATTTCAACATCGCGGAGTTATACAACTGGGTCATCGTGGAAAATTCAACATTGGATATGAACGAATTATCTATCGTCAGCGAGATCAACTCGGATAATTTCGAGTACGCGTCAAATACCACCCTGTACCGAGCTGTATAATCACTGAGTTTTTTCTGA
This sequence comes from Unio pictorum, assembly GCA_030141615.1. Classification (NCBI taxonomy): domain Eukaryota; kingdom Metazoa; phylum Mollusca; class Bivalvia; order Unionida; family Unionidae; genus Unio; species Unio pictorum. The sequence goes on along the minus strand of JARLTB010000257.1, from coordinate 1,060,217 downwards.
GAACACGATGATAACTTTTTAGTTATCGCGGTGGCGACTCCCGTAATTGTTGTTGCCGCGGAGATAGCGATTGGAACTGCAATCGGAGCCATCATGGTCACCGTCGACAAAATAACCCCGGCGCTGGCCATCACACCGGACACCGAGTACACGGTGATGTCCTTGGCGGTAATTTTCTGCGGTATTTTTTCATTTTTTTCACGATAGCGCTCAGAAAGTGATTTCAAGTTCGAGGAAAATTCTTTCACGGTATCATATCGATATTGCGACGACGATGACAGTGTCATTGACGAAGTCATCGTTGTCGATTGTGATTCCACTGACTCTGTCAACGGGACTATTATCGGTTCAATTGATTTCGTTGATTCTGTCAATGATGTCATTGTTATTTTAAACCCGCTGATGTTTTCAATTATTCGCCATCGTTAATGAGTTGGGATGTCGTAGGTATAGAGCTTCAGCCTGAAAAATCATCTACAAGTTCTAAACACCAAGTTATTTTTGATCTAACGGTGGAGCTATCAACCGCGACGACATTAAAATGTTGACCGTTACTCCTGATAATTATCATCGCGGTGCCACCAGAGTAGGTTTTACCGCCCGCGATCATATTAAATTGATCGATAGAGATCCACGTTAGCCTGTAAATACCTTCAATCCCCGTTGTACTGTAGATATCATCGCCGCCGCATCGCCCCTCGTCCATAGACCGGCGGACAATGTAGTATAAACATCTCTTATCCAATCTATGGTTCCATGATCGACCGTAAACACGACATTTTTAATGCTTATGCGTGGATGCGGAATCTTTATTTTTTCAAAATTGTCTTTTAGTTTAGAAATATCATTGTAAATCTCGAGATAATTTGCCCTTATATCGGAGGAAATCATCATCCTCCCATCCCTCTTATTAAAAAAGAATGAAACCAGAAGGCCTGTGAATCCAAGCTGTACTTGGTTTTCAATATGCTGGTTGATGTTATAAAAATTTCTCGTGATATCTTGGAGGCTACTGCCCTCAAAGAACTTATTAACCATTTCGCTGGTGAGCTTTTGTTCGTCAAGCACGCGCTTAATTTCAGCGAGAGATATAACCGCGTTAAACGGGAATCCAAAAAACTTACTAACGATGTTGTAGGTAAATTTTTGTTCTTCAAGCGCGTACTTAATTTTATTGAGGTTTATGGTTGCCAACATTTCGCGAGTACTCGGGCTGTGGAGGATTCCAAAGAACTGAACAACGGCATCATTGATTGGTTTTTGTATCAGATCGAACGTTGAGTTACGTTTAACAACATCGTTGATGACGTCGAGATAGGTTTTGTCGATTTATTTTATTTTTTTTTTATCACGGCCTATAAAAATGAAGTCAAAAGGTCGTTAAATCCAGAATCTGTTTGGACGACATAATGCCCAACGATACGACTATATGTCGTATCGACGCTGTTACTTTCAGAACCCTTAAAGAAATTTTTAACAAACTCGTTGGTGAGTCTTTGTTCGTCAAACGCGCTTTTAATTTCCGCGAGAGTCATACCTGCCAACGATGTGGTTTCAGATTCGCGTGTTCTCCCCAAAAATTCATCCATGATGGTATTAAGTGTTGTTTGTCTCACCATAAACCTAATAATATCGTTGAGAGTCATCGTAGATGTAGCTGGGACACCAAATAAATTATTAGCGACGTAGGCATTGTGAATATGCCTGATAATACGTCGTTGGTGGGTTTTTGTACCCGCTCAAGATTTTCTATTATTTTAGAAATATCATTGTAAATATCGAGATAATTTGCCTTGATTTCTGAAGCAGTCATCATCCTTCCAGCTTCCTTGTTAGCGAAGAATGAATTCAACAAGTCTTTGATTTCAGCGAGAGTCATGCCAACCACAAGCGGGGTTCCAAAGAATTTATGTATGACATTTTTGCGAAAACTATTATAACCTCGTATATAATCATCCAGATCACGTTCGTTGGTAGCAATCGCGTCGGTGATCGTAGACACAAGTGCGCCTGGTTTAAGTCGTCCACTGCTGGAATACAGCGCAATAGAGTTTTCAGCGGCGTCGTGTTGTCGTTTTAAAATGTCATTCAATGACACATTACTGCTTTTCAATTTACCCTGGCGATCTTGAAATACAACTATTTCGTTCGGGTCAACATCTACTAAATTTAACGTCTCAGCGATTTCATTTTTAATTATTTTTTTACATCCTCGATAGAACCCGCAGATGTTTTCGTGGTCGGTTTCGACATTGACAGAGATTGTCCCCAAATATTAATCATTATTGTAAAGATTCTAGTATTTTCAATTTATTGATTCTATAAAATTACCTTGTAATTTCCCACTCGTGTATTTATTTACAACCAGATGAGGTGGTTTCTGTGACGATGAAATCTCCGCGAGGACATTTAATACTTCACGGCCGCATATCGGTGGATCATTTAATTGTTGTGTTGGCAGCGTGGAATAAAAAATCGGAAACTTTTTGAGTTTCATCGAAGAATTTATATACCGCATAAACTCTCTTGTCGGAGCTAACCCATATGAATCGAAATAGACAATCCCACGTGGATCAATCGCGTATGCAACCCAGTGAGTTCCCGATATACTGCTGTTATCAAAATTGATGATACCGGTTTCAACGCTGTTTGGTTTTCTCGGTAATTGATCTCTCATAAAAACCCCTCTAAAGTTTTTTATCGCTAGTTTTTTAGCAGCATCAATTAAATCAAAATTGGACATAGGGAGAATTGGGCTTTCAACTAATAAACCGTTCCTGGGATTCTTAGGCCGGATCCGTGAACGGATCTCCCGCTGTACCATGAATACGGGGTTCCTGGTAGTCTTAGACCCAATCTGTGAACGGATCGTCTCTTTTTTTTATATCCTTTCCCAGTTGCCTTTTTCAACGCAATCCCTGCCGCGGTCCCAACGGCTCCCAACGCTACCGCTTTAGCCACCGCTGGGGCAGCCGCTGCAATCAATGCTGGTATTGCGGATAACAATGGAAATATACCACCTGATTTTATCATGTTGGCGACTGCAGCTTTCGAAAATTCTATTTGAACTCCTCGCTGTTTCTTCAGCGCATCATTGAAATGTTTTATTTGACGATCCGTCAATGATATTTTATGTGTACCGCCGGACATCTGCGCTGGTTTTAACGTTATTGTTGTTCCACATTCTTTAGCGGATTTTGATCGCAATTTCTTGACCTGACCATCAGTCAGATTGACACTAACAACACTATATGTCATTTTATTGTAAAACACATTTATGCTTTTAATTGATCTAATTCGAAACTCTTCAAGTTTCATTTACATATTTTCCACTGGTGCATCAACGATTCTCATTCGTCCGCCAGCCCCTTCTAACAACATTGATTTGTCGCTGAGAATAACAGCAACCGCTCTATAATCAACACCACCAGGATCTATACGAGCTCTGAAGTGTATGTCAACAACGGATTGCCTTGTTAAATCAAGATGTTCCAGCGAAAAGTAATAAATTGGATACAAGTTCTTAAAATCGAGTTGCGATATTTGCAAACCAGTATCAACATTTTGATCTCGACCCATATATGACAGCATTCGATGATACACACGTGCTATCTGGTTGTATCCGTAATTAAGCTGTATATCCTCAGATGGTTCTTGTTGTCCGTTTATTCTCAGTGAAACCTCACTTACCCCTAACCGATCAAATATCATATGACTGCGTTCTTGGGAACCTAATCGATTTCTATTCTGTAGCGCTATAAATATATGACGTGGAGCTGAAACGCCTTGTTTGGCTGCTAAGTGCCATGTAAATGTACCATTAACATCATCCTGTTTGACATCAGTTGTTGTTGTTAGCCAACTTATCAATGATTTTCCACCTGTTTCCATAAATGAAAGTAGCCGCTCTTCTCTGGTAATTGATGGGGTCATTACTGGCATCCATAATACTATTTTACTCAAAACAACTTTACCTTCATCGGCACCAGTACGCCAAATTGCATCATTGTCATTGCCTTTTCGCACTAACGCGATTGTGTGTTTGGCTCCATAGATGACTTTTCTGACATTTCTGCAGAATCCAAATATGTGATGGAGTGGAATCGCACATGAAAAATATCGCTGCTGTTCTTGCAATGCTAATTTTCGTGTTGCAAATCCTAAATTGAAATTACCATTAACGCCTCTGAGAATATCAAACGCAGCTCCGGGTCTAGCTCGACGTTCTGGATTAGTTGCTTCTCGTTGATTATCAACTGAAGTGTCTTGCGGTGTTAACACTTTAATGTATTGAAGGTGGTCAGCGTTATTAGAGGTATCATTTGCAAACATCATAGATGGACCAGCCGATCTTGTATAATCGTCGGAGTATCTTGCTAGCCCGATTATTGTTGTTGCAACATCCACCTCGCGGTCTATTGATTCAATTTCTTTTCCATCAATGAGATATCTTGCACTTTCAAATAACGCCATTATACCATTTTTGACGAAACCAACTCGGATATTTGAATCATTTGCATATGGGGTATCAGCTGCAACATTTGTTACAAGTTTTCCCTCAATTTCAATAAATGCTTCACATGGCAAAAAGTATTTACTGGTATCTTGAACTTGAAGTTCAATTCGCGATCGTAGGTCGGGTTGTATGGCATGATAGGAATAGTATTGATAATCGCGGACGGAATCATCTTTGCCCACTGGGGCTTCCATATCTAACGCGGGATCAGCTGTTCGTTTAAACATTTATAACATTACTAGTGTTTTCAATTGGTGAATTGCAAAGCAATTTCATCTTTGTAATCATCGTCGTTGAAAATTCTTCGAATTTCTTTTTTGTTTCAAACCACTTCCTGCTATCGCGTTCATGATAGCGCTATCAGTTACCATTGAAGCCGTCAATGGCGACGGAGTCAACGACGCTAGTTTTTCTTTAACTGCACTATTAATTGCTTTGCTGATTTTTGCAGGCATCACTGTAGTTGATGGCAGCACTAATGACGAAGTCATTCGTGGTTTCACCACTAACGAAGTCATTTCTGGTTTCTTTCGCACCAATGATGCTATTTTATTCTTCGCAGCTGAAAACGCTTTTCCGGCGAGATCTCCAACGAAATTGATTCCCTTATCACGGATAGCATCAATGGCTTTCATTGATAATTGTTTAGCTAACGGCGCCACCTTGGGAGCCATTCTTGTAAATAACCCCGCAATGGTATTGCCGAAACCGTCTCCGTAACATGCTCTATAAACAGGCAATCGTGAGTTCACCACGTAGACGCTTACGGGTTTATCATGGTTTTAGTGTATAATCATCTTGTTATAAAACTAGTAGTTTTTCAATTAGTGATCAATCGCTAGCGTCCATTGGATTTTCATCATAACGTAGGGCGTCTCTGTGATTTTCAACTAATTCAGCAATGAGTTCTCGATATACATTAATGTCCATGATACCGCCGGCAAATAATCGTCTACAGATATCAGCTGCTTCATTAATTATTTCCGGTGAGTTGTTTCCGGCTCTTTTTCCACCCATAAGTACTTCTAACCGTGATATATCACTTAGAATGTTACCGGGACAACTACGAAACGTCAAGACGTTTTGACCACTACCTGAAATTACTGGCAATTTCTGAGATTTAGAAAATCCCTCCCCACTACTATAATCAGGTGGTTCCTCCAGTTTTTTCTAAATCCGTACTTTGTAAATAACTAAAAGAATCATCATCTCGATCAGATGGTCCAGTCGAAGGTCCAAACGAAGCTTGACGCGGTAGTTGTTGTTGAGATTTTTCTTGTTTAGCAGGTGAAAAAGATATTTTTTTTGCAGTTTGTTGTCGCCGCCGCTGCAGCCTTTGTGGTTTTCTTTGTGATTTTTGTTCTTCATATTCATTATACATTGTACTCACTATTCTGAGATATTCAATATATGACGTATTCCTGTTGTCAATTGTACCCGTTTCAGTTTTAATTTTGTAAAATATATCAGCCCAATGTTGTATACCTCTTACATACTTGTGCTGTTCTGGTTTTAACATTTCCTTTCTGTTTTCATACGTCGTAACAACAAGTGCAGGAAACTCTGCTGCTTCAGTCTTATCAATTGTTGCTAACCCTTCTTCGTTAAATCGCGCGCGTAATTCATCTACTATTTTATCATTGGTCTTTTTCGGACCAGGTGGGGTTTTTTGTAACAACGCTGATGTCTTTTCAGTTTCCGCTGCTATCTTTTCAAGCACACCAAGAACGGACACTTCTCGTCGCTTGCCTTCCTTAGGAATATCTCCGTATATTGCTCGTTCAGTTGCTGTTTTCACATCGCTGGTCGCCTTAGTTATCGGGGCGAACAGTTGTTCACTTGACACAGAAAAGTCAGTCTGCGCTTGTTGTCGTTGTTGAAGTTTCTCACGAAGTCTGTCTCGAACCGGTATAAACTTTTTAATTGCTGCTAACCGCTCTCGGGCTAATCTAGTTGTAAGCGATTCACCTACCATATATTGTTTGTGAACTGAATTTTCAAATGTGAAACTATCACAATTAAAAGCTGAGTTATTAAATAGAATGTACTATCAAGCTAACGTATCCATCTTCGACAGGCTTAAACTGTACGATGCCATCCGCGATTGTTTCAGAAATAACATCGCTGGGGGTTTCAGAATTGTAATATCTGAGAACGGCGATGAACGATTTGTGTTAACGACGCGGCAACAACAACAACTACGTAAAAATGGAGGCATCGCGGTGATTACTTGCTACTACGACCAGATCATCCATTATGCATATAACTGCATGGACAGGTCCAAACTGATGAATATCCTTTCAGGAGAAAATCCCATGTGAGTGTTACAAAAAACGCTAAAAAAAAATTACTTTTTAAATTATTTACTGAAAGCCTATTTTTTTATAGTAACGTTCACGTGGTTAGGATACTGGTTTTTCCTCGTTTAATATTTTTCTAAGATCACGAACCTTAGAACTAATTTCAGCTCGTTTTTGATACTCTTGGCCGAGCTTTTGACGTATTGCTTCAACGGTGCTAAATAGCGTTATAAATACATCAATGTCGTTACCGTACAAACAAGCATAGATGGACTTTTGAATTCCTTTCACGAGTCTGTACATCTTAGGTAAAACATAACGACCCTTACTAGACTGATACTCAATATCTTCATATTCCGAGGTAATCTTGTCACAGTCGAGATCTTTAGATAATATTATCCCGTTATTTTTTAAATTTGAGATTTCGGCAATTATAGCATTTACATCTTTGATATCCATTATTTATATTTTTATATAAATATAGTATACAGTATCGCTAATTATTAAAAAAATTTGGGGTCCTTTTTGACCCGTTTTTTGAAGGACAGTACAATGCCGTATATATCTCCATTCGAGTGTTGCGGCAGATATTAGGCATACATAAATGGACAGTACAATGCCGTATATATCTCCACTCGAGTGTTGCGGCAGATATTAGGCATAACATATACTTAATTAAGGATGGGATTGCGATGTCCCCAAAGCATACATCTCCGGCGCGAGGCCTAAGGTGACAAACATCATCTTAGACCGCAAAGAAGATATGCTTGGGAGGACATTCACAACCATATTCAATGAAATGATGATGTAATGATTTGGGACGGCACAAGACAGCACAAACATGAAACGAAGGGGCGGATTTTCTACGGCCAACCAACCAATCAAAAGCAACTCAATTAAATTAACCCGGTTGCATGATTGTGAACAAAAGACAACCACACGCCCGGGTTAATGGCGCTGGTTAGTTTTGATCGGTCGCATTGGTCTTCGAAAGCCCCAGCTTTCTACCTTTCATATGCTATATAAGGTGACTAATACATCAGCGTTGATTCACGAGTGTGTTATTTTATTTCCTTGAATTACTTATTAATGCTGTTTCAAAACATTTAAAAAAGACAAAATAGTTTAATAAAACACTAAAAAAATAATGTAGTTGTTAGATAAAACATCGTTTTTAATCTGTTATAATTCTCTAATCAAAATACATTACGATTAGATCACAAAGAGCTGTATACAGGAATTTTAACCACGCCCACCTACTTCAATGAATGGAAACCACTCGCGATGTACATATGGTTTTTATCGGAAGGATGCATTTGCTTTTATTTCCCCGCGTGGTTTTTATGCACAGTCACGTGCGCGCCTAGTTAACAGACGACAAATTCCTTTGACGTCATAATACAAGGGAACTTAGTGAGTTAGTTACTGCTGAAAGTTCCAGCAGCAGAGAGGGTGGATGACAACGACGTTGGCGTATATAAGGAAATCTTATTTTATCGAATAGACGTCATTTTTTTACTATTTGGTAGAAGCCTCAGATCATCGAATCGACGCCTCTACAAGGTTGTAGGGTTCACCCTCTCTGCTATTTTGCCAATAGACACTTCTATAAAGGATTTTCGAGGAAACCTCAGTTTGCTGAATCGATACCTCTACGACCTTGTAGGGTTCACCCTCTCTGCTGCTGTTAGAATTACTCTAAATACCCCCGAATATTTGTTTCTTTGGTTGTTTGATTAGGAGTTTTAAACTAGATTTAACAATGTTTCAGTCATACGCCTACAATGTTTGCAGTGATGCAGTTTATAGTGATGTCTAGCACTGTAGCATCATCCAGCAAATTATTTCACGCGCTATTTCGCATTGAATTCTATCCGGTTGTAATCTGATTAGTTGTTTGAATTCTCGTAATTGCTCATCAAGTGCTCTATGATCGGTAATAATTTTTTCGTAATAGTCGACATGATTCTTCAATCAATCATGTGGCGATAAACCAATAAATGGCGGTGGCTGGCCGTGATCGCCACACATGACGACTTCTGTATTCGCAAATAGCAGCCAATCAAGAAATTTTTGTAATATATCTAATGGCACCGTGCATATCTCATCCCAAATTACGACGCCGGAGATAGATTTCCCGCCCATACGCTCAGGAGTCCACTTATCTCCTTTCCGTCGAAAAAAACTATGATAAGTACACGCCTGAACTCCTCGCTGTACCATCTCTCTTGCAAGTCTGTGAGTTGGTGTTAGGACAATCATGTTTGACTTCCCACGAAATAATTCAATCGCACGAGTCGTCTTTCCTGATTCACCACAGCCGTTTAAATAAACTGTTTTATATCTTCATGTTTGATCAGATATCTGCGGTGCATTAGATAGTTCTGAACACTGATTGCTTTTTAAATATTTATCTTCAATCGTAACATCTGCTGATTTGGAATATTCATGCATCATTTCCCGCTTAATTCTCCATGATCCCCAACTCTCGTCAGAATTAGTGAATTCAACCACTGCTTCTCGATGTTTCACGTTTATGTAAAATGAATCAGTGGCGACTCTAACTGCGGTGTCAGGAAATCTATTTATCATCGAACATAAATTGTTAGAAGCATAAGCGAGCATAGAAGCTCTCAAATGTGTGTACTGAAGATTGTATCCATCGTTGTAAGTAACAATTGTACCCAATTTGGTTTCATCGGACAGAAATGCGTCTTTACGATTGACATATATGCCTTTATTCGTTAGATCCGCGATTACAAAATCGTATTCAGCGTTGTCTATAATCAACCGTGAAGAATATCTTATATTGTCGTATTTACCACCCTGAGTAAATTTACCAATTATTCTTCTTCCGAGATATTTTGCTTCTTTGTTTCTGATTTCAAATAACTGTTTGGACCATTTTACGATATATTCTTTGTCAAGAAATTTTTTTTCGCTGTTTGCTAATTATTTTATCTAGTTCGGGTTGTGGTAACCAGACTGATTTATGTGCTCGATAGGATATAATCGCTTCACTGACAATTAACGATATCAGCATACCACAATCAAACATATATCCCAATAGCACAATTGGCATTCAGTGTTTTTCAGACATGTGTCTACCAATCCAAAAAAAAACTACACGGATGAAGTCCTGTAGCTAATTCAAATGATACTACACGAGCGAATCCGGTTAAATCAAAATGTGGCAGCGGACCATTAATCGTAACACGAGCCATATCATGTGTTGGGTGTCAAAATCGTTTAAAATATTTGCTACATTCTCCATACCCGAGAAAACACCCGGGGTAACACTCAACCATATCAACGAAAATAATGGTTTCAGCGGTATATTTTGTATTCCCTAATCCGTTATGGCTGTACTAGAGACAGCTCAATCTGACATCTGATAGAAACTCACTTTGCGTTGGTTTCCACGCGTTTTTCTTTCTCGCGAAGTGAGCTGCAACTGATGGAAGTGTAAGCAGTTTGTTAGTAATTGTTCGTTGTCTTCCTCCAGAGAATTCTCTGGGGAAAACTCACTAGCTAGTTTTTTTATTTGATTATTTGATTTTTCCGTTGGGTCTTACAAACTGATCGAATCCACATTCATCGTCTTCAAAACTATGAAGTAGCCACACCGACACAGGATCTTTTTTACTCAAATGTTACATAGCATCAAATAATTTCTCCTCAAAGAAACTCCAAGCAGGGGTATATATTTTACAGTTCGTGTTCGCGGACAAATTGTTACTGCAGGTGACCACGCGAGTTCGTTATGATCAATAATTTGTATTGGCGCTTCTTGTGATTGATATTTCGGTTCGTGTAATACTTCTCCGGTTATTTTCGTTTCTGATATTGGAAATCTTAATGTTGTTTCTAATTTAGCTATATCCTGAATTGTTGCCCCATGCTGTTTCACCGTTAGTCCCCATTCATTTATTTTTTTGCGTCATAGATCAGTCAATTTATTTCAACGCAACACATTTTTGAAGTGTTCTATTACTCGTTCTGCAACACAATTCAACGACGAAGAATATTTCATTGGTGCTAGTTTTTCAATACTAGGTTTATCATTTAACGGATATATCCCGTACACAACTGCTGTTACAGGATAAGATCTCTCGTAGTATGGTTTGTCAATTCCAGTCAGAATTCCTGGTTTGGAATCTTGATTCACAGTGATATTTTTTTATCTTTGAAGATGGGTTCATATTTATCACTGATAATCTAATTTCCAGTGTTGTCACGGATAATGAATTTTATTCTAAAAAAATACCTTTTTTTCCCAAGATGTGAAATTATCTTGGCTGCGCTTTCGTCGTTCATGGTAGCATCAACGCTACCATCACTTCGAACTGTTGACCAACAGTGAGATGCTCCATCGCGCTTGAATTCATTAAAATAATCTCTGATTTTACTTATCATGGTTCTATCACAAATTTTACTCTTTGATGTATCAGAAACTCTATCCAGATTGAATTTAGCAATTTTCCAAGGCACAATTTTCGATAATCTCTCGAACCCCTTCATGCTATAATTAAAACAAGTATTTAAATAGAGAATTTATGTATAATGAATCATTGCAAATGGCTTCTGATTGAATCAACGACTCCGTGTAACAAATCATGCAGAAATGAATTCTGTGAGTATCATATGCAAAGCGTTCGACGTAGAAGCCTTGGTCCGCTACCCTGCATACGATGTGGGGTTGGGGTTAGAGGAAAATCGCAGTTGTGTCTGAGTTGTGGTGGTAAGCGATACAAAAAGTTGAAGCGTTATTATGACAAGAGAAAGAAAAACTGCATCAATGACTCTGACTCTGACAGTGTCAAAATAATAAGAACTCCTCAAGACTATATCGGAAGATTTCCAAATGTAATAATTCGACCAAACAATGAATTAAACAAACAATAATAGTATATAAATGAACGAAGAATTTAAACCACATCATGTAATCACAAAGTATGAGGCGTCCCGTGATGGTACTATCAGAAACCGTAGACTGAAGAAACCAATTGATTTTGACAATGTGTGGGGTATTTGAAGTTTGGCGCTGGAAAGAAGAAATATTACTGTCAGAGATTCGTCTTCGAGGTGTTAAATGGATTGATCGAGGATGATTTTGTTATCAATCACAATGATTCCAATCCTTATAATAACAAATCGGATAATCTAGAAGTTGTTACACAGAGTGAGAATACCAAACGAGAAGGAACTGATACTTATAAATCAATTGGGAAGAGACCTTACAATATTTTAATACAGTAACTAGCGAAGAAATTATATTTAAATATATGAATAGCGCTGGTAGATAATTTGATATTTGTGAATCCTCAGTACGAAGAGTAGCAGAGAATATAATCAAGACGGCAATTTAAAAAAAGACTGGACAAAGGATTCAATTTATTTATGTCAGAGGCGTCCATCTCTGAGAAATATATTTTTCATATTAGAGGTGTATAATTATCAATAATATGAATTCAGAAAATATGAATAAGATTATATACGAGATTTCAAAATTGTAAAAACAAGAGACTAAATTATTTGATAGTTTAAATCTTGACCAAATTATGCCTGACTTTCAAGATATATAATACGGTATTATTGCTAACAAATATATGCTACCAAAGAAGTATGCGCTAATAAAAAAATCCGGAATTCTATTGCATTTTGTAATGAAGTAAATGTGTATGTCCCGTTATTTGCTATCGTAGACGGAATACGAAAAGAATTTGGTAGACATTATGAATTGAAAAAGAAGGTTACATCTAAAATTAGAAATATAAGGGCGTTAATTTAAGAGAATGAAAAAATAACTAACGATTTGACAGTATAAATACAATACATTGGAAAGATATTGAATAAGAAAATAAATTAACTGATAAATATGGTTTTTGTCTATCTGAGTCGGGTTAAAACGTAGAAATCATTTGATGATGACTAAATTACTACATCGTACATGAAAATTTCTTCGAGATTCAAACTGGAAATTGCTTTACTTTTTCAATAATTGTCAATGAAGCTTTGACAACTAAATTAGCTCGTGAGATACTAGATGCATTTAAGAGATTTATACCAATCCGTGACGCTGTCAGAAATAAACTACAAGCTAGACAGAGTTTACAAACAGATTTTGATGCGGGATCTGAAGAGCTGTTTAAACAAATAACCACAGCAACGAAAGGGGTAGAGCGTGCTATATGGGGTGATGTTCGTAAGGAAGAACCAAGAAAAGAAAAACCTCTTATTGGTCAACTTGAAAAAATAGCACCGGAAAATGGAAAAATGGCAAGATCCAAACAAACAAAATCATCTTTAAAAACACTTCCTGGTGATATAATAACTGATGTAAGACAACAAGAACAAGATCAACAAGAACGAGAACAACAAGAGCAACAAGAAGGAGAACAACAAGAACGATAACTTCTTGAAGAAGAACTTGCTAGTAGGCCATCACCTATCGTACAACCTAAACCAGAAGAACAACAAGGCGCTCTTGCAAGAGAAGACTATCCACCTGAAAAGATATTTACGGCTGATGCGTTTATTGAAATTAGAAGAATCAAAACAGACTCTGAATTAGTTAATTTTACTAACTACACTTTTAGAATAGATATAAGAGATAATTATTTAAAAGACGACAAGTCTAGAATTTTTGTAAAAGACAAAGATATCTGGGCGAAAAAAGTGTTTTTAGCAAACCGCAATAAAACTAGAATCACAAAAGAAATAAGTTCTGATTTTAATAGTTTTCTAGCTGATGTAAAAGGTAGACCACAACCACCAGGATATACAGAAGACGACCCAATCCTGGATGAAATACAAATAATGGCAGAAGCTGATTCTGAAAAAGGTGCAACAAGTATAACTAAAAAATCAGCCGGGAAGGGATTTTCGCTCAGCAGTCCAAGTGGGGAATCAGGTAGTGGTCTAATTCAATGTCCTGGAAATATTCTCAGTGATATATCACGATTAGAAGTTCTCATCGGAGGAAAACGAGCTGGAAATAGCACAACTGAAGTAATTAATGAAACAGCTGATATCTGCAAGCGGTTATTTCAAGGCGGTATCATGGATATCAAAACATATCGAGATTTCATTGATGAGTTAGTGGAAAATCCTACGGATGGTTACCATAGTGATTAATCTGATGACGAAAACGAAAACCCTTTGGATTTTTCATTAGATAAATGTCATTTAAATAAAATGATCATACACTACAACCATGATAAACCAACCTGCGTCTATGTAGTAAACTCACGATTTCCGGTTTATGGCGCGTATTATGGTGATGGTCTCGATGATACAATTGCAGGGTTATTTGCAAGAAAGGCTACAAAAGTAGCACCGCTAGCAAAACAGTTATCAATGAAAGCCATTGATGTTATTCGTGATAAGGGTATTAGCGCTGTTGGCGATCTTGCCGGAAAAGAATTTTTGGCTGCGAAGGATAAACTAACAGCGCTAGTTCGACGGCGAGAGAAACCGGGACCACTGCCATCTACAGCGGAAATGCCTGAGCGGGTTAGTAAAATAATAAATAACGCAGTAGATCAAAAATTAGCGTCGATGGTGACTAACGCCCAAGATAACATAACCGCAAATATGATAGCGGGAAGTGGCTTAAAACCACAACAACGACAAAGTCGTCGTCGTCGACGATGATGATTTAGACGCTGATAAATATAATATGTTCAAACGGTCACATGATCCAGCGTTTAATATGGACGCCCCTGTGCTCAAGGATGATTCTGTACGCGATTATCAAATTGTATGCCTATCACGCAATATAACCAGATCTCCGATCAAGAATTGAACTTCAAGTTCATGATACCAGTACATACCATCTACCATGTGAAGCATTTATCGAAGTGGAAGGAGAACTTGTAACAGATGTTGCACTTAATACACCATACGCAAATGACCCAACTGCACGAGTTGTTTTTGTCAATAATGGGATCATGACGCTATTTACTAGCGCTAGATATCTCATCGATGGAAAGAAATTGAATCTTTTGAGAATGATGTTGATATTGCAACAACAATAATAGGGTTAGCAAGATATTCTGATGATTATACAAGATCGGCGGGTCCATCTATGATGTTCGCGAAGGATATCACTGACGACGCTGATCTCATCCAGTATATTAAAATACATACACCGTAAGATACTGCATCTGGTCCCAACCAACCCGATACTCCTTAACACAGAGCTAGACCAGGAGCTGCGTTTGATATTGTCGGAAGCTCTAATCCCAATTACAAGCTAGGATTTGCAACACGTGTAGCAATGTTGCAGGGGGAACATCGACGGTTTTCATGTGCTATTCCACTGCATCATATATTTGGATTTTGTAGAAATGTCAGAAAAGTTATTTATGGAGCGAAGCATACAGTAGTACTCGCGCGAAAGGGTACTGATAATGGTGCAATTTGGCGCACTGGCGCTGTTGTCGGTAAAGTTATTTTATCAAAACTATCACTGTGGATGCCAGTGTAGACTCCATCAATCACAACAGAACAGCGACTACTATCATTTATGGACCAAGGAGGAAAATCGTTGCTGAGTTGTTTGTCGGTTACCACATATATCATGGATTCTGATATTAATGATACATTTACATTTCACCTGGCAGCACGACAGGGTATTTCAGATCCGCGTCAAATATTTGTTGCGCTACAGGATAGAACGCGATTAGAAAATCAAGATTGTTTGTTTGTTTTGTTTGATTAGGATTTTTAACGTAGCTTTAAACAATTTTTCAGTCATATCGCTACGATGTCTGCAGTGAGGCAGTTTATAGTGATGTCTAGCACTTAGACATCATGCCGCAGACATGTAGCATAATGTCTCACCCAGTCACATTATCCTGATACCAGGCCGACCAGTCCTAACACTAACCTCTTAATGCTGAGCGTCAAGCGAGGCAGCTGTTAGTACCATTTTCGTAAGTCTTTGGTATGACTCGGCCGGGGATCGAACCTACGACCTCCCGCTTCCGGGGCGGACGCTCTATCCACTAGGCCACCGGAGCGGTTGAGAAGAAGAAAATCAAGAACGTTCCCGTATGATATTTGATCGATTAGGTGTTAATGAAGTTTCACTGAGAATAAACGGACAGCAAGAACCATCAGAGGATATACAATTTGATTATAACAACAATTATATTGCACGCGCGTATCATCGGTTGTTGTCGTATATGGGACGCGATCAAAATGTCGACACTGGTCTACAAATATCACAGTTAGATTTTAAAAACCTATACATGATTTATTACTTTTCGCTGGAACATCTTGATTTAACAAAACAATCTGTCGTTGATATACACTTTAGAGCTCGTGTAAACCCCCCTGGCGGTGTTA
Source organism: Unio pictorum (assembly GCA_030141615.1). Lineage (NCBI taxonomy): Eukaryota > Metazoa > Mollusca > Bivalvia > Unionida > Unionidae > Unio > Unio pictorum. The sequence goes on along the minus strand of JARLTB010000257.1, from coordinate 1,044,047 downwards.
ATTATAGTGCGGTTGCTGTCATTCTCAGCGACAAATCAATGCTACTTGAAGGTGTTGGTGGACCAATGAGAGTGATAGATGCGCCAGTGGAAAATATGTAATTGAAAATTTCTTGCAATTTCATCTTCGGATGAAAATCCTAAAAGGATTTCCCATTAGAATCAATTTGTCATTGTATAATGTAATATAGTCATATTAGTGTTACGTTAACTCCCGGTCAACTCAAGAAATTGCAATCGGAATCAGCTAAAAAATGCGGAACCACAATCACCTTGAAACCCAATCAGATGACTGGCGGAGGAAATAAATTGTCGCTGACAACTCAATTGAAACATTTCAATGACGCAATTGTAGCAAAAAAGGGCGTTCAGATCACTCTCTCTGCGAAATCGATCAGCGACATGATAAAATCAGGTAGTATATTCCCGTTGTTAGCTGCGATTCCAGCTTTGATTTCCGAGGCTGCCCCAGCGGTGACTAAAGCGGCGACGTTAGGAGCCGTTGGTACCGCGGCAGGAATGGCACTAAAGAAAGCAACTGGGAGCGGGTATAAAAAATAGAAGGGAAAGGGTCTAAGATTACCAGGAACCCCGTATTCATGGTACAGCGGAATCGGCCTGAAAATCCCAGGAACGGTTTACTAGTTGGAGAGTCTTTGACTCCATTGTCCAATTTCCATTTAACTGATGCTGCTAAACAATTGGCCATAAAATACTTCAGAGGTGTCTTTATGAACGATCAGGTACCGGAACAACCAAACAGCGTTGAAACAGGTATCATTAATCTCGATAACAGCACCGGACCCGGAACTCACTGGGTTGCATCCGCGATTGATCCACGTGCAATCGTTTATTTTGATTCATATGGATTAGCGCCGCCGAAGAAATGTGTGCGTTATATCCTTGATTTAAAAATTCCTCGTTGGTATTCCACGCTACCAACACAAACGATGATTGATCCACCAATATGCAGCAACGAAGTATTAAATGTCCTTGACGCTATTTCAACATCTGGAAAACAACCTCATGTTGTCGTAAATGAATACACGAGTAATCGCTTTTTAGAGAGAGATTATATAAAATAACATGATTGATATTTGGGGGAGACACTTATCAGCGCTGAAGAAACCAGCCACAGAAACATCTTCAACCGGTGATATAAAAAAATTATCAAAGATGAAATAGCTTAGACGTTGAACCTAGCAAGTGTTGATCCCAATGAAATAGTTGTATTTTAAGATCGCCAGGGTAAATTGAAAACTTGTAATGTATCCCTGGATGATATTTTAGTTAAACAGCGAGACGCAGCCGATAACACCTTTGCGTTATTTTCCGATCAGGGTAAACTAAAACCCGGTATACTCGTTTCGACGATTACAGATAAATTAAAAACTCTCAACGATGAGATAAAATTCATACTAAGTTTTTTTTGGTGATCCAGCAACATCTTCACCGAATTGATCATTAATACAAGCATCTATGGACAGCATAAAAACTGTCAATGACGAATTAAAATCAATGATAGGTTTCTTCGACGAACCAGCGGTAATATCACCGAATTTACCATCAATACAAAAATCCATAGATAGATTCACTGAACTTGATTATAAAATCGATAAATTTGAAAACAAGTATGAAAAATACGAAAAAGATTTTACCGCACTTCGAAATAAGGTTATTAGAGAATTTTTGGGAAATCCACCGGCTGTCATAATAAAGCTCATTGATGTAAAAAAATCTATTGATGAAATAACCGCGATCCTTGAAAAAACAAAATTCGTCATGTGAAAACCAATAACGTAGTATACACGATCCAACACGGATCATTTGCGTGGACTCCTACAGACAATATACTAAGTATCACTACAACCGTCAAAGGCATTTATCGATTAACACTAGTAACACCGACGCAATGTAATATATCATCGTCGAGTTCATCTGGGGTCAATAATACACTATCAACTATCATCGACAAGGATGCAACTGAAAAATTAACGATAGATACAACTGATAAGAATTTGATTAGGGTTTCAGTATCATGGTGTATGGAATTTGTAGCGGATTTAAGTAAATAACTAAACTGAAATCGTAAATTGATTTGGAAATAAAATGTCATCAACGATACCTTCAGTATCTCAATATCGCTATGATCAAGTCAGATAATTTCAAACTAAACTCAAAACATTCACTGAACAGTATCAAACAAAAATAAAAAAAAAACGCGATTGATGTTACCGTGTACTCAGTAAGTGGTGTAATCACCGAAGCAGGAATAATACTCGCATCGGTTATAGCAATTGCTCCGGTCGTAGTTCCAATATGCATTTTTGCAGTTTCTATCGTCGCGGGTATATTAACCGGGATAACAAAAAAACTATCATCGTGCAGTCAGAGTAAACTACACGAGTACGTAATTAAATTTCATGTTGTATCAACCGCGTACTCGCACTTATCCTCGTTGATATCGTCGACGCTCGATGATACATTTATATCCGATAGTGAATTCTCAGTGATGGTAAGTATTTATGATTCCTCGATATCAACATTAGAAATACAACATGAGTATAATAACAATGACAACACCGCAGGAATTACTTCAACGAATAGTGGAGAAAACAAATCCAGTACAAACCAGCATGATCTCAATAACATCAACGAATCCTGAATTCAGTGTGAATTTTCCTATTCCGATTCCCGTGAAGGAAATCGCGTTAGCAAAACTACGAGTATACCATAGTTGGCCTTATATTAGATCAAAATCATTTAGCGGTCAACAACCGAATAATTCCTTGGTGTTCGCGAATAAGAATAAACCCTATGGTACTCCAGACCTGAACGTTGTTTCGCTGCCATCTGGGTCGTACCAAATCGAACAAATCAATGCTGAATTACAACGTAGAATAAAATCAATTACTGGAGCAGAATCGAAAATCGCTATAACAGTTCATGAGCCGACGCTATCATCTCCCATCGAGATAAACTCGCCAAGTTATGTTGTAGATATCTATCAGAGTTCTATAAGAACAATACTAGGGTGGCCAGAAATCCCACCTCGGACATTTTATCAAATACCAGAGCCACAAAAATCTGATTATATCACCGACAGGATAAAACCCGAAAATATAGTAAAAAGCTATAGCGGTTACAACAGATTACATTTTATCACTGGAATGATAGACGACCGCAACCGAATATATTTCACAACTCGACGAGATAAAATAACTGAAAATTTCACAGCGTTAAATAACGATATTTCGCTGTTGTTAATATCTCTTAAATCCGGTACTCTCACCCGAGATGAATTTAGCAGCGTCGTACAAACATGCAACAAAATCCTCAATGACATGGAAACATTTCATTCTCAAATTATTCAAGAGGTATTAGGTGACATTAATTCTAAAACGAGAACAGAGTTTGCGATAATATATAATACACGCGTAGAAGATATTCCTGCGTTCAAACTACACGGATATAATATCTCAGAACTACAAAAATTTCTCAATGATGCCATCGATGAAGGTTTCAAAAAATATCCATGACGCATGGAAAAAAAATAACACCACAACAAACAACCATCCTTAAATATAACAATGACCCAGACAGTGGTGGTAGACATATCGCTCCTCAAAATGTAAATATATCCTCGGTGATATCATTGAATTTAGTATGTGATGTTATCAAAGGAAGCTATCAAATAAATCTCGAGCGATCAAATCAAGCTCAGCAGGGATATATTCTATATTCATTTGCACCAACAGCTCCTCCAGGATTTCTAATTATTGAGAATCCGGTTAATCCATTCTATATGCGATGTCATAATGATTCGCTAACGAGAATTAATCTTAAACTCACTGACCAGTCGAATAATCTAATTGATCTACAAAATAAGGTCTTACAAATTAGTCTGTTTGTGAAATCGTAAAAAAAACCGACAACAACATCGCGTGTGTTTTTTTCCATTTGTTTTACCCGCGCCCTTTTTTTTACTATGAAATTACTAACAATTTTAAGGAAACCTCAGTTTGCCGAATCGACGTCTCCATCGTTAGCCACATAGCAGCAAAGGGGGGGGGGGGGGACGCCAACGACATTGGCGTATGTTTTTTTACGAATTACGTGGTAGCCTCGGTTTGCCGAATCGACGCCTGTAACTGTTATGATTTGCATGGAAGCCTCGTGGACGATTACAACGTTTTATGATTTTCCCCCCTCTGGTTTTTGATCGTTTGTCGACGCTTTTTGATCGCCTAAAATGTCGATTAGGCAAATGTCGACGCTTTTTGATAGCCTAAAATGTCAATTAGGCAAATGTCGACGCTTTTTTCGACCTCGTCTGATTCGCCCACTCTGCTGCTGTAGTAGACAGTAAACATAAAGTAAATAATATCTAGCAGTAAACGTTACTTGATACGCCCTGTTATTATGTTATCAGTGATCAACTTCTCCAAGTATGTGTAAGCTAGCCTAGCTTAACGAGCGACATATGCAACACGGATTTTAAGCAACTTGACCCGATAAAATATGGAGCCCTTGAACTCACCTTGTTGCGTGATCTAAGGCGTGATCTCTTGTGACTGCACAGTGAGATTTGCTATTCGAGTTGCTGGCGATTTTAGTTGCAGTTTAATTTTTCCTTTGCTTACTAATTCATTACGGTAAGTTTCCTTCAATTCTTATATGTATAGCCACTTTCACTGTATGGGCAAAATGTGAAGATTAAAGGATCTCCACTACACAACATTTCGAAAGTCCTACTTTTATCATTTCTTCTTCCGTCGAAATGTTAGCAAACGTTCCAGTGAAGCTTATGATATTATTATTATTATTATTATTGTTATTATTATTATTATTATTATTATTATTATTATTAGCCAAAGCAGGTTACTGTGCATATATTATAATATAGATTACATTAATATAAGTCTCACGTTTACTGAAATGTTTCGTTTGATTTTTTTTTAGCCATTTTGTTATGCAAAAACAAATTGTATGTTGGGTTGACACTATCTTGTTGGCTCGGACATCTCCATTCAAAGTATAATGCTAATTTAAGATGATGCGGATGAATGTTTGGTTACAAGTGGCAAGCTACAATTCCCATAATGTTCCATTCTGTGTATCAAAAATTGAATCTTCCAGAACGTAGGGCATGTACACAGACCAGTCCTTTTTAGCATGCATATAATAAATGGTGTTGCCCTGTATGTGAATGTGGGTTATATTTTTAAATCAGTAATGCTCGAAATGTGTTTTCCTAATTTTTGGTATATTTCGAGACGCTGACTTGAAATCCAATGAGAAACAGACGCGGATATCAATCATGACGCTGAGCAAATTGAATTAGGCTTATACGGTAATAGTTTGAGATTCCACTCACTCTATATACATGTACTTAACTTAGGCCACGTTACGCATATGATATACTTTGTATAATCCTATATTACTTCCTTCCAGGCCCGGACATATAGACCCGGGGTCCCTAATCAGTTAACTGATTCGATGCCCCCTTTTATTGGTAATTTATCAACAACAAAAAAACAAAGTTGTGTCCTAAATGTGTACCATTTCAGCCTCTGGCCGAAGGTCCTCTGCGATTGGAACCCTAAGTAGCTGCCTAGTTTGCCTAGGCAGACGTTCGCAACTGCTTACTTCTCCGTCCACTTAATCAAAATAATGAAGTCAGTAAATGCGGATTCATAACAAAACAAAAACTTCAACTGGAACGTATCCTTATGTTTTCATAGAAGCACGATTTTCTACGGTAACAGACGCAGTTGTACGCACAAATAAAATAATTAATATGCGCTTTTTATAGGATTCATAACGGACTTATAATTTTCTAATCTGAAAGGTTGACTTGGATTATCCGGTACGGATCACTGCCATCTCACCTCTGCGTGTGTTCCAGTCTAAGATTCGGCTCATGTAGTTATGTGAGAAAGCTTGCCAGTAGCTTCTCGTGGGTCGGTGGTTCTTGTCGAGGGTTTTCTCGGTTTCTTCCTCCACCAAAATTAGCCCATCGTGTGCCGCAAAATGACGTTAAACACTACAACAACAAAGCAAATGGTAAAATGAACTAAATGGAACAGAAAGCTGTTTTTTAAAAGAATCCTTTTTGCTTTTCCTTTAATATTATGTTTTTCTTATCATGTAAAACGTTTTCCTGTACTGGATTAATGCATCTTCGCTTTCCATGCTGTGGCATGTTAACTCTATTCAGTAATGCTTATTTTAGATTTTAATTCACAATAGTGTATTAGCCTTTTAAAATGTTAATTTTATATTCTAGGGAAATACATAACGTGTTTCACTTTTCTAAATAAGTTGGTCATTTTTTTATACTTAAATCAAGATCACACAGTTGTTGGCTAATTGCTGATACATACTTTGCCAACTTTTATTATATTTTCAATGAAAGAATTCAATTTATCATGTTGTTTTTACATGGTTATTTTTTATTTAGCATTTACATGTTACATAAAATTCCAGAGCAAAGTATTTTCTAAGAAACTAATAAACGTGTCTTTGATTTATAGCAGATCTAGATAGTACTGAAATTAGTCTTTCGATAATACTGAAGGTAAACTTTTATGTGAAAGGTGATGCTAACAATACCCTCATGTTGAAAAAAAATAGGAAGTGATTCAGTTTAAATGTTTGCTGTGTGTGAGCAACGAAGCCAGATTATTTTTACTTAATTTAAGATCACACAGGTGTTGGCTAATTGCTGATACATACCTTGCCAACTTTTATTACATTTTCAATGAAAGAATTCAATTTATCATGTTGTTTATATAATGGGTATTCTTTTATTTAGCATTTACACGTTACATAATACATTTACATATAACATTTACATGTTAAATAAGATTCCAGAGCAAGGTATTTTCTATCTTTAGATAATGCTGAAGGTAAACTTTTTGTGAAAGGTGATGCTAACAATACCCTCATGTTGAAAGAAAATAGGAAGTAACTCAGTTTAAATGTTTGCTGTGTATGAAGCCAGATACAACATAATTCAATGATACTTGATTGTTATGTTTACATGTACGTGGAATGGCGGCTAAAGATTTACACATTGTTGTTATGTTTACATTTACGTGGAATAGCGGCTAATGATATACAAATTGTTGTTATGTGTACATGTACGTGGAATGGCGGATAAAGATTTATAAATTATATGTGATATGTTTATGTATGGGGAGTGGGGGCTAAAGTTTTTTAAGTTGCTTGTTTGGGGAATATGTACGATGAGTAGGGGCTAATGTTTTATAAATTACTTACTATGTATATATATATATATATATAAGGGAGTGGGAGCTAAAGTTTTATGAAGTATCAAGTGTTGTTGTGTGTGTGTGTGTGCATATATATATATATATATATATATATATATATATATATATATATATATATATATATATATATACGAGAGACTGGGGGCTAAGTTTTATAAATCTGTGATTCAGGTTATTTATTTTACTTAAATAACTTGAAAGAATCATAAATAACTCGTTAAGTCAAGAAACAAACTAACATTTAACAGTGCCTCTTTCTATTGGGGGGGGGGGCTTAAATCTAGCACTGATCAGAATTTGCGTAAAACATATTTTAAAGAGTTTTGAAAAAGAAATCAAAGATCGAAAAAACTGAAACATGGTAAAATCATTTTAAAAATTATTCGTTCTAAAAATTTGCGATGGTCAACGATTTTTCTCACTAAGTTTCTAAAACAAATCATTGGCTATCCTTGCCTACCTCCTTTGCCATGGCACCAAATAATAAATAATTCCTTTTAAAATTCAAATATCTTACGTCACGTTCACACAAGAATATAACTTTATTTAAAGGTATATTAGTTCTGATTGTTCCATAACAAAATATGTTGCCAATCCTCAGAAATATCGAGATCATGTCAGTTTCAAATTGAAAAAAAAATAATAGGAAAGAAAAGTGGAACTAAGACGAATACAGTTGCAACATAAAAATGATTAACCAGAAAATAAAATGCAAATGCAATTTAAGAAATAAAAAGAACAAATACAATTACAAAAGGAACACAAGCATTTACAATTTCAGAATGAGAAGGTTGAACGGGATTTTCAAATTCGGTTAAAACAAACGTGGCGAAAGGAAAACACATAGTTATGATGTTTTAAGAGATATATCGCATCTTCTTTTCAAAGAAATGAATTAGACAAATATTTCCCTCTTTTTAGAAAAATAGCAGAAAATTTTAACCGGCCAAGGAATCACTTTACTATACTCCTACAATGTTTTCTCACTGGTAAGACTAGTGATATGTCTAATTCACTGTCCATATAACATTTTGCTGACTATGATGTAGTTAAGGACTATCTTATTGTCCATTGTTCATTGCTTTTGTTATTTGTTGTTCTGTACTGTAGTCATATCATTATTGAGGGTGTAACGCGCTTAGAGGTTGGTAAGATTAGGCGCTATACAAATTCCTCATTATTATTAATTTTGGGTTATGAACTAGTCCCTGAGGCAAGGTTCAGGAACTATAGAAAATCAACTTACTAGACCAATGTCTGATCTGCATGGGAAAAGCATGACGAGTTAATAGGTGGTGCTATTCTAGAAAGGTTGATAAAGGTTATGAAAGTCTCAGACAACTAACATTTGATTTGGCGTTCAAGAACTGTGTATATCCTCATATTATGATTTATATTGTTAAGCACAAGATCGTAAACATAGAAAATGCATCTCGAGATTCATATAAGTACTCTTGAACTCATAACGTAATGAGACTTCTACTGAACAGTCTTCTGGCAGACACGTATTTTAGCCTACTAAAAGACCTTGTAAATTTCAAACTGGCACAATTTCTAAAAGTCAAACTTCAGAGAAGCTTTATTCAAGATCCTTGTTTCCTCTTACATGTACCTATTGCAAGAAAAAACACGTTATCTCTGATTGCTACATATTGAAACATAGGCATCAGAATCAATCGAACGGTTTTATACCACTCTTGGATGATTCGGCCAATCCCACCCCTATTAACATTTAAAAAAATACAGGAGCTTCTAAGAATCTTCTGTTGTCAGGTACTGTGCCTTTAACTTTAAAGTATTTTTCTAATGAGAGTGATCTTATTCATGGAGTATAGTGCAGTTTTTTTTTTATCTTCATGTCCATAGTATAACTGTTATCAGACGTAGTACTAGAACACGTAGGACCAGTCTCTGTTTTACACGTAGAGGGCACTCATTTAGTACTAGGCAACGACCTAGCTGGAGACGAGGTTGTGGTTAATACCCTTGTAACGGACGAGCTTTGTTTGGATCGAGTGTTGATCCAATTGAAAAAATATTCCCTGATTTATTCCCAGCTTGTGTGCTTACCAGTGCGATGGCAAAGCCAGAACTTGAGAATGGTTTTGATAAGGCATTTATTCCGTTAGCTGACACTTTGTATTGGTCAAGCTTTTGATGAGGTCACTTTCACTCCTTCTTTCGATCAATCAAAATGTATTGATCACAGTGATCTTCTTTCACTGCTCTATCTTCTTTTTGTAAAGAGGGTGATATACGAAAATCACTTGTCGTCCAACAGGAAAAGGATATCGAGATCTCCTGTTGGCTTCAAAGAGAAATTATTGAAACTGACACCTGTGAACTATCTGTCTGTTATTACATTCAACATGGAATTATTTTGCAAAACTGGAGACCTTTTGATGTACCTGCTTGTATTGAGTGGTCAGTGAACTATCAAATTGTTGTTCAAAAACCTTATAGACAGGAAATACTTAGTGTGACCCATGAAACTCCTTTGGTTGGTAATTTAGGGATTAATAAGACTTATCCCAAGATCTTGACTCACTTTCATTGGCCAAAAATGAAAGATAATGTTGCCAAATACTGTAGATATTGTTATGCTTGTAAAATGGTAAGAAAACCTAATCAGAAAAAATACAAGACTCATCTGCAATAAATTCCTGAATTTGACGAACCATTAAGTAGATATATTGTAGATTGTGTTGGTCCCTTACCTAAGACCAAGTCAGGTAACCAATACCTGTTTACCATTATGTATTCATCAACAAGGTTTGAAGTGGCAATTCCTTTTGAGTAATTTTCAGTCTAAAACATTAGTAAATTTTTTATTTAAAAAATCTTTTACATTAATATGCCCTTCTTAAATCTGTCCAATCAGATCAAGGGTCAAATTGTAGGTCAGGCACTTTCCAGCCTATTGAGCCTGAATTTGGCATTCAGCAACTCAAGATAAAAATAAAATTATGATTTGACAGAACTATAATCGAGAGAACGTTTGAGTCTGACAATGAGTTATGTCCCTCTTGCTCATTCTTCAAAAGTTTATTGAGATAAGGTTTCACGGCGCCTTACAAAGTTCAGAAGAAAATGAAAAAGTTACATTATAATACATTATAATAGTAGAGTTCACGGGATCTAAAAGAAAAAAAGTATAGGAGTACCTGTATATTGAATGAGATAGACAGGTTAAACGTGCAATTAATGTAGTTGTACCTGTTCCACTCACTGAAGATTTAAGTGATGGAATATTATCGGATTCCACTGATATTGGTATGATAAGTCATCGGAATTGAGACCTTATAACAGATCGGGACCAGGCACTTTCACATTTGTATGAAGAAGAAAGGAATAAACTCAGTTTGATAGAAATTGAATATGAGGACTTATTTCCAAATAGTCCTACAAGGTAAACAAAAACATATCAAGGACGTTGAAATTGTAGATTCCAGACCTATGAAACAACGCCCATTTAGACAGGAAAACTTGCAAAAAGAAATTTAGTATTTCGTGGAGAAGCCATCCTTAAAAGCTCGCATTTTCTTATAGCTTCACATTTCAACCAATCACTTAAATTATCTGTTGATGCAAGTGGTGTTGGAGTTGGAGCAGTTTTAATTCAAGAAGACGATCATTGCATCGATCATCGGACCAAGAATAAACATGCATCATATAAATTATTCAACGAAAGAAAAGGAATTTGGGCTTCGATATTGGCATTACAACATTTGAAGTTTTCCTTTGTTTAGCTCCTTCTTTGATTACTGTATTTGGTGACCGCAGCCCCTTACTTAAATCGGCAAGATGAAAAATAACAATCAAAGACTACTAAGGTTTAGTTTACTCTAACATAAATATAATCATAACCTCAGACACATCAAGGTTAAAGATAATTTAATAGCAGATACACTTTCCTATTACATACATCTCTTTTATGAGGAAAGTGCTACGTATAGATATTAATATATATTTATTTTATTTCACTTAGATGTAACTTGTAAAGCAATACAACTTTAGGTACTCTGTTCAGGAAAGGAGATACTTGTAGGAATTGAGATTTTGTTACATTCGATTTTCAAATAATTCGAGGCACTTTGAACAAAATCTATCATTCTCACTATTATGCACAGCCTTTACTATGCGTATTTACGTATTAACTCCATGTGTACGTTTGTTTTAAGTTCGTTATCAGGACAACAATAAATTGAAAAACATTCCCAATGCTAGTTGTATATATTTATAACTATAAATTGAAAAACACTTCCAATGCTAGTTGTATATAATTATAACTATAAATATATATCCTAAGGAAATCATCCAATTGGAGCTATTAAAGTATTCAGGAGGGGATACAACCCAATGGATCAGTTACATTAAGGGCTGTTTAAACTGTCTGGAGCAGGGAGCCCTATTACAAGCCTCTTATTGTTATCCACACGCTTTACAAAACAGACTACGATCAAATAAATATACACTGTAATACAGTATTTATCGAGGGTCATTTGAGTATTTTTCGAGGGTTAATATACAATTTGAATAGGCTTCAAAGAACAAAACTTTAAACTTTCATTTGTTTCCAGAAACTTGATAGTACTAACCTTGTATTTGTACCAGAAAGCTTACCCTGTACGGCTAATTTTCTTTACTGACCAAGATTATTGTTAATTTCAAATTACTGAAAATCCAGCAAACATAATTGTGTTAACAGAAAAGGTTACACCGTAGAGTTAGTTTTCTAATATTACTATAATTATTGTTAATTACAAATTACTGATAACACCATTAAAAGTAGTTTTCTGTTACGGCTAGATGTAATCAATTTATTTGTTTTGGCAAGGACTGTTTTCTTTTTACGTATTAATAAATGGTAAAGAATATTGGAAGTGGATGTGATTATTATTATTATTATTATTATTATTATTATTATTATTAAATAATTCCTTGATTACATCAGTTAAAATGGTTTATTGTCTTGGGAGAACAGCATCTTAAGCTGCACAACATTTGATAAATTATATATCGAGTTCTTTGAATTGCTAATTATGCAGGATTATTTAATGCAGTTTTGTATTTTTGATTTCATATTTTATCGCAAACTTCCTATACTCCTCATTCGTATGCTGAATAAAACTGCTTGTATTACTTGCCCATGTGTATGATGACTGAAAATCTAGCATGATAATAATTTAATGGAATATAACACCGGATTTCAAAACGATGTTGCTTTTAGGCAGTCCTGAAACAGTATTACCGAGGGGTGGGTGATGGATTTGTCTGCATCTCCGTTATCTCCTAAATAAACATATTGATATCTTAACTTTGCAATCCATTATTCACACAGTTTGGGCAAAATATTTCAAATGTTCAGAGGTATTGTAACATTGCTGTTGCAATATTTTTTTAGCAATATAAAAGGATGAGGGTGGGATTCTAAATTTTCCCCACTAAAGTCCACCCCACCCCATTCACGCTTTCACAAGTTATTTCTAAGATTACAGCACCAATCAGTTTTTCTTTCAGTATTTAAAACGGTTCAGGAATTAATTATTGTATCTAAGATATTATATAATTGTTGAATTGTTTGTAATACGGTATTAACTTTATAACTTTAAGTGTATTAGTTGTACGGAACTAAAACGGTAAAGAGCATCACACAGGTTTTGTTGGGGTGGTATGTTTATTGTTTCTACTTAGCCTAAAGAAAAAAGATGGGATGTCTATACAGACCGAGTAGTGTAGATTGACTAGTTCCTCAGGCATAAACATCACCATGAGAACCAGTAATGGCATAACCAAATAATCAAACATTACTTAGACGTGTTCAATTCATTTTTATTGTTTTATAAATTAAATACCCAAAACACAAGTATTATGTAAGTAAATAATGCCATTTAGGCATGTGAAAAATTGAAGTTATTGGCGTTAGAGAAGAACCAACCGATTTCCGAATAATAATCATTGCTTTCATTTTTAAACTAACTTTTATTCACATCAGAAACCTTACAGCTCTCTTATTTTGATTAAGCAAAAGTGTACAGACATTTTACAGCCATACGCTAAGTCTATAATTTGACGACACTTCTAAAATAATTAAATTGCTAATAACACACATATAAAGAATATCAGACAGAAACCATGCCATAAGCATGGACAGGTTGCCCACATTTTCTCACTAGAATATTTTGACAATGAGGACGATGATGACGAATGTCTGAATCTGAATGCATGTTTTTTTAAAAAAAACATTTTTGTCCTTTGCATTTAAGCCAAGACGATGGGTGACGTTCCTGTATTTTCTCAGATTAAATCACTTGCCCAGTGGGCAACGGGGAACAAAAATGGTGCTGAATAGACACAAAATATTTTTTTTAAAGATGTGCCCGGTGATATCACATGGCACGTCAATAGTTCAGGCGATATGTGGGGATGGTGAAGGTGCCAGAGAAACCCAGATTAAATTCCTGAAGGGTGTGAGTGGCATGCTGGATTCTGTGCCAGTTGTTGGACACGTAAAAGCGACATTGCATTACATATGTGGCGACAAGGAGGGGAACGATAATGCTATGAAAGCTGCATCCCATACTACAGGTGTCATTGGTGGCGGCGTAGGTTTTATGTTGGTTGGTCCAGTGGGAGCGGCAGCAGGAGGAGCTGCTGGAGGAATTTTAATGGATGATACTATTAGCTTTGCTGAGGTTGCCGTTAACGGAGAAAAAAAACTAAGCCATACGGCTTTGTTGAAAACGTATTGCGCATTGCAAACGTCCCAAGGGATGGAGGCAACTATGTAGACTTGATAGGTGGCACAGTACTTGATGGAATGCCGTAATAGGAAATAAATTTAATACAATCTTGATAAAAGAAGAAGCTGAAAAATCTATCAAATTTTAATATTTCAGTTATAATCAATATAGCTGTTTACTTATTTACCTCATTGTGTATCAATATTATATACCAGTTTTGAATTTAGTTACTGATACCATTAAACTAAAACAATGTATTAATGTATTAAACATTGAACATTCTTTATCATATTGTGTTGCGTTAAACATTCAACATTCCTTATCATATTGTGTTGTATTAAACATTGAACATTCCTTATCATATTGTGTTTTATTAAACATTGAACATTCCGTATCATATTGTGTTGTATTAAACATTGAACATTCCTTATCATATTGTGTTGTAATAAACATTGAACATTCCTTATCATATTGTGTTGTATTAAACATTGAACATTCCTTATCATATTGTGTTGTATTAAACATTGAACATTCCTTATCATATTGTGTTGTATTAAACATTGAACATTCCTTATCATATTGTGTTGTATTAAACATTGAACATTCCTTATCATATTGTGTTGTATTAAACATTGAACATTCCGTATCATATTATGTCGTATTAAACATTGAACATTACATATCATATTGTGTTGTATTAAACATTGAACATTCCTTATCATATTGTGTTTTATTAAACATTGAACATTCCTTATCATATTGTGTTGTATTAAACATTGAACATTCCTTATCATATTGTGTTGTATGAAACATTGAACATTCCTTATCATATTGTGTTGTATGAAACATTGAAAATTCCTTATCATATTGTGTTGTATTAAACACTGAACATTCTTTATCATATTGTGTTGTATTAAACATTGAACATTCCTTATCATATTGTGTTGTATTAAACATTGAACATTCCGTATCATATTGTGTTGTATTAAACATTGAACAATCCTTATCATATTGTGTTGTATTAAACATTGAACATTCCTTATCATATTGTGTTGTATGAAACATTGAACATTTCTTATCATAATGTGTTGTATTAAACATTGAACATTCCTTATCATATTGTGTTGTATTAAACATTTAACATTCCTTATCATATTGTGTTGTATAAAACATTGAACATTCCTTATCATATTGTGTTGTATTAAACACTGAACATTCTTTATCATATTGTGTTGTATTAAACATTGAACATTCCTGATCATATTGTGTTGTATTAAACATTGAACATTCCTTATCATATTGTAATGTATTAAACATTAAACATTCCTTATCATATTGTGTTGTATACTATTATTGTGGCACTGTATCTTTAATCAATACAATGTAATACTATACTCTATGAGACACATAAATATCACATGATACAATATATAGCCCTGGAAGCTAATTGCCATACATCTATAAGCTATATTTACCTTCAGATCGGACTTGAATCCCACCTACTCATTAAAAGTACGTTTCCTATCATCTGAACACGCAATGAGTGCGAAACGCTGCCTGGAAATGTACTTTTGGATTTCATGTCCGATTTGGTATGTAAGGTTAGCATTACAATTATGAAAGATATTACTTTCTGTTAGCAATAAATGATCTTGCACTGTCAAATCCCTGTACAGAATTCTATCATCTGTAATATATTTATTTCTTGCCCGCATTATATGCTATAACTTGGCTTTTTATGTTTCGAAAGAGTATATTTTTCCATGATGGACTCTAATATATTATATGTACTATATTTTACCATGATGGACTCTAATATAGTTTCTGTACTATATATTACCATGAAGGACTGTAATATAGATGTTGTACTATATTATACCATGATGGACTCTAATATACTTTCTTACTATATTTTACCAAAGAGGACTCTAATCTAGATTCTGTACTATATTTTACCATGAAGGACATTATTTTACCATGATGGACTCAAATATAGTTTCTGTACTATATTTTACCATGATGGATTCTAATATATATTCTGTACTTAATTTTACGATGATGGACTCTAATATAGTTTCTGTACTATATTTTATCATGATGGACTCTAATATAATTTCTGTACTATACTTTACCATGATGGACTCTAATATAGTTTATGTACTATATTGTACCATGATTGATTCTAATATAGTTTCTGTACTATATTTTACCATGATGGACTCTAATATAGTTTCTGTACTATATTTTGCCATGATGGACTCTAATATAGTTTCTGTACTATATTTTACCATGATGGACTCTAATATAGTTTCTGCACTATACTTTACCATGATGGACTCTAATATAGTTTCTGTACTATATTTTACCATGATTGATTCTAATATAGTTTCTGTACTATATTTTACCATGATGGACTCTAATATGGTTTCTGTACTATATTTTGCCATGATGGACTCTAATATAGTTTTTGTACTATATTTTACCATGATGGACTCTAATATAGTTTCTGCACTATACTTTACCATGAGGGACTCTAATATAGTTTCTGCACTATATTTTACCATGATTGATTCTAATGTAGTTTCTGTACTATATTTTGCCATGTTGGACTCTAATATAGTTTCTGTACTATATTTTACCATGAAGGACTATAATATAGTTTCTGTACTATATTTTACCATGATGGACTCTAATATAGTTTCTGTACTATATTTAATCATGATGGACTCTAATATAGTTTCTGTACTATATCTTACCATGATGAACTTTAATATAGTGTCTGTACGATAGTTTACCATGAAGGACTCTAATATAGTTTATGTACTATATTTTACTATGAAGGACTATAATATAGTTTCTTTCAGTGGATCATATATATGTTATGTCTCATGATAAGTTTTTCTTTTTCTTTTATTACGAGAGAGAAATTATGGCAAAGTTTAAGAAACCAACCACGATCTTGTTTCGAACACGACTATTTTATAAGAAATGAATCTACAGTTTCTAACTTTTGCATACATTTGTTTTACAATTCACATCAACATCCATAAAGTAATTTGTAACCTTGTATTTTCATTTGTTTGCTGGGGGTTTGTTTTTATTTGTTTTCTTTTTTTTTTGTTATGTTGTATCCTTGGTGGTTGTGATATTGTTCAAGATAACATGCTGCTGACCAATCTTCGCGTCATTTGCATGATATTAGACACTCTTACCGATATAATAATTTTCTAGTCTAAATATACATTTGAAACGGTTTATGAAGTAGAAAAACTTCAACTGAATGAAGGAATTATGTCATATATTTCAATTCGCTGGTGTGGGGGATATTCTGCGGTGCATTTGCACCGAACGGATTTTGTCTAAAACCTAGTCAGTTATCTTATTTTCTTTGCTACATACTCTAAAACAATATGAATGCTGTTTTCATACATTTTTGATTGCACGTGATGGAATACCAGGGACGTAATTTGGGTGGAGAGGGTATTTGCAATGACGTTTGAATGAATATTGTTAACACAGTTTCTTGCAAACGTAAATAATTGCTGGAGCGTGTCCTTTGAGCATGACAAGAAATTAGATATAAAAAAGTATAGCCGAGAAACGTACACTGGAGTGCCGAAATGGCTAGCTTAAAAAGCACCAGTAACAGCAAAAAAATTAACAAACAAACAAAAAAAGATAGTTTAAAAACACACATTGGCTGGCTCATACAACGTCAGGCAGAATACATAAAATACAATATTTTATTCGACATTTGAATCCCTTTACCGTGAAGATTAAAGAAACATTGAGAAACCACGTGACACGGCCGGAATGTTGACCAACACGCGACACACTTCTCGACGCCAGCAAATACCATACCGTACTCACCCATACAACGGCAGTCCAAACAATGAAAAGGCTCTACAAAACAAACTAAAACAGGGGAACAATTGACGAAAGTATAAGATACTTTCCCACGACTAGAAAATCAATATTAACATACCAAATTTATAAATAGATTGTACAGAGTTAACATAACTCTCTAAATATAAAAAGAGGAAAATATTTAAAACTACTTTGATAAAACAAAACAAATTAGAACTCTTTTTTCTGAAAAATAATTTAATGTACAGGGTTTTCAAATGAAAGACTTCCACATATTAAATTTTAAAGACAGCCTATATTTTACATAATTTATTCAAAGGCAACTACATCTATTATATTTTCTTCTATTATAACAAAGGGATCTCTGATCCAGTGCGCTAAGGAGCAAACAAAAGGATCAGTAACAAGAAATGGCTAAGGTCCTTACAAATTCAAAATGTAATGCCCCAACTAGACCTCTAACCCACAATCCACCAAACACCACCCACCCCGCCCCAAATAAAAACGAAAAAAAAAAACAAAAAAAAACGCAACCTCACCATCACAATCATGCATAACAAAAAACTAATCTAGTTCAATAAAACAGACTATATCTTTTGAAGTTTTTGTTATTTTTTTTCTTCAAAACCTAAACTAGGAAAATAAGGAAACAACTGTTACACATATGATTTCATGCTGTCCAATAGAAGAACACAAAACAACAGACAATATAGCATATACAAAATGGACAAACTTGACTTAGGCAAAGTCACGACGCGAAAGTTCAAAAAGGAAAAAGGAAAGGAAATCAGCCTTGGAATTTAAATAATTATCAAGGAGGAGTGTACAATCCTTATTAAAATATGAACTATGAAAGGGAAACAATAATACACCAAAGCACCAAGGTGTGGGCAATACCCAAAACCGGCACTCATTGAGGGTAGGGAGTACCATTCGGAAATCTTTTTGGATAATAAAACTAAGAATATTGATCAATAAAAACAAAGTATAACCCTGAGAATAAAATTCTTTTTCTAATCATAAATTTGAAACAAAATATACAAAAACAAAACATACAGACAGGAAACATTACACCAAAACAAACATTTTTGGAAAACAAGGGTGTTACTCAAAACTCAAACCAGCGAAAATGCTGGGGAGAGTTGAAGGGTGTCAACAAGGGTTTTAGTGGTTAATGCTGAGTTGTTCGTCTTCTGTACTGATGTATAATGTGATGTAGTGGCTCCCCTTTAAAAGTAAAGATATCACATTCATTATAGTTGTACTTTCCTATTTAAGCCAATTTGTGTCAATGAAAATTTTGAATAAGTATTTAAAGACGAAAATAACATTTAGTGTGTTTGAGTTTATTTGGTGAGTGCATTTGGTGCATATAATTAATAATTAATGGCGTTTAGTTTGTATGTATGTCTTAGCATAGTGTGGGTGTTGTTAAATTGTTTAATATTGTCAATTTGTAGTTCTTAGTTGCGTGATAAAAATCCAAAACATCCGGATTAGAGAATATAATAGAAAGCATTGCCGAAATTAGTAAATAGTAAGTCATCTGCAAATTGAAAGTAATCAAATCGAGCTGAATTGTAAAAATCCCTACTTGATAGTAAAAACAAAATCTACGTTGTTGTAATTAATATTTATAATCAAATTCTTGGTTGTCTGTTAAAATGCCGATAATAGTATGTGGTAAGTCATTGTTTCAGCAAATTGAATTTAATTAAATTAAGCTGAAATATGAATACTCGCAGGTTGGTTTAAAAACTTGTAGTTGTTATAATCAATATTTGTAATCGATATCCTGTGTTTTGAATAAGAATAAGTAAATATTATAGCAATTTTTGAAAGTAATCCATCATAATTGTCTTCGAATAGATTCTTATTTCCATTGGTTCATTTTGCTAGGTATCAGGCATCTCCTCCTCTGTTCTGAGTTTTCTGTGTGCGTGTGTGTGTGTGTGTGTGTGTGTGTGTGTGTGTGTGTGTGTGTCTCTGTGTCAATTACAGGGTCAGAGCTAAGCCTATTATACTTCAGACGAAGTACCATATTATTATTTTTTCTCATTTCGTTACATTTGAATGTCTTGTCGTCTGGTCTATAATATTCCATGACTTGAATTTATTCTTTATCAGAGTCATTATTCACGTCGATTATTTCGGTATGGTTTGGTTATTTTGTTTTTTTTACTCCATAGGGATGTTAGTGAATCAAACGCCATCATTATATCTGGTATGAAATACACATTATTTTTTTTAACTGAGTTCCCGTATATGAAATCGCTTTCCTTAGTCGAAGGCCTTGTTTATTTTTATTCCTGCTTCATTGAAAAAATATTTTGTTTGTGTTTTATATCCTTTATAGGTATTAGGGAATCTTTCTGATATCAACTTCGCCGATGTGTCTTCTCTCTCCTTAATCTTGACAGTATGGCCGCCCTGTTAGACACATTAATTCTTTGAGTGACCGTATCTGAACAACTTTCCTTTGACGAACTCATTGTTTCTTTCCATTCCGTAGAACAAATATATATTGTTTTGTGGTTTATGACCTTTAAGGGTATTAGTTAATCAATCAAAGGCCCACCTTGCTGACGTGTATGGCCTGGGATGAAAACCTGATATTTTGTCTGCTATGATATACACCAATTAATTTTTGTATTACTGAAATAGCCCGCTCACTGACGCGAAGTTCCGTAATGTAACAGTTTTACCTACCGCTCAGCATTTATACACGGATATCGTGAGTCCACTGCAAGAAATCGGTTCATCCCATTTATTTGTATATAAATATATCACCCTCGTTGTACCAAAAAGATTAGGAAATTAAATCCATCAAAGAAATTATTTATTAAGCCATTCAAGATAGACGATAAAATGTCAAATATTAAATAATATAAATAATAAATGAAATACTACATACAGGTTCCGTGTAAATCGACGACAAATATCGAACTTTCTACCTACACAACATTATCATACAAATGGGCACTAACAAGAGCTAGATACGGTACACTTAAATTGAAAGAGAAAGTGAAAGAAGAACTTCCGTCTGCGGAATGTTTCGTATTACAATGACTCACGGGTTTCGTTTTGCTGGTAGTATGTATTAATCGCACTGGATTCTCCAGACGTAGCAATGCTCTTTCAGCAAAGTCATTTCAAGTCTTCATTTTTTCGCATGTAGCAGTGAATAAACGGTGGTCAAAAAGTTATTAGTATTCGGCTTTAAATAATACGTTACATGATACATACTGTTATTAAGTTATCAGTGATCACTTTTCCAAGTATTTGTAATCTTGCATTTTTTAACCTGTGTCATATGTAACACGGAGTTCAAACCACCCAGTTACATAAGGAAAACTTGAACCCTCATGGAAATTTTCGCCTGGTCCTTTTCGACTGCACAGTGATATTTGTCATTTGAGGTTTTGACGATTTAGTTGCAGTTCGCTTTAATTTGCGCCGACTCTAATAACCCATTACGGTAAGTTTCCTTACATTATTATAGTTAAACTATTTTCATTATATGGACGGAGTTATGCACCATACATTTTCAAAACTTATACTTGTCAATTTCTGTTCGCTTCAAAATTGTCGAAATTGTCCAACATATGATCAAAAAACGAGACCGACAACCCTATTTAAAGATTGCCAAACTCATATGGACGTAGGGCTTTCACTTATAAAAATAGAGTTATCTATATAAGATGATCACGTGGCAAATCAAATACTAATTAAATACTAATTAACGGGCGGAATCATACTTATAATGAAATGGTATGTGCTGATATTGCCGATGAGATGAAATATTTTATGTTACACAACATTGTACTTCAAGAAAAGAAGTGTTAATATGCAGATTTTGATAGTGGAAGAAACAATGTTTTGTGTAATGGTCCATGGGGCGATCTCACACCTCGTGTGACATACTTACCTAATAATCTCTCTCTCTCTCTCTCTCTCTCTCAATAAACGGACGTTACCTCAATATGTTTATTTATATAATACAAACATACTCATTCCAAATTGATAAACCGCTCTGGTGGCCTAGTGGTTAGAGCATCCAACGCGGGAGCGGGAGGTCATGAGTTCGATTCCCGGCCTGAATCAAACCAAAGAGTTATAAAACTGACACTAACAGTTGCGTCGCTTGACGCTCAGCATTAAGAGGTTAGTGTTAGGACTGGTCGGCCTGGTGTTAGGATAATGTGACTGAGTGGGACATAATGCTACATGTCTGCGGCATGATGCTCCAGTGCTAGACATCACTGCAGACATCGTAGCGAAATGACTGAAACATTGTTAAGCGTATGTTAAAAATCCTATCAAGCAAACCAAATTGATACATAGTTCCTGTTGAATCATGGATAAGAAAGATGTATTCTGAGAGATGGAAGGACATAGTACATTTCCCATTCGCTAACTTGATTTCATAACATAAACAGAACTATTTTTAACAGGACGTCACTTTTTTATAATTGTGAAGGCTAAACGAAATATACAATAATATAACTAATTATAATTCATTAGTCTAAGATTGACATAACAGTAAAACAAAAACAAAATAGCAAACACACAAACAACAAAGCAAAAAACAGTAATAAGATGCAGGTTAAACTTTGGTCTCAAAATCTTTCCACTAGTTAAGTCGAAGTCAGTACTACTAAATTCATTTAAGTCGAAGTCAGTACTACCCAAATCATTTAAGTCGAAGTCAGTACTACCCAATTCATTTAAGTCGAAGTCAGTACTACTCAATTCATTTAAGGGGAGGGACATTTAAAACCAAAACTAGATATGCATCATTTCTATGGCTTTCTTAAAAACAAAAATCGTGCTCTGATATGTGGACAAATATCCGTTCAATCCTGTTATGTTAGTTAAACAAAGAATTAACTATGTCGACGTAATAGAGAAACAAACATTTCTGGTTCTAAAAGTAAATACAAAGTCCTCCCTACCTCTCTGCCAAAATAAATGATTGTTCCCTTAGCAGGTAGTGTTATGTTAACCATACATGTAATAGTTTTAGGAAATGTAAAAGATTTATTTTAATAATATACCTTTGACTTACATTGGCATTACAGTTTTCAAACTAATTTTTAAACATGCTTGATTGGTGTAGTGGCTAGACGACAGATCATCTAAAGCAGTACACATTGAATATAACTTCAAATTATGACAACATTTCATCAAGTGGTTTAAAACTGTGTAAACAATGTTTTCGACACGGTTGTCATGTTGACCAAGATCCAAATATTTGTTTCAAAATCAAAAATATTTCATCGAATTCATTGGGAAACAAACGTTACAGTTTTTTTGTGCAGGAGATGTGAAAACATGTATCTGCTGTTCGTTTTGCCTATGGGGCATCAGTGTTAGCTCTCAGAGAAGAAATTTGCTTTAAAATACACCTCGAATGAATAACCAAATATAGGTTGTTATTTCATGTCATTCATGTAAAATGATGTTGCTTCATAAATTCATGCAGGCCAGATTATAAATGAATAATATATATAATATATAATAATAATAATAAATGTCTTTAAAATACAGAAATATGATGGGTTCCATATTCTAGCAAAATGAGATGACATGCTCAACTTTATTTATTTAAAGATATTACTAAAATATAGTGGTAATTTGAACGAGAACGATATTATTTCTCATCTAGTACTTTGATAAATTTATATAACCATTCTTGTATTAAATGTATGACCAGGTCTTTAAAATACAGAGATATTACATGTTTCCCAATAATAGCAGAATGCTAAATTTTGCCAGTATATCAAAATTATGAAATTACTGCCAAAATAATTTATGTAGTGCATATTATATTTGTTTGTAAAATAGTCGATATGTGTAATCTATACAAGTCTTGTATATCTTGCGATTACTTCAGCTGTAAGTAGCAATTACTCATGTATTTGTCAAAATGTTTTACTTTATCTTTCACTTCACTTCCGCTTGTATCATTTTTTAAGTAAAATAAATCGAATAGCCATTAAATGCAGGTATATGATATATACCAGGTAAAATAATTGAGAACTAGGAAGTAAAATATCGACGGGACTAAATGATGTATACAGTAAAATATTAAGTCAAGAATATATATTGCAATTTAAGGTAATGTATGGGATTCAGTATTCAGGTTATATATATATATATATATATGTATCATCACATGTGCCATTTTGAAGTTTCAAATAGTTACCGACTAAAACTAAAACAGTAATATACAATTAAGGGTCTCCTGATTATTCCTGGAAATAACATATATATACGATTAAGACTCTCACTGCTAGGTCTGGAGATAGCGAACAGTCATAGACGATTAGGCCTCTCATGGCCAGGTCTGATATATCACATGTAGACGAAAATATACATTGAAACTGATCATGCTATTTCTGCATTAAGTTATCTATAATGACAATATTTTGTTGATTGTGTTTAGATTACTGTGAAATTAGTTGCAAATATTGGAAACGGATCCTCGTTGGCAGATTTAATTTAATATCACAAAACGGACTGCGAAAATGATTCGAGATTTAGTGTATGTATTCAAGCATAACTAATGCAGTTCCTATTATCTATACATTCATCTAATTCGATAAAACATTCGTCATTTACGAATTCAACTATATACCTAGAAAAAATGAGAGTCGTAGTCTTGAACGTCATGCACTTATCTTTTACAAAACTTAATGTCATTAAGACTGACAGTGTGGTGTGTTTTCTCTGCAAAGTATATGTGCTATTGTTTGTGCAATATATAATTTATGTTTATCATTATTCCATTCAACATGATAGGGTAGGTAACCAGTCTATTTCGGGTTATTACCAATAACTCTGCCATGGACCAGTTTTTTAAGCATAGTTAAAATGGCAATATGATCCCCGTAAAGATCGAACAACTACGAAGATCCGGAGGATAGGTGCGAAAGGAGACGAGGATGCGATATCATAACTTTGTTTGGAGTCAGGAAGAAAGACGTAACAGTTGTGCAATCTGCCACGTGCATAACACACAACACTTTGAATTGTTGATGTAGTCATCGACATCCAGTCTAGAGTGACCTCTACTAGTCATAAAACTAAGAAGTCGTTGTTCGTCTGCCAGTGACGTTAGTGTGGACATCAACACAAATAAATATTACAGCGTATTTCTAACACAGGCTGCAGCATGAGACCTGAAAGCCACTTCACCAGTATGTGATGTTGTTAGCACAACTGAGTACGTGACTAACAAATAAATTGTATATCATTTCTACAAAACTTAATTCGCGTGACACTGGTATTATGCAACTTAATGGATCGTATGCGTAAACTTTGTGCTCTTCGTAATGCAAATACGAAGTTAAAATTTTCACTGGTTGGCAAAGAAGCAACACATGATGTAGATGGTTTGTTTATCATACCTGCTACTTTAGTACTATTGGCTATTGACATGTTGACAAGAAGCATCGAATGTTACCGCCGATTGAAATAGTCTGACACCAACATTAATTTGTGTTTCCTTTAGAACATTTTGAATGGCCTGCTTCTTCGAGAAACATTAACATCGGTATACCCATGTAGTACAAGTATTGTCGTTGCCACGTTAACGTTATCCATCCATGCATCGATTTTATTTCTGCCTATGATGTATCTTGTGCTAACATATAGCGATATCGCGTCGTTAATAATAAGACAACATCGCCCCCCACCCCGCCACATCGCAAATAAATAGCCGCCTGAACGCGAGTTCAATCGAGCTCAATAAGCGCTTCATCGAGCAAACCTACCTTTTGTACCCTGAAGCTGTTACTACATTCCGTAACTGAAACAGTTAAACCCGAACCCGATCTCCTACGTCGAAATGGTACCCGAAAGAGTTTATTTCGATTGCCAAACGGAGCTTCAGCTTGTGAACGGTAACTGTGATCTTACCATTTCAATTATACCCATCGAAAATTCGGCATTAACCGCCCAGTCATTGAATGGCTCCTCTTATTCCCAGTTGAATTTCGTCATTGACCGCCCAGGCATTGTAAGGGTGGTCTTTTATCATGCTGAAATTCGGTATTGATCGCCCATACGTTGAAATGGTCGTCTTATACCCAACTGACATTCGGCATTGATAGCCCATACATTGAATAGGTCGTCGGGAATAGCTGCTATGTGAAATAGCAGCAGAGAGGGTGAACAGACCAAATTTTTAAGCGTCAACGATGATCCCTTCTATTAAATATTACTAGGAAGCCTCAATTTGTCAAAAATAGACCTTCCTATTAAATATTAACGAGAAGGGTCAATTTGGTAAACTAAAGGCTTCCTTGTAAGGTTTCATTTATTAAAAAAAAAGACGCCATAAAGTTGGCGTTCACCCTCTCTGCTGCTGAGGTTAACTAAATATTTGATCAAGTTCGACACGATATCTTGTCCGAGGGTCTGATAAATTTATCGTCACAAATCCGTGTGGGATTGACTGAGCGTGGCTAAAGAAATTTCTAAATCGATTATGATCCATATCACCACCGCACCATGTTTGCCAAATATTTCTAAGAGTATGTGTATCAACTTCGTTAAATACGCATAACAAATTGCAGTTATCTCTGATCACTTTTGGTATTTGAGTGTAACGTTGAGTGATATATATCACGTCGGTGTTTTTATGTCTGCCTCTTGAAAATATTCTAGCAGGATTCTTTTGATTATCTAACATGATATCATCATATACGACTAAATTGTTAATACTTCCATCAATATCATCAATGCTAGGTGCCTCTTCGATATCGGTTATAAACTCAATAACATCATCGCCGTTAATTTCTCGCGCGGCTTCGTTAAAATCCTTTAACACTTCATAACATCGTTGATCATCTACACTCGGAGCAATCATATATAACTTATCCCACGCCATCCATCTCGTTATCAAATTAAGTAGCAATTGTGTCTTGCCGGATCCAGATGGTCCTATGATAATCGCGCGAATAGAATTTGGACACATTGCATGGTGTTTAATAGGTTCGCGTCGTCTCGTAGCTGAATAATCAATTACATTCATGTCGTTATATGTAAATTATGGATCTATATTGTGTGAAATGTAGGACGCGTACTGGCACAAATGACTTGACGACGATTACAACGAAAAATAATCGATCAGCGCTTTCTGGTAAATGCGTACAATGTAGTACGAAAAAATTTAGATTTGTTTCCACGAAACCTTTAAAAAAAAACGAGGAGGTGATATTGCAGCCAAGTTAGCAAAACTCCCAGGAACACCGTGGGCAAAGTATCCAGGAGAAAAGCACCTTCCAGGATATAGCTACTGTGGACCGAGAACACGATTAGATATCAGACTTGATGATCAAAATCTGCCCCGACCCGGCGAGTATCCAATAAACGCTATTGATAAGGCATGTCATGCTCATGATGTCGCATATAAAAGCAGTAATCTGCAGCACAGGCATCTTGCGGATGTGAAATTAATTCACGCGTTGAATGCTCTTTCTGACAAAGCCTTCAAAGAAAAATTGGCTTCGTGGTTGGTAAAATCTGCCATGAAAGGTAAATTGATGTTAGGTGCTGGTAATTAAAAATATGGAATCTATTTATTATTCTCCGAGAGGATACTGGAGAGGTTACGCAGCAATAAGTAAACTCGCTAGCGCTGCAGCGGTGAAAAAAACTACAGCGGCAAACTGGTTATCTAAACAAGCTATATGGCAAATGTATCTACCAGCGCCTAAACGAATTAACTTCTCGCATTTTGATGTTACAACACCTAATGAAGTTCATCAAGCTGATATACTATTTCTGCCGCATGACAACGGTTACAAATACGCGTTAACGTTAGTTGATGTTGCGAGTCGATACAAACAAGCAGAACCGCTGAGACAAAATCATCTACTAAAGTAGCTTCTGCATTTGAAAGGATTTATCGACGAGGTCCTCTGCGCTGGCCAAATCTGTTACAAGTTGATCCTGGCAAGGAATTTCAAGGCGCTGTTTTAACAACGATGAAACATCATAATGTCGTTATCAGACGAGGACACACTGCGCTACATCGCGATCAGGCAATCGTTGAACGGTTTAATTGGACACTTGCTGAGCGGTTATTTGGATATCAATACGCGAAATAATTCATCCAGGATAAACGATCCCGTGAATGGGTCAAGAGATTACTAGGTGTAGTTGCAGCGCTAAATAATGAGATTACTAGAACAATAAACATGAAACCTGTCAACGCGATTAGGAAAGCGTCTATACCAAAAATGGAAATCCAAGGAATTTCACAAAAAGATTTCCCTAGAAACGCTAGCGTTTCCGAACCAATTCTTGGTAGTAATGTCATTGTAAGGTACTTATACGAACCAGGAGAGCTTGAGGGTGGTAAAAAAAGAGCTACTGATCCTATTTGGAGTGTCATCGTACATAAGATATCCGGTATAACACGATCAACGGGTAGACCAGCAATCTATAGACTGGATTCAACTGCTCCTCAGCGAGGATTTACTCGACAACAACTGCAAGTGATCCCCGAGGATACTCAATTACCACCGCGTGGTCTTAATTAGCACCCGATGCCAGAGGCATTGTGCTGGCACCCCGGCGTCAATTGCACTCAAGACAAGTCAGCATAACGTTATCGTTGGTATGACCTACGCTACTATTCTTTCTGTCTACGGTGAATTGGCGAGGATCTTTATCCGAATACTGCCAACGCATTATACAATTGCAACTCGCGCAGTGATTATTCTGTTGTTGCTTTAGCGTAATTATTATTTCATCGTCAATGTCAAATTCTCGTTTATTTTTTTTATCCTGTTGTTTATAACCAGAGATTTTTTTTCTGATTACATCACCAGTGATATCATCGGCGCTGATAATATCGTCACTGGCATCGTCAACAACACATCTTCGAAGTTGGTTTATTCGCCGTACTCTGGACACTGCGAGATAAACTAAATTTGACCACTCAATGTGATTATCTACTATCCAAACAATTGTGTCTGCGATAGTTAATCCCTGTGAAGAGTGTATTGTTGCTGCATTACCTAACGTCCATGGGGTTTTATCAGCAGAACTCTTTGAGTTCCCCAATGCATATTCGACGACGCTGATATCAACCAGCACAATATCATTTAATACTAAATTCTGCTTTTGTTGTTGTCCAGGAATGTCAACGTCGATATTCTGCTTTCGTGTATTCGAAGGTATATAACACAACGGTACTGGAAGTGTTGCAAATTTACATTTATGCAATTCAAATAACTTCATCTGAAGTGCGTCTCTGACTATTTTTCTACTCACGATTATTAAATCATTTGGTCTCCATGTTTCCCAAAAATCATTCATGGGAGTTTCTGAAATTATTTCACGCGCTATTTCACATTGGATTTTATCCGGTTGTAATCTAATTAGCGCTTTGAATTCTCGTAATTGTTCATCAAGTGATCTATGGTCGGTATTAATTTCTTCATAATAGTCTACATGATTCTTCAACCACTCATGTGGAGATCCACCAACAAATGGCTGTGGTTGGCCGTGATCCCCGTACATGACGACTTTTGTAGTTTTCAATAACAACCATTCAAGAAATATCTGTAATACTGTCAACGATACCGTGCATATTTCATCCCAGATTATGATTTCAGGAATGAATTTATCGCCCATTCGATCAGGAGTCCATGTATCACCTTTCCATCGAAAGAAGCTGTGATAAGTACAGGCTTTTACTCCCCGCGCTATCATCTCTCTGGCGAGTCTGTGAGTTGGGGTTAACACAATCATGGTTGACCGACGAAATAATTCAATTGCACGAGTTGTCTTTCCTGATCCACCACAGCCGTTTAAATAAACTGTCTTGTATCTACATTCGGGATCAGATACCGGTGGTGCATTAGAAAATTCTGATTGAATCTCTGAGAGATTATGGTTGCTTTTCAAGTATTTATCGTCGTTGGCAACGTCTGCCGATTCACAATACTCATGTAGCATCTCCTTTTTAAATCGCCAACGTCCCCACGCTTCCTCGGGATCTGTGAATGCCGCTACAGCTGATTTGTATTTGTTGTGGATATACATCGAATCAGTAGCTACTCTAACCGCGGTATCTGGAAATCTATTTATCATCGAAAATAAATTAATACAAGCATACGCTAGCATAGAACTTCTCAAATGTGTGTACTGACAACTATATCCATCACAGTAGGTAACAACCGCACCCAATTTCTCACCATTGGATAGAAAAGCATCCCTACGGGTTACAAGTTTTCCCAGTTTCGTTAAATCCGCTACAATAAAATCGTATTCAGCGACGTCTATAATCAACCGCGAAGAATATTTTGCATTGTCGTATCTTCCACCCTGGGTAAATTTACCGATTATTCTTCGTCCAAAATCTTTTGCTTGTCCGGTTTTAATTTCAAATAACTTTTTAGACCAATTCATGACTTCTTCCTCGCTGAAATCAGGAAATTGTTTTCGTATTTCATCAATTATACGATCTAGATCAGGTTTTGGTAACCAAACGTCTTTCTGCGCGTGATAGCATATAATAGCTTCGGAAACAATCAACGATATTAGCATGCCACAATCGATCATATATCGTAGTAACACTATTGGCATCCAGTGTTTTTCAGACATATGCCTACCAAGCCAAACATAACTACACGGATGTAACCCTGCAGCGAGTTCAAATGATATCACACGAGCGAACCCGGTTAAATCAAAATCAAGCAAACGACCATTAATCGCAATACGAGTCATTTCATGTGTGGGATGTCTAAATCGTTTAAAATACTCAGAGCATTCTCCATACCCGAGAAAATTTCCAGGATAACACGCGGATATATCAATTGAAATCATACCATCACGTGAGTATTTCGTATTCCACAATCCTCCATGACCAAATTTGACGCAACTCAATTTGACATCCTCGAGAAAATCACTTCGTGTTGGACGCCATGAATTTTTTTCTCTTGCGAAGTGAGCTACCACTGATGGAATTGTAAAACTATCCGTGAGTAGTTTTTCATGGAAACTCTCCGGTGAAAATTCATTAGCGATTTTTCTCATTCTGTTATCTAATTCTTCAACGCGATATAATTCTCCATTTCGTCTTAAAAATTGATCGAATCCTGATTCGGACCCAGCGCTGCTAAGTAACCACACCGACACGGGATCATCTTTACACAACGCAACAATAGCATCAAATAATTTCTCTTCGTGGAACACATCCTTGTAAAACTCCCCGGAAAATTCCCCGGGGATATATCTTACGATTCGTTCTCGTGGAAATACATTTATCGCAGGTGTCCACGCGTGTTTGTTATGATCAATAATTTCAATTGGAGCTCCTCGCGATTGATATTTCGGTTCCTATAATACTTCTCCGGTTATCGTCGCTACCGTTATTGGAAATTTTAATGATGCTTCTAATTTAGCTATATCGGAAATCATTGCCCCGCGCTGTTTCACTGTCAGTTCCCATTCGGTTATTTTTTTTCGTCGTTGTTCAGTTAGTTTATTCCCCCGGGATGCATTTGTGAAGTGTTTCATTACCCGTGTTGCTACACAATTGAGCCTTGACGAAGTCAACACTGAATCACCTTGTGATTTCGACGATGAAAACATCGGAGCTAGTTTTGCAATGCTTGGCTTATCATTTAGCGGGTATATTCCGTAAACAACTGCTGTTACAGGGTAAGATTTCTCGTAGTATGGTTTGTCAATTCCAGTTAGAATTCCTGGTTTGGAATCTCTACTCACAATGACAAATTTTTTTATCCTTGAGGATTGGTTCAAATTTATCTCTGATAACCCATTCACCTTTGTCTTCGATAATGAATTTTATTCTAAAAAAATACCTCCTTGGAAATCCCTTGGATGCTACACCAAGGTGTGAAAGTATCTCAGCTGCTCTTGTATCGTTCATAGTAGCATCGATTACGGGTACATTGACACCGACATCTTCGATGTTGTGGATAATTCGAAATGTCGACCACGTATGAGATGCTCCATCGCGCTTAAATTCATTAAAACAGTCGCTGATTTTACTCAACAGGGTTTTGTCATCTACTAGACTTTTTGGTATATCAGAGATTCTATCGAGATTAAATCTAGCATTTTTCCAAGGCGTAATTTTCGATAATCTCTTGAATTCCTTCATATTATAATTAAAACAAATATTTAAATAAAAAACTTTTTATATAATGAATCATTGCAAATGGCTTATGATTGGATCAAAGACTCCGTGTAACAAATCATGCAGAAATGAATTCTGTGGGTATCATATGCAAAGATTTCGTCGGGGGAGCAATGGTCCTCTTCCGTGTCTGTATTGTGGGGTAGGTGATAGAGGCAAGTCGCAGTTATGCGTTGATTGCGGGGGTAAGCGTTATAGAGAGTTGAAGCGTTATTATGACAAGCGAAGAATAAAAAATCCTGACGCTGTCAACGACAACGTCAACGACGTCAATGACGTTGCCAACGGCAAAATAATAAAAACTGCCAACGACTACATAAAAAGATTTGCCAATGTTATAATTCAGCCAATTAACGAATTAGACAAATAGAAGTGTATTAGTATACAAATTAACCAAGAATTTCAAAGACATCCCGTTATTGAAAATTACGAAGCTTCTCGTGATGGTATTGTCAGACATTGTAGAGTCAAGAAGCCGGTAGGGTTGGATAATAATCAAGGATATTTGATGTTTAATGCTGGAGGGAAGAAATATCTCAATCACCGTTTCGTCTTCGAGGTATTTAACGGATCAATCAAGGATGGTTTTGTTATTGATCACATAAATAGCATTAAGACTGATAATTCTTTATCGAATCTACAAGCTATTTCACAACGTGAAAACACCAAACGAGGTGGGACTGGGAAACACTCGAAAAATGCTAGACCTGTAAAGTCGTTTAATACTGAAAATAACACAGAGATAGTATTTCAGTCAATAACCGCAGCTAGCAGATATTTCGATATTCATAAACAATCAGTACGATTTGTTGCAGAGGGGGTTTATAAGACCGCTTTTTCAAAGCGTTTTAAAAACAAAATTCAGTTTTCTTATGTATAATATGTAATCTTGCATTGGAAACTGCTTCGTTAAATTCTGAAAGAATTTCCATTCAAATCGTCAATTGCTTTGCAATTTCAAGGATTTTCCATTCACAAGGGGATAACTCCGTTAGGTAACGCGAGTGCGACAAATCAACAATGACAGAGTTACCGTTGGTGAACGAGGAAGTAGTTTTTGATTGGCTATTATAATTATCATGAATCTCAATAACACATAACTGATTTCGTCTTTTTTCAAGTATTAACAGAACTGTTTTATATACACGTCGTATTTAATTCTTTTTTTTAGTGTCTGTTTCAAGTATTATGTTTTATTTCAACGTTGTCAGTGATCGCTAACAAACACAACAAACAATTACAAGCACCACACCTCTCTATGTCACTTCGTTGTAATGAGTAGTTAAATACAAATCCGTCTTTGTTATAATTGGGCGTTAGCTCGAAATTGAAGTACAAAACAAAACACGCTGTCACACGTGGTGTGAACGTTATTATTGACATTCAAACCAGGTTTGATTTCAGGTTTTGTTTTGTACTTGAATGTAGAATAGCCCGCGTCATCCATTGTCATTGAAATCAATTCATTCATACCATATTCATTGAAATCAATTCCGTCATTGTCATTGTAAATACCATAATCGCCTATACTCTATTGTTATGTGTTTGTCCGTGTCCACGCACCAAACGTATCCTCTTGTAGGTCAAACCTGTTATTTGACAAGTTAGACTCTACTTGTTGGGGAATACGCTTCGAGATTATATGTGTAACCGTTGAGCGCCGCTTGATGTAAAACACCAAGGGGGTTCAAAACGGTGATGTGTAAGTGCCGTCGTCATCCATTATATATAATCAAATCATAATCACCTATAATCGCACTAAGCTTCTGGATATGCTAAGATGATCAACACCTTAGCGTGTCCAGAATTCATTTTGTGAAAAATTCTAAAGAATTTTCAGATTTTCCATTTCAAACAATTCAACAAATATATTTTTATATAATATGAATCTTGAAAATCTCAAATTGATTGTTATTGAAATCAACAAGCTTAAAGATCAAAATGTAAAATTATGTTCAGGGTTAGATTGTGATCAAATTATGACCGATTTCGAGGACATATTATTTGCAGAACAGACTGGAAAATACGTCCTCGCTAAGAAATATTTTTTAATTAAGCATTTATAAAAACTTATACGTGAAAGTTTAGTTAATACCGAAGACGTTAATGTTTTTGTACCATTATGCAGGATAGTCGAACATGTACGTAGGCAATTAAGCTTAGATTATGAACAAAGGAAGCTTATTAATTATAAAGTGAGACAATAAAAAACGTTAATGGAGCAAGATGAGTCCCACGCGTAGAGAGCCTCCTTTGTTTGTATAACCGGTACGGTACATGACATGTATAATCACTACCTGTGCAAACGAGGAAGTAAAATTGTGTGTGTGTGAATTAACAACAACAGGGAAGTATAACGGGTTGGTGTACAATTTAGTGATTTTTTTTAAAATTAAAATTGCCTTGAAAATCGAAGATGGAAACTCTTTGAGTGAAATTGCTTTGCAATTCACAATTGCCATGAAAATCAAAGATGGAAACTCTTTGAGTGAAATTGCTTTGCAATCCACAATTGTCTTGCAATTCACAATTGTCTTGCAATTTAACAATAGTGATACTCTTTCAATAATGGTAGGACAATCATTGACCACAGGGAACACAAAAGAACGACTTAGCGCTCTTAATCAAATATTACCCCTTCGTGATCGCATACGTGAAAAACTTCAACAGCGGCAATTACTTCATACTGATTTTACAGAGGATACACAACAACTCTTTAAGCCGATTGTTACTGCAACTACAGATGTGAAAACAGCTACTGAACGAGCTATATACGGAGATGTCCCTGAAGAGGGGGAACGAGTAGAGAGACCTCTTCTTGGTGAACTTGAAAAAATAGCAATCGAAACTGGACAAACAAAACAGGCTGTACAAAAGCTTTCAGGTGATATGGCAACTCAGATGGAAATACAACGACAAAGTGGTATTGATGTCGAAGACGAGGACGCAGTTTCCACCAGGAGTGGTGTTCCCTTTATAGACAAATTCACTCCGATGGGTATAACAGAAATAAAAAAACCTCAATTAATAAAACCCAACGATTATATCGCCTTTGGTGATTTTGCTGTTAAAAGCTATTATTCAAGAGAAAATTTTTTGAAGGACGAGTATAAAAACAGTAGAATATCACGAGCTGATTGGGTTGATTGGATGTTTAAAACGAATAAGGGGTATAATCGTTTAAAAAAAGAAAAACTGGAGTATGAAATGTTTACGAGAGGAATTGAAGATTATGATTTACAACAACAAGAAGAAAAGCAACAACAACAGCAAGAACAACAAAGAAAAAGAGAAGCAAAAACTAAGAAAAAAACCGGAAAGGGATATTCACCTGAAAATTACGAAAGCAATTTCAAGGATTTTCATCGACAAAACGTCAGTTGCCCTGGCAATATTCTCGGTGATATAGCACGATTAGAAGTACTCGTAGGAGGAAAACGAGCCGGGAATAACTCACTGGAAATAATCAATGAAGCAGCTGATATCTGTAGGAGGTTATTTCAAGGTGGTATCATGGATATTGCAACATATCGAGATTTCATTGAAGAGTTAGTGGAATATGATGGTCACCATAGTGACTGAAATGGAAATGGAAATTCTTTCAGAATTTCACCGTAGAATTTTTACCTTTGTATTTTTTCATCACGGTTATCATAGTGATTAATCACCACGATTAGATAAATAGCAATTGAATAGAGAATGATCATACACTACAACCATGATAAACCAAATAACGTCTACGTGGTAAACTCACGATTGCCAAAATACCGAGCATACTATGGAGATGGTCTCGGTAATACTATAATGGGATTATTTTCAAGAATGGCTCCAAAAGTGGCTCCGCTAGTAAAACAATTATCAATGAAAGTAATTGATGTTATCCGAGATAAGGGTATTAGCGCCGTTGGTGATCTTGCCACGAAGGCGTTTTCAGCCGCGAAGGATAAACTAACAGCGCTAGTTCGACGGCGAAATTCAAAGAAACCAGGAATGACTTCACTGCCATCTACTGAGGTTATGCCTGCGCGGGTTAGTAAAATAATAAATAACGCAGTAGATGAAAAACTACAGTCGTTGATTTCATCATCGTTAATGACTCCGTCATACACTAACGCCCAAGATAACATAACAGCAAATATGATAGCGGGAAGTGGCCTTGGAAATTCAATGAATTTCTACAAACGTCGAAGACAACGACAAAGTCGTCATCGATGAAAATCGAGGATTTTCCAAGCAATTTACGATTTCGCCTTCAATTTAGATTAGCGGGTATATAATAAAAAATGTTCAAACAGAACCCTGATAGTGCATTTGACATGGACGCCCCAGTACTTAAAGATGATTCTGTACGTGATTATCAATTTTTGCCTATCACGCAGTACAACCAAATCTTCGGGGGAGAATTGAACTTCAAGTTCATGATACCAGTAAATACTTTTTACCCACTGAAGCCTTTATTGAAGTCGAAGGTGAACTCGTAACAGATGTTGCAGCTAATACACCATATGCAAATGACCCAACTATCCGAGTTGGTTTTGTTAACAATGGTATCATGGCGTTATTTGAAAGTGCTAGATATCTCATTGATGGAAGAGAAATCGAATCTATTGAACGCGAGGTTGATATTGCTACGGGAATAATCGGGTTAGCAAGATATTCTGATGACTATACAAGATCAGCGGGTCCGTCTATGATGTTCGCGAAGGATATTACTGATAACGCTGAGCACGTCCAATATTCTAGAGTAAAGGCATTACATGCTTCTTCAGCTGATCCAGCACCACCCGGATATACAAGACCAGCTGGTGATTTTGATGTCATAAATAATATTCCCAGTTACAACCTAGGATTTGCAATACGAGTAGCAACGTTGCAGGGACAGCATCGACGGTTTTCATGTGCGATTCCTCTCCATCACATATTTGGATTTTGTAGAAACGTCAGAAAAGTTATCTATGGAGTAAAGCATACTATAGCGCTAATGAGAAAGGGCACTAATGATAATGCAATCTGGCGCGGTGCTGGCGTTGCCGCTGGTAAAGTCGTTTTATCAAAACTAACACTGTGGATGCCAGTGTTGACTCCATCGTTGTCAACATAACCACGGTTGTTATCATTTATGGATCAAGGGGGAAAGAGATTATTAAGTTGGTTGACAACGTCCACAGATACCATGGATTCTGATATTAATGGTACACTTACATGGCACTTGTCAGCACGACAGGGTATTTCAGCTCCAC
The DNA here is from genome assembly GCA_030141615.1 of Unio pictorum. NCBI lineage: Eukaryota > Metazoa > Mollusca > Bivalvia > Unionida > Unionidae > Unio > Unio pictorum. The sequence goes on along the minus strand of JARLTB010000257.1, from coordinate 1,006,715 downwards.
GGCATATTTTTGTTGCGCTACAGAATAGAGCGATATTAGATAATCAAGAACGTTCCCATATGATATTTGATCAAATTGGGTGTAGTGAAGTCTCGCTGAGAATAAACGGACAACAAGAACCATCAGAGGATATACAACTTAACTATGAAAACAACCACGTTGCACGAGTTTATCATAACCTGTTGTCGTATATGGGACGCGATCAAAATGTTGATACTGGTCTACAAATATCACAGGTGGATTTTAAAAGTCTGTATCCGATTTATTATTTTTCGTTGGAACATCTTGACTTGATGAGACAGTCCGTCGTTGATATACACTTCCGAGCTCGTGTAACCCGTCCTGGTGGTATTGCTAATTATAGAGCGGTTGCTGTCATTCTCAGTGATAAATTAATGATACTCGAAGGTGTTGGTGGACGAATGAGACTGGTAGATGCACCAGTGGAAAATCTTTGATTGAAAATTGCTGTGCAATGAAAATCCTTTGGATTTTTCCATTGAATCACTTGCGATTTAGAATCAATCTGTTTTGTATAATATCGTATAGTAATATCAATGTCACGTTGACACCTGGTCAACTAAAAAAATTACAATCCAAATCTACTAAGCAATGTGGAACCACAATAACGCTGAAACCTAATCAAATGAATGGGGGGTGAATAAACTATCGCTGACGAAGACTCAGGTTAATCAGTTTAAAGAAAAAAGGGAGTTCAGGTTACTCTTTCTGCGAGCGCGATTAAAAACATGGAAAAGACTGGTGGTATATTCCCGTTGTTAGGGTTGATTCCAGGGTTGATTGCCGCAGCGGCCCCAGCGGTAGCTAAAGCGGCAGCGTTAGGAGCCGTTGGTACCGCGGCAGGAATGGCACTAAAGAAAGCAACAGGTGGATCCGTCCACGCTGGTAAAAAAAAAGGAAAGGGTCTAAGACTACCAGGAACCCCGTATTCATGGTACAGTGGAAGCGGCCTGAGAGTAGGACCGGTTTACTAACTCGGGAATCTTCGATTGGAAATCCTTCAGATTTCACACCTATGTCAAATTTTGATTTAATTGATGCCGCTAAAAAACTCGCGATTAAAAACTTCAGAGGTGTTTTTATGAAAGATCAGTTACCGGCACAACCAAATCACGTTGAAACCGGTATTATTATTCTAGATAACAGCGATGGACCTGGAACTCACTGGGTTGCATACGCGATTGATCCACGTGGGATTATTTATTTTGACTCATATGGATTAGCGCCGCCGAAAGAATTTAACCGCTATGTAAGTAAATTAAAAATACCCCGTTGGTATTCCACGTTACCAACACAAACAATGCTTGACCCACCCATATGTGGCAATGAAGTATTAAACGTACTTGATGCTATTTCACGGGAATCAAAGGTGAAATTGCAAAGCAATTTACAATCAAAACCACCCCATGTAGTAGTAAATGAGTATACTAGCGGTCGTTGGATTGAAAATCTTTGATTGGAAATTGCTGTGCAATTTCACTTTTAGATTGGAAATCTTTTAGATTGAAAATACATTGGATTTAGACAGAGAAAGGATTTTTATGATAACAATGATTGATATTTGGGAACGACCTTTATCAACGCTGAAGAAACCCGATGCTGATGGAGTTGAAACCCTTGATAAAATAAAGGGTGTTAAAAAACTAATCGAAGATGAAATAGCCGAAATGTTAAACCTAGCAAGTGTTGATCCTGGTGAAATAGTTATATTTGGCGATCATCAGAGTAAATTGAAAACTAGTAATATCTCTCTCGATGATATTTTGGTTAAACGACGAGATGCAGCAGAGGATACTATCGCGTTATTTTCCGATAAGGGTAAACTCAAACCAGGTGTACTTGTTTCAACAATTACGGATACATTAGCAACATTCGATAACACGGCAAATTTATTGAAATCGCTCAATGATAAGTATGACAATCATATAGTTGTATTTGATCAGTTTAGTGAAACACAAAGAAATACAATTGACAAAATTGATAAACCCCTGCTAGAATTTTTTGGAAATCCACCAGTGACCACACCAAAACTCACCTCGATAAAAGATTCTATGTTGGAACTAGCAGCTCTTCAATCCGAATATGAAAAACACGTGAAACAGTTTTCAACGTTTCGTAAAAACATCATTGACAAGTTTATTGGAACCCCATTTGATAAAATTGAAATAACCCTTCCTGATATTAAAAAATCCATCGATGATCTAAAAACGACCACTAATAACATCGTAACGGATGCAACGAGGATGATAAGCGTCATTAAAAAAACAAAAATTCCTCATGATAAAACTATCAACGTCGTATACACGATTCAACACGGTTCATTTATGTGGACTCCCACAAACAACATTTTAAACATAACCGCAGCCGTCAAGGGTATTTATCGATTAACAATAGTATCACCGACTCAATTCAATATATCATCAAGTAGTTCATCTGGAGTCAATAATACGTTATCAACGATCATCGACAAGGATGTATCTGAACAATTCACGATAACGACTACAGATAGAAATCTAGTCAGGATTTCAGTAACGTGGTACGTATAATTCGTAGTGGATTTAAGTAAACAATTACACTGAAAGGGAAATCACAATTGAAAACGCTAGTGTTTTTAAAATAAAATGACGATCCCTTCAGTGTATCAGTATCGCTATGATCAGGTCAGAGAATTTCAAACTAAACTCAGCTCGTGCTGTGAAGAGTATCAAATAAAAATAAAAAAATACCAACGAAGAATAACCGCGGTTGATATCACCGTGTATTCGGTGTCGGGAGTAATCACTGCTGCTGGAATAATACTGTCTTCGGTTACAATGATTGCTCCGGTCGTAGTTCCAATCGCTATTTCTGCGGTGGCTACAATTGCGGGTATATTAACCGGGATCACAAAAAAACTATCATCGTGTAGCCAGAGTAAACTACATGATTATGTAATTAAATTTAACATTGCATCTGCCGGTTACTCGCAATTATCCTCGTTGATATCATCGTCACTCGACGACACAACAATATCAGATAGCGAATTCTCAGCGATGGCTCAATTATATAAACAGAGAATGCTAAAATTAGAGCAGAATAATAATAATAACAATGTCGTCGCAAGAACTACTTCAACAAATAGTAACAAATACAACACCGGTGAAAACAAGCATGATATCAGTAACCTGAACGCGTCCTGAATTCAGTGTGAATTTTCCGATTCCCGTTCCCGTGAGCGAGATCGCGCTAGCAAAACTACGAGTGTATCATAGCTGGCCCAATATCAGATCGGTAGCGTTTGGTGGTCAACAACCAAATAATTCCTTGGTGTTCGCGTGGAAAAATCGTGAAGATGGAACCCCAGACTGGAACGTTGTCTCGTTGCCAACAGGGTCATATCAAATCGAACAAATCAATAACGAATTACAACGAAGAATAAAATCTATCACTGGAAAAGAATCAAAGATCGCTATAACGGTTCACGAGCCGACGTTATCATCTGCGATCGAGATTAATTCCCCTGGGTATGTTGTAGATATTTATCAGAGTTCTATAAGATCAGTGTTAGGATGGCCTGAACTACCACCTCGACGAGAAACCGTTGATATACCAGAACCTGTAAAATCTGATTATGTCACAGATAGGATAAAACCTGATAATCCAATAAAAAGTTATCAAGATTATTCTCCCATCTATAATTACTTTATTCACGTTGGTTTAATAGAAGAAAATTTAACAGTGATGAATAATGATTTTTCATTATTGTTAATATCCCTTAAATCCGGCTCTCTCACCAAAGACGAGTTTATTAGTGTAGTGCAAACAGGTAACAAAATCATCAACGATATGGAAACATTTCATACACAAATTATTCAAGAAGTATTAATAAACGAAAGTCATAAGGAGATATTTAGGAAATCATACAATATCCGCGTAGAGGATATTCAAACATTTAAAATTCCGGGGTATAAACCCGACGAATTAAAAAAATATCTCAGTTATGCCATCGATATTGGGTTTAAGAAAATCCAAGACCATTGGAAGAAATTACCACGACAACAAACAAATATTCTGACATTTAATAACGACCCAGATGGCGGTGGTAGACATATCGCTCCGAATAATGTAAATATATCCTCGGTGATATCATTGAATTTAGTGTGTGATGTTATCGAAGGAGGCTATCAAATAAATCTTGAGCAATCAAATCAAGCTCAGCAGGGATATATTCTATATTCCTTTGCACCAACGGCTCCTCCAGGATTTCTAATTATTGAAGACCCAACTAATCCAGTCTATATGAATTAATTTCAAACTCACTGACCAATCTAATAATTTGATTGATCTGCGAGGTGAAGTTTTGCAAATTAGTTTGTTTGTGAAATCGTGAAAGGATTTTCGAATTTCAACAATGATTTTCATCGTACAAAAATTGTTAGCGCATAGCAGCAGAGGAGGTGAACGTCAACTTTATGGCGTCTTTTTTTTTTTACTAAATGAAACCTTACAAGGAAGCCTTTAGTTTACCAAATTGACCCTTCTCGTTAATATTTAATAGGAAGGTCTATTTTTGACAAATTGAGGCTTCCTAGTAATATTTAATAGAAGGGAGCATCGTTGACGCTTAAAAATTCGGTCTGTTCACCCTCTCTGCTGCTGAAATTAAAAAAAGCGCATTTTTGGTTTGTAGCCCATCAAATGGTTCTTGTCTAAACTTGGCCGACTGTAACAAACGGGCAGCTGCTCCAATTCTGAAATGCTGTTGTTGTAGGGTTGTAGGGTTTACAGCCAGTTTTTAGAACACAATAGGCTATACATGACGGTCAGTATTAAGTGTGGAGGAAATACCTGAGAAAAACCCCGTGAATCAACCACCGACCCACAATAAGTTACTGGAAATCTTTCTCACATAACTACATTAGTCGAATCTTAAACTCGAACATACGCAGACAGAGGTGATATGGCGGTGATTCGTAACCGAGAGCGATCTAGACTACTCGGACAGCCCCACCTCACTCCTGAATTAGGTATGTTAGAGTGTGTCACCATAATGGTGTTGGAAAATATAACATAGATATTGTTCTACCTCGTTGTCGAAACTGACACCATCGTGGTGCTACTCGGAGTCACATCTGCAATTGTTCTATCAAGTCTTGCAACTACTTTGTTGTTATTTGACATGGACTCCATTATGTTGCTATATATTAATCACTGTGCATGTATGAAATCACCTCGATGATCTGCGAGAGATACACATATAGGCATGAACATAGTCGTATTTAACAAGCGTACGAATTTTAGGTCGAGTCCAAGAATATCCGAAAATATTGTGGAAAAGGAAGATGCATATACTTAAAGTATTAAAATAATTAAGACACGTCAATATACATTACCAACGTTTCTAAGATATCTGGAAACATGAAAACATTTCAATTTAGACTAAACATAGTTCTAAAAGTTAGCGGAGTTATTACGATATCAGCAAAACATGGAAACATTGTAATCTAGACTAGGCAATCCTAAAAGTACTTAAAAAAGTTGATTTTTTTTATAGAAATATTAAAATTTGAAAATTCAGAGCGGAGATTTGACAAAAGACAGCTATAATTTTTAAATAAGGTGAATAATTAAATTAGAAAGTTACACTATTTAGCGAAGAATAAAATGACATGGTAAAATTGTAAAATGGCTATTTATAAATTCTTTTTTTTAAATTGAAACACTTATATTTTTCAAATTTAAAATTTTAAATATTGACACATTTTATATAAAAAAAATGTAAACCAATTATACCAAATTTATCGGGGACTGAAACTTCTTAAGGTAAAATATATATTGATTTATAAATATTTTAAAATATTAAACGAAAAAGAATCTAAAGATTTGTTTTACAACTTGTCCTTAGGACACATCATTATATTCCAACATTCTGTCTATAAAAGTCTAATCAAAGGTAATGAGTTCAAAGTCATATGTTTATGTAATTGTTGCCTTCATGTAATAAGACGTTATCCGTCCACACCTGATATTTCCTTGAAAATCTCGTTAATAGGATCAGATGAACGGACGATCTCCATCTTCTGATGCAATATACCGTTGATGCATATCACTGGAGATAAGACATGTCACGCAAGTCTTTGTACAACTTTATCGCAATTTTCACTAAAGCGTGAGAAGGCAGTCAGTTTCTCATTACGAATTGATCTGTTTTACGATATTCATTTTAGGCAAGATGCCACTCCTGATACACTAGAACTCAACATGAGCCTATTACTGTTGTGCAAATTTTCTTTATATTGACCTGCATAAGCAAATTGGCGCTGGAACGTCTGAATAATATGACACCATGCTCATGTAATTCCGGATCTGATAAACACAAAAAGGGTATATAGATCTATATTCTTAATGCTACTAACATGGGCGTTGTTCGCGACACTACAATTGCTGTTCGTCAGCTGAAAATCAGATTTAAGTTTCCGTTTACATGTTTGTTATCTGAAAACTATACATCGAATAATCGATATAATTGTCATGTTCGGACATTTTCATTGTTTGGTTGTCTTCAAGTAGAGTCTTGTTCTTTTAAATTTCAAGCGATATACCCAAGTGCGATATTATCTAGTATTGCGAAACTGGTTTAGTTTGTTTTGTTCGTACTGTAAGAAGAATAAAAAGTGCAAAAATAAATCCTTACACGTTTGTGATGTTTCACTTTGTTTCCTAAATGGGTATGTCATGCATATTTAGTATGTACCTTGTGTTCTTTTTTCTCCGTGAGTATATTTTATGTATATTTATATTATGTGAATGACCTTGGTCAGTAATTGAGTTTAGATCTCTCTATTTTATAAATAACAAATTACATTACTAGTTTCCCATGTTTTTAGATTGTCTATTAAGGCGATTATTACTGGATCTATATAGGCTACACTTGTATTTAATGTTAGGACATTGTCTTCTCACATGCAAATTCATAATCATCTGGAGAACTTAGGATGTTATAGAAACTTCTTTTTACCCGTTGCTTTCTTTAAAACCACAAAATCGTTAACAAATACAACCTACTCACATTTAACTCTTCATAAACAAATTGTATGGTATTTTTTTTCGTTTTGAAAGTAGAACTATTTATATTCAGGAAACAAACTTCATATATTTGCTTTCTTTCATGGTGTGATGTGTTCTACTAGAACAGCATAGCATCAGCCCACACTATACATTTTGCAACTGCAACAGTAAACATTAGGAACTGAGGCTTGTTCAGAATGAAATTAAATTATCGTATACCAGCGTATAAATCTTAACCCCTGCTGTGCCGTGAGGGTCGCCAAAAACGGGTTGTTAAATAGTAAATATCGGGTATTAAATGGCAAAAATCTGAATGATGGTCTGTCCTGCTAATAGTTTAGTGTAAAATGTAAATAGTATATCTCGGGTTTTGCGATAGTAGCTGTTAGACTGTAGATTACGTAGTGATAGATATCAGTCCCCTATTTCTTGAATAATAATTAACTGTTGACATGCAGATGCAGTTTATCATTGGAATTTGCATATTTCGCCACATATGCTAGAAACCCATGTTTGAGACTACAATTTTTTAAACATAGAGTCATATTGTTTTAAACCAAATGAGTACAAGGGAAACACGGATAATTTTAAACAAAAGTGTAAAACCTTACTTTACTTTATGAGATCACAGAGGCCTCGAACGCACGACCGCTTTAAAAGATAGTAAAAAAAACAGATGACATAAATTAGAACTTCAATATTAAATTTACGTTAGAGGTCTTTTAAGTTCATAATGTTAGATCTATGGTAAGGTATTTTAGGTTCATAATTTTAGGCCAACGGTAAGGACTTTCAGGTCCATAATTTTAGGCTTATGGCAAGGTTTTTTAGGTTTATAATGTTAGGACTATGGCAAGGCCTTCAGGTCCATTATGTTTGGCCTATGGTAAGGTATGTTACGTCCATAATGTTGAGGCAACGAAAGCAAAGTCGTTTAGAGGCTTTTGAGTAGCCGTGAAAAGGATCGTTGAATTTAATATTAACATTATCATATTAACACTGACGGCATCACACGTATCTTCGTCTCTTCATTAGACTTTGTCTAATGTCTAGTCCGTAGATAATGACTCTTTTCAAACGGCTTTGCCTCTCCACATAGATCTTTCTGTCAGTTATACGGGTGATTGTCCATGATGATGTGTCACACTTCCTATTGTCCGGGTGGACAATTATTGACGATACGAGAGTAACCGATATTACGTTGTGACGAGAACAGGTGCGTGGAATGCAGTGTAGTGTAGTAATTTATAGTGGAAGAGTGGATCGAAACGAATTGCGTTCCTTTACCAATCCCAACAAAAGTTACTCATTGCAGTTAGTCTTATAGTCCGAAGAGAGTGGTATATGACATCACATTCTTTACGTCGTTCAAATAAGCAAGAGTTTTTACGATCAGGGAAACTAAGACGACAATGAATTGGAATGCTCCGGCAGAGGATAGGAGTAACAACGGTATAGCTGTGGCAACTTAAGTCGTCACAGTTTTACTTCCCGAAGTAACCGATTTTAATTAGTACAAATTAGACGTTTTCTATCTTCTTCGCAAAAATTTCGTTTGGTACTAGTACCATAGCCATCATCTCATCATGTACCACAGGTCGAAGGTTCCAGATAGGCACTAACAATAATCGGATGCATTTTTATAGCAACATAAAGAATGAGAACAACTTTTTTTCCTTCCAGAAGAAAGGTACAGGAGGAAGAATATCAGCCGTAATGAAAACAAGTTTTAGACGAGAGGGAATAAGTGGAAATAAGTGTTAAAATTACTTAAAATTATTACAAACATACAATTATTACAATATATGAAAAACATAGTTTGGACGATATTTAGTAGCAGATAAAACCTTTGCCCATGGAAAACCCTGGAAAATGTCTCAGATACGAAGTAGATACAGGTTAGCCCTCATACGGACAAAGTAAAACAATATATTGCGCTTATGCAAAGATATCTCGGGAGAAGTGAAATCATCATCAAAAAGTTTCCATCCATCATATTGAATGTTAATTCAGCTTGATCAAACCTTTAAGAAAACAGTGTTTCACATTGGTTGATCATCACCTTGTCAATTAGCATATCCAAAAAACATCACGACAACAGATAACCAAAATATGATTGTCGCATAATTGTAATAGACTGCGTATTGGATTAAATGAATAACTCAACACAATGTGTGAAAGATGAAAATACATTCACTTAATTTGTAAAGAAAAATGAACGATGTAAAATACAATGATTCTCACACACTCTTTACATACAATTGATAATAGCATTCTATACTAACATTCACACATTGAAAATAAACCAATAATACATCTATCTGATATGCAGCTTCAAGAAACCTCAGTTTCAAATAATAGTACACGCTATGCTATTCATATAGTTTCACGTGTACATTAGGCTTGGGATTCAAACAATCTCAAGTTTTCAAATACGTAAGATTAAAGCTAAGATTAAAAATAATCTCATGTAAATACAAATATACCAATTTAAACAACAATTGAAATAAACATATATTTCTTGACCCTTGTACAGTCGCACGATTCATCCACGGATAAACAGCACAGTTCCACTCATTTGTATCGGCCGTTCACCCCTTGATGGATCCAATACATGTACAGTTAGTCATACATATACACGTACAGACAGCACCCTTTTATTAGCTATGTCTACAGTCGTGGTTTCACCACATGTACATACATACTTATATATATATATATATATATATATATATATATATATATATATATATATATATATATATAAAATCTCTTAACGTCGGAACCACGTAACGTTGTAACCACCTCGTAACCACCTCGTAATCTCCTCGTAACCACCCCGTAAGCTACAATAAATACTAAACTCTTAATAATAATGAGTTCTGGAAAATACTAATACATTAAACACCTAAAAACAACTTGAAACTCACAGTTCACAACGTTTCAAATCTGCATTGTAATAAATGAATCATTACACGATATGACAGTGCAAACTCAATAAACTTATATCAAATAAAATATAAATTTAACACTCACCCGTATTGCGTTTAGTAATACCACGCGAAAATACGTGTTCTTCTCACCAGATCCAAACGATCCTGATTATACCATAATCTTGCTTAAGTCATAGGACAGTGAGTAATATTAAGGGTAAAATACCCATGCATATCGTGATAATTATTGTTACGTCGCTCGTCTGGAAATAAAACATGTTCATCTCAGACAGTGATGTACACATGCACATCACAAAAAATCAAATAATTCTCAGGCAAAACACACGTTTTTTCTTCTTCTATTTCTGTGACAATGATACACAAAAACATAAGGTCACATCAAACCTTAATAACATGTTTAACATTAACTCAGTGTTCTTGCATGTCGTTGGAGAGTCTCCATCTCATTGGACGTATGCATATATTTATCTTACGCCGTGGATGCTGTGCATTCACAGCAACACACTACTGACACCTTGGTTTGCATCATACAGATTACCTGGTTAACAACATATTGAAACTCTGGACGCTTCCTCCTTTTTACTCAACACTGAATGCAACCAATTTACGACAAAAGCAACTCTCATAATGCTTGTTTGCCGATCGATATCGCGTACTCGATACACTTTCAATTGTCTTGATACATACCATTACAGATCATTATATGCATACCATTCTGCCGTGTTTGTCTTGCTTTCTTATCTTGTTCTTTAAATAAGAGAAGCAGGGCAATAGTGCAGATACATGCACATCATATTGATAATTTGATCCATATGTCAATCCGCTTTAATGTTTTGACATTTCAAACACAGTTAGACGGAGAGCTGTGTACAATGCACGTATGTAACAACTTTATAAACACTAATAGTTTCTGTTTCATGTCGGTCAATTTAGATAATTGCACCATTTATCTTTTTATTTTTAAGTGGCCGTAATTTAAAAACGATTTTGCCTGTTGCAGTTGAATCCTGTAAAATGTATTTATACTACTGTTTTTTGTTTTCATTTTTCAATTAGTTTACACTATTTAGTTGAAAGACGTTGTCCATATAGTTATTAGTATGCAAAAAGCATCATAAAATATTTAGTATTAATAAAAAGTCACAAAAGTGGCAAAAAGCAAAATGCACTGTTGGACTTTATTGTATTTTAGATGTCATGCATGTGTGAGTTTATATTACTGAATGACATGTGGGGAAAGATTTTCGTCTGTTATTCTGTTCTCATCCTTTCGAAAAAATCGCTGCCGTCAGGAATGTGATAGTGTGTGTACATTTACTCAGCATAATTGTGTTCAATGTGTACATACCATTGGAAATTAGCAAACGCGGAGTATAATAACAAGGATGGATCCTATACTTTATCCGAATTAAATTTCAATATTAAAGGCTTTATTCCTGAGTGGAAAGTTTCATTGATGATTGATGAAAATATGCGAAGAAGCTCAAATTACTACCTTTCTATTCGTTTGTGGAAAGGACATGAGTGTTTCAAGTGTAATTCAAAACATTAGAAGACCCTGATACCGAAAACAGGGTGGATAAAAATGATGAGCTCTGAGAAAGACGTTTAAACAGCAAGTTATATTTTAGGTTGGAGAGCCTTATATTGCCAGACCTCCCCACTACACACATTCAACAACAAACAACAAAACACAAGTTTACATCACACGTGATTGCTACCTGTGATATTCGCTATAGACTCTAGATTTTATATGCAACAACAACACATACGTCAGTTTAAACGGGTTTTATCATTGATAGTGAATAAAAGTAAGCATCATTCTTTAGCTAGAGAAAGATTTGCTCTAAGCGTTTATCAAACGGAATTGGGTCAGTGTTCAATAATTTGAGAAAGGGTGATCATTGACGAAACTTAAAGCAACTGAAAAATGTGTACAAAGGAAACACTATCTTGTTAAGTAGACATATTTGCTTGTCATATCGCTTGAGTAAGAGAATGTGTTAAAACAAAGCTAAAACTCTTTCTAATAGTCGTTGAGCACCTTATCCTGGAAAAGTCGGGGCTAGTTCCAAAGATCTTAATCAGACAAAAAGAGTAACAGTACTTAAACAAATCAAAATTAATGTTTCAGTTTAATAATTTACGTACGTTTGTCACATGGCTTTCATGGTGGTAACTAAGCTATTCAGTCACATGGATGCTGCTTATATAAGATTTAATGGACAGAGAACTCATTATCTTTAACGTAATCAACTTCAAATAACAAATTTCATCCCCTGTATGTGTTCTGAGTTCAGTATAGTCAAATCAAAAAATGTTACTTTCTGCATCTTACAAATAACTCTTGGATTTTAATTATCTCATTGACCACCAATCTTATTTGGCCTTTCCAGTATGACGTATATATATGAGTGACCAATTGAGTGACCAATTTTAGTTTCTTGAAATATTATTTGGTCCATTCATTATAACCTATATATGTAATAACCAAATTTATTTTCTTGAAATATAATTTGGTCGATTCATTATTGCATATATACCGGGGGTATGTGAGTAACCAACCTTAGTTTCTTTAAATATAGTTTGTTCGATTCCTTATGGCCAATATATGCGAGTAATCAACTTTAGCTTCTTTAAATATAATTTGGTACTTTCATTATAGCGTATATATGACGGTAACCAACTTTAACTTCTTGAAATATAATTTGGTCTTTATTAACGGGCTAGGCTACATAAAGTGACTACATAATATATGAAACGAGGAATATAACTTACTGTTTCTCGTGGTATAAAAGAATCTTAATAATTATGTTACGTATTTCTGATTTGATAGATATCTGTTGCAATGTAATATTGTTTGTCAGTTTTAAATTTCTTTCCATTTATTACTTGATGATATAATGTATATTTATTCACTAGAGATGATGTTTATTTCTTTAGAAAAATCGACTGACCGAAGTTTCTGTTGACCTAGATCCTTCTGATATAAACTTACTGATCAAAACCAAATACTGAAATAAAGTTTTTATTATTTCTTTTTCGAAAAGATCAGATTTTCTGGCACATTTAATTACTTCATCGTTTTATAAAAAGTCTAATTGTTTCATTTTAGGTTTGAAACTTTTCCACCTAGCATGCTTGAATTTGACAAACGGCAGTGGAAGTCAAAAGTAAAAAAAGTGGTTAGACAGAACTACAACGAAAAGAATGTTTGGGGCTGATAATGGTGTTCTTTCTCATTTGTTGATTCTTCCAAAGTTTATTTAGGTTAGATTGTATGGTCCATACATAATTCAGAAGAAACTGAACTAAGTACATTATAATAATAGAGCTCCGCGGATATAAACATATTATACCAATATTAGTGAAGATTCAAGTGAAGGAATATCATCGGAGTATACTGATATTGGAGCAACAAATCTTCATAATTCAGTAATTGGGAAAGATCTAGACAAGGAACGTTCATATTTTTAAGCAAAGGGCATTTCAGCTGTCGTGACTCCACATGCACTTAACGAATAAAATGCAATTTCGTTTGGGATGAAAAGGATGATTACTTTTCAAAGTTTCACGCATATGATCACCTCAGATCTAAATAATTGTGATGCTTAAATCGATGATATCTTCGTCTATAACGACAAGTGGAAAGAACATTTAGCTATAATTTGGAAAATATTTGACAGACTTACAGATGCAAATCTGACAATGCATATAACTAAAAATGCGTTCTGCCATGATATTGTACCATTTTTAGGACATACTGTGGGACATGGACAAGTTAAAATTATATATACTAGGGTCTAGGATATCTCTAAATTCCCAGTGGATGTTTAAAAAAATAACTTCCAGCCACTAAGATGGAGTTTATTGTTACAGGAAACTAATCTTCACATCAGGCATAAAAGGACGAAGATAATTGATAGCAGATGCACGTTGTATCTCATACGTATGCTTCTTATGTTTCTCGTATACCTCAGGTGTAACTAATATTTGGTAAAAGGAAAGGTTTAACATGAAAATATTTATTTTGAATGGAGCAAGTTTTACGTATATCTGATTTGATATATAGTTGTTTTAATTTAATATTGTTTGTCAGTTATAAATTTCCTTTTATAATTATCATTGCATGTAATTGTAATACAGATGTATTCAATACATGTTTTATTTCATATTGAAGAAGTAAACACCCTTTTTTGTTAAAATAAAATGATTGGTTCTCCTCAGGGTCATGTTAGAAATAAGCGATATATACGATCGCGTGACACTTCTCACCCACCCCCTTTATGTGAGTTCGTAATTTGCCAATTGTTTTCGGTACTGTGTATTAAAAAATGATATAATATAAAATAAAAAAAAAATATAAAATATGACTATTTTAGTGAAATATTGTCAGGTTTGGTATTTTAAAAGTGACGTTAAGTACTTCAACTTTGTTGTAGCCACGTTTTTGAAACCACGGTAACAATTCTTCAGTTCATTTGGATTTTAAGTGATTATTTCGTAGATTTGCAATACCTGATGTGCGATACGTAAATCTTGAACAAAGACAGTTTATCAAAATATTATTCGAATTTCCAAAACGTGAACGCTAAAAATTGTGGTGCTACAGGGAACTACAGGCAAACAAAACAGATATCAGCACAAGTCGCCGTCTTCCATCTTAGATTTTCTAACAGGACGCGAATCTATTAGAAAAGTTCATTACTAAGACAATTGTAATTTAATTCGTAAATTGTTCCTGGATATTATTTTTGGATTTTAATTATTTTTCGATACTTACAATCAATTCAAGGGAATAAATTATTTATTAAATTTTAAAAAGTTTGTTGTTTTCACTCTCTCCGTGTTACCGTTTATTAGAGCCTACACTCGTAACAACTAAAACATCAACACGGAAATTTACACATTCACAACTCCCTCATCCAGGTTCGGCGTCTTACATTGAAGGTGTATGGGGACCAAATGGTATAATGTAAATATTTCAACCTCCATTATATTAATCCCTATATCCATTTATCTAGAGTTTTAACTTGATGTGTATTCAGCCTTATTGAAACCCAAGGTTTAGAGTGCATTATTGTTATCTGGAGATATGTTAGATCTAGTCAAAGAATACATATCATCAGAAAAATTACAGTATCTTAAATGGCATCAATACATTCAATCTGCGGAATACCAGATACACCCACCTACATGTATATTCTATCTACCGACGTTATGCCCTCCATCTGGCGTGGTTCACATTAGTATCTAAGCACGTGTTCTTATTTTTAGAAGTTTTGAACACATCAGTTATTCTAGCAGTTTGTACACAAATAAACACAGATTTTCCTAATCATATAATTATTTTCTCACCACTGAAATGTTTGGTAAATTTGCCAATTATTGTGTTTATAATCAGTGTTTTATTTATTGGTCATATATTTATTTTTCATCATGCACGAATTATTGTACATGCCATTTTACGCTCGTATTTATGTGTATATTCACATTGAATTGTTCTATAACGGCTGATGTATAAAAAGTGGTATTAAGATTCTAGCTATAACATGAAATGATATACACTTGACTGAAATAATTTTATTGCAATTCGATATCTTTTTATTCCAGGTAGTAATTAAATTAAACGCATATATGCAGGACGATGTTGTATGATGACTAAATTGATGATGACGCTAAATGTCTAATTTCTCTTTTAACAAACTAACGCAGCTCTACGGATTATTACAATACCGTATTCTACATGGAATAGAAAATGTAAGCACTCTCAGGTAATATATATTATGCTTTTATCGCAGATGCAAAGGTTAAAGTGGTTTGTACACCAATCACAAACATTATTGCATAGTGACCGAACTACACATGAAGTGTCGATGCATATTTATATTAAAGTGACCTGGGTAAAGAAACATAAAGGAATCGACGAGAAAGGTACAAGTCTAGTTCCCAAATGTTCTTTTTGAGTATCGACAAGATTGCTAGATTTTAAGAATGTTGTCAGAACATAATACATGAATAAAAGATTTTTTCAAGGCAATAATTATCACATAAGCATAAATATGGTACAATAAATTATGTTACACTCTGCCCTGGTGCAACATGTCATAATCATGTCCAAAGTTCTTTTAGTTTGTATGTGTTGTTTATTCTTCTTTGCCACTCTTTGATTTATGAAATGCAAGTTTAACCACGTCAGAAAAAATTCCTTTGATATATATTCCCCTTCACGGTCAATTTTCTCAACTATAATAACATCGAATTTTCTCTGCTTAGTTGTCATCGTATTTACGCATTTTCCTTCATTCTTACTTTATTACATTCTGTGAAAGAGGAGAGGATATCTGTAATATCGATATTATTATAATAACCAATTTCAGTGTTTAGAAGCATCAACATGTTATCCATTTTCGCATGTATTTAGATGATGCTACAATTTATGTTCGTGCCACTGTAAGCTATTTTACTTCAGAATTAATCCGTTTAAAATAAATAGTCGTTTTTTCTTCTGTATAAATGTCTTTTTAAGCGCTTTCATCAATGTTGTTGGACTTTGGTATGTTAATGTTGATATGTTATCTATGTTAAGATAAAAAAATAACTTTTCTTGTGGAATGAAGTACCTTTCATCTAAATAAACTAATTGACTTCAACGTATTGGACAGTTCTGGGACCGAAGTCACTTACACAATTATGGTACGGTTCTTAAATTACTTATTCAAGTTTCATCCATCCACTGTGAATGAATGTCAACCAACTGAAGACAACAATATAATTTCAATCTGTATTATCTGATTCATAAAAACGGACTGAAAATCTGTATCAGCCATTGGCCAATATTAACTCCTTGAATTATGGAATAACAAAACCTATTTCTTTTCATATTCCATCAAATCTGTCATTTTGAATTGGTTCACACAGTATAGCCTGTATGCATTAGGAAGGAGACATAACCATTAATTCAATACGCATACTAATCACGCTGACCAATTTATAATATATACTCCAAGCACGTTTCACGAACAGTTTGTCGGTGTTGTCACAAATCGCCCTCCTACACAGTGAGAAAAAATATCGTTTACTTTATATCATACCTTCGATTATGTTGGGCACAAATACAAATACTAAAAAGTATCGATATGACAAGGACACATACAAAAGAGCCAACAGCTGTACGAAGAACGGTAAGTTCTTTAGTGGATCCTGGAAAAGAAAACACATTCTGGATTATTACAGCTTAAATGTTTACACATATATTTCAAAGTGGGAAACATTTAAACATTCATAACAAACATATGGGAGAATAGATCGAACATTTGCTCCTTAATTTCATTCAAGAAAGACAAAAAATATGTTGATTGGGTAAGCAAGATTACGCGTTATATCATCAAAAAATGAAAAACGATTTTTAAACACAGTCATTCTGTGGCAGAAGAAAGTGAAAAGTATAGTCCTAATAGACATTATTCTAAGCATATCGGAAGCAAAGTTGTTTGAAATTGTCTACCTGAATTATTAAAATCTTTCTACGATGATTTTGGTTTTGTTTTATTCTGCGTCCTTATGTTTATAAATATTTACATATATTAACAAGACTACTACGTCATTTCATGCTTTATTAACCAAATGTCAAAATACATGCTACATGCATATTGACAAAATTACATCTTTGTTTTTATCCGACCAATTGCGAAATAAAATACTACTGAGGTTTTGATTTTTTGTAAAACGTCGTATGGGACACATGCTAATTAAATATACGATACAGTTATCTCAAATCGTGGGTGTTTCTAACCGTGCATTGGATCTTGCCATGAATCTCTTAGTGTCTTCCATCCTCTCGAGTTACATAAAATCAATACATGATTTCAGCAGCAAGGTGCCTGTCCAAGGTGTGGGCCTCCCATGTGCAGAATTTATAAGCCGCTATTTTCACAAAGATAAATATGTATTTATACAATTTATAAGTGTTGTTAATTTTGAATAATTTAAAATGCATAATAATAACTCACTCAATACATTTAACAAGTGGATTATTGTTTAATATTTTGTTCTTCCAGGTTGGGTTTAAGATAGAGAAATGTTAACTGTGTGACAGTAAACGTGCGTACGGAGATAAATACTAAGCATATGTAACGAATACAAGATTAGCTTATATGACTGTTATGTAATAAACTATTCAAGTGAAATATATGCGTAAAGAAGTAGCGGCCACTAACTGGGGTGCTGATACAAAAGTCATCCTCATGTTTATAGAAAGTTTATGCTCCCCAAATTAGAATATGTGTGTGTTGTGTATGGTTCAGATAGGAAGTCTTACATAAAGATGCTTGACACATCTCATCGTCAAGATATTAGACTCTCTCTGGGAGCATATAAGACATCTTCATGTGAAAGCCTTCTTGCTGAAACGAATTAACCACCTTTTTGATACTATACATATCACTTGCATCTTAGATTTCCTGTTGGACGTAATTCATAATTTTAAACTTAAACTTGTATATTATCGCACTGAGCATTTTTATCTAATGTAAATACTGCCCCTTATTTTCAAATCGTTTTATCTGTCCTCATTAACAAACACCATTGACATGTTACCAAGATCATACCATTTTACTTTGAACTGTTGGGTTTTTGATATCGCTGGTCGATATTAAATCGTTCAGTATTTTTCAACATGTATACAGACAACCTAATTTATGGCGCTAAATAGCCTAAATGTGATGGTGCGACGTTAAATATGCACCGTGCAAATTTCTAATGGATTTAGGAGGTTATACAATTATCGTAAAGGATTTTGTCTTATACTTGACAGCCTATAGGAATTTAGTAGGTAATACTGTCTGTAACAAATTCAGTTTCAATTGTGCATCAATTAATTTGATCACAGACGGATGGTGTAAAAAAACAAACATCTGTCCTAAAAATGCCGTATGACCAACTTTCCGATTCCTCACTATATTCGATCCCACAGCGCTTAAATTCACCTTTTCCTGTAAACCGGTGTCTTGACTCAATTTGTGCCTTCATCATTATTTTGAACAATAGTTGCTGTAGAAATCCACTATCGTTAAGCTATGTGACATATAAATTTACGCAGGGA
This sequence comes from Unio pictorum, assembly GCA_030141615.1. NCBI lineage: Eukaryota > Metazoa > Mollusca > Bivalvia > Unionida > Unionidae > Unio > Unio pictorum. The sequence goes on along the minus strand of JARLTB010000257.1, from coordinate 987,590 downwards.
AATGAAACACATGAATAGATAGGTTGAAAAGAAGGGATAACTGTGCATCATATCCGTTGTTGGAACGCGAAAACTATGGCTTCTTTATGGTTACCGAATATTTGTTTTCATTGAACTTGGACTTTGTTGTCTGAATTAAAGAATTCTTATTCTTATTCTTATTATTCTTATTGAAGGAAAATAAACAAGCGGATTTTAAGTCTATTAAACATTTGTATGGTTTACATAATGCTTTTATCTTATTACTATAATATCACATTTTTGTACAATATTCATGGCCAGTGACTTTTAATTAGCATATGATACTTAAATAATTAGACGCGATATAATTGTAGAAAACAATGCTTTATTGTTAAAAGTCTAAATCAGAGAGAATAATTAATTGCATATGCATATGTCCCATTGTTTGTAACTTTCATAGCTGTGTCCATATACTATGTGGATATTAATTGATCGCGCGTTTTCACAATGTATGTCACGTTTTAATATCACATAAAGATTGAAAAAGCTGACACGAATCTTTTGTCCTTAGTCTAAAGACTTCATCAGCATACTGATGTAATCTCTACTGTCTACTGACTGTCAACATCGCTAGATGGAATGATGAGCGATGTTAACAGATTGTCCCAGATATGCGGCATCTTGTAACCGCCCCCATCTCTGGTCAGAGTCGTTTAGTGAGCACAAATATTACTCGATTCCTTACACCCACCTCACCGGCTCTAACCAGACGTGTTCTGGATCCAGAATTTTCCGGAGTACCATTGTATAGTATATCCGGGAAAACATGGATGTGCCGTGATAATTCTGACGAGCTTGAACACCTGCTGTATATCATAGACATATATGACATATATGACTTATTAGAAACGTGTCTTTAACACGGAAGCCATTTTTTCATCTATAGAGGCATGTTGAATGAAGGCTGTATTCATGCTCGTTAAAATTATATGTGCTGCATTCGTTCAATACATTCAATTCTAAAGTATTAAATTCTACAGATGTTTCTTATTAATGTGTCAGTTTCATTTATGAACGATATCGTTGTTTTACTCCCGTTGTTGCTTGTATGTGCATGAGTGATGCGGCTTTTTTTGTCCATCATTATTATGCGTTAGAAATAAATATCACCTTCACGTAATTGTAGCCAGCTTCTGTATATAAATCAAATCCAATATCACTTATCCTGCGACAATTGTACCTTATTAATTTAGATTAAGCACAAAACCATCAATCTAAATGATAATGACCTAAGATATTATGTAAGGATTATTATGTGCATACCCGTTTCTCATCAGGACATCATACTTAGTTTTAATATGGACCTATTGTTCATTAAAGGTATGTTCGATATAGATGAGAGTAATGTGGATACATCAATTATGTTCACTATATAAGCAGGCCTGCGTTTGTCAGTTTTGAACTCATGCTTGGAGATTGCGCTCTTAATTTATACTGACATGTATTGACATTTCGTTTTAATTTAAGTTTAATTTGCCGATAATGATATTTGTTTAGATGAGTGATTTGTTTTATTCTTTAAAGTTCGCATTTTATTTATTTTCGTTGTATTCTATATAGTCCCTGTATTCTATATTTCAAGAAAACATGATGAGCTTTCAAAGGAATTTATTAAACACTTTTGAAAATTTTAATTGATCAAATTAATAAAAAGCTTGATTTGGGTACCATGCTATGTACATGTAAGTTGTTAATCACGGCTAGGAAACAACCAGGTACATAACCTTATTAATGAAGTGCCTATTCAGAGATCCTATCGAATTTGTCTTCACGGATTAAGTAAGGCAGTTCCCACAATCATCAATTCATACACAAGACGACCTGTCATAAAGTATCATTTATTCAGTAAACATAAATAACAGCCTATCTTTCAATTAAATCCAAATGACCTATTATCCTAATTCACCTCGGTGGGCTACAACGTAATTAGCATAATGTATCGGTGCATTAACATACAATAAAACATGACCTATCCGGTGGCCTATGGTAAGATCTACCACCTAAGATGCGGAAGGTCGCGAGTTCTAACCCAAATTGACTCTCACCGAAGACTTAGATATATGGTACTAACAGCTGAATCTCCCGCCGCTCAGCATTACGAGGTTATTGTTCGGACTGCTCGGTATGGTGTCACGATAATGTAACTTGGAGGCACATGATGGTACATGTCTGCCGTTAGATTTTCAGTGATATGCATCACTATAAACTGTCACACTGCAGATATCTTAGCGATATGACTTAAAACTTCTTTAAGGCATGTTAGAATTCCAAATCAAACACACAAACAGGCACACACACTAAGAAAACATATTCTAACTGATGTCATGTAATTTTGTTTTAATAGGTGATACTATCATGACTACAACTACTGCTACTATATTTCCAGCAATGTTTCAATCTCGCTTTAATAAACATTTGAAGACATTAACCTCTAAAAAGTTATGTCTTTCACCAAAATGTCAACCGCGTAAGACAGGTAAGAAATACAGAAAGTGTACGTGGCTCGTCGCAAAGAGCTCTCAGATAAGCGATCACCAGCTCACACATTATGACGTCATCTAAGAGTTCGAAAAGACGTTTTATCCTATAGAACAGGGGTGTCCAAACACTTTTCACAGAGGGTTAGATTTGATAAAGTGACGATTCTCTGGGGCCAATAGTTCATTATGATGCTTATTTAACCACAAATGTTAAATTGCAAATAAATATACACTGTTATAGAAAAATATATGAATTTTTATTTTTTAAAAAAAAACATTTAAAATAAACATTACATAAATAGAATAATTTTCATTGCAACACTTATGTTTATTTTTCAAATGGCAAAGTAATTAAATATAAGCCACTAAGGCATATATGAATAATTCTGAAAACACAATTCTGCTTTTCATATCTGGAGAGCACGATATCATTGAACTGTAAGTAATACCTTAAATGTTCATTAGTTAAATACATATCTTTGCCTCGTGGTGATTTTAAACAGGAGTTATAACTAATGGAAAGTATTATGTTATCATGCTTGTTATCCAGGTACATAACATCAATAGTTATAACCAAATGGTCTTCAAAAGTTTAATAAAATAAGTGTCCTTTTTTGGATTTTCACTTTTAATAGTGACTTATATTACAGTTTAAAACACTCAATGTCAGATTGATCAATAAACCGATAACTTCCTGATGCCAATGCGACGGGTGATACTGAAATCTGGATTGTCCCTGTTCACACACACACAATGTCTTATTTATTGTCTGAAAGAGACCAATTGCTGCACTGCGGACACCCGACTTAGCCACCTAACATCGTTGTGATATATTACACTTCCGTATTCAGCTTGGATGACAAGCAAGACCTGATGAAACTGTCGGTATTGTAGAGTTTTAGAGTGAATATAATTGATTGCTTTTACCACTGGTTTCATAACATGATCACATTTGTTTGGCACAGGGAGACTGTTGATAAACTATACAGTGTTGTTTAATAGCGTTACGTCATTTGTCGTTGAATTTATTGCAGATATGTGTGGACAATGCATTCCGCTCACCAGCCATGTCAGGAGCACCATAGGTAATACAAGAAAAAATAGTTGCCAGCCCTTTTTCAGTCCACTTTGCAAATGGAGTAATAGTTTCACAAAATGTTAGTGGCCGTCAGTCAGACGTTCCAATATATGTCTTATATGAAAATTAAGAACGAACGTTTCGTCAATGTTTGTCCCTCGAGACAACATTCGGTGTGATGGCTTTAACTTCCACGTGCAAGCATAAAGACTGGATCCATCAAGACTCCAAAATCAAGTTCATGGTTATGTCTAATCTAATTACAAAATCATGGGCTAGTAACATGCAATCTATCATGTAAAATGATAATTAATTATTATTACTGTTTGCTGTTTTGCTGTTCTTGACCCTATCAAACTACATGCATGACAACAGCATGCGTAAAATTAATTAGTGCTAAGATATATGCGTAACTGTGTGGTTAAAACATACATTTAAAGATTAAGTTGCAAATAAAATTCAAATTAAATACACATCTAGCAGTAATGAAAAGAAAGAAAGAAAGACATAAAGTAAGAAAGACAAAAACAGACAAAGAAAACAAAAAGAAACGTTAAGGGAAAGATCAATAGCAAAAATAAAAATAACAGTTATAGTTGACTGCTCCTCTACACCATATTGATCAGTCAGAACAAAACTAAGTTTACGAACCTGTGAGTCTACTGCATGGTATTTGTTGTTCATATTGTGCGTGCAAGCAGGTGTGCAAAAAATGTCCCATTTTGTTCACTGATGCCTTTTTTGTATGACAGCAGTTTAACCCGGATACCATGTTCGCATGTTAGATTTGTCCGCATTTGGGCAAACTCTTCCAATCAGCATATCATATCACTATGTTTTTTAAGGAATAATGTCACTAAAACGGGAAAACCCAGAACCATGCTATGTGTTTGATTGGAAAGGACTATTGATATGTAATCTAATGGGCACAGTGAAGATTACAAATGTACAATAAACGTGGTGAATGATGTTGATCATACACATATATATGTGCCTCATGGAAATTATTTCGTATGGATTGCGCTATTGTTAACACAACTCATCACAACATCAGATAGCTGGGCGGCCAATGAAACTATATACACCGATGGACTTCTACGGTGTAGCAGACATGAAATATGTACTAACAGACACCTAAAAGAAAATGTACGCAACCGATATAGCTCCTGTAACAATCGGTGCGTGTCTAATAAAATGACTAAATTTGCGTTGCATTTTACGGCAGATTTAGCTCTTGCCTACGAAGTCGGAGCTAAATAATATTTTTAATATCATACAGAGGCATTTGAACTGTGATGCCCTGAGTGAGTATTGAATACATGACCATTGGATTGGAGTCCGAAGATTTATTGATCGATGTACGACTGGTGCAAGGTGCTGAGCCTGAAGTCCACCAGGAAACATGTTTAGTTGTAGATGTTAACAATGTGTTACATGGTCTGAAGAGCTCATGTCCTGCCCAATAGTGGTTCAACGTGGTCCACATATGACTGACTTAGAAATTTGAAGCAAGGAGTCCAGACACATTGTTATAATATATTTTAGTGGTTTAAAAATCTATTGAAGACCACTGTACACATCATTACGAACAGCTGTCATATCCTGTGGCAAGGATTCTAACCAGACTAGGCGTCTCCGGTCATGTTGACTGCTAAATGTGAGGTGATGTCCATGTAAGTGCAAGGTTTTCACTGGCATAGTCCATGGCCACAACGTTTGTGGTTGCTTCCTGGCGATGCAGATTTGGAGGTGGAATGTTGCATAATACCGGTAACCATGGAAAAGGAGTAGGACGTAGTGTTCCTCAATATCATTTAATTGTCGTGGGATGACAGACAGGTTAATTGATTCTTGGAGCACAATTATATGGTTCGAGTTTCTTGATCACTGTTTGTATGCAGAAAAGAGATATTTAGCAAAGATAACACGAGTTAAAAACGAGGTAAATGCAAACGGAAGAGAGCGAGAGAGAGACAGAGAGAGAGAGAGAGAACGAGAGAGAGAGAGATACAGACAGACAGACAAACATAGGTATACAACGTATACCGTAAGTAACATGGATACCTGTGGCATATGAAATAATTCGTCATTGCTTTTGATTTTGTTAGTTTCCATGTGAAATGTGTTGCTCTGGTTAAACCCATGTATTGTGTCTTGTTTTGAATGTATATCTCGTTTACTCGTTTTCATTTTGTTTTTATTGTACGTTGGTGGAAACATATGGTCTTTGTATATATACTCACAAATTTTGTGTAAGAGAAGAGTATTTATGTGTGCAATCCGTAAATACAACAGCTGTAACATATTGTTGATGCCCTGGTAAGGTAATAATATTTTACCTATGTTAACGTGGTGTGACTATGTAGTAATGTATAAGACAGGCATAACCATAATCTCTGAAATGCTTTCTTTGAGTATGCGGCTTCCAATGAGAAACTAGCACATGATAATCTGGAGTTTATATTGCCTTGATAAAGTAATGTGTCTTGTTTTTATAATTAGTAATTTCCATTTTGTCGTTTATTTCTGTCTTGATAATTGTGGTCTCTAATTTAGTTTGAGATTTTTTTAATCTTATTACGGAGTGGAATATTTTTCAATGCAAACCGTCTGGTTGTTGAAATATTTCGGATATAGGTTCACGCTATCTCTGATCTCAAAAAATATTTAAAATTGATAAGACATTTGTATAGCTAAATATGAAGTTGACTAACACTGCTATATTGTTATCTGCATTGAATGTCCTTATGCAATGTATTATCAGCATTGTAGCGAGTGCGTCTCCTGTCGATGTGGTCGGGTGGTGGTACATCGGATCATGATTACTAATAAACAGATGGAGTCTTCCTTTTCTGAATTTGTGAAGGGCACTTGAATTTACAATGTGATAAATAGCAAGTAGGAATTATGGTTTTCACCGCTTAACTGAAACAATACAGGACCATTTATCATATTATTGTCCGTCAGTTATTATGAAACTTGCGCACCAAACATGTTTTCGCCAAGGCATGATTCATTTAGTCTGCTTCAGTGTGTGACTGTGTATGGGACAAAGGGTTTCAATCCGACTTTAAATTTAGCCATCGCCTAATTATCATCATTCTATTTTTGCAATCATCATCATTAACATTGTCATTGTTGCCATTATTACACGTCATCTTCATCACCCGATAAACTAAGGCCTTATTCTACTCAAGGTAGGTAAGTAAAAATGGTACACATCAGTAAGACGATCAAAGTTGAAAGTCATCATGTGAGTCGAGCTTTTTTTATGACAGTGTAGTGGGACAGAGGAAAATTAAACCCATAATGAGATAAAGTAATATGAAACACATCAGTGAGAAGAATACAACTTGACACTTTAGTAGGACAGAAACAGTTTAGACCCATGAGATCAAATAAACTGAAACACATCAGTGAGACATACCAATGAGTAAAAAGTTATTCCTAAAATGTGTGAGTCAAACGAAAACAAGAATAAATGCATCTTTGATAAAAATTGGAAACGTCGTATAATGAACAACAATAACTGCAACCTTTGTAAATTATTTTAATGCATATATTTGCGCCGTGAAACACGGAATATGCATGGCGATACATATACTATATTTCGCTTTCTTTCTTTCTCTCTCTCTCTCTCTCTCTCTCTCTCTGTCTCTCTCTATAAAGCGAGAAATGACTACATAGGTATGCGGAAACACACATTACATTTTATAAAATAAATCAATTTTGAATTAACAGTACACGGCGACATACAACTAATATGACAGATACAGAAAGCAGGAGTTAATAAAATGTTATTAGAGCAAGCCTTTAAAATGAATCATCATCGTCAGTAATTAGAATAATTGCTATATAAGCTCTAAAATATATACAGAAGTTATATATATATATATATATATATATATATATATATATATATATATATATATATATATATATATATATATATATTCAATAAAGCAAAGAATATACTTTACAACATGTTAAATACATTATATATTTACATAAAAACTAAAGGTCATCATGCGATGACGCTAATAATAATTTGCTATAAACCATTCCATATTTATCAGATCTATTATCATTCAAACAGAAATTTTGTAGTATGGTAGGTTAGACATGTAAAAAAAAAACAGGATCATTGAAAGTTTGGAAAGGATAGTAACTCTAGCGTTAATTATAAAATGCTTCCAATAAGTAAACGTTTTGAATAATTTTAAAAACTTTTATTATACTTGAGTACACTTGACAACGTTACTAAATCTCAACACTTTTAATAAACGTCTGACAATTAATATACTTCTGATCCTATATTATAAATCAATGATGGCATCAGGTATATAGGCAAAAACGTGTTTTATAGAAATGATAGGACCTAATTTTAATTAAGATAAATATCGTTTTGAGCCAGTAACTCGAACAGAGCACAACTTGAAACAATTCAGAACTCAATCTTATAACGGTTAATAGCATTTTATCTCATCTTTGTATCATCCTTCTTACAAGTAATGAAGACTTTGTTTGTTCTGACAAGTTCCTTGGTTGTGTTGTGTAGTTAACTTCAAATATTGCTGTAAACATCTAATCCACCTGTCAACATACAAACGTTAACAGCTGTAACATTAATACGTTCAATATTTGATGAAAGATTGGACTTGTTCCATTTACTCTTCGAAGCACGGATTTCGGCCTATTGTATACACACATACAGACAGACAGACACAGAAACATACACACATACACAGTCACATACATATACAGGCAAGCACACGAACACACAAACGCACACACACAAACACACACACACATTGATAGCTGGACAGAGACAAATGAAACCCTAACCCATTATTAATTTATCACGTTTAAGAACAACTGATACGTTTAATAGAATGTACGCTCTTGTGAGTGGAGTACTTTGTATATATATATATATATATATATATATATATATATATATATATATATATATATATATATATATATATATATATATATATATATAGACAGAGAGAGAGAGAGAGAGAGAGAGAGAGAGAGAGAGAGAGATAACATATATATCAAATCCGGTTGGGAGGTTGTTGCAACCTCGGTCTTTTAATACGAAACTGAAAGAAACGGTAACGATCATGCATATAGTTATGAATATATCTCAATCATGCCAAATACCTTTATAATAACTATAATTGCCATTATTTACTGCCACGACATTATTAATTCCTACAAATTAAACACACTCTAACCTGTATGTTAGTGTTCTATATATCCATCCATCCATCCATCCATCCATCCATCCATCTGTCTATTATATTGCTTTACAATATCCATTAGTATTATTGCGGAAGGGCTTTGTTCTTGGGTTTATACATGTGCCCATGATCGTGGTGTGTGTGTATTTGTGTGTGTGCATGTGTGTGTATGTGTGTGTGTGTGGATAAAAGTGCGTCAGCAAATCATAGTTGCCTCCTAAAGTTTGATCATTTGTCGTCTCTGAGCTAATTGTATCCAAACTGTTCACAACTGGTTCTGTTGTAGACGTTGTCTCATTCAAATGTCTTCAATTAAAGAGATAAGAAGAACACAAATAACATAATATTATAGAGCAACGTTGTAAGATGACACATGTACATCCTCTGGCCATGGAAACTAATCTACAATTGTAAAAAATGATATTCTGGCAGAAGCATGTGACGCTTGGTGTGTATATATGAAACAATACATCGCTTTGATATATCGTACATTACACGTCATCCAAAATTAATAGAAAGTTACAAAGGACAAAATGCAAAAAACATTTTTATCAAGCTTCAAACAAGCACACTCAATCATAAACATATGTGATTTAGCATTCACGAGTGGCTCCGATTATATTTGTCTATAGTTTTAGTAGATACAAAATTGTCTTTGTTGATACAAATTAAAATAAGATTTCAAACACCAATACTATTATGAACTCAACATTAATAATCATTCACAATGTGACGGGTTTCCATAATCACATTGATTCACGAAGTTTTGTATGATGTAATATTTTCAATTGTAACATTTAGACAGAGATATGTCCTTTTCTTTGATATGCAATAATACATAGTATCATCCAAGTGTCTATAGAATAACTATTCTTGGAATAGTATAGTCTTTGCTTAGTGATGAAACAAATTTTAGTGTGAAGGTGATACTCTAGGTGATCTTTAATTCTGTTCAACACAATGTAGTTTTTCATACCTTTAGTACGGAAATGTAACGACACAGACCATACTGGGAGCGTCATACGTTTAGCTAAAAATTTCTTTACGTACACGAACATTAGTATTGTTATCATGCCATTAGTTTACAAACCATCTATACAATGAAACAAATACTACTGAGAAAAACATACCTTATATATCTAAATGTCTATGCAACCAACCCAATATTAATTGGAGTATTATGCAAATAATTCTATATATAAAAGAAGAATGAAAAATACATATTTTGGTCTATATTTGTGTGTGTTTGTATTTTTTTCATACACTGAGCTTCACATATATTTAAGGTAACATTGGAATATCATAACCCTAGTCACATAAATATAAAAGAAACAACAATTAGATGGGTATTATATCCTTAGTTCGCCAAACGTGTAGTCAAGGAAACAATTCTTAAAGGGAATACCATATACTTAGATAAACATTACTATGCTAAAAGTCCATTGAGAAAAAACAAAATATTAACGGAAATGACATACCTTTACTACGATACACGTCTGATCAGTGAAATGAAACATTACTTGGAATAATATATCCTTAGTTTTCTAAACGTCTATTTAACGACATAATACCTCTGACGAGCTTGAACACCTGCTGTATATCATATACATATATGCCTTATTAGAAAAGTGTCTTTAACATGGAAGACATTTCTTTCAGCTATAGAGGTATGTGGAATGAAGGCTGTGTTAATGCTCGTTAAAATTGCATGTGCTGCATTCGTTTAATACATTCAATTTTATAGTATTAAATTATACTGATGTTTGTTATTAATGTGTCAGTTTCATTTATGAACGATATCGTTGTTTTACTTCCGATGTTATTTGTATGCGCATGAGTGATGCGGCTTATTTTGTAAATCATTATTATGCGTTAGAAATAAATCTCACCTTCACGTAATTGTAGCAAGCTTCTGTCTATAAATCCAATCAAACATCACATATACTGCGACAATTGTACCTTATTAATTTAAATCAAACACAAAATCATCGATCTAAAGGCTAATGACCTAAACTATAAGGTAAGGGTGATTCAGTGCATACTGTTTTATCCCCTTCGTAAGGTTAGAACCACGTTTCTCAGTAGGACATCATACCTAGTTTTAATATGGACCTATTGTTCATTAAAGGTATGTTCGATATAGATGAGAGTAATGTGGATTCAGTAATTATGTTCACTATATAAGCAGGACTGCGTGTGTGAGCTATGCATTCATGCTTGGCTATTGCGCTCTTATTTTAGACTGACATGTATTGACATTTCGTTTTAATTTAAGCTTAGTTTGCGTATAAAGATATTTGTTTAGATGAGTGATTTGTTTAATGTTTTAAAATTCGCATTTTATCTCTTTTCCTTGTATTCTATATGTTCCCTGTATTCTATATTTCAAGAAAATATGTTGAGCTTTCAAAGGAATTTATTAAACACTTTTGAAAATTTTAATTGATCAAATTAATAAAAAGCTTGATTTGGATACCATGCTATGTACATGTAAGTTGTTAATCACGGCTAGGAAACAACCAGGTACATAACCTTATTAATGAAGTGCCTATTCAGAGATCCAATCGAATTTGTCTTCACGGTTTAAGTAAGACAGTTCCGACAATCATCAATTCATACACAAGACGACCTGTAATAAAGTCTCATCTATTGAGTAAACATAATTTATAGCCTATTTTTTAATAAAATCCAAATGACCTATTATCCTAATACACTACGGTGGGCTACAACGTAATTAGCATAATGTATCGGTGCATTAAGTTATAATAAAACATGACCTATCCGGTGGCCTATGGTAAGATCTACCACCTAAGATGCAGAAGGTCGCGGGTTCAAACCAAATTGAGTCTCACCGAATACTTATATACATGATACTATCAACTGAATCTGCTGGCGCTCAACATTACGAGGTTAGTGTTGGGACTGGTCGGTATGGTGTCACGATAATGTAACTGTAAGGCACATGATGCTACATGTCTACCGTTACATTTCCAGTGCTATGCATCACTATAAACTGTCACACTGCAGGTATCGTAGCGATATGACTTAAAACTTTTTTAAGGCATGTTAAAATTCCAAATCAAACACACACAGATATACAAACATCATAAGAAAACATAATCTAACTGATGTCATGTAATTTTGTTTGTTTCCACAAGACAAATGTATTAATATTTCTATCTTTATAGACAATTTTGTATAATGATCTTCACGAGACTAATCCTCCTTGAACGCTTATGCAGCAATGAATGATCAAAACGCACAATAGATCAACAGCAATCTTGTCAAACTGAATAAATAGCTACACAAATAGGGAAGCAATCAACAAATTCCCTCTAATATGGAGTTCAGTTCTTCACAACACGTATGCTACAATTCGGATCTGTATCACTGAGCAATGAGAATTAATTTCAAAGAAAATATCTTGGGACAATATATGGTAAATTGTGCAATTGACATACTTTATAATAATGACGTGTGGCTTAGATGTTTGGTTGTAGTCTGCTTCACTTGTCGCCTACATCTAACAACCGATGCATTAAATACTAATGTCCAATGAGGACATAGTGATGTGTATCTACAAAGTCTATGAAGAAACATCATTGCCTATAACAATGTAACGACCGTGGAGCAAATGATTCTTACTTGTCCATGTTACAAGACTCATAGTTCTGGGATTATCACTGCACACACGTATCTAAGCCATGAGAGTGCAAATATGATGGTCATGCCCCACGTGGGTGGCGCCCAAGGTCTGCTAACGGTGTACACCAGATGATGTTCCGTATTCATGTTTTTACGAGACAATGTCCATATGCAACAGCATCATTGCCATATACCTGATCACAATATAGTCAGCAATGTTTCCGGCTGGCTTTAAAAAACACATTTTAAGACATTAACCTCAAAAAATGATGTCTTTTACTAAAATGTCAACTGCGTAAGACACCAGCTCACACAGTATGACGTCATCTAGGAGTTCGAAAAGATGTTTTATCCTATAGACCAGGGGTGTTCAAATTCATTTCAAAGAGGACCAGATTTGATAAAGTGAAGATGCTCTGGGGCCAATGGTTCATTCTCCTGTTTATTTAACCACATATGTTAAATTGCAAATAAATATAAACTGTTATAGAACAATAAATGAATTTATTTTTTAAAAAAACAAATAAGCATTTCATAAATACAATACTTTCCATTGCAACACTTATCTTTACTTTTCAAATAGCAAAGTAACTAAATATAAGCCATTCAGGTAGACATGAACAATTCTAAAAACATAATTCTGCCTTTCATATCTGGAGAGCCAGATATCATTGAACTGTAAGTAATACCTTAAATGTCTATTAGTTAAATACATATGTTTGCCTCACTGTGATTTTAAACAGGAGTTATAACTAATGGAAAGTTTTATGTTATCATGTTTGTTACCCAGGCACATACCATCAATAGTTATAACCAAATGGTATTCAAGAGTTTAATAAAATAAGTGTCCTTTTGGCTTTTCACATTTAATAGTGACATATGTTACAGTTCAAAACACTCAATGTCAGATTGATTAATAAACAGATAACTTGATGATACCAATGAGACGGGTGATACTGATGGTGTAGAGCTTTAGAGCGAAGATAATTGATTGCTTTAAACCACTGGTTTCATAAAATGATCAAATTTGTTTGGCGCAGGGGGGCTGCTGATAAACTATACAGTGTTGTTTAATAGCCTTATGACATATTTGTTGACTTTATTGCAGATTTGTATGGGCAAGGCATTTCGCTCACCAGCCATGTCAAGAGCACCATAGGTAATACCAAAAAAAAAACAATTGTTGCCAGCCCTTTTTCAGTCCACTTTGCTAAATGGAGTAATACTTCCACAAAATGTTAGTGGTCATCAGTCAGACGTTTCAATATATGTCTTATATGAAAATTAAGAACGAACGTTTCGTAACTGTTTGTCCCTCGAGACGCCATTCGGTATGATGGCTTCGACTTCCACGTACAAGCATAAAAACTGGGTCAATCAAGCTTCCAAAATCAAGTTCATCGTTATGTCTAATCTAAATTAGTAAAATCATGGGCTAGTAACATGCAATCTATCATGCAAAATAAATAGTAATCATTATTACCGTTTGCTGTTCTTGTCGCTATCAAACTACATGCATGACAACAGTATGCGTAAAATTAATTAGTGCAAAGGTATATGCGTATCTTTTGTGGTTAACACATATATTTGAAGATGAGGTTGCAAAGAAAATTGAAATCAAATACACATCTAAAAGTAACGAAAAGAAAGAAAGAAAGATAGGCATAAAGTAAGAAAGAAAGAAAAGAGAGAAAGATAACAAAAAGAAACGTTAAGGGAAAGATCAATAGCAAAAATAACAGTTATATTTGACTGATCCTCTGCACCCTATTGATCAGGCAGAACAGCACTAAGTTTAGGAACCTGTGAGTGTCCTGCGTAGTATTTGCGGTCCATATTGTGCGTGCAAGCAGGTGTGCAAAAAAATGTACATGTGGCATATGAAATAATTGGTCATCAATTTTGGTTTTGTTTCTTTCCATGTGAAATGTGTTACTCTGGTTAGACCCATTTATTGTGTCTTGTTTTGAATGTATATCTCGTTTACTCGTTTTAATTTTGTTTTTATTTTATGTTGGTGGAAACATATGGTCTTGGTATATATACTCACAAATGTTATGTAAGAGTAGAGTATTCATTTGTGCAATCCGCAAATACAACAGCTGTAACATATTGTTGATGCCTTGGTAAGGTAGTAATGTTTTACATATCATGTTAACGCGATGCGACTAAGTGGTAATGTACATGACAGGCATAACCAGAATCTCTGAAATGCTTTTTTGAGTATCGGGCGTCCAATGAGAAACTAGCACATGATAATCTGGAATATATATTGCCTTGACAAAGTAATGTGTCTTGTTTTCATAATTAATAATTTCCATTTTGTTGTTTATTTATGTATTGACAATTGTGGTATCTAATTTAGTTTGATATTTTTTTTAATCCAATTACGGAGTGGAATAATTTTCAATGCGCACCGTGTGGTTGTTGAAATATTTATGTTATAGGTTCACGTTATCTCTGATCTCAATAAAAATGATATTGGTAAGACATTTGTATGGCTAAATATGAAGTTGACTAACACTGCCATGTTGTTATCTGCATTGAATGTCTTTATTCAATTTATTATCTGCATAGTAGTGAGTGCCTCTCCTGTCGATGTGGTCGGGTGGAGGTAAATCGGATCATATTTTCCAATACACAGATGGAGTCTTCCTTTTCTGAATTCGTGAAGGGCACTTGAATTTACAATGTGGTAAATAGCAGGTAGGAATTATGGTTTTCACCGCTTAACTGAAACAATACAGGGCCATTTATCATTTTCTTGTCCGTCGGTTATTATGTTTTCGCCAAAGCCCGATTCGTTTAGTCTGCTTGAGTGTGTGATTGTGTATGGGACAAAGGGTTTGCAGAGATTTCGATCCGACTTTTAAATCTATCCGTCGCCTGATTATCATCATTCCATTTTTGCAATCATCATTATCAACCTTGTCATTGTTGCCATTATTACAAGTCATCTTCATCACCAGATAAACTAAGGCCTTTTTCTACTCAAGCTAGGTAAGTATAAATGGTATACATCAGTAAGACGATCAAAGTTGAAAGTCATCATGTGAGTCGAGATTTTTTATGACAATGTAGTGGGACAAAGGAAAATAAAACTCATAATTAGATAAAGGAATACGAAACACATCAGTGAGAAGAATACAACTTGACACTTCAGTAGGACAGAAACAGTTTAGACCCATGAGATCAAAGGAACTGAAACACATCAGTGAGATATACCAATGAGTCATAAGTAATTCCTAAAATGTGTGAGTCAAACGAAAACAAAAAGAAAAAAAAATTGTATATGTGATAAAATTTGGAAGCGTCGTATAATGAACAACAATAATTGCAACCGTTGTTAGTAAATTATTTTAATGCGTATATTTGCGCCGTGAAACACGGAACATGCATGACGATACATATAATCTCTCTCTCTCTCTCTCTCTCGCAATCTCTCTCTCTCTCTCTCTCTCTCTCTCTCTCTCTCTCTCTCTCTCTCTCTCTAAAGCGAGAAAATGACTACATAGCTATGCGGAAACACACATTACATGATATAAAATAGATCAATTTTGAATTAACCGTACACGGATACATGCGACTAATATTACAGATACAAGAAGCTGGAGTCCATCAAATGTTTCTAGAACAAATCAATAAAATGAATCATCATCGTCAGTAAGTAGAATAATTGCTATATAAGCTCAAAAATATATACAGAAGTTATATATATATATATATATTCAATAAAGCAAACAATATACTTTACAACATTTTAAATACTTTATATATTTACAAATAAACTAAAGGTCATCATGCGATGACGCTAATAATAATTTGCTATCATCCATTTTGTATCTATCAGATCTAGGATCATTCAAAAAGACGTTTTGTAGTATGGTAGGTTAGACATGTAAAACAATTAAACAGGATCATTGAAAGTTTGGAAAGGATAGTAACTCTAGGGTTAATTATAAAATACTTCCAATAAGTAAACGTGTTAAATAATTTTAAAAACTTCTATTATACTTGAGTATACTTGACAACGTTAGTAAATCTCAACATTTGTAAAAAAAAGTCTGACAATTATTATACATCTGATCCTATAATATAAATCAATGATGACATTATGTATATAGGTACAAAATGTGTTTTACAGAAATTATAGGACCTAAAGATTATCATGCTAACTAATTTTAATTAAGATAAATATCGTTTTTAGCCAGTAACTCGAACAGAGCACAACTTGAAACAATTCAGAACTCAATCTTATAACGATGTATAGCATTATATTTCATCTTTGTATTATCCTTTTTACAAGTAATGAAGACTTGGTTTGTTCTGACAAGTTCATTGTCCTTGGTTGCGTTGTGTAGTCAACTTCAAAGATTGCTGTAAATATCTAATCCACCTGTCAACATAAAAACGTTAACAGCTGTAACATTAATACGATCAATATGTGATGAAAGATTGTAATTATTCCATTTACTCTTCGAAGCACGGCTTTCGGCCTATTGTATACACACATAAAGACAGACAGACACAGAAACATGCACACATGCACAGTCACACACACACACACACACACACACACATATATATATATATATATATATAGGCAAACACTCAAACACACAAACGCACACACACACACACAAACACACACACATATATAGTGGGACAGAGGAAAATGAAACCCAAACAGATTATTAGTTTATAACGTTTAACAACAACTGAATCGTTTAATAGTATGTACGCTGTTGTGAGAGGAGTACTTTGTATATATGTCCAGACAGATATATTTAGAGAGATAGATGGGGGATAACATACGTATTAGATTTGGTTGGGACGTTGTTCCAACTTCGGTCTTTCAATACGAAACTGAAAGAAACGGTAACGATCATGTATATAATTATGAATATATCTCAATCATGCCAAATACTTTTATACAAAAAAAATAATTGTTATTATTTACTGTCATGACATTATTAATTCCTACAAATTAAACCCCCTCTGACCTGTATGTTAGTGTTCAATCTATCTATCTATCTATCTATCTATCTATCTATCTATCTATCTATCTATCTATCTATCTATCTATCTATCTATCTATCTATCTATCTAGCTGTCTGTCTGTCTGTCTGTCTGTCTGTTTGTCTGTCTGTCCGTCCGTCCGTCCATCCATCCATCCATCCATCTGTTTATGTATACACCTATATGTTTGTCCGTCTTACCTCATTCGCTCACACTTCTCTCAATCGTCCAACGGCGTGATGCGCCTTTGTGACTTGGCTGGAGTCAACGACACGGGTACCATCAAAGGGAAGACAAATGAGGTTGTCATAGCAGTACGTAGAATACGTATTAGGTGTAATAACAATCTGCAGGGCACAAACCAATTTGTCCTCACTTTTAACAAATCACAAAAGTGTTCAAAGTTAGCTTATTGCAGGTGAAGGTCGAGGTCTACTTTATGAAGTGTTGAAAAAATAGTTCCATCACAAAGACTGAAAGTGAACATATGAGGCCGATGCGGATACCATTCTTATCAAGATTCTGATTGTAGAGCAGCCCCGCAATGTGTCAACTGCGGCGCGAAATATCAAGCCGGTTCCAAGGATTGTGAAACTTGGTAACATGAGAGGGAGATTTAGAGTGTAAAGTTTAGATTAAACATTCCCTATCCGGAGGTCAAACAAACAACTTGTTCAGGCAGAATCATCTTTTCTTGGCCCGTTCTTCTCAATCCAAAAATCACGATGGATGATCAAACATAGACGGATCAACCCGGTTCAACAAGTGCTAATATTCCATTACTAACCATTGAAAAACACAGCAGCTACAAAAACAACTTTAAACAAAACCCAGCCACAAAAATCAACAAGAAACAAACATAAATCACAAGCAAATAAGCAGCTAAAGGGGTCAGATTATTGCATCAAACTCTACCATAGGTTTGGAGACATTGAGGACATGGATGCAAATAAAACTGCCCCAAGTACTAAAGGTTGTTCCAAACTTACATTACAATAGAAAACGGTGAAACCCATAATTAACCAATCTCTTCGTCATAAATAATGAGCTCAATACCTACTACAATATAGTATACTATTAGTTACCTAGCCATATTGATATTGATGGTAAGGAAGATGCAAAGCGCGCTGCTAAAATGGTTATATCCCAATAGCATCTGATTTGCAACTACCGTGTACTACAGTTAAACCTGGTATTAAAAAGTACCTTGGTCAGAAGTGGCAAGCATCATGGAATGATGCAGTGAATAACAAGTTTATAGCACTTAAAACATGGGATAATGCAGTCCTTCCTATTGAACCATCCATCGATAGGAGGTAGCCATTGAACTAATCAAAGTTGAAGATACATCAGAGTGTTTTACTTGCAATGAAACACTCACTGTTAAGCACTTTAATAACACAGGGTTCCGACCTGCAACATATGCCTGATAAGTATCAAAATGAACATGACTGTTCGATATTAAACCTTTTAATAGTTATAAACATGTACACAGACAGCCTATTGTATAAATGGCCTAAAAGTGCTGGTGCGCCGTTAATCATCAATCACTCATCATAGCTTGTGTTTTAATTTCATATAGCATCGACCAGCGTTTGACGAAACTTACTTTACTTACTTTCCAGCTATTAATAATTTGCAAATGAAAAAAGAGACGCAAACTCAAAATGCGAATAAACAGCGACTACAACCTTTCATTTGCAATGATAACATACCTTTCCATTTAGAAAATGTCCCACTGCACGTATTTGCCAAGGCGTGCCAGTACCCTTGTAATCCATGCCATCTCCTGACAAATTGGTACATTGAACTGTTATTTTTTAACAGAGAAACGTGCAGAACATGTATGTGTGTCAACCTAACCATATTTATATCTATATATTTTATCTTGGATAGATTAATATACATTCAAACATTTAAATTATTATCTTGCTTTACAGTATCCATTAGTATTATTGCGGAAGGGCTTTGTTTTTTGGTGTCCTATCTATCTATCCATCCATCCATCCATCCATCCATCCATCCATCCATCTGTCTATTATATTGCTTTACAATATCCATTAGTATTATTGCGTAAGGGCTTTGCTCTTTGGTTTATACATGTGCCTATGTTCGTGGTGTGTGTGTATTTGTGTGTGTGTATGTATATATATGTGTGTGTGTGTGTGGATAAAAGTGCGTCAGCAAATCATAGTTGCCTCCTAAAGTCTGCCCAGTTTGATCATTTGTCGTCTCTGTGCTAATTGTATCCAATCTGTTCACAACTGGTTCTGTTGTAGACGTTGTCTCATTCAAATGTCTTCAATTAAAGAGATAAGAAGAACACAAATAACATAATATTATAGAGCAACGTTGTAAGGTGACACATGTACATCCTCTGGCCATGGAAACTAATCTACAACTGTACCAATTATATTCTGGCAGGGGCCATGTGACACTTGGTGTGTATATATGAAACGATACATCGCTTTGATATATCGTACATTACACGTCATTCAAAATTAATAGAAAGTTACATGGGACAAAATGCAAAAAACATTTTTATCAAGCTTCAAACAAGCACACTCAATCATAAACATATGTGTTTTAGCATTCACGAGTGGCTACGAATTATATTTGTTTATAGTTTTAGTAGATACAAAATTATCTTTGGTGATACAAATTAAAATAAGATTTAAAAAACCAATAATATTATGAACTCAACATTAATAGTCATTCACAATGTGACGGGTTTCCATAATCACATTTATTCACGAAGTTTTGTATGATGTAACATTTTCAATTGTAACATTTAGACAGAGATATGTCCTTTTCTTTGATATGCAATAATACATAGTATCATCCAAGTGTCTATAGAATAACTATTCTTGGAATAGTATAGTCTTTGCTTTGTGATGAAACAAATTTTAGTGTGAAGGTGATACTCTTGGTGATCTTTAATTATGTTCAACACAATTTAGTTTTTCATAACTTTAGTACGGAAATGTAACGACACAGACCATACTGGGAGCGTCATACGTTTAGCTAAAAATTTCTTTACGTACACGAACATTGGTATTGTTATCATGCCATTAGTTTACAAACCATCTATACAATGAAACAAATACTACTGAGAAAACATACATTATATATCTAAATATCTATGCAACTAACCCAATATGAATTGGAGCATTATGCAAATAATTCTATATTCAAGAAGAAAAAAAAAAAAAAACATATTTTGGTCTTTATGTGTGTTTGTATGTTTGTCATACACTTAGGTACACGTATATTCAAGGTAACATTGGAATATCATAACCCTAGTGACACAAACTTCAAAGAAACAACCATTAGATGGGTATTATATCATTAGTTCGCCAAACGCGTAGTCAGGGAAACAATTCTTAAAGGGAATACCATATAATTAGCTAAACATCTATTGTGGGAAACATTAGTGTAGGCATCAAAAACATTAGTTATTTAAACGTTCATTTAAGGAAAATCTTAGCGTCAGTATCATTAACTCAGCTAAACGTCTATTGAGGGAAACAAATATTAATCGGAGTATCATACCCTTTGTTCGTGAAACTTCTTTGGAACGAAACAAATACTAGTGGGAGTTATACACGCTTAGCTAAACGTGTATTCAACGAAACGAATCATATAATATTACTATGCTAAACGTCTAATGAGTGAAACAAACCATTAATGGGAATGATATACCCTTCTATGCTAAACATCTATTGAGTGAAACTAAATATTACTGGGAATGACATACATTTACTACGATTAACGTCCAGTCAGTGAAACAAAACATTACTTTGAATAATATACCCTTAGTTTTCTAAATGTCGATTCAACGAAACTATATTTGTGAATATATCATACCCTTTCTTCTCAAAATATCTATACAACAAACACAACTTAGTGGGGTATCAAACACTTACTTGGCTAAATATGTGTTCAAGGAAACACATAGTTCACTAAGGGTATCTTCAAAGAACGAACAATTAGATGGAATATCACACCATCAATAAGCTGAACGTCAATTAAGCGAAACAAATACCAGCGGACGCGTCATATATTTGATTCGGTAAAACTTTATTAAACGAAATAATCTATCATAAATTCAATTGGCATAATGACTTTTTAAGGACACATATTAGTTAGAGCATCATATATTTTGCTCGCTGTGAGCATTTCGCAAAGTATGGATTAATATTTATCAGCAATTAGACAAATTTAAAATGTTTTTAGAAACTAAGAAGACGGGATATAAAACTTAGCAGACGATATAGATCCGTGTACTGGTTTAGAAATCAATATGTTCGCTCGTGAAGATCAGTAGAAAGATTAACAGTAAATGTCATCTGTCGATTTTTAATTGATGCCTTTAAACGTCAAAGCCATCACATATGCTTGGAACTCGAAAAGCTGAGTGATAGGTGTTTATATGCTTCTTTTTCTGTCCCACATCCCATGCAATAATATCAAACTAATGCAATAATACAAAGAGTTAAATAAATTGCGAATATAATAAGTTCGGTCTAGCCATACCCTATCGCGTTATCTTGAGATCTGCCATCAGTCCTGGGTCGTCTCTTAATGACGCAAATAAACATAATAATTGCACCAATCAACAGAAGAGAAAACGAAATGCCAGCCGCTAGCGCCGTCGTAAAGTAATATTCATCTGAAAAGCAATGAAATATATATATATATATATATATATATATATATATATATATATATATATGTAGTAGTAAATTTGGAGTATGTATATTTCACAGCACCCCGTATTTAAGCAATTCTTAGATTTATTTGTGTAAGTATTTGGTCTTCGGCGCCATGAAAATATTACTAGCCCGAAATAATTAGCCAACTAGTAGAAGCAAACGTCACAGAGCCGAGTGTTAGTGAATTTGAACCATGCTGGGGTCGTTAGTAATGAATTTTGGTGCAAGCCGAATGACTGTCCCTACTGTAACATAGTCCATATTAAAATTCAGCGGGGTATAATAGTGTTGTGGTCTAGATGGCAGTATTTACGGTTGGAAATAAGTAAATTATATAATGGAATCAATAAGTTGGAACCTTGTAGATACCGGTTATGTGTCCAAGGCGTATTTGTATGAGTGGTACGCCGGAAATTCTGTGGATTGACTGGCCTAGGGGCGCGAAGTTAAATATTCCCCAGTTAGTAAGGGAACACTAGTGTTTTTTCTATGGCATGACGGGCTGGAAAGTACGAAAATCGGATGATAATGGAGAAAAACCATGCAAAGGTGCGGTTAATGGACCTTTGGGCAAGTTGTCTAATCTGCGTCGACAATTGATTAGAGCAAAGATTATTAAGTAAAGGAGACACGTCTGTCATTCCATTTTACAACTCAAGTTAGCCCCACTAATCCTTGAGCATGCAAACATGATGTCACAGTTATGAGTCCACATACTTTCAAACGAAATATCTTCGATGGCTTCTGTGACGAAAGTATTCTAGGAAAATGTTAAGACTATATGCATTCGCAGCAGACATCAAGATGTGTGATACTCTTTACAGGTGGATTCCATTGGACAAACATTGTCAACATATTTATGCAATCTGCCTTTATTGCTGACGCCTGGGTGATATCTATACATCAATGTTGATTTATGACATGTTAATAATCTCAGTGTTAGTAATATCTCTTTTCCGAAACGTTTGTTTTCTATTCAAGTGGTTTAAGCATGGAGCATTTCGAAGATTGTGGGAAGTGGCCTTTAGCTCTGTTCTTAACATACAGGAGCGACCACTAGATTTTCAATAGTAAAGCTTAGATCGGTGTTAACATTTGCATACATACTTGTTATATTCGGACAAAGGTGGGCCTCTCGATTTCCATGAAGAGTATAAAAACATATACGAAAGAAAATGTACCTGTTGTATGTGTGGTAGTGGCCGTCTCTTGAGTCGGTGAGGTGGTGCCACTACTACTATATGTTGTTTGGCTTGGTATGGAAGTAGAACTAGACGCAGTGGATATCGCCGACGTTCTTGTAGTCTGTGCTGTACTTGAAATAACAGACGACGTGGTTGGAACTGAAGTTATTAATATTTCCGATGTAGATGCGATCGTTGGCGTAGAGGTCTCTGAAGATGTAGTTTCAGAGAGCGTTGTTGGCCCATCAGTAGTGGTAGTTTCATTTGTAGTCGTTGTTGCCGCCGTAGAGCTAATCTCCTTTGTTGTAGTACCTGTAGACTGAGTCGACTTGCTTGTTGGACTGCTACTTGTCAAAATGGAGAAATTAGTTGTTGAGAACGTGGTCTCGCTTGTACTGGTTGGTGACGTTTTAGATATGGAATAGGTCCGTGAAGTGGTTGTTGGTGTAACACTTGTTGGAGCTTAGAAAGAGACAATCAATTTGCAATGACTTCCTCGTCAAAACCATAACTGTGTCTTTAATAGCTTTCAATTCGTCGAATTAACTTTAGATATTAGTATCTCAATTTAAAAATTCCATGACTGTCTCGTAAATGATGAATATTGTTATCCCCGCTATACCCTGTTACTAAGCTAAAAAGTGTTATGTGTTCAATATTCAATACAGATATGAAAAATCGTTTTTATTCTCCGTTTTTATGCGTCAGGCAAATATTTAACTCAAGCGTGCATTGGAAGTTTTTATTTCTGTGCTGATCATGTATCAACCGCATTCCTTCCCGATTGAGAAGATGTATTCAGTCTCTCTAAGAGAAACGTAAAATATTAACGAAAGTTCACAGCAAAGATCTGGATTTTCCGAATTTACACTCCTTCATTCATACATACATTTCAGGAGATAAATTATTTTTCCTGTTATTTTAATCACACATGCTCTCTCATTAGTGTTATATTCTTATCAACGTTCCTAATGCGTTTCGTTTACATGTGCTTTCACATTGGAACAAGACTTAAATGTTTATGAATAACTTTGACGCATTTACTTTACCAAAAGTCAATATTCATAGAAAGAGCTCATCGTTGCTTGTCTCATTTGCAAACATACACACAATTGATCACCCATTAGACTCAAAATATAGTAGGACCATATACGTCCGATTACATTTGTGACAAGAGCCTTCAAAGAAAATGAACATCGATGTATGTCCACGTCCATCACCAATTTCAGCATAAGTGATTTCCGATCGATTCAATTGGAGAAAAGATTGTCCGAATGTCTATCCTTACTGAGGAAATTGGCTGCTTCCTGTTTGATATCTCACCAATTACTGTCCTCTGATGCCACTCAACAATTTCTGTGTTGAAGTTTCACTTTTTTCATATCGAACGTTTGTATTGCAGATGGACGAAGGGACTTAAGCAATGAGTATTATATGCGACCGGAGGACGCCTCATCCAACTCTTTTTTAACACCTTACATAGGAAAACAATATTGTCAGACAATAGCTGGGCGTAGCGCAAACATATCATAAAGCATAGTGCAATGTAAACAAAGTTGGACTGATATATGGCAATAAAGAATATAAAAGCATATAAAGAAGAAAATGTACCTGGTGTAGCTGTGGTAGTGGCAGTCTCTTGAGTCGATGAGGTGGTTCCGCTACTACTAATTGTACTTCCACTAGGTATGAAAGTAGTACTAGATGTAGTGGACGTCACCGAGGTGCTTGTTGTCTGTTGTGTTCTACTTGTACTTGGAGAGGAGGTGGTTGTTCGACTAGCATATGTCGTTAAAGGAGACGATGTGGTTGAAGCTGGAGTTGTTGAGGATTCCAATGTAGTTGAGGTCGTTCGTGTTGTTGTCTTTGAAGTTATACTTTCAGACAGCGTTGTTGGTGCAAAAGTTGTGGTAGTACCAATTGTTCTCGTTGTTCCAACGGAAATGCTAGACTCAAGTGTGGAAGTTCCTGTAGGCTGCGTCGACGTGCTTGTTGGACTGCTTCTTGTCGCTATCGAGGAAGTAGTTGTTGGCAAGAAAGTTGCAGACGTCTCGCTTGTACTAGTTGCTTTTGGTGACGTTGTTGATGTGGACCTAGTCTGAGTATATGTTGTTGCAGCACTTGTAGAAGCTGTAAAAGAGATGATCGATTTGCATTGGCGATTTCCGCAACTACCATAAGTAAGTTTTTAATGAATTTAACTTGGGCTCAGTTACTTTACATTTAAATATCTGAGCTTGGCCATTTTATTTCTGTCTATGAATGATATCTATTTATATGCCAATCATACAAATTCACTCTTAAGATTGAAAAGGGTGGTGCTCTCAATCTTCATTACTCGTTTACATTCGCATATATTTTCTCAATTACTGTCAGTTGCCGCAATGATACAATGAAAGCTTAAATTACTCTGCAACTTTTATAATTCTCTTTACGACAACTGATGAGATTGAATCATTCTGTTCCAGAGGGGCATCACGTCAAAACAATCATGACAGCTCATGTCTTGACATTACTAATTTACATTAATGTCTACACACATGCTTTGCATGATATGAATTAATTCTTTTTTATATACCCTTTCATTTGCTTTAATTAACTTATCCTTTTTTGCACTATTCGTGTCAGTTTAGTATTGTGATATTTATAGAATACGATGACCTCCCTTCCAAAAATAAACTTTGTAAAATGTACTTATTTAAAGGTATAAAGTAATACAAAGAATAAAAAGACAGCCCCACTAATCATTGAGCATGCAAACATGATGTCACAGTTATGAGTCCAAATACATTAAAACGAAATATCTTTGATGGCTTCAGTGACGAAAGTATTCCAGGAAAATACTAAGACTATATGCATTCGCAGCAGTCATCAAGGTGAGTGATACTCTTTTCAGGTGGATTCGATTGGAGATACATTCTCAACATATTTATGCAATCTGCCTTTATTACTGACGCCCTGGGTGATATCTATACATATATGTAGATTGATGCCATGTCAATAATTTCAGTGTTAGTAATATCTTATTTCCTAAACGTTGGTTTCCTAGTCGAGTGGTTTATGCATGAGGCATTGCCAAGATTGTGGGAAGTGGCCTTAAGCTCTATTCTTAACATACAGCTGCGAACACTAGATTTTCAATAGGAAAGTTTAGATCGGTGCTAAAATGTACATACAAACTTGTGCTATTAGGACAAAGGTGGCCCTGTCGATTTCCATGAAGAATATAAAAGCATATAAGGAAGAAATGTACCTGTTGTAGTTGTGGTAGTGGGCGTCTCTTGAGTCGATGAGGTGGTGCCGCTACTACTAGTTGTTGTTTTGCTTGGTATGGAAGTAGTACTAGACGCAGTGGATGTCGCCGACGTGCTTTTAGTTTGTGCTGTACCTGAAATAACAGACGACGTGGTTGGAACCGAAGTTGTTGAGGTTTCCGATGTTGATGCGATCGATGGCGTTGTTGTCTCTGAAGTTGTAATTTCAGATAGCGTTGTTGCTGCATCAGTAGTGGATATACCAATTGTACCCGTTGATGCCACAGAAATGCTAGACTCCAGTGTGGAAGTCCCTGTAGACTGCGTCGACGTGCTTGTCTGACTGCTTCTTGTCGCTATCATGGAAGTAGTTGTTGGCAAGAAAGTTGCAGACGTCTCGCTTGTACTAGTTGCTTTTGGTGACTTCGTTGATGTGGAACTAGTCTGAGTAGTTGTTGTTGCAGCACTTGTAGAAGCTGTAAAAGAGACGATCTATTTGCAATGGCGATTTCCGCAACTATCATATCTGATACTTTAATGAATTTAACTTTGGTACAGCTACTTTACACTTAAGTATCTGAGGTTGGCCATTATATTTCTGTCTATGAATGATATCTATTTATATGCCAATGATACCAATTCACTCTTAAGATTGAAATGGGTGGTGCTCTCAATCTTCATTTCTCTTTTACATTCGCATATATTTTCTCAATTACTGTCAGTTGCCGCAATGATACAATGAAAGCTTAAATTACTCTGCAACCTTTATAATTCTCTTCATGACGAATGATGAGATTGAATCATTCTGTTCCAGAGAGGCATCACGTTAAATCAATCATGACAGCTCATGTCTTGACATTGCTAATTTACATTAATTTCTACACACATGCTTTGCATGATATAAATTAATTTTTTTTTTATACCCATTCATTCGCTCTAATTAGCTTTACCTTTTTCGCATTATTCGTGCCAGTTTAGTGTTGTGTTATTTATAGAATACGATGACCTCCCTTCCAAAACTAAACTTTGTAAAATGTACTTTTGCAAAGGTATAAATTAATAGAAAGAATGAAAAGACAGCCCCACTAATCCTTGAGCATACAAACATGATGTCACTGTTACGAGTCCAAATACTTTAAAACGAAATATCTTCGACGGCTTCAGCGACGAACGTATTCTAGGAAAATACTAATACTATATGCATTTGCAGCAGTCATCAAGGTGAGTGATACTCTTTTCAGGTAGATTCGATTGGAGATACATTGTCAACATATTTATGCAATCTGCCTTTATTGCTGACACCCTGTGTGATATCTATACATATATGTAGATTGATGCCATGTCATCAATCTCAGTGTTATTAATATCTTGCTTCCTAAACGTTGGTTTACTAGTCGAGTTTTTTATGCATGAGGCATTGCCAAGATTGTGGGAAGTGGCCTTAAGCTCTATTCTTAACATACAGCTGCGAACACTAGATTTTCAATAGGAAAGTTTAGATCGGTGCTAAAATTTGCATACAAACTTGTGCTATTAGGACAAAGGTGGCCCTATCGATTTCCATGAAGAATATAAAAGCATATAAGGAAGAAAATGTACCTGTTGTAGTTGTGGTAGTGGGCGTCTCTTGAGTCGATGAGGTGGTGCCGCTACTACTAGTTGTTGTTTGGCTTGTACTGGTTTAGAAATCAATATGTTCGCTCGTGAAGATCAGTAGAAAGATTAACAGTAAATGTCATCTGTCGATTTTTAATTGATGCCTTTAATCGTCAAAGCCATCACATATCCTTGGAACTCGAAAAGCTGAGTGATAGGTGTTTATATGCTTCTTTTTCTGTCCCACATCGCTTGCAACAATATCCAAACTAATGCAATAATACAAAGAGTTAAATAAATTGCGAATATAATAAGTTCGGTCTAGCCATACCCTATCGCATTATCTTGAGATCTGCGATCAGTCCTGGGTCGTCTCTTAATGACGCAAATTAACATAATAATTGCACCAATCAACAGAAGAGAAATCGGAATGCCTGCCGCTAGCGACGTCATAAGGTTATCTTCATCTGAAAAGCAATGAATATTGAAATAAATTTGGATTATGTATATTTGACAGCACCCCGTATTTAAGCAGTTCTTAGATTTATTTGCGTGAGTATTTGGTATTCGGCGAAATGGAAATATTACTAGCCCGAAATAATTAGCCAACTAGTAGAAGCAAACGTCACAGAGCCGATTGCTAGTGAATTTGAACCATGCTGGGGTCGTTAGTAATGAATTTAGGTGCAATCCGAATGACTGTCCCTACTGTAACATAGTCCATATTAAAATTCAGCGGGGTATAATAGTGATGTGGTTTAGATGGCAGTATTTACGGTTGGAAATCAGTAAATTATATAATGAAATAAATAAGTTGGAACTTGGTAGATACCGGTTATGTGTCCATAGTGAAAAAAAGGCGTATTTGTATGAGAATGATACGCCGGAAATTATGTGGATTGACTGGCCTAGGGGCGCGCAGTTAAATATTTCCCAGTTAGTAAGGGAATACTAGTGTATTTTCTATGGCATCACGGGTTGGAAAGTACAGAAATCGGATGATAATGGAGAAAAAAATGCAAATGTGCGGTTAAAAAACTTTTGAGCAAGTTCTCTCATCTGGGTCGCCCATTGATTAGAGCAAAGATTATTAAGTCAAGCAGACACGTCTGTCATTAAATTTTACTTCTCAAGTTGTATGGAATTCAGTGGAAATGTGGGAAAAAATATGACTTCCAGCGTGACTCGCGCCAGGGTTGTGACACCGCTCGGTCAAGTGAATATCCCTGTGCGTGTAACAATATATATATATATATATATATATATATATATATATATATATATATATATATATATATATATATATATATATATATATATATAGTAATGCGAGTGTGTGTATACCATACTAAAAGGAAACGTGGCCATTTGATTTCTGTTTATAAATGATATATATTTATATGCTAACTATACCAATTAACTCATAGGATTGAAGGTGGTGGTGCTCTCAGTCTTCATTACACATTTACATTGGTATATATTTTCTCAATTACTGTCAGTATCCTGAATGATACAATGAAAGCTTATATTAATCTGCTAATTGTGTAATTCTTTCTATGACGACTGATGATATTCAATCATTCAATTCCAGAGAGGGATCACATTAAATCAATCATGACAGTTCATGTTATTATATTACTAAATTTCATTAATTTCTACATATGCTTTGCAGGAGATAACTTATTTGTTTATTTCATCATCCATTCGCTCTAATTAGCTTTACATTTTTGCATCATTCGTGCCAGTTTAGTATTGTGATATTTATATAAAACGATGACCTCCCTTCCAAAACCAAATTTGTAAAATATACATTTCCAAAGGTTTAAATTAATACAAAGACAAAAAGAAAGCCCTACTAATCCTTGAGCATACAAACATGATGTCACAGTTATGAGTCCAAATACTTTGAAACAAAATATCTTTGATGGCTTCAGTGAAGAAAGTATTCTAGGGAAATGTTAAGAGTATATGCATTCGCAGCAGTCATCAAGATGTGTGACACTCATTTCAGGTGAATTCGATTGGACATACATTGTCAACATATTTATGCAATCTGCCTTTATTGTTTACGCCCTGTGTGAAAGCTATACTTATATATAGATTTATGCCATATTAATAATCTCAGTGTTAGTAATTTCTCTTTTCTGAAAATGTTTATTTCCTAGTCGAGTGGTTTATGCATGGAGCATTGCGAAGATTGTGGGAAGTGGCCTTAAGCTCTATTCTTAACATATAGGTGCGAACACTATATTTTCAATAGTAAAGCTGAGATCGGTGCTAACATTTGCATACATACTTGTGCTATTAGGACAAAGGTGGGCCTGTCGATTTCCATGAAAACTATAAAAGCATATAAGGAAGAAATGTACCTGTTGTAGTTGTGGTAGTGGGCGTCTCTTGAGTCGATGAGGTGGTGCCGCTACTACTAGTTGTTGTTTGGCTTGGTATGGAAGTAGTACTAGACGCAGTTGATCTCGCCGACGTGCTTGTAGTTTGTGCTGTACTTGAAATAACAGACGACGTGGTTGGAACCGAAGTTGTTGAGGTTTCCGATGTAGATGCGATCGATGGCGTTGTTGTCTCTGAAGTTGTAATTGGAGACGGCGTTGTTGGCGCATCAGTAGTGGTAATACCAATTGTACTCGTTGATGCCGCCGAAGTGCTAGACTCCAATGTGGAAGTCCCAGTAGACTGCGTCGACGTGCTTGTTGGACTGCTTCTTGTCGCTATCGAGGAAGTAGTTGTTGGCAACAAAGTTGTTGACGTTTCGCTTGTACTAGTTGCTGTTGGTGACGTTGTTGATGTGGAACTAGTCTGAGTAGTTGTTATTGCAGCACTTGTAGAAGCTGTAAAAGAGACGATCGATTTGCAATGACGGTTACCGCAGCTACCATATCGGAGTCTTTAATGAATTTAACTTGGGCACAGTTACTTTACACGTTGTTGATGTGGAACTGGTCTGTGAAGTCGTTGTTGGTGTAGCACTTGTAGGAGCTTAGAAAGAGACAGTCAATTTGGAATGACTTCCTCGCCAAACTCCATACCTGTGTCTTTAATTGCTTTCAATTCGTCGAATTAACTTTAGATATTAGTATCTCAATTCGAAAATAATTTCATAACTACCTCGTAAATGATGATAATTGTTATCCCCGCAATACTGTATCACTTCTAAGCTAAAAAGTGTTATGTGTTCAATATTCAATACAGATGTGAATAATCGTTTATTTCCTTAGTTTTTATGCGTCTTGCAGATATTTAATTCAAGTGTACATTGAAGTTTTATTTCTGTGCTGATCATGTAACAACCGTATTCCTTCCCGATTGAGAAGATATATTCAGTCTCTCTAAGAGAAACGTAAAATCCTATCCTATCGAAAGTCCACAGCAAACATCTGGGTTTTCGGAATTTACACTCCCTCATTCAGACATACATTTCAGGAGATAAATTATATTTCCTGTTATTTTAATCACACATGCTCTCATTAGTGTTATATTCTTATCAACGTTTCTAATGCGTTTCGTTTACATGTGCCTTTCACACTGGAAAAAGACTTGCATGTTTATAAATAACTTTAACCAATTTAATTTTCCAAAGGTTAATATTCATAGAAAGAATTCTTCGTTTCTCGTCTCAGTTGCAAAAATACAAACAATTGATCACCCATTAGACTCAAAATATATTTGGACCAATTACGTCCGATTACATTTGTGACAAGAGCCATCAAACAAAATGAACACCGATGTATGTCCACATCGATCACCAATTTTAGCATTAGCCATTTGCGATCAATTAATTTGGAGATAGACTATCTGAATGTCTATCCTTACTGCGGAAATTGGCGGCATCCTGTGTGATATCTCACCAATTACTGTCCTCTGATGCCACTCAAAAATGTATGTGTTGTAGTTCCATTTTTTTCACATAGAACGTTTGTACTGCAGATGGACTAAGGGACTTAAGCAAGGAGTATTATTGCGACCATAGTAAGCCTCTTGCAACTCTTTTTAACACCTTACATAGGAAAACAATATTTTCAAACAATAGCTTAGAATAGCGCTAACATTTTGAAGAACATAGTGCAATTGTTCAACGTTGGCTGATAGATGGCAATGAAAATATAAAAGCATATCAAGAAGAAAATGTACCTGGTGTAGCTGTGGTAGTGGCAGTCTCTTGAGTCGATGAGGTGGTTCCGCTATTACTACTTGTTGTTCCGCTAGGTATGGAAGTAGTACTAGATGTAGTGGAAGTTACCGAGGTGCTTTTTGTCTGTTGTGTTGTACTTGTACTAGGAGGCGAGGTAGTTGTTTGACTTGTAGATGTCGTTAAAGGAGACGTTGTGGTTGACATTAGAGTTGTTGAGGTTTCCAATGTCGTTGTGGTCTTTGGTGTTGATGTCTGTGAAGCTGTATTCTCAGAGAGCGTTGTTGGCGCAACAGTTGTTGTAGTACCAATTGTACTCTTTGTTGTCTCCGAAGTGCTAGACTCCAGTGTGAATGTGCCTGTAGACTCCGTCGACGTGCTTGTTGGACTGCTGCTTGCCGCTATAGAGAAAGTAGTTGTTGGCAACAAAGTTGTAGACGTCTCGCTGGTACTAGTTGTTGTTGGTGACGTTGTTGATGTGGAACTAGTCTGAGTAGTTGTTGTTGCAGCACTTGAAGAAGCTGTAAAAGAGACGATCGGTTTGCAATGACGGTTTCCGCAACTACCATATCTGAGTCTTTAATGAATTTAACTTGATCACAGTTACTTCACACTCAAGTATCAGAGATTCTCCATTTTATTTCTGCCTATAAATGATTTTTATTTATATACCAACTATAATAATTCACTCTTAAAATTCAAAGTGGTGGTGCTCTCAGTCTTCATTACACATTTACATTCGTATATATTTTCTCAATTACTGATAGGAACCGCAATGATACAATGAAAGCTTAAATTACTCTGCAAAGTTTGTAAATCTTTTTCATGACGACTGATGAGATTGAGTCATTCTTTTCCAGAGAGGCATCACATTAAATCAATCATGACAATTCATGTTATTATATTACTAATTTACATTAATTTCTACACACATGCTTTGCAGGAGATAAATTATTTCTTTTATTATCTAACCATCCATTCGCTCTAATTAGCTTTACATTTTTTGCATCATTCGTGCCAGTTTAGTATTTTGATATTTATATAATACGATGACCTCAATTCCAAAAGCAAACTTTGTAAGATGTACTTTCCCAAAGGTTTAAATTAATACAAAGACAAAAAGAAAGCCCTACTAATCCTTGAGCATACAAACATGATGTCACAGTTATGGGTCCAATTATTTTAAAACAAAATATTTTCGATGGCTTCAGTGACGAAAGTATTCTAGGGAAATGTTAAGACTATATGAATTCGCAGCAGTCATCAAGATGTGTGATACTCATTTCAGGTGAATTCGATCGGACAAACATTGTCAACATATTTATACAATCTGCCTTTATTGTTTACGTCCTGTGTGATAGCTATACTTATATGTAGATTTATGCCATGTTAATAATTTCAGTGTTAGTAATTTCTCTTTTCCGAAATGTTTTTTTCCTAGTCGAGTGCTTTATGCATGGAGCATTGCGAAGATTGTGTGAAGTGGCCTTAAGCTCTATTCTTAACATACAATGCGAACACTATATTTTCAATAGTAAAGCTTAGATAGGTGCTAACATTTGCATACATACTTGTGCTATTAGGACAAAGGTGGGCCTGTCGATTTCCATGAATAATATAAAAGCATATAAGGAAGAAAATGTACCTGTTGTAGTTGTGGTAGTGGGCGTCTCTTGAGTCGATGAGGTGGTGCCGATACTACTAGTTGTAATAACAGACGACGTGGTTGGAACCGAAGTTGTTGAGGTTTCCGATGTAGATGCGATCGATGGCGTTGTTGTCTCTGAAGTTGTAATTTGAGACAGCGTTGTTGGCGCATCAGTAGTGGTAATACCAATTGTACTCGTTGATGCCGCTGAAGTGCTAGACTCCAGTGTGGAAGTCCCAGTAGACTGCGTCGACGTGCTTCTTGGACTGCTTATTGTCGCTATCGAGGAAGTAGTTGTTGGCAACAAAGTTGTAGACGTCTCGCTTGTACTAGTTGCTGTTAGTGACGTTGTTGATGTGGAACTAGTCTGAGTAGTTGTTATTGCAGCACTTGTAGAACCTGTAAAAGAGACGATCGATTTGCAATGACGGTTTCCGCAACTACCATATCTGAGTCTTTAATGAATTTAACTTGGGCACAGTTACTTTACACGTTGTTGATGTGGAACTGGTCTGTGAAGTCGTTGTTGGTGTAGCACTTGTAGGAGCTTAGAAAGAGACAGTCAATTTGGAATGACTTCCTCGCCAAACTCCATACCTGTGTCTTTAATTGCTTTCAATTCGTCGAATTAACTTAGATATTAGTATCTCAATTCGAATATAATTTCATGACTGCCTTTTAAATGATAAAAATTGTTATCCCTGCAATACTCTGTCACTTCTAAGCTAAAACGTGTTATGTGTTCAATATTCAATACAGATGTGAATAATCGTTTATTTCCTCAGTTTTTATGCGTCAAGCAAATATTTAATTCAAGTGTACATTGAAAGTTTTTATTTCTGTGCTGATCATGTAACAATCGTATTCCTTCCCCGATTGAGAAGATATATTCAGACTCTCTAAGAGAAACGTAAAATCCTATCGAAAGTCCACAGTAAACGTCTGGGTTTTCCGAATTTACACTCCCTCATTCAGACATACATTTCAGGAGATAAATTATATTTCCTGTTATTTTAATCATCCATGCTCTCTCATTAGTATTATATTCTTATCAACGTTCAAAATGCGTTTCGTTTACATGTGCCTTTCACACTGGAAAAAGACTTTCATGTTTATAAATAACTTTGACCAATTTAATTTTCCAAAGGTCAATATTCATAGAAAGAACTCATCGTTTCTCGTCTCAGTTGCAAAAGTACAAACAATTGATCACCCATTAGACTCAAAATATATTTGGACTAATTACTTCCGATTACATTTGTGACAAGAGCCATCAAACAAAATGAACACCGATGTATGTCCACATCGATCACCAATTTCAGCATTAACCATTTGCGATCGATTAATTTGGAGAAAGACTATCTGAATGTCTATCCTTACTGCGGAAATTGGCGGCTTCCTGTGTGATATCTCACCAATTACTGTCCTCTGATGCCACTCAAAAATGTATGTATTGTAGTTTAATTTTTTGTACATAGAACGTTTGTATTGCAGATGGACTAAGGGACTTAAGCAAGGAGTATTATTGCGACCATAGTAAGCCTCATGCAACTCTTTTTATAACACATTACATAGGAAAACAATATTTTCAAACAACAGCTTAGCATAGCGCTAACATTTTAAAGAACATAGTGCAATTGTTCAAAGTTGGGTGATAGATGGCAATGAAAATATAAAAGCATATCAAGAAGAAAATGTACCTGGTGTAGCTGTGGTAGTGGCAGTCTCTTGAGTAGATGAGGTGGTTCCGCTATTACTACTTGTTGTTCCGCTAGGTATGGAAGTAGTAATAGATGTAGTGGAAGTTACCGAGGTGCTTTTTGTCTGTGGTGTTGTACTTGTACTAGGAGACGAGGTAGTTGTTTGACTTGTAGATGTCGTTAAAGGAGACGTTGTGGTTGACATTAGAGTTGTTGAGGTTTCCAATGTAGTTTTGGTCTTTGGTGTTGATGTCTGTGAAGCTGCATTCTCAGAGAGCGTTGTTGGCGCAACAGTTGTGGTAGTACCAATTGTACCCGTTGTTGTCTCCGAAGTGCTAGACTCCAGTATGAATGTGCCTGTAGACTGCGTCGACGTGCTTGTTGGACTCCTGCTTGTCGCTATAGAGGAAGTAGTTGTTGGCAACAAAGTTGTAGACGTCTCGCTGGTACTAGTTGCTGTTGGTGACGTTGTTGATGTGGAACTAGTCTGAGTAGTTGTTGTTGCAGCACTTGAAGAAGCTGTAAAAGAGACGATCGGTTTGCAATGACGGTTTCCGCAACTACCATATCTGAGTCTTTAATGAATTTAACTCGATCACAGTTACTTCACACTCAAGTATCAGAGATTCTCCATTTTATTACTGTCTATAAATGATTTTTATTTATATGCCAACTATAATAATTCACTCTTAAAATTGAAAGTGGTGGTGCTCTCAGTCTTCATTACACATTTACATTCGTATACATTTTCTCAGTTACTGATAGTAACCGCAATGATACAATGAAAGCTTAAATTACTCTGCAAAGTTTGTAAATCTTTTTCATGACGACTGATGAGATTGAGTCATTCTTTTCCAGAGAGGCATCACATTAAATCAATCATGACAATTCATGTTATTATATTACTAATTTACATTAATTTATACACACATGCTTTGCAGGAGATACATTATTTTTTTTATTATCTAACCATCCATTCGCTCTAATTAGCTTTACATTTTTTGCATCATTCATACCAGTTTAGTATTTTGATATTTATATAATACGATGACCTCCCTTTCAAAAGCAAACTTTGTAAGATGTACTTTCCCAAAGGTTTAAATTAATATAAAGACAACAAGAAAGCCCTACTAATCCTTGAGCATACAAACATGATGTCACAGTTATGAGTCCAAATACTTTAAAACAAAATATTTTCGATGGCTTCAGTGAAGAAGGTATTCTACGGAAATGTTAAGACTACATGCATTCGCAGCAGTCATCAAGATGTGTGATACTCATTTCAGGTGAATTCGATCGGACAAACATTGTCAACATTTTTATGCAATCTGCCTTTATTGTTTACGCCCTGTGTGATAGCTATACTTATATGTAGATGTATGCCATGTTAATAATTTCAATGTTAGTAATCTCTCACTTCCGAAATATCTATTTCCTAGTCGAGTGCTTTATGCATGGAGCATTGCGAAGATTGTTTGAAGTGGCCTTAAGCTCTATTCTTAACATACAATGCGAACACTATATTTTCATTAGTAAAGTTTAGATCGGTGCTAACATTTGCATACCTACTTGTGCTATTAAGACACAGGTGGGCCTGTCGATTTCCATGAATAATATAAAAGCATATAAGGAAGAAAATGTACCTGTTGTAGTTGTGGTAGTGGGCGTCTCTTGAGTCGATGAGGTGGTGCCGCTACTACTAGTTGTAATAACAGACGACGTGGTTGGAACCGAAGTTGTTGAGGTTTCCGATGTAGATGCGATCGATGGCGTTGTTGTCTCTGAAGTTGTAATTTGAGACAGCGTTGTTGGCGCATCAGTAGTGGTAATACCAATTGTACTCGTTGATGCAGCCGAAGTGCTAGACTCCAGTGTGGAAGTCCCAGTAGACTGCGTCGACGTGCTTCTTGGACTGCTTATTGTCGCTATCGAGGAAGTAGTTGTTGGCAACAAAGTTGTAGACGTCTCGCTTGTACTAGTTGCTGTTGGTGACGTTGTTGATGTGGAACTAGTCTGAGTAGTTGATGTTGCAACACTTTTAGAACCTGTAAAAAAGACTGTCGATTTGCAATGACGGTTTCCGCAACTACCATATCTGAGTCTTTCATGAATTTAACTTGGGCACAGTTACTTTACACGTTGTTGATGTGGAACTGGTCTGTGAAGTCGTTGTTGGTGTAGCACTTGTAGGAGCTTAGAAAGAGACAATCAATTTGGAATGACTTCCTCGCCAAAATCCATACCTGTATCTTTAATAGCTTTCAATTCGTCGAATTAAGTTTAGATATTAGTATCTCAATTCGAAAATAATTTCAAAACTGCTTCGTAAATGATGAATATTGTTATCCCCGCAATACTTCTAAGCTAAAAAGTGTTATGTGTTCAATATTTAATACAGATATGAATAATCGTTTATTTCCTCAGTTTTTATGCGTCAAGCAAATATTTAATTCAAGCGTACATTTAAAGTTTTTTTTTTTCTGTTCTGATCATGTAACAACCGTATTCCTTCCCGATTAAGAATAATATATATATATATATATATATATATATATATATATATATATATATATATATATATATATATATATATTAGGACCAATTACATCCGATTACATTTGTGACAAGAGCCTTCAAACAAAATGAACATCGATGTTTTTTCACATCGATCACCAATTTCAGCATAAGCCATTTCCGATCGATTCAGTTGGAGAAAGATTGTCCGAATGTCGGATTCCTGTGTGATATCTCACCAATTACCGTTCTCTGATGCCACTCAAAAATGTCTGTCTTCTAGTTTTATTTTTTTCCATCGAACGTTTGTATTGCAGATGTACGAAGTGACTTCAGCAAGTAGTTTTGAAATGCCTATTTGCCAGAATTAGAAGAAGCTTCCAAACGTGTAATGTGGCAAATGCCTACTTAGCCATTTCTTTGCAGGCGTCAACTCCACGCAATTAACTCACACCCGTTTAAAAATTCTCATAACAAGTCATTGGTTGAAATATAAGATTTGGTATGATTTAGGAATGTAAAATCAATCTTTCAGCTCAGAAAGAACAAATATGCAGTTGGAATTATTACAGGAAGACTTGCAATAAGGTTTCGTTTAGGTCTATTTCTCCCCTTTTCATTTTTGATATGTATTTAAATAATCTCCTTGGCATTGGCAACGGTAAATACCATGGAACGTAAGACAGGGCAACAATTTCCGCTCAGAAATCATTTGTTTTAATGTTCTAATCGGTAGGGGAAGATGTTCACTGACTTATGCACTGGCTTGTGCAAGGATTATTGCCCACCTTTCAAACGTTGTAGGCACTTGGGCGTGTTTATTTGATGTGTATGGCTGATATAACAGATCATTGTACACACCGATCAATAAAAATCTCTCAATTGTGCCTTCTGTGTGTTCAGCAATTAGTTAAATATTTTTGCATCCTCTCGTGTTTTGTTTTGGTCGTCAATCAAGTCCATAATTATTCAATTTGTAGGTAGTAAACAAATATATATGCTATTTGTCTCTTCTATAATCGTTACGTGATTACTTGGTAACAATCTGTCCAGTTACAAATGTTTGTTACACGACGACACTTATCATTCTGATATATGCTAAAGTAAATAACCCCCATTCTCCTCATAAGCAGTGGGGACTACCTATATACTTGAATATTTTATTATATTCGGCAATCGTGTGTGACACTAATAAAGATTTTTACGAACGGAAAATATAAAAAAACCTATAATTATATATCAACAGTTTTCGCATCTTGAAAAGTATAAAAAGAGAAAACAATCGATCTTATTTTGCAATCTGAATTTTCATCCTGGATTATTGTCCGGTGCAAATCAGTTATTTCATAATTGTCAAAGTCAGATCTATATTATCATGTACATCTATATACATAATTCTGACTTGAATTGGAAATATGTCTTTCCTATGCTCAAAAATGAAATTGTATATCCTTCTTTATTATGACTGAACTTACCATTACCGCTGATATCTTAGTTTGTACAGGTTCATCTTTACAAAGGACGATTGCAGGTAAATGGCCTACTGGTATTTCCATTAATAATATATAATTATCCACGGCATTAATTAGGGTTATTAAAAAAGGCCTAATAGTGTAAGACTAATGTTGAGACACGATGTTTGCGATGACTTAGAGCCATGTTATGATGATTCAGCACTTGCCAGGTGTACAACGTGGGAATGTTGATTTAATAGGTTGCATTCAGTTGAGCAGATTTCGTCAGTTTGCAAAGAAAGCCAAACGAGTAACACGAAACATACACATGTCTGCACACACGATTCTGTATCACCCATGTCGTGGATGGTGCCATTAGCTGTGCAACACACATATCTTACCACTCTGCGTTGTTTCACTTTCTAAACGTCTTGCTTATGACTGGTATTTCAAAATATCTGGCCTTCCTTTGAACATGTCGTGAAATGCAGCATACATGAATGGAGTACAAAAACAGCGATGCAACACAGTTACATTTTAAGGCAAGAACATATATCACTATTTTCAATGGTGAATTTCCAGTGTTTTTATTCTCTAACGCTTGTCTCCTTTGGATCATTTGACTTTATCTAGGGCATGCATACACAATATCATATATGCCATTTTTGACTAGCATGCCTTATTTGTCGTATCAACAAATGCATCACACAAGCAAGAAAAATAAACCCAATATGTCGTTTCTGTTTAGTTTATGATGAGTATGTGTATCAATACGGTTCGGTATCATTACGATATAATAAAATATGCAAACAAAAATTTTCTTATACGATAGTGACTATA
Organism: Unio pictorum; assembly: GCA_030141615.1. Classification (NCBI taxonomy): domain Eukaryota; kingdom Metazoa; phylum Mollusca; class Bivalvia; order Unionida; family Unionidae; genus Unio; species Unio pictorum. The sequence goes on along the minus strand of JARLTB010000257.1, from coordinate 947,049 downwards.
ATTATACATGGCAAACTTTCATTTTGAACAGCTTATCCTTGCCAGTGTATTGGACAGCGGCATGAATAGGTACCGTTGATATTTATAATCCTGTCCTTTTGTATGCATGGATAATTCATGAATTCGTCGCTGATTGAGATCAATGCTTTAACAACTTACATGTTTAAACAAGCTTTTTATGAAGATTATCTTTACATTGAGCAATTACATTTTGTCAACATGCGTATTTATGCGACGAAAGTTATCCAACACTTCAAATTGTCACGACATAATTGATTGCAAAATGTATTTATTTACTTGTTAAAGATTATTGCAAGATAGTGAAGTACTTTCAATTGAATTAATCCAGCTATGTCGTCATGTAACATTTGGAAAATAAATCGTATATGTACGCAAAAAAGATTTTATACGTAAATTAAAGATCCTTAATATCTAATATGCAATTCCAAATTTTGCAAGCCACATTTAACGGTTTCAGAATGTGTAAAAAATAAGGTTTCTGCACTGAGGTAAGGACCTTGCTTTTTTAATCAATGACACGGGACAATGTGGAAATATAGTTGTAAGTAAAACAAATGAATCGCATTCCATACTGTGACATTGCATTGTGCTAACAAAATGCATTTATATTGAGAATATTGAAAGACCACATTGAATATTCCTTATTATTTTTATTAGTACGCTTGGATAATGTGCATGATGTGCTGAGTTTCTTTCCATGTATTTCGGTGTATTTTCGAATTTATACCCATAATTAAACATCACGTTATATACTGTCTAGATTCATCATGAGTTCACATTGTTTCTTTCTGAATTAAATTATTTAACAATTAATTCAAAAGACAGCTTTATTGTTAAGTGTAAAATGTACATCGAGTAGAAACACAATCAGTCCACGGATAATTACAGTTAATGTAAATCTGAAACAGCTGTATATAGGAGTAGACCTTACAAATGTTTGGTCTGAACTATGGAGAAAGGCTGCTCATCTCTCGGAATATTGTTGAATACATACTAAATTAGAAACATGTTAGCATATTATGCGAGGCCTCCCCACTATTCTCCGCATCCTATTTGTAAGTTGTAACTATGCTTAAAATATCTATCTACTCTTCGTCTAAATTATCAGATAGTGTTTTGTAATAAATGTATGTTTATAGGTCACTATATTTGTATGGGAAAGTATGAACAAGTATTTAGGAAGGAAGTACTAAACGACCATGGGAGCTCATAATTTTCCATCTGTTTCGATCGACATAATTTTCGAAAGACAGTGGCGTTTTGGTCCAAATTAAATTTAAATTTGGATTCATATTTTGAATGAAGGCGCAGTGCAACTATTCCATTTCAAATGGAATGAAAAGATTTTGATATTTCTGTTGTTTCTACTAAATTTCGTGATTATGTACTGGATATTTATCTGTGTCAGTTATACGTGATATATATATATATATATATATATATATATATATATATATATATATATATATATATATATATATATATACGTTCCGTTCGTAATATATGATGACCCTTTAAATAGTTTTATTATATGCACATGATATTTAATTTAATGTCGATATGTTTAATTGCCAAGTGAATTTAACAAAGTGAAATAGTAAATGGGTTGATAACACTGAACATATTAACGTGCTACTTTAAAAAAAGGAAAATATGCATACATACATTTGCAAATACGTGCTTCTTCTGCCACAAACATAGTTAATTAAATAAATTCACCCTAATTAATATGTTGTAATTGTTTGCATTTAGGACGAATGAATCCTGTATATTTAAGCTCAAGTCGTGCAATAGATTGCATTAATTATACATACACAAACACAAACGCACACACACACATGTATATATATATATATATATATATATATATATATATATATAAATATATATATACATATATATATTCGTCTGAATATACATACATGCACATGAGTATGTGAAGAATATTAGTCATTTTTTAAATACATTACGACGCACATACAATAACGTATGCTCCTTTCTGCAGAAACGGTAGAGGGTGCACTGCAATAAAAATTGAATCGTTTTTAATTCGAAATATGCCGAAGAGTTCCTTTAATACTTGTCCACTACTGAGTTTGATTCACTTTATATATTACGTCTGTACCATTATCTAACCACATTGTGTACAGAAACCCTTAACTATGGAATTAGTTTTGAATTCATGAAGAACCAAAAGTGAATACATTACAAGGCTTCAGTGGAAATGGATAGACAACTCACATGATCTGCACGTATGACCATCAGATCGAAGGGTCAGGCCATCAGGGCAGTCACACACTTTAAGACCACCAGGTCGAGGAAAACAAAAATGGCTACAGCCACCATTTCTGCTTGAACAACCGTTTGAACCTAAAAAAAATATGCCCATGATCTGAGTCAAAGTCGAGATATGTTAAATTCAAAATGGCGATATCAATGTTAGCTGTAACTATTTTCAAAACAAAATTATTCTGTTTTAAGATACGTGAGTTTCTGATTTGCATCACACGTATCCATCTAACAGAAAAAGACATATTTTCTTTTATTTGAAGTCTATATGTATATATGGACAAAATGAGTTACTGATAGTTATTAAACCATGTCTTAAATTTGCAGCACTTATATTCATTTATTCTCGCCATACAAATAGTTTTATACAGTAAAACTGGTGATGCATCTTTTGATCCTTTATTATACATATGAATTCATTCATAAATCATCAACACGTTAAATTGTTAAATTGTGGAAAAATATATCTTGAAAAGCAAATTGTTGAATAATAAACCGCAATACAAATATTCTGTGTCTATTTTTGGGTAACATTTATATGATTCTTTGTATGAACTTTGATATGTCCATTTGTATTGATTCCTTATGAAGGAAATAATAATGCTAAACTAATTATCACATTATATTTCTGAATACTGCTGTTTTTTTTATAAAAAAATTCCATTTAAAGAAACAAAAAATTCATAGACTTGATTTAATTAGAAACGTACATAAAATATTACTTCAACCATCTATTCATCAGATACAATATAACAATTAATAGGATGTTATTTAGAGTAAATGGCTAAAAAACTACAGATCCCTGGGACTGTATAGGGTCAATGTTTTAAAAATCACTCTGCAGCTGTATAGGGTCTGATGAAATTGAACATTGGTAGACTATTGGGCATGTAAAACGTCAAGGGAAAGTGTACTGGTTGAATACAATATATATATATATATATATATATATATATATATATATATATATATATATATATATATACACGTGAGGTGACGTCACAGTACTGCACAAATGTTGCAACGACCGTATGCACCGGTTGGCATCGAGTTAACCTCAGTGTGGAGCAGAAATATACTCCTCAATATACAGAGAGTGATAAAATAGACACAATATACAAAATACAGTTGAGGTTAATGTTAACAGCATTAGGATAACATGGAGGGCATCTCACGGATCTTCGTCTCTTCTTCTGACTATGTCTAAAGTTTAGTCGGTAGATAAGTAATCTCTTCAAACAGACTTGCCTATTCGCATAAATCCTTCTTTTCCAAAGGGCTGTATCGATCATTCGGGTCGTTGTCCATTATGATCCGACGTACATGGGATAGTCCGGGTTGAAGAGAATTGACATTACGACGGTAGTCGATGCTACGTTTATCCACATCGTGTGACAAGACCTGGTGAAGGAATGCATTGTACTTGGGTTATTTATAGTGGAAGAGTAGTTCAAAACGGATTGAATTCTTTCACCAATGCAAACACGATTTACAAATTACAGTCACAGTGCGGAGTCTTCCAATTCGAAGAGAGTGGTATGTGACGTCACATTCTCTATGTAAGTGCGCTAGCGTCTGTGCGCCGAGAATCGATTCGACATTTTTCAATCAGGACGAAAACTAAAAAGACAATGAATAGAGGGTGCACCGGCCGTGCAGACATAAAGAGAAGTGATGATATAGCATTGGCTACTAAAGTAAACACAATGTTTACTTCCAGAAGTGACCCATTTTAATTAGGATTTTATGGATTTTTTCTTTTCTTCGAAAGAATATGTCCCGGTTATAATACCTTCGCCAACATTCTACGTCTTTACCACACGTCAGGGATTATAAACAGAGACATACATAAGAATTGAATAAATCTTAACAGCAACATAATGAAGTAGAAAACGCTGTTCTGCTCCAACAGGAATAGGAAAAAGAAGAAGCTGGAAGGAAACGGCACAAAAAGAAGAATCAGTAAAGAAACAAGGAGAGAAGGAGGACAGTGATAGTCAAACGTTAACGGTACTGTTATATATTCTGGCTGAGTTAAGGGGTCTGAACCAAATGTATAAAACGTCTACAATACACCTCCCCCAAACAAAGACCATCTCGAGCGAAGCAGTTCAACCGTGTTACTATGCCTTAGATACCAAACATTGTTATATCGACCAAGTCATCAGCAGGAACGAGTCCAGAAGTAGGCTTTGGTCATGGCATAGGCTTAAAACAGTTATAGCTGATTTCGTTCCATTGTTGAGTTTGTTTTTTATTAAGAAAACAAACACGCAACCGTCCTTTTCAGGATCACTCATTTCTTTTGAAACGGGATAGTATTAATTTTGCAAGGGGCCCCGAGTGGCAGAGTAGTCTAAAGCGCTGTCCGTTACGGACCACTGCCATCTCACCTCTGTCTGCGTGTGTTCGAGTATAAGATTCGGCAAATGTAGTTACGTGAGAAAGCTTGCCAGTAGCTTCTCGTGGGTCGGTAGTTCTTTCCGGGGTTTGTCCGGTTTCTTCCTCCACCATTAATACTGGCCGCCATGTATAGCCTATATTGTGTTGAAAAATGGCGTTAAACCATAAAAAACAACATTAATTTTGCCAAAATCAATTAAAAGTTATAATCCATTTCATACCCACTGATGTATGAGTTAGAGTTTGTGAGCGTAGGTCCTTATTCTAAAAATATAAAAACTAAGATACACTTACTTTTTAATGTCTGATATATTATGGTACCAATGTTACAATTCAATATCACAAAACAGCTTCTAAAAGTTCATATATTTCTTCTGTGTTTTGTTTGTTTATTATCTCTGTTTTGTGAATTTATTCACTTTCACAGGTTTTTCCTTTCTTTCTTCTCCTCAATTTCGTCTCGTCGTCTTTTTTTCTGTTGCTGACTTTTTTTATTTGAAGATGATAGGAGTGAGGTCAAATCCTGACCCAGCAACTAGACGTCCAAGCAATGTCCACCAGAAAACACTGAGAAGTTCTACCACGTTCAAGAGACTGAAAGGCCCTCTTCTAGAAAATATAGAACTACATCTTACACGTACTCGATTAAGTTTAACGATTTCAAGGCCGAGGTACCGTTAAAGTATGCAGAGGGGTTCATTACCGAGTTGTGTAATTAATTGTTAACTACTCTGAAACAGCAATGTCAAACCAAAAGAAGGCGATCGTTTAAGACTTTCCATTCATCACGACGGTTTGAAGTCTCTACAAGTTTGTCGTTGAAAGAAGCGATGGTACATTCTCTCACCAAATCGTAAACATGGAACACAAATGACACATTCAAAAGTACGATTCCAAACATCAAGAGGAAGACGATGAGCACTAGAAAGGCGATTTGTTATATACATGTATTTCGATTCTGAACATCATACAAGAGAATATCATTCACATTCCTAATTTCTTTTTGGCTCAAGGAACATGCGAGAAAGTACATCCAAGAGCGTAGCTTTAGTCATTGCCCTCATTGTAGCAAGAGTCATGGAGGACGTGAATAGATCTTTCGAGTGTCACGTTGGCCACTTTTGTCCAATGGATCTTAAACCCCTTTGACGAGAAGTGGAGTCAGGAGGACATTGAACGTTGCGGATATTGTCGTCTTCATGACACGGTAATGTCACACAATTTTCATTTGCTACGATCGGCAATTTCAGCTCTGATACTTTGCAGAACAAGAAACGAACGTATGAAAGTGACTTTGAACGGAGCCAAAGTGATTTCCATGCAAGTGGGGCAAGTACAGTTTAAAGATTCGATGAGTTACTTAGCCCCGACAACATGCGTACCAAACAAAGAAAAGCTTGCATACTTGGTACCAGACTCACGTCTCGGACCATTTCAACATTCAAGAAAAAATATTAAGATATTGTTGATCGGGCATGGACATTTTACGGCGTTGTAAGGAAAATTACGAAAATTGTTCATAGAACACGGTGGGATCGGTCTTTGAAAGAATCCCGAACCATTACTAAAGCATCTTCCTAAGTGTACCGAGAATATATCGTGTCTGAAAACACCCTGGCTGTTATCAGCCCGCAAACGACGAACTTTGTCAAACGTCAATACAAGGTCAAGTCATTACTTGGGCGACAAGGAAGATAAACGCATCGAACACATCCGCAACGGAAGAGGCGAAAATATCATCGGAATGTATTGGGTAGATGGCTGGGACGTATAAAACCCTCAAATCATGTGCGATTTTAACAGATGATTACTGCTACCTTCATTTTGACACTAAAAGTAAGTTTTAACAACACACTATGGAATACATGTACAAGGACACTTGTCAGCGGCGCATGAAGTTAGAACTGCAAGGATACCAAGTGGTGGAAATGTGCGAACAGGAGTAGGATCACCGTTGAAAACCGATTTTGAGTTTAGATGCATCGTGAAAATTTTGATGTTAGTTGACGCATTGAATCCGCGGGAATGTTTGTACGCCGATGTCATTCTGGGAATTACAAGCAGCTTAAGTGCGTGTTAGCATAGTTTCAAAATTAGTCGAACTCCAAAAGCACCTGGACCATGCTAGGCGTCTCCTGGACGAGTTCACTAAGGAGACTCCAGCCGAAGAGGAGGAGAGAAAAATGAAAGAAGAGGAGGAAAAACAACACCAATTTTACCTCACTTCATGATGTGAGAAGTCTGTCTGATAGTATTTTTGTGATTATTAATACAATATTCAGTGGTTTTTATTTTCGTTCCCTTTGAGAGCTGTATATCACATGTGAAGTGAGTGTAAGCGATGTTTTCCTTCACATTAGTGCTTGAAATGTGAACGCGAGCGTGAGTCATTCGAGTCATTCTACGGAATAAGCAAAATGAAACTGGTCATTGAGTTATTCAACAAATTGAGACACAGTTGGCTTTGGATAATGGATGCAACCTAGGTGGTGGAAAGCATAATACATGAATGGAGATATCCAGATATCAAAACCTTTGCGGCACATCAATAACCAGCTTGAATGTAGCCATGGATCTGGTAAAAAGTATGTTACTGCAAGAAGTGGTGAAGTTTAATCCATCCTAAATATACGAGAGGTGAAAATTTGAAGGAGACACTTGACAATGTCATCCAAGTCAAGTGCTGTCTTGCAAACGTACTGTATTTGGACAGAGTGGTCCTTTGTAAAGTGGGAAGTGGACCAGATATAGAAAGCTGAAGACAAGATGAGAAAGGTGTTAGAAATTTAAGTACAGATAATTAAAGAGTCCTGGCCAGAAGAGAGAATGGAAGAGAAAACAAATAGAAGAAAGAGGAATTTGAAAGACTGAACACCAACTGGATGAAGATGCAAGATAAATTCGGAACCATGGGGCATCCTGACTGAATTCCATAGACCCAAAAGAAAACGAAGAGAGGAATTTTTGGAAAAGTCAGAAGCTGGTGGGAAGACTGGAAAAATAGAAGAAGAACCCAATTAAATTCGTACTGTCCCGATATAACACTCCACGTTCACTACAGATCCAATAGTATTGGTTTTCAATTGCCATGGACTCTATATAACCCAATGGTGATTTTAAAACATTGACCCTCTACAGTCCCAAGGGGGATCTGCAATGTAATTTCCTATATACTCTAAATACCCCCATATTACTACTAATATGTACGTTGCATTGCACATTCAATCGTGGTAATATCATCTCCTTGTTTTAGAAGAAATACGCTTATAACCCTATTCTACCCTTCTTTTTATAAACACTAGGAACTTCAAATATCGCTGGAAATTCATTATAAACTGCTCACAAAGGAGACATTTTACCCTCTGTAGCATTTGTATGTGGTCAGTATGAGAGAGCACAAACATATCATTATAATCCATTTTGTGATATGATGATGTGTACATGGGGAGAGTTTACATGCATACATGCATACATCCATGCATACATACATACATACATACATACATACATACATACATACATACATACATACATACATACATACATACATACATACATATATATATATATACATATATATATATATATATATATATATATATATATATATATATATATAGATCCATTATTACATCATAACTTGGAAATTGTTGAAATCCACAAATAGCTCATTAAAACATTTGCAATTATGGCCTTTTTTTGTCTCATGTTCCTATGTCTGTTTTTTATCTTTTAGAAAATGTTATAATGTAAAGTGCATTTTGGTGTGGAAAAGACAAGGGTCGCATATGAATATGTTTGCAATCACATTCTATGTTTAGTAAGTATACCAAGAGACCCAGATTCATTTGAGTGTAAATAAATGTCAGAGTAGTATCCAAACTGGGATGGACCAATGAGGACCAGGTTACTTCCATCTGTTCCGATTCTCATCAATGACGATCTAGAGAATAAAATGAATCTTGTAAAGCGTAAAACAGAGTGGATCAAATAAAGATAAACCGATAAAATTAATCATAACAATATTAACGAAAAGACGGATGATGGCAATACTTTAATGATGATTATAGTCGTTTATTTTTATTTTAGAATATATTTGTTACTAATAATAATGATATTAGTTAACTAATTAAATAATTAATATATATATTCACTTTTAGCCATAAAGCGTACATCATCTGAAAGAAATCATTTAAACTTATTTGAAGAGAAAATCAATAGCGTTCGGTTGGATCTCAGCCATGAATTACAAATACAAATTTCAATAGTTTGCATGTATTACAATTACTAGCGAAACCGAATAAAAATATAAATTGTTTTCATGACGGAAGCCTCGATTCGTAATATATATGAAAAAAGAAGTTTGTTGTAACGACAGCAACAAACAAATGAATCATCGAGATCAATCAGGGTCACATACCTTTGCCGATAACCTTGAATATATAGGTGGGATTGGTGTAAAGCAATTTTATAGAAATAGGCGCCTTGTTCCTGGTAAATAAGCTGTCGATTTGTGCCGTCCACATTAGCTCGCTCTATCATAGAGGTAAAATAGTCACACCAATATAAAACGCCCTCTGCAAGGTATTTAACAAACATGTTAGGTATTTATCAAGCATTTTAAGTTTGCTTTATATATCCATATCCAATTCCTTTAGTTACTTTTAGAAAAATATGTGATTATTTGGCACATATTGATATTATCTACTATATTATGGTAGATAAAATTCAATATTACGGTGTTTAAATTTGAGACTCTAAGTTACTACACTTCAATCGCATATTGCTTGAATGTTTGTCGGGATTGTCTTAAGATAAAAATAAACCTTTGAAATGGAACTAAAAACGCATACAAACCTTAACTTAGAACAGAGAAAAGAATTTTATATCTTTACATGCAATTAGAAATAATTTCAAGTGCAAGAAAATATTGTTCTTCGATATAGACTCAAAATTTTCAATTATCAAGCAACAGGCATTCACATAAAGTAGTAAATTGGCACATTTAATGGATTGAAATTATCAAATATATAGCACAATCACAACAGATTAGTCATGACTCAGCATATGGGACACCTGCTTGTATCGTCTCTCCTTCTCTCTCTCTCTTATTCTCTCTCTCTCTTTATATATATATATATATATATATATATATATATATATATATATATATATATATATATATATATATATGCCTTTAAAGTGGAGATGGTTAATCCAGCGACAAAAACATTATCCTGATTTATCGGGCTCGTATTCGGTGATTTAAGAAGCACTTTGAAGAACGTTTGACACAATAATCAGTTATAATAATGTCGTCCTCTTGAAAGATAATATATAATAGCTAGTTAGCAGTTTATACATCCATGTTATATTCTCATTTGTCGTTCAATGTACAAGTCTCCATCGGAAATCTGACCATATGTCTATGATAGTTACCCCAATTCCCTTTTATATGAAATACATCAAGTTTTTTCTCTGAAAACAGTTATATCATGCACGTCAAACAAACTGCTTAAAATTAGTCGTCATAGTGGGATATATATAGGTATCTGGATCCTCTGTATACAGGATCACAATAATGACTTGTCTTTTTCTGAAATAATTGATGTATTTTGTATCCAAAATCAAGATTCTACTTGTCCTATGTGTCAAGTTATTGGTTGTTAATGCTTTAGTGAAGTCGGCAAATAAAGACGACTCAATGGTCTAAAAAAGACTGATATGTATTCACTGACAGAAAAATGACGGCAACATAGTATCCTGCGAGATGTCGAGCCGATGTCCATGAACATGTATTACGTCTGCAGTGGACGATGATTATAACGGTATTTGTCCTTTCATGTGCCCAAGATCCATCCCAGGTTGACGCATTTTGCTAAGTTTTGCCTTTGGTTAAAATCTATGTTTTATAGCCGTAGAGTTCATAGCTCAAACGAGGCACTCAGACAACATGGCTGTGAATGTCAATAGCATCATGTAATAAAATTAACTCTGTAATGTATACCAGCACGGACATGTTTACCCGTCAGAAGGATGATGCTCGAATACCATTTATTGGTAACGTCCTATTATCGTCTTATATAAGGTGTTAGTTATGATAGCTCAGTGAAATGGATACACAAATCGTGGAGTGCACGTTTTGAGACGCCCATAATAATAATCCTCATATAATATGTGCGCCATGTGTGTGAGCAATGCATTACGTCTATACATTTATAACAACAATAATCATTTTTGGCTATTACATGTAAATATGTACTCAGTATCAATAACTAAGCTTAATCATGGATTAATTTGTGTGATCTCAAATGATATGAACATCACTTTGATGGAAAGTCGAGTTCAAAGGGAACAAAGCATACCAGACAGTAAGCATACATATGATAGGTACAATTCAAGTCATTGTCAGTGTTAGCAGCATGCACCTTAGTACATAATTTAAATAAGCTGCAATACAAGTGGTTGGTAATTAAAAGTCATATCATCATTGTGTTTTCATTCTATTTAATGCGATCAATACTAGAACGAAAGAACAACAAAGACGAGAGATATGCAAGTATCGTGAAGCAGACCTTGTGTTGATATACTTATTATATTCCAACTTACTGACCATTTGGACACAAATATATGTTTACATGCAGTAGAACTTTAGATGTTTTCCTAATATTTCTTTAAAATAGAGCATATTTCGTTCTTTATCTTTGGATAATCAATGACACATTAATACTAATAAACGCGTACCAGATATCTAAAGTTAGGAATAATGTCATCCATGTATGCAGCATACAAACAAGATTTTACATAAGTGAATACTCCATGTATGTAAGCTCTGTTTTGGTATTAGGAAACTTATAGTCATTTGTAATAACCTAAAATAATGTAACCATTACTTTACGTTTAAAACATAGATGGTAAACATTAAATAAAGTCAGCATAATGTTACGTAAATAGATTTTTACCCTTTCATTAGTGATTTACCACGAACGAAACAAACGTAATTGGAGGTCACACATATTTGCGCCTAAAGATAAACTCCCAAGGAAAACGTCTGCCATTGTTATTGAACGCTTACACTACCTTAACATAATGTGAAGAAGACATGGCGACCGACATAACTGTGGAGGATCTTGCATATGAAAATGCCAGGATGAGGCAGCATTCAAACGAGTTTGTATTATGTTGACCTAAGCATGTCTGTATTCTAGAACTACAAAAATCAGGTTTCATTACTAAATAATCAAAATAGCGTTTCAGCGAAAGTGTTACTTCAGAGAAAGTATTGAATCTATGTATTCTGTACATAATTCTAAAATGAAATGCTGTTGAATGTAGTTGCAATTGTCATACAGTCACGATGGTTTAAACATTTATAACTGTTAAACTGTTCAGACTTTCCTGTAAACGATGGCACATTCATTGAGGCATATAACACAACTAAGAAGAAGTGCATGATTTCTGTGATTTCTGCCTGAAGGCCTATGGTTTTAATTAAACTAACCCAATTATAGCAAGCTTAAAAAAATTGTCTTCCAATGGGATATATATCAGGGTCGTTTATGGATAAATATTATAACGTTTCTTAACACTAAGTCTCATCCGTAACATATCAAAACCAAACTAAACGAATTCCAAAGCGACTCCTTGAAATCTGATGTAACCATTTACAAGTACGATATATTCAGTTGACCAGTAAAGCACATTTGGCTGATCACTTGCTATTTCTAGGCATTTTCGCTTCATTAATAAATTATCTTTCCTTATGATAAACTAATTAGTTTAATTACTGTAGGAATAGTAAAGTTAACAGTACATCGAATATTTTACTTTTATTATTTTTGGACGTATGAGCAATATATAAGTTTAAGTATTATGTTGGCATGTGCAATTAGGTCTCTTTGTAGACTAAGAACAACGATCTGTGCAAAAGTAGAAAAACAACTAAAGTAATTGTAATCATATTATTGATATTATTAACGTTTTTAATAATAATAATCCAGAACGAGACGATATAATGACGTTAAACATATTAAAAGTTAATTGTAATTTCAACTGAATGAAATAAGATATAAAATAAACAACATACCTCGAATATCTATAGTCAGACCATTTGGATATACAAGTCCAGATTTGATTAACTCTTGTCGGTTTGTGCCATCATAGTTCGACTTTTCGATCTTACCGTAACTCCGCCAAGCATTCGCAGTCCAATATATAGTTCTGCAAGTAAATTAATTCATGATTATGGACAGGCCAGATAGCAATCCTGCTCGTTATAAATGCCACGTGATTAAGTAACTAATAATTAGATCATGTGGACTAATCGCAGCATGATACTTAAGTAAGCAACAACATCTACACTGAGGAATTACTTGGCTGTATATGTATTTTGTTGTAACCAGAACCGACGTTCATTGTTATGTCATTTCCTGTATTAAGATCGAAATAGTTATACGCACTAAAAGTATGCACGAACATGTAAAGTCGATTCTTCCCATTTTATTATCGCGAATTTTCTACATTTAGGTCTAATAAAATATTTGTGCTATACAGATGTTACATTATGACTATCTTATTAGTATCGCTTTATTTCAATGAAGCAATGAAACTAATTGGAAAAAAAAGACGAGTGGGGTATATATGTGGAAAGGATTGTATGGTGTTTGATATAGAGAAGATTTAGGATTCTGTGTTTGTTTGTTCGATATTACATATTTGTGTGCCACATACCGTTATAAGAGGAGGTGATACTTTGTACAAAATACTATTGCACAAAATTCCAATCCAGAATGTCACATGAAGAAAATGTTTTTCAAATGCAGAAGTTAGAAACAGTGATGCAAATGCAATATAGTGGAAATTGTCAAGTGATGTTAAACCTGAGGTTTGTAAAGCCGTTTATTAACCATAATTCGAGCTTTTTGTTTGTGTTATACTAATCATGATGTTCTGTGTAAGGTAGCTGCACTGATATTCGTCCGACTCTCTCCAGACAGTGGCATGGAGTTTAGACGTTTAAAGTCTAATGAATTATAAGCTGGTATTTGTACATATTCTCATAAGGACAGTTATGGTTGTTAAGAATAAATTTATAGAACGCTCCAAACGTTTCAATGTTGTCAGATGTACTGTATTTATATATTTCCATGCATGTACACCATTCCGAATCCAAGACTAACAGTATAATACTTTATTCTCTGTCCAAACATATGATTACGCGTTTATCAAGGACATAATAACAATGTAATCTATCTTTTCGGGAATGACAAAATCCGTATATATATTTATTCTCGTATAGGTTCAAATGTCTGTTTCTGGAGATACTTTATATATAGAAGATCTAATATAATCCCATTCATTTAGAACGGCTGCCAGTTTGACTGTATTATGAGTGTTTGCTAAAATGTCTGAGTTTTAGTATCCTTCACTCAAATATCTTCTCTATGTTCGGATCACACCGCTCTGAAGACCTAGTGGTTGTTGCGTCCGCCTCGAAAAGCAGGAGGTCGATGATTCGAATCCCGGACGTGTCATACCAAGACCTACACAAATGTTATTAGCAGCTGTCTCGCTAGGCGCCTATGATTAAGGTTTAGTGTCAGAACCGGTCGCCTTCTTGTCAACATGATGTGACTGAGTGAGATGATGCTACATGCCTGAGGCATGATAACATAGTGTTCGACATAACTATAAACTGCTACACTGCATATATCGTACCGACATGATTGAAATTGTTTTTAAAAATAACGTTTACAAACTAGATCATAAACATATTTACGGACCGTTGGTGACATCATAACTAGGATACAGAAACAATTTATATTATGGTATAAAATGAATTTGGAGCCAAACATTTGTCCTTTGTGTTTTAAGTAGATGAATACAGGTTTACTGAATCTTTATCAATTTAACAAAGTATGGGAAGTCGGGGACCTTAACATGTTTCAGTTTCAAGACGATTTCAGTTCAATAAGGTCTCAGTCTTGTACAGTGTTGTTCTTTTTCTAATATATGTTGTTTATAGCTTGTATAATTTTGTTGTAATGTACTTCGTGCAAAATGACTAAAACAGTAAGGCATCACATTCCTGCATGTTCAGTGTTGTCGATTCCTTTATTCCTTATACACATTCAATTTAACCTTTATTGGGACATCAATAAATTGATTAAGACACATCTGAACACGCTTGATCACATAGTCAAGCTAATAACTCTTATCCCTAATTTTAGCGACGTTATTTTCTTTGCTGTATGCACACGTATATCTTATGCACCTAGCATTATTACAACCTGAATGATTCCACCTAATAGGTACGAAACAGTCAATACCCATTTATTGGATCAATTGCAATGGTCGATGGGTACAAGTTGATATTGCTGATGACTATTTTGTGCATAGAACCGTCCAAACTAACAGCCGCAATTATTCGATTGTTATTGTCTGCATAAAAAAATACTCTTGATAGCGCATCCACGGCAATTCCGATAGGATTAGAAGCTGCAATGAGAAAAAATGTTATTGCATCAAAACAGCATGAACATGAACATGAACTAATAAAGAATATAATTAAATGCAAAATTTGATGTTAATGAATAATCTATGCCTGCTGTATTTACAATGCAAAGCATATTGGATATAAAATGTTTTCAATCGAGGGTCAATGTTATTACATATGATACTAATTTGAAAAGATCTAATAGACGAAGTTAAACAATTTAACGATATTAATAAGCAATTAGTAAATATAGCTGATTACAGACTCACGTTTAAACACTAGTACATGATTATATTCTTAAACTATCCCGTGTTTGCATAAAACCCGCTTGTTATATAATGAAATAGCGTTGCATGGTTATATTACATTTGCATTTAAGTTTCAAGAATATTTAATCCAAAGAAAGATCTCACATCATTAATACACACATATAACAGATTTAGAACGTCTGATATTTGGACGACGTAATGATAATCCCTCCGTAAACAATTTGACATATTATGTTAAAAAAAATATAACATTTTGCAGAAAATGGTATAACCATTATTTATGAAAAGAATATATTTGTACAAAGTATCAGTAATAACTTACATCTATTTAATTCTCGTACGGTCCGTTGGATATCTCCATCTATGGATACTGATAAAATCTGTCGAAATCTATGATCGGTCCAGTATATGTTCCTGTCTATCGGGTCATATGTGATGGCGTACGGATAGTAAATGTTTACAAGTGCAATGGTGACATATCTGTAGTTACGTATGTCCATGAGGTAAATATATCTGTGCATTTGCTCCACAATTAGAAGAAACGTTCCAGGTACAGTATCTGTAGAAACAAATCT
Source organism: Unio pictorum (assembly GCA_030141615.1). Classification (NCBI taxonomy): domain Eukaryota; kingdom Metazoa; phylum Mollusca; class Bivalvia; order Unionida; family Unionidae; genus Unio; species Unio pictorum. Next base: position 930,997 of record JARLTB010000257.1, on the reverse strand, counting down.
ATATTTAAATTAAATGTGAAATTTCAATCGAATAAATAAAATGTAGACTGTTAATAAATAAACTTCAGACAAGCTTGTCGATTAGTCATATATATATATATATATATATATATATATATATATATATATATATATATATATATATCATTAAACATATTTAGCAATACTTGCATTGGTTCATTTTGTTTTCGATAAAGACAAATATAATGCTATAATATACGATATTGTAGCAGTACTAAATTTTAATGATATGGTCCTCTCTTCCTTTGGAGTCAATCGATATGTTTACGTCATTTCCGATGTCATTCGAACTTCGCTCTTACACATATATGAAGAGAAAAGGTGTGCATTAAACAATTTCAAAGGACTTTCACCCAGCAACATAGACACAATATCTAACAATGGGCACCATTGTAGGATAGATTCTGTATATAAATACTGAATTCGGGATGAGGAAACTGTGGTGCTTTCTCATGGCAAGAAGGCCGTCTTTGTTCAATAATGTTCAAAACAAGCCCATTAGAAAGCGTGTTTGCGAATATTATCCTTTTCATATCATGGCTATTCTGGCAGAAACACGTTTATTTTAATGTCCCGGAATGCGAATTGCGACTGATGTAATAAGTACCTATTTGAAGATGGCTTACTTAAATCTGATAACAAATTCTAACATGTAACTTAACTAAATATTATATTTTACTTTAAAGTGTCATACATTCCTTCTTGAGCAAACATGAAACACAAAAACAACATTCATTTTTTACACAAGTGAAATGTGCACATTATTGTTGTTCAACTGTGAACAGAAGACAGAAATTACAACATGGGAAAATGCCATGGTTATTCGAATATAACGAGTGAACCTACTGAAATAGTCGGTCAATTAAATATTATATTATTATGTTATTTAATTTTATGTCATGCAAGGTGAGATTTTTTTATCAATTTGTTATTCATCTCAAATGGAACATTACAAAGGTGACCAGTCATATCTGTATCCGAAAATAACGGTAGTGGAACCCGTGTTGTGAAGCGCTTATTTGTATATAATTAGTATAACTATCGTACAAGAATATTTATATTCATTTTTGTCATACTGATTTTTTATCATATTTTCCGGTGCACTTGTTCACCTCAAGAATAATCATTTTAACACACATACACGTTTTAAACTATATGAGTGTTAATCATTTGCAATTCATTTTAACTTATGTTTCTAAAGTGAAACATGTTTATGGGCATTGTATTTACCTAAAATAAAACTATATGAGATTCGCATAAATATATTTGTAGCAGAAAATAATTGTGGTAGAACCAGTGTTGTGAAGCGATCATTATTCTATAGTTAATGTTTTATTCATGTTTGTTTATGCTGAAGTATTTAATACTTAATGTTTTATCACATTTTCCTAATCATTCCTACAAATAGGGACAAACTGGATTTGGACGGACATAAAGTTACACTTGTCTGCAAAATCAATAATTTTTCTAGCAATTATGCATTTTGTTTCCAAACAGTGGGAAACATGTCCTAATGTCAGGATGGAAGCTAAATTATTTCAATTGATTTATGGTTTGTTAAATGGAATGGATAATGTCAAATTTAAGATACAAGCTACATTGTACTCTACCCTTGATAAACCAATACTTGGCCATACCTATTTAAAGAACTACCGCGTTGTTTCTAAAATCCCGTTAACATTAAAAAATCTAAGAAAATGTTCTAATCCATCTTGTATCTCATATGAATATAAAGTGTTGTACGTAATGTACAGTCTGCATATCGCCCTTGCCACAGTACTGAAACTACTCTTCTGATAGTATTTAATGAAAAATTTTGGCGTTTGATATGTCTGCAGCAATTAAAATAATATACCATGATCTATTATTTCACTATCTTTAGTATGTATGTGCCATTTCATAATTACAGCCTTACTGTCGTTCAAGTCATACATAGCTAACATGACACGAATGGTATGTACAAATGGAATAGCCTACAGCCCAGTTAATCTATATTGTGGTGTTCAACAGGGGTCTGTTTTTGTACCTGGTCTATTCATTATATACACTTAGCCGCCCACAAGTGTCATATATCATCATATAGTTTCTCACCAATTGTACGCCGTGGATACAAAACTTTACAAATCTAGCCATCCAACTAACGCTGGTGCTAACATCCACATCGTAGAGAGTTGTGTTTCTGATGTGAAATCATGGATTCTATGTAACAAGCTGCAGATTTAAGAGGAAAATTCTGGGTTCATTCTGATCAGAACACAAAGACATGCGCATGCACATCCTTTACCGCAAACGATAAATATCAGGAACAACAACATTAAATCCCCAAAGTCATTACGAAACATAGATTGTACTCTATAGAGAACTCTTGAACTGAGACGCATAAGTTCCATTCGCAATTATCTTTCAGTTGAACCCACTAAAACACTTATTTTTCATTAGTACTTTAAAGACATTAAATTCTCACAGGACGAAACATAGGTATTACTCTTGACAATACTCACATTGAACATGACACAGACATATGCAAGGCTGCATATCTTGAGCTGAGACGCATGAGCTCCAGTCACATGTATCGTTCAGTTGTTGCTGCTTAAACAGTTGATTGTAATGATTATTAATTGTTCATTAATAGTTTCAGGACTGGACTATTGTAACTCAATTCTCTCTGGTTCGCCTCAATATCTACTCCAGAAACTTCGAAATTTTCCAAACACAGCTGCTCTGTCCATACTCAGAGTACCACTATCAGAGAATACCTTCCTACTTTTATGTAACCTACACTGGCTATCCATTGAATCCAGCATCAAACACAGATTTTATTCTAGGTGGTATGTTTCGCTGACGGTCTTCAGTCCAACCTTACCAATCTGGATTCACATCTTTGCACACATCAGCAAGATACTTTCGCTCTACTTCCGACAATCATATTTTCATTATTCCGACTATGAAAAGGAAGTCACATGCACAACGTTCTTTTACATACTAGGGCCCAGGAACGTGTAACAAATTGTACTTTGAAATTATCAACAAACACACAGTGTTCCTTTTCAAGAGTGCTCTTAAAACTCACCTTTTCGAGAGCAAAACACAAACGTAAAGATATAATAATGTTTCCTACTTTAAATACTTTAAATATTTTCAACCATTGTTATATTGACTTGTTTCATGGTGATTTTAGTCTTATCATTATAGATTTGCATTGGTTGTAAAACGCTATAAGTGGTAGAGAGGGTGAAAAAGCCACGTTATTTTGACAAAAAAAGACTTCCACGGAGACTTATTTGTTCAACTTTTCAAGTCAAAATAAACCTTCCACGGGAACATATATTTGGATTTTGGTCAAAAAAATATCCGCGGGGTTGGTCGCAATGAATTAACTATAAATTGTATATATATAAAATATATAAGCAATTAAGAAATTTCTCCCGGTTAGAGATTCCTTCAGAGATAATATACAAGCTCGACAAAAACAAAAGTTAGATTTTACTGCCGATACTGAGCAGTTGTTTAAACCCATAACTACAGAAACTAAAAAATTTAAAAAATCATTAATAACCGCTGCAAACCCTCCTCCTGTCACACCGCCTACTCTTGTTAAACCACCTGAATCTGTTATTGTTGCACGACCTGAACCCATTGTTGAACAACCTGAACCTGAGGAAATTCCGAGAGAGAGGATATAACTACCTGAACAAATGTTTACGAGAGATACTATGAATGAAATTAGTAGTACTTCTATGTTGGATGAATTAGATTATTTTGCTAATCAAACTTTTTCAAAGAGACCAAGATATATAAATCCTTGATATGATAAACCCGTAAAAGATGTTGAAGCCTGGTACAAAAAAATATATATTTGGCAAGATTTAGTGGAGATAAAACTTCCAATAAAAAATCAAAATTTTACTTCATATATGAAAAAATAGAAGATACAAAAAAGTCTACCATGATATGAGGAATCTCAACTACTCGAGGAAATAAAATATGTTAGAACCGTGGTAGATCCCACGCAAGGTGCAATAGGTACAACCAGATAAGGATATCACGGTGGTAGTATACTCTGTTGAAGAAGTATCCTCGATGATATATCACGGCTAGAAGTTATCATCGGGGGGAAACGAGCTGGAAATAATTCTCCGGAGATAATTAACAAAGCTGTGAAATCTGTCAACGACATTTTCAAGGTCGTGTAATGGACATTGGATTATACCAAAGTTTTATAAATGAAGTCATTGATGATTATCACATCGATTGATTTTGCCATCCGATTAGATAAATAGCATCTTAATACAACGATCATATATCGTAGTATGAGCAGAACAAGGCCTGTTTTTGTCATGCATTCAAGCTTACCGTATATAAAAAGTACTACGGGAATGAATTAGGTGACGTTATCTCAGGATTGTTTACTAGAATTGCTCCAAAGATTTTTACCGATTGATTGCTATTGGGAATAAAGCTATCAGCGGTTTCGGTGATCTCGCTGGTCGCGCATTTAATACCGCAAGGGAAAAACTCGTGTCATTGTTCAAGAAGAAACAACCGGTTAAACTACAGTCTACGAGGAAGATGCCACCTCAAGTAGGTAGGGACATTAATAACATTGTAAATCAAAGGTTATTTCCACTAGTACAATCAGTTACCGGTTCCGTTCTAAGAAGATTATGATTTAGATCGACAATTATATAATAAAATGTTTAAACATGAGACAGATGAAGCTTTTGATATGGATGCTCCTGTGTTAAAAACGGATTCCGTACGCGATTATAAAATATTTTTCGTAGAACTTCCAATCCCATGAGATCACGAATTGAACTTCGATTTGATGACACATCTAAATACATTTTGCCGGGTGAGACATACATTGAGGTAGAGGGAAAACTAGTACGAGGTGGTGTTGGTGTTGATGCTGGTACACCCGATCCTGATCTCAATGTTACCCAGATCGGATTTCTCAACAATGATATAATGGCCCTATTTACTGGTGCACAGTATATAATTAATTCTACTAAAATCGATGTTGCAACCGCAATAATGGGTCTAGCTAGATACTATGATGATTATATTAGGTCTGCGGGTATTTCAATGATGTTTGCAAAGAATATTACTGATCGCTCTGATCATAATCCATTTGCGTTAAGACAACCAAAGAAGAAATCAGCTGATGATGATGATGCTGAGCCGTGTTTATAGGTAATAATCCTCATTACAATCAACGATTTGCAGCGATTCGTTAAATAACGACGGTAGATTTTCGTGTACGATTCCTCTGTCTAATATATTTGGATTTTGCAGAGATGCTAGAAATGTTATATTTGGATCTAGTCATGCTGCAGTTCTTATGAGAAAAAACAATGATAATGATGCTCTTTTTTCGCGCTGGTGGTATTTTTGATGGTTTTGTAAATCTAACAAAATTAGCTCTGTGGATGCCAGTTATGACACAATCGCTATCCGAAGAAACACGAGTGCTATCTTTTACGGATCACAGAGGAAAATCACTGTTGTCATGGTTGGATGTTACAACATCTGCCACAACAGAGAGTACATTTGGAACATTTACTTGGCAAGCCGCGCTAACAAAAAATATCAACGCGCCACGACATATCTTTATCACATTACAAAATAAACAAACGAGTACAAGGAGCAGGAGGAGGAGATCCTCTACAAACGTTTAGTCTATTTGATATTTGATAAGTTGAAGGTCAGCGAGGTATCACTACGAGTCAGTAATCAGCAGGAACCAGCTAAAAATCTTCTCATCGACTACGCTAATAATCAGATAGGTCGTGTGTATCATCGTTTGTGGTCTTATATGGTCGTGATCAAAATCCTGATACTTGACTACAAATATCACAATTTGATTTCCAAAATCTGTATCTGTTCTACTATTTTTCACTGCAACATCTCGATCTATCTAGACAATCAGTCGTCGACGTAAAATTCCAAGCTCGTGAGAGCTTCCTCCCGGTGGAACATACTGAGCAATTGTGGTTATTCTCAGTGATAAATCTATTATATTTGAAAGTGGTGAGAATCGTTGACACTCCTATAGAAAACATGTAATGTTTTCCCAAACATGTAATGTAATATAACAATTTGATGATGTGTTATCTAAATAAAATGTCGTATAGTCAACTTAATGTCGCATTGACATCCGGTTAAGTAAAAAAAAATACAATCGAAAAGTTCTACTACGATTGGCGTAAGGATAACTTTAAAGCGTGAACAGATGACAGGCGGATTAAATAAATTATCGCTGACAAAAACTCAACCGTTTCAACAAAGCTAAAGTTTTAGGTACAGAAGTTCAGTTGGAATTTTGATCTGCGACAATTTCTCATATGATCAAAACCGGTGGAATACTTCCTTTTCTTCTTCCTATCCTCGCGGCACTTGGAACTGGTGCACTCTCTGGTGTTGCCGGCTGGGGTGCAAAACAAGGTTTAGATTAAATTACCGGAAGTGGATAAAAAAAGGGAAAGGGATTCAGACTACCCGTAAGCAGATTCACGAGATACTACGGGCCAACCCAACAATAATAACTCCAGAAAATATGGTTCCAATGTCAAATTTTGATTTAATCAACGAGGTAAAAAAACTACCAATAAAACATTTCAGAGGTGTATTCATGAAAGATCAATTATCAACACAACCACATATCCCGGAAACCGGTATAATTAATCTCGATGATAACACTGGAACTGGAACTCATTGGGTGGGATATGTTATTTACCCTTCGTCGATTGTTTATTTTGACTCGTATGGGCTACCTACCCCTGAAGAATTTATCAAATATATATCCGAGTTAAAGATTCCACGCAGGTATTCAACGTTACCCACGCATACATTAACTTATCCGCCAATATGTGGACGAGAGGTACTTAACGTGTTAACGGCTATCTCAACAAGTTCTAAATTACCTCAAAAGGTCGTACACAAATACACCAAGTAAGTGGGTTTATATCGAAATTGATCACCGATTGTAATTTTAAATCATTATAAAAACTAATATCTGATTATAACGATTCTATAATTAAATTTGATCAATTACAACAGAGTATAATTGATAACATCCCGATAAATAATTTTTCGGTACTCTGCGTTCGCAAACAGAGTTGCATATCGTACACGTATGGATAATTTGGCAAGGTTGCGATCCGATTATGACGCTCATATAGTTCAATTTACTAATCTACGTAAAAACTTTAAAAAAGCTGATGATGCCGTCGATACATTTTTTGTCAAAGATGCAAAACCCGATGAAATTAAAATAAATCTCGCAGGTATTATAACGAAACTAGATGAAATAACCGCGATTAATCAGCGATTGTGTTATTCGCGATGTGAGATCATTTTTAGATTCAATCGCGGAGATAAGAAGAGCTTTCAATGATATTAAAACGACCAACGATGCCATCAAAGATGATCTACCGAGGATGATAGAAAAACTTGAGAAAGTAAAAATTCCTCATAAAAACTAAATATTGTAAATAACGTGCACACGACCTAACATGGGTCGTTTGATTGGATAAGGAATACCAAAGAAAAATTAAATGTTCTGCGACCATCAATGGTATTTATCGATTAACAATACTTTCTAGTAAACAAATTAATATTGTAGGACGTATTGGTATTAATTCCTTTAACCCTGATAAGACAGCTCTCAGTATATCAGGTTTTAATAACGTGGTATCATTTCCCCCTCATCGATTTGTTATAAATAGAATGTAAAATAATAGCCACCAAGGATATTGTAGTTAGGAAACAATTATCATGGTTCATAGAAATTGTAGTTGATTTAGGTAGATAACTGAATTTAAAAATCCATAGGATTTTCATCGTAAAACGATTATAACGCTAGTGTTTGATAATAACAATGACAGCAACATCGCAGCAGTATCGCTATTATCAGGTCAGATAATTTCAAACTAAACTTTAAACACTCGCCAAGGAATATTAATCAAAGATTAAAAAATATCCACGAAGGATTACCGTCGTTGACGTAACCGTATACTCGGTATCCGGTTTAATTACCGGCGCGGATATTATTCTCTCCTTGGTTACTATGGTCGCTCCGATAGCTGTTCTGATTTGTATATCCGAGGCAAAAAACCATCGCGGCAGTAATCTCAATCATAACAAAGAAAATATCATCGTGTTCCTAGTGTAAATTACACGACTACACGGTTAAATTTCACACGGTGCCCAAAGCGTTCAAGCAATTGTCCTCCATGATAGCATCGTCGCTCGACGACACATTAGTATCCGACGATGAGTTCTCGAAAATGGTCCATGTTTATGTTTCCACGATGTCAAATTTAGAAAAAAACACATAGAGGATAATGGCAGCATCACAAGAACTACTTCAACGAATAGCGGAAAATACCTCCCCGGTGAAACAAAATTTGATATCGATAACATCCAAAACACCAGAATTTAGAGCAAGCGAGATAGCGTTAATTCAGCTGAGATGTTATTATACTTGGCCAAATATCAGATCATCACCATTTGCTGGTAAACCATCCAATAACAGTTTTGTATTCGCGTATAAAAATAAGCCCGATGCTACTCCTTATTGGCAAACAATACATCTTCATCAAGGTCTTTACGAAATCGAAGATATCAACACAGAGATTAGATATAACATAGAATTAATCAGAAGAAAAAAATTAGATGACACACAGAAATCTCCCATCGAGATATTTTTTACATGGACATATTTGTCAACAACCATCGAAATGAATTCACCTAACTACGTCGTAGATATTTATAACAGCTCAATTAGAACACTGCTAGGTTGGGGCGAGTATCATCCAGACACCGTTGACATCAAAGATTTACCACGAGAACCTCAAATACTTGATTATGTGACCGCGCTGCGTGAATACAAGGACACTAATTTCTCATATGCGGGTGCTCTCTCAGATATGAGATCATCAACGAGCGCGCTCATAGCCTTTCCAAATCCAAATTATTACGAATTGAGGGTGACGATGGTGTACGACGTACTATTACTCCCTTTCTAAATGATTTTAACAATTATTTTACGGAGATTAGTCAACTTTATATATTTCATCCACAACAACTATCAAGTTTATCCTCCCAAGATGAAATTATCAACACGTAATTTGTTTAAATCAGTTTGTGTACGACAACGATGACTTAAATTCTCAAGCGTTATCAGCTGTATCAGGTACTGCTTTCATCCAGGCGAAACAACAATTTTTAACTCATTTTAATGTATCTAGTAGCTCTACTACAGAATATTAAATAGCCAGTATATAATACGTTACAACCAGAAAAGTCCATAGATGAGGTCTACAAACAGGTTCACTACTCGTGGTTAGCAAGGCTACCCGTGGTTAACTCGAGATCACCCGAAACCCGAAAATCTGATTTTTTTACATTTGATAAACCCACCCATGAGATTAAATTCGATTACGGATTTGACTTTGATTTTTTACGATTTTTTTTACCATTATTTATATAATCGTGCCATTCCAATCTTGAACTCCTTGGAAACTTCAACGGGGCGTCGAATACCTCCCAGCGACATTATTTTTTTTCTTCGTGGGCGGTAAGATAGGTTAGAGATCTCATTGTATATTTTTGAAAATTTAAAAAAAATTTAACAAAAGAAATATGGGTTAAAAATTGTGTTTATATATCATAGATAACTATCGTAGAAATTAAAACAACTATGGTTGAAAATCATACTCGAAAATTACAATCACTAGTAAAAAATCTAAGGATTTTCTTTCTACGCTATTTTGTTTCAATTAATTTCCTTGTGGAAGTTAAAATATTCTCTGGAGTTCATCTGGGTATATATTCGAGTGAGCGTATTGTATTATTTGATGATGGCTTCAATTAATCATCGTGATGATGTATCGTGTAATTGTTGCACTTGATGTTCCGTCAACAGGAACGTTTCATTGCCGAGTCTATATTTGACGAGTTCAACGTTGGAAACGCTAGCATTTCCATCCTCTGTATTTTCATTGAAAGCCCTTCTAATAGCGTCTTCAAGTTTATCATTGTCGTAAACGAATACTTGTGCATGTTGATACAGTATTGTTAAAATTATTGATGCTCTAATATATATATTTTTTTCACGATGAAAATCCTAGGATAAAAATCGTTTACGATTTTGCATCCAGGGAAATTTCTAATTGTTCTCCACGAAGATAAATCAAATTAAAATCTTGATCGACAAATCTAAAATTCATTCTTGATATCGAATTATTAATGACCTCCAGATATTATATTTTACTCAGAGTTTTAACGATTAAACCTCCCGGGTTACATCGGGGAAACGTATATATGATATAACCTTGATCCATCCTCGATGACAATGATGTGTTAACGCTATAGCTGTTTAGTATAACATCACATATAATATGTGTCGCTATCGTTGATAATATATTAACGTTGCCCGGTGATATATGCGTATTGTTGCTGTATACTGAATTATTCCATCGGAGAATTTCCACCGGGGGGTTTAATTTAAACAATGGATCTGCGGAAATACTCGTCGATGAGATCACTCAGCGATCGTTTCAACGTTGGGACATCCCACCCAGGAAACTTATAATTGTCGATGAGTGATTGGTTTGTTAATGAAACTACCCTTACATAATCTTCTTTGTTAGGTGTATTATCATTAATTATCAACGGGATTAATCTATCATTGATGTAGTTGTTATCGGCGATAATTTGATTTAGTTTTTCTTCTTGTTCGTTAATTTTACTTCATGAAGATGTTAAATAGGCGAGAAGAGAACGTTGAAATAAATCTCTTAATTGACGCAATCTTGACTGCAATTGGTTTCATGTTGTTGAATATAATTAATTATATCTTTTAACTAGTAAACAAAAATACCCTCATCACCCCGATCGAATCGCCATAACATATTTAATTATCTGTTATACTCGTCTTTTCCGATCACATCAGTTTCCTGTATCAATTTTTATTCAAATACTTGTCATCGAATTCCATCGCAGCTGACTCTATCTGTTGTTCCTCATTGAATATTTCGTCGATGTATTTCAAAAAGTTACCTTATCATCGTTGACAGAGCAATAAATTCATTAAAAATCATAGGGTTTTCAACGCTAGCAGTTTCACTGTTAACAATTCTATAAAGGATATGATCACGTTCCCGAGAAAGAATTTTCATCACGCCGTACTCTGACTGATACGTTGGGAAACGCAGTCGTCGCACATAGACTATATTTTTTTATATTTGATGTTTAGATTCTCGCTGGTGAATAGCTTACTGCCGTTGAGATGTTTTACGCGGTCGAGTTCGGTTTTCAATTCCTTAATATTTCTTCTTTCATGTCTTATATATAAATTATTCCTTTCAATTTTATTATTCTTTTGAATTTTAACTACCTAATTTATCGTAAACGATTTCACTCTAGCGTTTTCCAATCTTTGATGGAAATTCTTCTACGAAAATATGCTAGCATAAAAAATCCATAGGATGTTCAATTACGATTTCACCATCGGATACAGAAAACTTTCCAACAAAGATAATTCAATTTGTATGGTCATGAGATCATCTCCTATGACATTTGTTTTCAATATGTATCATCGAAGATTTAATTTCATTGATGTAATCGTTAACCGATGATAAAAATTCGATATCATCGATGTATCCCAACCCAAAGATAAGTTTTCCAAGTCTTTCTATGTTACGTTGATGATTCTTCATAAATCTTCGGAAGCGTTCCCTGTTATATTCAACGGGGGTGGGGGTGGGGTGGGGGTGAATTTATAATTGGGTTTAATTCTAGACAAATTATTTTAAAAACATCTACGATACGATCAAATTGATTTGTAATTTCATCATCGTGAAGACAATAGGGCTGTCTTAATACTATTCTAATCGCATCTTCATCTTCGCGCGCACATAATCCATTCTTGTAAAAATATTTTAGTCGTAATATATCAGATTTATCCCCATAGTAAAAATATATCATCGTAGCATAGTTCGGCCTATTATAAAAAAATATCAATACGGGAGTCAAATTCATAATCTGCGGGATAATATTCATAATGTTCCCCATCGTTGAACATCTCCGGGAACTTAATATCATCGTGAAGTCCAGGTAGTTGATCATCATCGACAAAAATTTTGGCGATCGGCGATGAAACTTGAGTCATTATATATACATATATATATATATATATATATATATATATATATATATATATATATATATATATGAAAAAAATATTTATCTAAATTACAATATTTGATATTATAAAAAATTAGGAATATGCGAATGACACTCTGTTATTGAATTTGTTGGAATATGTTGTTGAAATTGTACCATCTGCGGCTTGTATCACACATGTCTTATTGATATCAAAATATTTAGCAGCTGAGTATATCGACGCAAATGGTTTACTAATACTATCGGAGAACGCTGTTACAGGTCTTGTAGTACGATTTATATTTTTTTGAGGATTTACGTTACGTGAATTTTCACTAGGGGTTGCAATTCTTAAATCTGTTAAGCAATTATCAAGAGGATTTATATTTATGTGGTCAACTACGAAACCGTAACCGATTTCCACTATACAACACTCAATGATAAATCTATGAAGATAATACATTTTTGTTTTTTTTACCTGCTACAACAGCAGTTATTCCATATCCTCTATTATCAATTGTACCAAGTGGAACTTTTCGTTTTCTATGACGGACAATTCCATCTCGTGATACCTCGTAGTTAACGTAAACTGGATGAGATACGTATTCGTTACTCATTATGTTTTATATGAGTTTCGGAAAGATGGCCGCCATCGCTTGACTGCTTCAAAGTGGGGTCTTCCGATTTTGTACTATATTTGTGATATTTGTGCTTGTTTTCTGTCATCGCCTACATTGTTGTGTTTCATCATGCATTGGCTGTTCCGTTCGTGTGTGTTGGTTCATCTCCTTGTATTGGAAGCGAGAGCAATTGGATGTTTTCTCAGCTGTTTTGTCCCGTTGTTGAGACGTAATTTGTTTTTGAATAAACCGTCGTCAAGTGACCGCTTACACTACGACGTATCCTCATTAATTCAATTAAACGACCACACCTTGGTTCTAGATGCTACATTATGCTCAAGTCTGAACGAACTGGGCATTCATTCATCATTTCTTCAATGTAAACGGAAGGGGAAGAAAGAAACGTTCTTCCAAAGCCGGCCGGTGTAGAACAGGAAGAAGGATTCCAGTTATCTCCCTTTCGCTCGTAACGGATAAACAACTTAAAAATTCTGCCGTTAATTTCAGTAACCTGGTTCAAAATCCTCTAAAATCGTCAACTGTCCCAGGGATACCACTACGTATTGCATTATTCAACGCTAAATCAGTAGAACAGCGCACAGAAATTGTTAATTTTATCAATGACAAGAATATCGACGTCTTCTTCCTGACAGAAACTTGGTTACTTTCGGTAGGTGATGAAAGTAAGTGTGCGGATTTAACACCCAGCGATACTTCCATCAAGTCGTTCCCCCACAACTCTCGCGGAGGTGGAATTGCTGTAATTACAAAGAATTCCATGATCAAATACCTCAAGTACATCACAACCTTCAACTTCTGCCACACATCGTTTGAACTAGTCCAAACAACGTTCATACTGCAACAAAGGTCAGTCCATTTTTTCTGTCTCTACCGTCCTCCTCCTAGTAGAAAAGATAAGCTTACTGAATCTCTCTTTTTGGAGCAGGTTTCAAATCTTCTAGAGTATGGAAATTTGATAGGTGGCAACCTAATTATTCTTGGAGATTTCAACTTTCACTATGACTGTCCTGGTAAACCAAACACGTCAAAACTCCAAGATTCCATTCATGTTTTCTATCTTAAACAGTCAGTTATCCAACCTACCCATAAACTTGGTCACATTTTAGACCGGTTTCTTTATAGACCTGATGATAATATTCTGCAATCAACTCTTGTATCCCACGAACTTACATCGTATCACCTCTGCATTGTATGCCATCTCGACGTATCAGTGCCTAACCCTCCACCTCTATTTGTTACTAAGAGAAACCTCCGTATGATAAATAGAACCAAATTCATGCATGACATTCAAGAAAACCTAACAACTTTCTTACATCCAACAGCGGAACAACTTGATAACTGCCCGCGTTAATTGCTTGAAAAACATGCTCCAGCCGCCAAATGCAGAGAATCAATAAAAAAGTGTTCTCCTTGGTATAGCAGTGTTAGGGACCAGGTTTGCACTGCTAAAAGACATCGCCGAAAAGGAGAGAGGCTTTGGCTTTCCACCAGACTCACTATTCATAAACAAATCTACGAAGCCGCTAAGAAGAACGTCACAAGCATAGTCCATTTAGCAAAATCATCCTACTACAGTTCTAAGATCACGGAGAGTTCCAGCTGCAAAGGGTTCTTCGAGATAACTAACAAATTAATAACAAGGAACAAATGTACACCACTTCCAACGACCTTCTCTCCACTAGACCTACCAGACCAATTTGCAAATTTCTTCGATGACACAGTTCAAACCATTAGAGATTCGCTCGACAGCACAATTTCAGCTGATTCGTCACCATACAGGTATGATGCAGAATTTCAGCGACACCAGTTAGGAGCATTTGAACCTGTTTCTATAGATTTAGTACGGAGCATTGTGCTGAAAAGTGCTGCAAAGTCTTGTGAACTTGATCCAATTCCGACATCACTGATGCTTGAGTGCTTAGAACCAATATTGCCTTCACTAACTGATGTTATTAATATATCTCTCTCATCAGGGGAATTCCTATCATTTTTAAAAACTGCCATTGTAAAGCCACTGCTGAAGAAACCAACACTGGACCATAACGATTTAAAGAAATACCGCCCAGTTTCTAATCTCCCTTTCATATAATAAATCTTAGAAAAGGTTGTTATAACTCAACTTGTATCTCATTTGAATTCAGTCTTTTTAGCAATGTACAGTCTGCATATCGCCCTTGCCACAGTACGGAAACTACTCTTCTGAAAGTATTTAGTGACATTCTCTCTGCTTTGGATAGTGGAAAGATTACAGTCCTCTCTCTCCTGGATTTATCTGCAGCAGTTGACACAATAGACCATGATATATTACTTCACCGTCTCCAGCATGTCTTTGGCATTCAAAATATAGCCTTACAGTGGTTCAAGTCCTACTTAGTGAACAGGACACAAATTATATCTGCAAACGGAATACACTCCGGCCCAGTTGACGTATGTTATGTTCTTCCACAGGGATCTGTTCTTGGACTGTTCTCTTCATTCTGTACACTCAGCCGCTCTCAAGTGTCAAAGATCATCACCCAGTGTTGCACCAACTGTACGCTGATGACACCCAAATGTACAAGTCTAGCCACCCAACTGAAGTTGATGCTACCGTCCATGGGGTAGAGAAGTGCATTTCGGATGTGAAATCATGGATGACATGTAACAAGCTGCAGATGAATGATGATAAAACTGAGGCTATTCTGATGACAACACAAAGACTTTCTCATCCACATCCTTTACCTCAGACAATAAATATCAGCAACACCAACATTAAATTCTCACAGTCAATACGGAATCTAGGTGTTACTCTAGACAGTACTCTCACATTGCACCAACATGTCATGAACATCTGCAGGGCTGCATAACTTGAATTGAGAAGCATCAGTTCCATTCGTAAATATCTTTCTGTTGATGTCACGAAAACACTTTTGTGTTCATTAGTACTTTCAAGACTGGACTATTGTAACTCAATTCTGTCTGGTTTGTCACAATATTTACTCCAGAAACTTCAAAATGTTCAAAACACAGCTGCACGGATCATCTTTAGACTACCTCGATCAGAGCACACCTCACCACTGCTCTATACCCTACACTCCAGTCCAACATACCTATCCAGCCTCACCCATGTGTATACACCAGCTAGATCCCTACGCTCTTCTTCTGATAATCGTATACTCATTGTTCCCAAGGTGAAAACAAAGTCATATGGACAACGTTCTTTTGCATACCAGGGCCCGGCGACGTGGAACGAATTGCCCATTGAAATTAGACACAAAGACACAGTGGTCCCTTTTAAGAGTGCTCTCAAGATTCACCTGTTTCGGCTTCAGGGACAAACCTAGCGACCTAAGTCATGTTTTGTATCTTATATATTTTCAGCATGTTTTTATGTTTTCTAATTTCAATGTTTTTGTCATTTGTTGTTCTGTAGTGTAGTCATATTATTGATGGTGTAAAGCGCTTAGAGCTTTTAACGATCAGGCGCTATAGAAAGTCCTCATTATTATTATTATATGAGATTTCATTTATCTAAATAGCAATTATTATTTTTGATCCATTAAGATAATCTTGTGGAAATTTCATTGGAAATTCAGGAGATGTTTCTGGATAATGATCATAATACCTTTTCAACGCCGTATAATGTTTTAACCCGCAATTTCTATATAATTGTGTTTTTCCTCGTACCTCAAAACCACAACCGATACAAGGTTGCGGACCTGAACTTCCTCGTCGAAGATTTCTCAAATGATCTCCACAAAACTCTTTTCTACAGAATTTACCACAACGAGTGATTGATCCAATAGGCAACCAATTAAAGTTATTCATGTTATATATAATAATAATAAGTGGTCTAAGGTTGACATTTCCGGGGAGGGAGTGGGAGACAAGCGCCCCAATCTAGAAATCCCCCATACGACTTCCGTCTCTGATCGCCTCTGTCAACTAAAATCCAGCTCCTGGCCTTCACGAGTGGCTTAGATTTGAAGTCCGGCGGACCGCTTTATTCACCAACAGGATAAGTGGTGAAGGAGGGCCACTGCCTTCAAACAAGTTGCTTCGTGTAGATGAGACTCGTAAACCTTAGATAGTAGCTCATCGAGGAGAAGGAAAACTCTGATTCCAAACCTCTGCTTACTTGCGGATATACATACTCATGTGAAAGGCTAAGAGAAAAAAACTACAACAAAAATCCGGAGATGGAGTCCCTAAGGCTGTCTGACATTGACCTTATTGTCATTCCGGGAACTCCTGCGACGCCGTTGGTGCCAAGCTGTGTCGACATTTGTCGTTCCCTTGGGCCCACCAGATGAGTTGGGAGGGGGGATCTGCGGCATGGGCAACAGCTGATTCTCCATACCACCTTGCCCAGGCTTCGTAGCTCCAACTGGAGAGGACACTCCAGCGTCGTCGTATGAAATTGGCACAACACGAGAAGTAGCAGTTAACCGGTTCTAAGCCAAAGCTATTTTGGCGTTGAGCTTGGCGCCAGGGGTTACTTCTGACGGTGGGAGAGATCATCAGATTTCACTGCATACCACCCGCTTTAAGTTGGGCAGCCCCAGTCAGTAATGTGCTTCCCGCCATGGCCTGCATGCTTCACTGGGTGCGTGGAGCTTAGAGAACCATTTCGACAAGTGGGCCACAAAACTCCGCACCAGGAAACAGTAAATGAAGAAATAAGAAAACTCTAGCTCTTCGTTTTGCGACCTGTAACGTTAGAACCATGTGTCCTGGACTGACCAATGACCAACAACAGATCGACGATGCTCGGAAGAATGCCGTCATTGACAGAGAACTCTCACGACTGAACATCGACATTGCCTGTCTCCAGGAGACCCGACTGGCTGACAGCGGCACCATCAGGGAAGCCAATTACACGTTATTTTGGCAGGGGAATACCTCGGATGAACCTAGACAGCATGTTGTAGGCTTTGCCGTAAAGAACACGCTAGTTGCCTTTATTCAACCTCCATCATCAGGTACTGAGAGAATCCTTGCCCTCAGGCTGTCAACACCCTTAGGCCCGGTCCTCATCTTCAGCGTGTATGCTCCAACCCTCCGCTCTACCCACGAGGAGAAAGACACGTTTTATGA
Source organism: Unio pictorum (assembly GCA_030141615.1). Lineage (NCBI taxonomy): Eukaryota > Metazoa > Mollusca > Bivalvia > Unionida > Unionidae > Unio > Unio pictorum. The sequence goes on along the minus strand of JARLTB010000257.1, from coordinate 913,091 downwards.
TGCTCTGGATCAGGCAATATCCAGAATTCCAAAAAAACGAAACCCTGTACTTGCTAGGAAATTTCAATGCTAGAGTGGGAGCCGACCAAGAGGCCTGGTCCACCTGTCTCGGCTTTTATGGAAGGAGCAAGATCAACGAGAACGGGCAGCGACTTCTGGAGATTTGCAACCTAAGTGTGACCAACACTCTCTTCCAGTGCAAGGAGATCCACCAGGTGTCTTGGAGACACCCACATTCACTACATTGCACCAGGTAGACCTTGTCATTACCAGGCGTGCAGAACTGGCCAGCGTCCTCTTCACCTGCAGCTACCACAGTGCCGACTGTTAATATAACCCAAGAAGATGCACCATGCCAAGAAGAAGGGCCACCCTCGTATCAGCACCTACTGTGCGAGTAATCCAGAGAAAACACAGCAGTTCATCGGCAAAGTGCAGGGAGTTCTCAACAAAGTGACACCTGATGACACCATTGACTGCAAGTGGGCCCATCTTTGTGACTCTGTGTACACCTCTTACGGGAAGAGGGAAAGGAAAAATGCCTACTTATATGAGACAAGCTGGGAGGAGATGGAGTCCGTGACTGAGGCAATGAGGAAAGCCCTCCTGGCATACAAGGCTTTACCGAGCCCAATAACATTGCAATCACTCAGGAATGCAAGGAAGAACGCCCAGTTTTTATTCTAGGTGGTATGTTGCGCTGACGGCCTCCAGTCCAACCTAACAAATATGGTCTCACACCTTTGTACGCACCAGCAAGATACTTACCCTCTACTTCCGACAATCATATACTCATTATTCCGACTATGAAAAGGAAGTCACATGCATAACGTTCTTTTTACATACTAAGGCCCAGGAACGTGTAATAAATTGTACATTGAAATTATACACAAACACACAGTGTTCATTTACAAGAGTGCTCTTAAAACTCCCCTTTTTGACTGCAAAACAAACGTCAAGATATAATCACATTTCATACTTTAAATAGTTTCAACAATTGTTATCTTTTCTTCTTTCATGGTGTTTTTAGTCATATCGTTATAGATTTGCATTGGTTGTAAAACGCTATAAAGTTCTAAAGATAAGTCGCTATACAAGGTCATTAGTAGTTAAATTATTATTATTATTAGTAGTAGTAGTAAGTATTATTATTATTATTATTATTATTATTATTATTATTGTTGTTGTTGTTGTTATTATTATTATTGTAAAGAACTGTTTTTTTCCGTGTACATATTTTAGTAGCTGTAATGTTTATTTACTAAGCTGTTACAAACTAAGCAGTATATCTTATCTTGCGTAAAATGCATATTACTGTCTCTGCCTGAATGGCACATTTCCAAGAGTTTATAAAACGACTCTAATGATAATATCTCAATCCAACATCAGTGTTGATTTCCCTATAACTTCAGGAGCAATTGAAATCACACTCACAGTAATAGCAAAGAGCGAAGAAGTCACATGGTACAAATGACCCGATGTAACATGAGTATCACCACACTTTTGTCAAGGCTTTTACAATTGTTTTTGTACAAACGCTCGTTATGGAATAACTTCTTGAAATCTCGTTGACACACACATTATGATCAACATTTGTTGGTTTCCTAACATGATCTTAAGTAAATGCCTGACGATGGCTACACAAATTCTGCTACATGGTTCATTACTTTTAGGAATGTCAAACAGAGGAGACTTAGACATCTTCTGATTGTTTGTTTTGGACAGGAGTGAAATGATCAAAGGTATTTAGAAAAAGCACGTTCAAGTTTGAGGGATATACAAATTATTGAATCTATTGTGACGGATCTCTGATTCCCAAAAGACTAACCAATGATGTTAGGAACTCAAAAACAAGAGGGTTAACTACTACCTATATGCAGCTTAATCATTAAAGCAATAAAGGCAAACTCAAAATGACCAAAGAAACACAGCTTTATCAGTCGATGTTCCTGTCACGAAGTCTGATGACACATTGACAAAATAAATGTATACGAATATTGCCAAAATCAATATACTCCTTAAAATATGATACTCTCACAATATGAAAATAAAATAAAGGCATCATTAAAGACGCAGTGTATTTTATATATAGGTATAACAAAATCATCTATATGTGATATATAACCTCCCGATCGGAATGTTTCATAATTCTTCATACTTAAATCAGACTAGGATTTATTTGTTTCAACGTATGTATTGATTTGAATGCATTACCGCGAGATTGACCTTCTAGAAACAAAAACATTTCTCTTCGCTGTTTTTTATTATGTTGCATATTTTCGTACATTGTAGCAATCAGAAATAATGTGACCTTTGTTCGTACAATGATTGCACTTATGAAGCGATACATATTTTTGATATATATTATGAGAAGTTTAATACCTCAACGGTGAGCCATATTTAGATGCGAAAATACTGAAATGAGACTGAGATGGGATATGTATTTAACAAATACATGCTGATTGAAACGTTTTGTGACCAATGACATATTGTGAGTTAATAAAGACTACTCAGTTGTTCCAGCAGTGTTTTCCAAAATGTCTCATTTTAAATTTAACATTTCAAAGGCTTGTTTGGGCACTTTTGATATTAATCTCATAATTCCAACATACTGCTCATTTTTCATTGCTTCAGTTACATCAATTGTTAAGTTTCGTTTTAGCTTTGTATTTGATCTAAATGTTTAATATTACTTTAACAATTGGCCAGTTATATAGCTATGCTGATTGCAATGTGACAGCTTATAGTGATGTCTAGCACTGGTACATCATGCCGCAAACATGCAACATGATGTCCCATCCACTTCAATTTTACCTTCCACCAAGCCGACCAGTCGAAACGCAAATCCCTTAATGATTAGCAACTAGCGAAGTATCGTTTAGTACTATTTTTAAAATCTTTGGTATGAATCAGATGGTTTTGAACCCACGACCATTGGAATCCGCGTCTAAGACTCTAATCAGAGTGGTGTCTAGCTTTAATAGTGATACAAACGTATATATATATATATATATATATATATATATATATATATATATATATATATAAGTTACGTCCCCTACTGAGTTGTTAATTAGGGTGCATTATGTACGGACGGCACTCATTGCGTTACTTACTCGCAACACTTCCCATGCTATCTTATCTATTTCCGCATCTGAAAAGGCAGCATAACGTTACACAAATAGGAGAACGATACAAAAGTTGAAATGCTTGATTGACTTATTGATATTTAACGGCGCACCAGCACTTTTAGGCTATTTAGTGCCATACAACAGGTTGTATTTAAACATGGTTAATAACGATATGCATACAGTTGTATAAACATTTAAAATACATACGTGGAAAATTAACGTTTTGAACATAATTCATGCTCATCTTGCCTTACTCACTCACTCTAGTTTGCATCCTAACGAAATTATATAATGCAGCACGAGATTTCGGCTGCTACAAATTCTGGAAGTTCAAGGAAGACACACAACTATGCAGTAATCAATTCTAAAAGATAACTCACAGTTTCCGCAGCTGAGACCATCCGGCCGGAGGGTCATATCGCCTGCGCATTCACACACCTTAGATCCACCAGGTTGTGGAAAACAAAAGTGACTACAACCTCCGCGCCCGTTAGAACACCCGTTTATTCCTGTAAATATTAATCCATACGATGTAAAGCAGTTCGTTTTTATCCATTGTTCACATATATTACGTATTCTTCGTAATTTCACGAGGTGTTGTTGTAAATGTATCATCTTTTTATTGCAACGCACATAATCCTATATAATTGACACAAAAAATAACAAACATTTATGTTTAATCACACACACACACACACACACACACACACACACACACACACATATATATATATATATATATATATATATATATATATATATATATATATATATATATATATATATATATTGTTACGCGCTTAGACTAAAAAAAAACAGTAACATACAAAGAGTGAAAATAACAAGCTTGTAAAAACTTAATAAACAATTTAATGAGTAAAAATATTTTCCAGAAAAGAAAAATAAACTTACGATTTTAAGAATCAAATCCAAAGTTAATCCAAAAATAATTCACGATATAATCCACTAATGGTTTTGCAAATAATCTGGTAATACAATGTCCTAATAATTCCAGTTTGAATTTTAATGAAGTCACTTCTGGTCTTACGAAAATTCAATGAAGACAATGTTTTCCAGATAAATAACAATATAATTCTTCTTGATACAAACGAATTGAAATAAATTCCAGTACAAGGTAATTTAAAATAACTCAAAACACAACTTATTTTTTTAAATGTCCAACCTCTACTGAATGGTTCGCTCCCAAAACAATAATTTATATACTTGTAGTTAAGTACACAAGGAAGGGGTCACATGACCTTCTTGAATCTTTAGAACGAATTTACGTTAACAAACACACGTACACACCGTATGATCTAGATGAGAATCAGTTATTTTTACTCTCAAAAAAAAGATGTTGACAACAAAGCTCCATAATGTCCTTGGAATCAACCAATCATTTTAAAATCCTTTTTTACCAGCGTTGAAGGAAGGTCAGAAATGAGGTCAACATCTGGAGTTTACTTGTAGAGTACAAGGCATCCCTCTTTTTTATAAAAAAATATTTCCCAATGAATGAATCTTAAACTTAAAATGTCAAATTTGAATCTGACAAACAAGCAATTAAAACAAAAAATAAATGACTTAAATCAAATATACGTGACAATATTTGCTCGTGAGTAATATGTATGAATGGTTAAGTAATTTTAAGTAGTTAATTAGTCTCATTATGTATCATTGTGTAATTTTTGTAACAAAAATATTGACAGTCGGTTGTGTCTAATAGTTTTTTTATTCGATTTTCGTATCGACTCATTTCAATATATTCATGAGAAATTGTTTTGTAGAATTTTTTCTTGAGAAGGAAATATATAATAATAATAATAATAATAATAATAATAATAATAATAATAATAATAATAATAATAATAATAATAATAATGATAATAATAATAATAATGAGGACTTTGTATAGCGCCTACTCTTTAAAAGCTCTAAGCGCTTTACACCATCAATAATGATATGACTATACTACAGAACAACAAATGACAAAAACAATGATATTGGAAAACATAACAAAAAATGCTGAAAATATATAAGATACAAAACATGATTAGGTCGCTAAGTTTGTCCCTGAAGTCGAAACAGGTGAGTCTTGAGAGCACTCTTAAAAGGGACCACTGTATATTTGTGTCTAATTTCAATGGGCAATTCGTTCCACGTTGCCGGGTCCTGGTATGCAAACGAGCGTTGCCATATGACTTTGTTTTCACCTTGGAACAATGAGTGTACGATTATCAGAAGGAGAACGTAAGCATCTAGCTGGTGTATACACATGGCTGAGGCTGGATAGGTATGTTGCACTGGAGTCTGAAATTGAAATATAGCACAGGGAACAAATTTTGTGTTTGATTCTGTATCGAATTGATAGCCAATGTAGGGTACAGAGCAGTGGTGAGGTGTGCTCTAATCGAGGTACTCTAAAGATGATCCATGCAGCTGTGTTTTGAACTTTTTGAAGTTTCTGGAGTAAATATTGTGATGAACCGGACATAATTGAGTTACAATAGTCCAGTCTTGAAAGTACTAATGAACACACGTGTGTTTTCGTGGCATCAACAGCAAATTATTTGCGAATGGAACTGATACGTCTCAATTCAAGATATGCAGCCCTGCAGATGTTCATGACATGTTGGTGCAACACCTAAATTCCGTACTGACTGTGATAATTTAATGTTGGTGTTGCTGATATTTATTGTCTGAGGTAAAGGATGTGTATGAGAAAGTCTTTGTGTTGTGATCAGAATAGCCTCAGTTTTGTCATCATTCATATGCAGCGTGTTACATGTCATCGATGATTTCACATCCGAAATGCACTTCACTACTCTATGGATGGTAGCATCAACTTCAGTTGGGTGGCTAGACTTGTATATTTGGGTGTCATCAGCGTACAATTGGTGCGACACTGGGTGATGATCTATGACACTTGAGAGCGGTTGAGTGTACAGAATGAAGAAAACATTTACAAGAACAGATCCCTGTGGAACACGATTATATACGTCAACTGGGCTGGAGTGTATTCCATATGCATATATAATTTGTGTCCTGTTGATCAAGTAGGACTTGGATCACTGTAAGGCTATATTCTGAATGCCAAATACATGCTGGAGACGGTGAAGTAATATATCCTGGTCTGTTGTGTCAAATGCTGCAGATAAATTCAGGAGAGTGAGGACTGTAATCTTTCCACTATCCAAAGCAGAGAGAATGTCACTAAATACTTTCAGAAGAGTAGTTTCCGTACTGTGGCAAGGGCGATATGCAGACTGTACATTGCTAAAAAGACTGTTTGAATCCAAATGAGATACCAGTTGAGTTAGAACAACCTTTTCTAAGATTTTTGCTATGAAATGGAGATTAGAAACTGGGCGGTAGTTCTAAATCGTTATGGTCCAGTGATGGTTTATTCAGCAGTGGCTTTACGATGGCAGTTTTGAAAAAATGATGGGAATTCCCCCGATGAGAGATATATTAATAACATCAGTTAGTGAAGGAAATATTGGTTCTAAGCACTCAAGCAGCAGTGATGTCGGAATTGGATCAAGTTCACAAGACTTTGGTGCATGTTTCATCTCGATTGTCCGTACAAAATCTATAGAAACCAGTTCAAATGCTCCTAACGGTTGTCGCTGAAATTCTGCATCATACCTGTATGGTGACGAAACAGTTGAAATTGTGCTGTCGAGCGAATCTCTAATGGTATGAACTTTATAATTAAAGAAATTTGCAAATTGGTCTGGTAGGTCTAAGGGAGAGAAGGTCGTTGGAAGTGGTGTACATTTGTTACTTGACATTAGTTTGTTAGTTATCTCAAAGAGCTCTTTGCAGCTGGAACTCTCAGTGATCTTAGGACTGTAGTGGGATGATTTGACTAAATGGACTATGTTTGTGACGTTCTTCTTAGCGGCTTCGTAGATTTGTTTATGAATAGTGAGTCTGGTGGAAAGCCAAGCCTCTCTGGTTTTCGGCGATGTCTTTTAGCAGTGCGAAGCTGGTCTCTAACACTGCTATACCATAGAGGACACTTTTTTATTGATTCTCTGCATTTGGTGGCTTGGGCATGTTTTTCAAGCAATGAACGCAGGCATTTAACAAGTTGTTCCGCTGTTGGATGTAAGAAGGTTGTTAGGTTTTCTTGAATGTCATGGATGAATTTGGTTCTATTTATCATACGGAGGTTTCTCTTAGTAGCAAATAGAGGTGGAGGGTTAGGGACTGATACGTCGAGATGGCATACAATGCAGAGGTGATCGGATGCCAGTTCGTGGGATACAAGAGTTGATTGCAGTATATTATCATCAGGTCTATTAAGAAACCAGTCTAAAATATGACCAGGTTTATGGGTAGGTTGGGTAACTGACTGTTTAAGATTGAAAACATGAATGGTGTCTAGGAGTTTTGACGTGTTTGGTTTATCAGGACAGTCATAGTGAAAGTTGAAATCTCCAAGAATAATTAGGTTGCCACCTATCAAATTTCCATACTCTAGAAGATTTGGAATCTGCTCCAAAAAGAGAGATTCAGTCAGCTTGTTTTTTCTACTAGGAGGAGAACGGTAGAGACAAAAAAACTGGACTGACCTTTGTTCCAGTGTGAGCGTTGTTTGGACTAGTTCAAACGATGTGTGGCGGAAGTTGAAGTTTGTGTTGTACTTAAAACTTAAATATAATGGCTAGAAGAAAACTAATTGGATTTTTGGCTTCTTATTAATCATAAGGAAGTGAATATTATGTTATTAAAACAGACCGTAATATTTGGGTGATGTATACCTTGATGCAACGATGTATTACTGTGCAAATGAATGTCCATCACATTATGGAATATGGAGGGGCCAATGGAGGTCATGCCACTTCCATCTGTTGCGATTCTCATTAAAGCGCTAAAGATAAACAACATTGTGAATGAAAGCAACATAGTTGTAGAGATAATGACAAATCTGATAACAAATGTCAATTAGTATGTGTCATCTGTTTCATTTTTGCAAATAATATCGTCTACGTCATTCAAACTTTGAATGTAATTAACGTCATTTAGTGTCACTGGAGTTAGTATGGAAGTTGTGATTTTGTTTTACTTGTGGCTATAAATATCTCTCACTTTGTGCACAAATCTTTATTGCATTTGTTTAGATGTTACTAATACAAACTATACATCAGTCCTTTCAATGCCAGACTGCTTTTTAGTATTGGTGATTATTATCCAAATATATATATGAATTAATTAATTCTGTAATATATTTTGTAATGGGATACTGAAATATGTCAGTGGAAAGGAATGTTATATATTCAAAGTGGATATTCAAAGTGGTGATAACAATGTTATCTCCATTTTGGAGTTATCGTATCTCCAAACGTTTTACTTTTCTAGGAATTATATCGTCCTCACGTAATATATATTTGTAATCCTTAACGTTATCTTTTTCTCCTCCTTTCACTATTTGTCACAAAATAATCATAGCATCACCTACTTCGCATACAGTAGGAATATAATGTCCCAAACTATTTGAGGAAAAGCTAAGTAGTAACCTTTTTAAATATTTGTCGTCCATATTTAGTGTCAACGAAATATTGAAAAACCTAAGCCTATGGCAAACTATCAATTGAATAAGACACTACTTGAATAATAAAAGAATTTAACTCGGAAAGTACTTTATTTCCATGTAGAATGAATTCATAATTCATGTTTGGGTTAAACAGCCTTTACCAAAGACGACTCCCAGATGCTTACGGACAAATGGTACATGTTTGTAGAAATAAATGCCAAATAAATTCATTAAGTGTAATCAATGAACTTACAATGTTTATACAATATTAAATTAAGACAAATACGTTCGGAAAGCTAATTTAACTCATCTGCTAGGATGCTGTATTAAATTCCATAATGTTCACATTAAGAAATGAATACATGATTACTTTAGTTACCGTAGCAAGACAACACTTGACTAAACAAAATACACGATATGATAAAAAATTATGATCACCTTCACATTATCATTCATTTTATACACAGAATTAACTGCAATCAGAAATATTAAAATACAATTACATACCTTTGTGACGAGTCGATGTAGTATAAGTAAGATTGATGCAAAGCAATGCTGCATTTATTTATTGCTGTTTGATCCTGGTATAAGACTTGACGATTAGAACCATCCACATTAGCTAGCTCTATTTTCCTCGTGTTATAGTGACACCAGTAGATAACATCCCCTGCAACATAGTAAATGTGGATTGTATTCGAGTCAATTGTCCAGCTATATGTTAAATAAAACTTTTTGTTATCATATATTGGTTTAAGTGAATGAGTCAAACACACTTACTTACATTAAGTTCATAATATCTCCAGACATGATTGACTAAAACACATTAAGCTTAAAATATTATATTTCTTACATATATCTGATTTAATATTTATTTATTATAAATTAATGGTTTGTCTGTTTTTCATCTTGTTTAAAATACATGCTATTGTAATGTGAATTTATTCCCTACAGAGGATATTTTTTTTCAGAAAATTAATTGACCTGAATCATTCGTTCGTAAACAACTAATGTTGACCTAGATTCTAACCTTGATTCAAACGTAGTAGCAGCTACGAAAAAAAGTTATTTTTTATTTTATTTTTTTTTTTAATTTTTAAGGCCGAAATGAGACTACGTGATTTAAGAATTAGATAACTTTTTTATTCGTAAAGAAAAATAAATGTTCTCGTCATTGTCATGTTATGACTACGTGATGGAAACGATATCACATTTCCATTGTGCCCAGATCATTGGTTTTCCGTATTTGCGCAGAAATTAGATTTAATGAGATATGTTTGGAGCAATATTCTCCGATTGAGGATTTTTACCTGACGCTGAGTCATGTTCTCTTGTTATATCCATGTTGATGAATTTAATTGAATTTTAGTTCAGTTTATGTGGATTTTTTAAAGCTTAGTTCATCTCTCTGGAAATATGTGATATGTTCATACACTATTATTGGACACAGACACTTTGTCAAACTTGTATTCGGATATCAAACACCAAAGTGTAAAATCTTGCGATTCTTCATAGAGCTGTAGATTGACACATTACAGATTGCAGCACACATCATCGCCTTCCAACAGGACTAGAACGTGAATCTATTAAAACATTTCATTAATAGGAATGTTTTAATGCGTGCATAATAAATGGATTACGTTTGTATTTGATTCCTAAAACTGTAAAGTTTTGTTTTCATTTTACAATCAATTTCCAAGGATATATATTATTTGTTAAATTATACAAAGATAGTTGTTTTAACTTTGTCCCTGTTACTGTTTATTAGACCCTAAGCACGTAACAATATTTCTTTCATCCAAGTATTTTGTTACCCATTTGTGCACCAATAATATTAGAATGCTAATTAATATTTATCAAACTGCATAAATAATCTAGATATCATGAACAAATTGTAATGGATTTTTCCAAAATATTTTAGTTTACGTTCTGTTGCGGTCTATAACATACAACGCATATATTTGTAGTATTTCTGAAGGTAAACGGCATCCTATTGTGACAGATAATTTTGAAACATAATAATGACATTTTTGTTACTGAATTATATAAATCTTTTCATTTGTTATACACATGTAGGGTTTCATTTTTACAACGACACACGAGGTGATATATATATATATATATATATATATATATATATATATATATATATATATATATATATATATATATATATATATATATATATATATGTATATATATATATATATATGTATATATATATATATATATATATATATATATATATATATATATATATATATATATATATATATATATCAAAATAGTGAGTTTTGTGAATCATATGGCTCACGTTTTAAGTGCTTTCAATTGGAAAACGAATGCTATAAACGCACGGACGGTGTATATAGACTTCGTCCGTCTTTAAATGCAACACTGTAAGATTAAATCTGCACGTTACTGAACGTCGTGTCAGTGAGCAGTCTACGTTAAGGACGTCAGTTGCAGAGCTAGCAATGAAGTTGACCATTGCAGTTGTGAATCAGAATAGTACTACTGGTCAATTTGCAAATGAATGGATTTTGCTGACCATGATGTGTGTGGCGGTGATTACTTGAATGACCAGCCTGAAACACTAACGGTATGATTGACCAATATGACTGGTAGCTGAGTGAACTGTTGACGTAGTGTATAACTACATACATGTAACCTTTTAACCGTGAGCTAATTGCTGCGGTAAGTTAACCCCAGTGTATTATTTGGACTGAAAAGATAATTTGAATATCAGTCCCATTTGTTTATTTAATTTCACTATTTGAGTGAATAAAATTATACAATATGTGTAAAAAAGAAACATTTTTGTTACTTTCTGAGTAAAACACATCAATATTTTCGTTGTGTAATGTCATCAATCTTGTCGTTGTGAAATCACCGTGAATCATTCATCCTTCGTCATCGTACTGTGTAAGGTCATTTATTTGTATTGACATCATTACGTCCGTTTGTTTTATGTTAATTAATTCAATATTTTGATCATTTACATCCACATATTAATCACAATTAATTGCTAATTCAAGTCATTCGTCATTAAACATTGTTGTTGTGTCACCTTCAAAAGTGTCATGTTGTCAATCGGAAATTCCACCCAGTTATCTTGTTACAATTGTAAAAAGATGACACCTTTTCCGATTTGGATGCGTATTGTAACAGTGCACGATTGACGTCTTTAAATGGCGTACACTAACAATTGCTGGTATAAATATATTTTCAAAACCATTCCAGCTGAACGTAAAACTGTCACATTGTCAATTCCTTTTACCTTTGATGATTTTCCCAGAACATGCTTTATTTTAATCTCGAAGATATTCATAAAAGCTAAGAAATAGTCTCTAAGCATTGCTATTATAATTTTCATATAGAGACATCACTCAGGGAATAATATTGTATATACATTGATGAAATCTTTTGAGATCTTGACACACGACATTACATGTCATGCAGAGGAAACAATCCTGGTTTCTGAGAATGGCTTTTGAAAACAGTGATACAAAGAAAAAATCTTACCATTAATATCTACAGCCAAGTCAACATAATCGCCAAGTCCAGTATTGATAACCTCTTGTCGGCTAGTGCCATCGTAGTTGGACTTCTCAATCTTATCAAGGCTACTCCAATATATAGTACTGCAATAAAGGAGAGATGAAGATTTAAACTTTTCAAAAGGAATATTAAAGGAAAAGATACACTATCTTGAACCTAATTTAGATATTCTTAAAGACTTAGCTGTTTTGGGATAGGGGAGTAAGATGTCCTCTCAGTAAATGATATGCCGACACTTCAACACAAAGTGAATGGACTGCGCGTGAACGTGTGCTAGATTTACTAGTCCACTGCCTTGGTGTTTTGGCCATTTACTGGCTGTACAGATTTATTCATAACTTGTTTATTGATGAATTCCAAACTTGATACAAAATGATTGATGTGCGTGTGACATATATGATTGAAATGCATGGAAAAGTTGTTTGCAGGTATACCACAATAACACTCACTACCTATAATTGTTATTTCATTTATAGTCGTCTCAAGATGAAAGCATAATGTCGATTATACATCTGATGTCCTCGCATAGTGCCATTGTCACGGAAGGCACCAAGAAGCATGGCAGAGATAATTGCCTTAAGAAGCTCTGGTGTCAACACCCATCTCGCTTGACTTAATTGGTGATTTGGGAATTGTTAAGATGACACCCCTTTGTCGATGATAAGAACGAGTGTGGTTATGGGAAATCGCAAAACTATAATAAAAACAATTCTTTCTAGGAAGCAACTTTTTCCATGATTTTCCAAGGGCCTCACAGCTGAATCTGTCATCGGTAGCTTTAGTCAGATTAAATATGTCGTGTAAAGGGTGAGGGTTTTTCCCCTGGCATTTCTCATGGAGGCACAGAGCTGCAATTTCATGAAGCACAATGACTCTTTGGCCATACCACTCGATCAATGTCATGAACAGGACTATAGGCCAATAGGTATATTTATATGTATCTATGTATATATATATATATATATATATATATATATATATATATATATATATATATATATATATATATATATATATATATATATATATATATATATTCATATATTTGTATTCATATATATCTATCTATCTATCTATCTATCTATCTATCTATCTATCTATCTATCTATCTATCTATCTATCTATCTATCTATCTATCTATCTATCTATCTATCTATCTATATATATATATGTATATTCTTATATATATACATATATATATACATATGTTTATATTTAGGTAGATAGGTAGATTGGTAGATACATAGATGGATGCATAAATAGACAGAAAGATATAGAGATAGATATGAATACAAATATATGAATATATATATATATATATATATATATATATATATATATATATATGTATATATATATATATATATATATATATATATATATATATATATATATATATATATATATATATATATATATATATATATATATATATATATATATATATATATACACATAGTCTCTGCTATCCTTGTGTGTGACATTTTTTGCTCCTCACAATTTTCGGAACAGGTCAGTTTTATTTATATTTGTGAAGAGCATGCAAGGGGAGGTAATAAATCAATGGATATAACCCTGACTGAACAGGCCTAAACAGCAGAATTATGACAAAGAGTTTGGCAAGAATTGACATATACGTTGCGGAGGAGAGTTAGACAGTTTTCCCCTGTTACAGGTTGTTTTTTTTTGGCAATGAAATTGGAGGACCAGCAGTAATATTTTATTTTTTACTTTTAGTGATGTCGATACATTGGCAACACGCTTAATGGCTCCTATCGCATATTGATTGAGGATGTTTTTTATGTCTTTGTCTTTGTACGTACAATATTTTCGTGTCAGTGAACCGCGTGGATCCATGCATTATTGGAAATGCTATTGAGGATTGTGTTCTGTAAATTGTCTTCAAGGCATCTTTTAATTACTTTATGTCTGAGTACGACTGTTCTCTCATTTATTTTTTTGTTGAGCTATAAGTCTTGCAACTTGCAGAATTTGCCATTGATTACCCTTTGATCGTGTTAAAAATTGCCTGCGTATATCATGAAGAGCTGTCCTGTAAACCTACCTGTATCCGACTTGTTTTGGTGTAGAATGCAGCGATATGGAACATCATTCTCATGCAACCAATCATAATTTTTACTGGTTTCTCATTGACATTCATGACAGTTGTATTGATTGTAAACAGTTGGATTTGTTGTGTGTAGACAAATTGCCATTTCAGATTATTTCATTTAAATTTGGCGACATTCATTATGTATGGATACTTAAATGCCTTATGGTTATTTCTTATGCTGAGAGCAGATGGATACTTAGCTTTTAGATTATAAGTTTGTGGTAAATCAGAAGGAAGATGAGTTTACTCGCACCAATTGACATTTTCCACACATTAAGACTTTCTCAAGATATCTATGCATGTACCACTCTACTTCAACATTTACACCTAATTCCGTCTACAATTACTTACAATAACAAATAGTGTTTGATTAAGCAAATATTACACTGTAATGTATACCAGATAGCCGCATCTCATAGACGCAATGATCAACTTAAAAGATGAATTTAAGTGTTCACGCCAATGTGCTCCAGATCGATATTGTTCAATCATTTTTTTGTGAGATGTGAATATGTACCTGAACTAAAACCTTGTGAGCAATATAAATGTTTACTGTAACAAGCTTAGCAAGGGAATATATTAAGAGCATGTGGAGAAGTCAAAACAAAAATGACCATGTTTTTGTAGTGTGTAAACCTAAGAGTTTATGCATTTTTGATGACACATTATCAATTAGAGGTGGTGATACAGAATGCAGTGTTAACTTCAACCACGGCGAATAGAAAATCACAAAACTTTGAAGATATATTGAATTTAATGGATGTACCTCTGAGACTAATGGCTTACTCTACCGTATACAAAACTAGAAGAGAAGTCAGACGCTACGTGTGACTTGTTAAAGTCGTATATGCAGTAAACAAACGGTATCAATTTATAAACATTGGGAATGGTAGATGTAATCATATGGGTCCATAAATCAAGTTACGTTACAAGTCTAAAGTCATCAATATGTCCATTTTATATTTGTTCTTCCTCTGTAAATCTAATCTAATACATAAACGCATGAAATAACGCCATTCTAGGTTATCCAGAAATACAAAGTTTTCCACACCCTTAACTAACAGGCTGTAGCTTTGAATATCACCGTTAGGAAATAAACGTTACTGAAACTACAATGTTATAATCTGACAGTCATAACTTTGTTTTCCGAATATCACTCTGACTTCTAATAATCGCTTACAATGTTTAACATAATTTTAGATTTCCAATTCTAACCTCCTACCGAGTATTAAACTTTAGTTTCTAAATTTACATTAAATTTTGTTTTCCTTAATAAAGCATTCCGTATTCGGTTTGGTAGTATCTAATATTTTAGGGTTTAGATAGCCTCCAATACATTTAGTGTCAATGTGTACATTTTAGTAAAATGTTTTGAGTAATTCATGCTGTGATATATTTCAGGAAATGTTGAATCTCTAATAAAATGAGTTACAAGTTTTGAAATATTTTATTAATTTGCAGATTTAATCGTTTTCATAAAATGTTCCGGGTTTTTGCTTTAGTCTAAATATATTTTTGTCAGTTTTGGACGTGTCATTGGAAGTTGGATACATTATTTACAGCTATTTGAGGAATTGGTGTACATAACGATTATCATAATGTAGGTGTGAATAACATGTACCTATTTTCTATCTTCCGTTAAACTGTTTGCTTTCTAAAAGGGTACGTGTTTAATGATGAGAGTAAGTGATAGTCTTTCTAAATTAGTCATTATTCCCCACTACTTTACGCCTTTCTTTATATCATATCCATACGTTGTGATAGGTGTTAGGCTTAACATGTTTGGAAAGATCAGTATAACTGTGTTTTATTCAGTAATTGTGATTATTGATCAGGAAGTAGCTACGTGTTGGTTATCAGCATTAGGCGTTAATATTGGTCAGTAAGTGTATGTGATGTTCGGTACGATTCTCTCTCGTAGATGGTAGTGCTAAGCTGTTGATGAGGTTGATCGTATTTAAGACTGCATAGGTTTGCATGTGTGTGTGGAGGACATATTTTGGTTAAGACGTGTTTATACGGTCTGTAGGTGTTAGTGTTTGTCAGTAGTGCGGACGTTTCTAATGCGTAGTGGATGATCGTCGTTAAGTATATACGTTGTTCTGTACATGGGAATATTATTTTTGTGTATGTGCATTGGCCATCAGGTGTGGATTTTGGTCGGTCAGGCTGATTGTTACCCAATATAGATGGTAATTTGTGAATAATACCAATTTTTAATTGCCATCTATCCATACCTTCCCATAATGGTCCAGACATTTTGCGCACATAACAGTTTAGCATGTGAAATTACCCTGTATCACTATAACATCACGGAATGTTAAGATCCATTGAATACCATTGCATATTAAAGCTATGGATTGCTGTTATAAACCATAAGTGAAATTAATTTGGGCATCAGAACTTCAATGTGCCGATGTATGAGCATAATCTCTGTACATTAGTTTAAAATGATAGTAGACGCAACATTTATATTTAGCTGTTTACCACTTGCATATCAATACGCATGCGCAAAAGAAATATGAAATATAGTTTACAGCGTCATTCATCAGCTGGATTTATTGGCAACAGACAAAAAATCGTGAACTAGGTGTCCAATTATATATTGATGATATTTCCAGAATCACAATAAACGACATATGCAAGTGTCTATATCAGTTGTAATAATTTAGACATTTGAGAACGGATCCATTTGGACGACAGTATGTTCAACGAATGTTTCATAGTGTAAGACAAACCTTAGCAAACATTTTAAAAACTTGTATGGCAATATAAAGCACGTGTTCTTTTCCCCGAAACATGTTCAACATAATGACTCGCTCATTTGCTTTTTTGTCACTCTAGGTTCTCTGATATATTTAGTTTCACCAGTTCCATTCACATTACAGAAATGTTTTTTTTAATGATCAACTAATTGTACAATTAGTACACGACAGGTAATAGTTCATCGACTTTGTCGTGCAGTATTCATTTATGTCATAATTACGATGATTATACTGTTTACCTATCGAAACGTTGCATGTTAAATGCCGTAATAAGAGTCATCACACTTCCGCCCCGTATATGTATCGATCTTGATCTATCGTTAAATTGACTGCATTAAACAATTGTCCCATGTATTGTGAACTTTTTTCTTTACGCCTAATATTCACTTTATACTGAACATGGACGTACGTAGTAATATGGGACGAGATAGCCTCAATGGGTAATTCAGTCAAAAAGGGCTTGGGACTATATAGCCTCAAGATTTATAGCCTCAAAGGAAAATCAAGTCAAAAAGGGCTTGGGACGATATAACCTCAAGGTGGGACTATATAGCCTCAAGGGAAATTTAACATAGTGGGACTATATAGCCTCAATGGAAATTTAACATGGGGAATATTATTTGTATATGGGTCTGTATAGCGGAAAGGGAATAGGAGGCAAAGAAATCAAATATCTTTTCGAGGTATATGAGTGTCCCTGAAAAGGGCCTTTGGGTGCTTCTTCTTCTTTTATTTTCTGCCGTTGTTCCCCACCTTTTCATTTTACCAATGATTCTTTTTTCTTCTTCTTTCCGTCCTCGGGAATCCAGTCAAGATATCCCATAGTCCTAAACTGCTCTTGTATCTTTATCCGATTGTTATTCAATCTTTCAAATTCCTCTTCGTTTTTCTTCTTTTCATTGTTCTTTCTCTCCTTACTCCATTTATATTGTATCTTCTTCACTGCTTCTAATAGCTCCTTTCTCATCAGTTCTTCGACTTTCTTGAGCTGGTTCAAACCATTTTGGACATGGGGCCACTCTGTCAAGAAATTATCCAAAAAACACTTTACGTTTTCTATAATATCTATCACTTCCTTTAATGTTCCCACTCTGACACAGGGTGAGTTAATGAAGCCTCGTAACGTTTCGGCTTCTTCTTCTAGCTTTGCTTCTAAGAGCTCCCTGGATATTTGCAGTCTGTTTGCATAGTCCAGGCTGTTCGTAAACTTCCATTCATTATGTAGTTTTTTCCACTACATATTCACCGTCTAATATTAATAAAAAGCTTTCTTAAATTTTTGAATAAAGTTGATGCTGTCACCATTTTCTATGGTTTTTCCGTGGAATGGTTCCAATGGCAGCCACTTGAATATATATATAGATCTTAAGAACGGACGTCAAGGAAAACATCCCTTACACTCACTTTTCATATTCTATGCTATTCACAAACCACATAAGTTACTATCGAATATCACAACATCTACCATTCACACACACGGGGAAGCGGCCATAACAAACCACATAATTTACTATCCAATATCACACCATCTATCATCCACACACGGGAAACAGCCAAAACAAGCCACATAATCTACTTTCCAATATCACACCATCTATCATCCACACACGGGAAGCAGCCAAAACAAACCAAATAATTTACTATTCAATATCACACCATATATCATCCACACACGGGAAGCAGCAATAACAAGCCACATAATCTACTATCCAATATCATACAATCTACCAGCCACAAACGGGGAAGCAGCCAAAACAAAACCTACAATTTACTATCCACACACGGGAATCAGCCAAAACAAACCAATAATCTAAAATCAGATATCATAAAATCTTCCATCCACACACGGTAGGAAGCCTAAACAAACCACATAATCTCTATCCAATATCACACAATCTACCATCCACACATACTGGCAAGAAGCCCAAACAAAACATTTTACTATTCACACACGGAAAGTAACCGAAACAGACCACGTAATCTACTATCCAATATCACACCATCTATCATCCACAAACGGGAAGCAGACAGAACAAACCACATAATCTACATTCATATATTATAAAATCTTCCATTCACACACGGGTAAGCAGCTAAAACATACCACGTAATCTACTATCCAAAATCACACAATCTACCATCCACACACGGGAAGCAGCCAATGCAAACCAGATAATCTACTATTCAAAATCACAGAATCTACCATCCGCACACGGGAAGCAGCTAAAACAAACGACATAATCTACTATTCAATATCGTACCATCTACCAACCACACACATGGGTAAGAAGCCAAATCAAAACCTACAATTTAGTATCCACACACGGGGAAGAAGCCGACGAAAACGGTTTAGTATCGGAAACGTTTGGACAGTTTAATGTGAGGGATAAAGGAAGTCAAAGAGCATCTATATAAACAAAATGTAAAACAAACGACAGACGCATTGGTTTCAAAAGTCATTTTCTATCCAAATAACAAACAACTATCAAAAGACAATTTGTATCAACTGACATACATTTTCTTTCATTCACAATGTTTTTAAAACTATTATTTTTTAAAACTAACACACAAATTTCAATAACACAAATAAATTATTTTTCACATGGTTGACAACGTTGTGAATTAAATTGATATTTCCACTATTGGAAGTCATTGAGCCATTGATGTACTCTACGTTTCTTAGCTAAAAACAACATATATCCATAATGGTCACAAAACCATCGATCTACTTTGTCATCGTTTCGAGACGAGTGACGATCAAAATAAGTCACTAAATATTCCAAAGAATATCCAACACTGCGATGATGCAAATTATAAACACAATATTGTCCACACACCAAAGAATCTGTGCCTTGTAATTTCACATTATTGAATTGTGTAGTCTGGGCATTTCTTCTCATAAAGTCAATGATTTCTTCCTCCAAAGGGGGCAATCCATACGAATCAAAATACTCCACACATACCTCTTGAGGAAAGTAGCCAGCAACCTACCAGTAGGTTCCTGGAAGATGACTGTCGTTTGTGTTGATGACATAAGCTTGATTTTCTTGAGGTTTGCGATGAGGTTGTTCATCTTTAGCACACACGACAGGATTCCAAGAAGCAGTGAACAAACTGCGGTTCAAAAGATAATAAAGTTCCCAGGTATCCATGTTTTTGGGACCATGGGTTTTTTTCTTCACAGCTGAGGATGTCATAAATTCAATTCAGACTTTGTGCTTGGAAAGGTCTGTCAAATAACTGTTTGTTTGCTTCGTCTCCTTACTCTGTGCCGAGAGAGCTTCGATGTGATCAATTTCTCGAGCAAACAATGGAAGAGAGGAATGATCACGCAAGTCTTTATACCACTGATGTAGCACGGCTTCATCTGAGATGAGACTCCAAGTGTCGTTCAGATAATTGTCCAATTTTTCTTTTTGATTTATGTTCATACATTTATCCTGTTGATGTTGACTGGGATGATCGGTTTGACATCTAGAACAATCGTTTTTGATCATGTCCCTCATTTTGTCTTCCAAGCCTTTGACAAAAGAGGCGACTAACTGTTGTTCCTGTTCTGGCCATCTGGACTGCATTATCACTACTTCTTAATTTTTCACTTAGGGGTTTGCTTTCTCTGTAACCTCCCGTTCCATCTGCATCGATTCTTCACTATTCAAAGAGGAACATGGGTCTTTCATAATTTCTAATAGTCTAGAATGACTTCTCTCAAACTGTTGATTTATATGGTATTATCGAATTCGGCATACAGAATGACATTCACCGCTTCAGCAAGAGCCTCTGCAAACTGAAGTTCCACATGCAGTTGCCCAGATTGTATAGGCTGGAAATGTTCCTTGCCGCTGCCGTGTAAGTGTAACCTCCTGTATAGTCATCGTAGGAAATGCCGTGACTGATGTTGGTTATTAACTGTCCTGTGGCTTCGTACATCGACAAGCACGACTAAAGTAATTCTTCTGGGCAAAGTCGGGTTCGAAGGTTCCGGTACACAAAGTTTTGCCATCGCGACTAACTTCGTGTTTGGATACTTTGTAGTGCTTAAACTGGAAAGGATTTTCATTGTAGGACCGTTGAGGGCTGCATTGCTCACGATACCAATGAATAAACGTTTGGGTAACTGTCCTTGGAACAGATGATCTTCGATCTTCCACACGACGCACGTATAACCTGGCTTCTTAGATAATGGTTTTGTATTCGTTGGCATGAGCCATCAAATGGAAAGCACAACTGCTACGATTTAATCTCAAGCAAATATCCACCCCGTTCAGCAAATACTTCTCTTGAAACCACATGTCCAATTGCTAAAGATCAACAGTTGTAAACTACGTCCTTGCAATTTTCTTTCGACGCTCGTTAAACCCTCATTGTGAGGATTGTCATCTTCTTTCAATTCAGTGTCGTTAAACGTATCTGCTGTGTCAGGTTTTCCATACCACACAATCATCTAAATGAGTGTTCTTGGCTTCTTTTCCGTACGTCAAGAGATTTTCGAGGTACGCTCGGTAAGGGTAAGTAGCCATGCTACTGCTCACCAGTTTGTTATTCATGTACAAATCCACATCGCTGAACAAGGAAAGCATGAAATTCTTGATGGCAGCTACTCGAGCATCGGCTCCCGGAACGGAGTTGTCCATTTGGATCACTTTCACTTTCAAATACAAGGAACTGCTTTTCAGATCGATGTAATCTTTGGGTTGGCAAAGAGGAGACGGGATGAAATTCAACCGATGGGCCTCTTGCATGGTCATCATAGTGGGTGACATGGCAAAAAGATCCAATTCCGACTTGGAACAGGCAAAAGATTCTTGGTGCATCATATTTTCTTTTCAGTCTCTATGATTTTCTTTTAATAATCGAAAATGTCTAAGTCTCGAGCGGTTCTTTTTTCTTCGTCTTTCTAACTTTAGAGGTATGGAGACTTTTGAAAGAGTGCCTTCGTCGTCGCTTTCTACATTGTCCTTGCTGTGTCTTCTGGGAAACAGGAATGCCAGACTCGGTACCGTTCAGGGCATTTATAGGACTTCCTCGTCAACTCAATATCTCTTTACCCGTTTGAAGCAAGACATTTTAGCCTGCTCTCAAAAAAGCTTCTTTGGGGTTTTGTTTGTCAATGAGACCATTTTGAAGAAAATCTTTGCAGTGAGTCAATGCGGCATATTTTAAGCCGTGCAATCCTCGTATCACCCTCGGTTTCAAAACAGTGATCACGGAACGAAAGACGGATTTAAATATATCTCCTAAACCATGTTATCGTTTTTGAGCGACTCCTCGGTACACAGGATACATCACTTTTCAGTTGTTCGAGAATTGTTTTTGAAAATGGAGTTTCACTGTGACTTTCCCTTTGGTAAATATAATATTTTGTACTAGATCTATTTTCATTGCAATGTTGACACTGTCAAAATACGACATACTAACAGGCAAATAATGAGGATGTACAAATTCGCGGTGAACTTGATAGGTATTTCCACCTTCCTCGTCAGCGATCATGGCAGAATCCACTTTGAAAGGAATGACACACAGTAACTGTACAGAGGTGTATCCTACCACATTATACTCCACCACATCGGATAGCACAAAAATCAAGTTGAGCCCTTGGTTCATTTCTACAGGGAATCGAAAATATTTCGCAAAATCCAAGTTACTGGTCATGGCTGGTGTTTCTTTTTTCTTGACCAACCTGAAGTCTCCACCCAAAATATCATACAATTCAGGACAAAAGGTAATGGCCATTATTTAATCCTCTGAACATTTGATCATTAGTCGACGAGCCACTTTATGGTACTCAAAGGTAACACTTTTTTGGCTTTCTGCGTGGCTTTGCTAAACAAAGTATTGAACCTGGTTACAATCTTATTCACTAAATGTTGACAACTAAAATAATAGCCTATAGGAATGGTTAACATATAGGTGGACCGTTTAGTTTTGGGGTCCTGTGTTTTCGTAGGGTCACTGACAGTGATGCGTTCATCCAAGGTTTGTTGCAATTGGTCGTCATACACTTCTACTTTAAATGTGATTTGATTTTCGACAATGTTTTAGATTTGTGTAGGGTGTTTTCTTTCCAGTAGAGCCATTTCCAAATGGGTATCTTGATCCAAACGAATGGTTTGAGATAATTTAGCCGTGTAACAGCACAAAGTGTTGCTAGGAAACACCTACATGGAACTGTCACTGGGTAACGTTAAGTAAAATTGGTTACTGTTGTTGTTGTTCATAATTTCAAAGTTTACCTGTCCGATGGGTCACCCGAGGTTAAAAGAGTGTTTAAAAGAGGATTGTGATTGGTGGGGTGACTGTTAGGAGAATGACTTACGTTGGACGCAAGGCTACCAATATTGTTACTGTTGTTCCCGTTGTAAGAGTATTTCAGGGAAGGATTGGGAAGAAGATAACCGATGCAGCTGCTGAGTAAAATGGTCCACAATTGTTTGTCTCCTTGTTGCAAATTCAAATTAACAATGGCTGCACCGATGACACAATACACCACAAAGATTGCACTGAAAAAAACGCCTTGCGTTTTAGGGATACGTTCTCCACACCACACTCACAAGGGTTGCTTTTGTAAATCTTGAAGAGAAGAACTGTGTGAAGGAGTAGTCACTGTGGTCGCTGAAGCTGTATTGAAAGGCATGATGGTTACTTCTTGTTATAGTCGATGACTTACGAAGCGTCAATCCAAGAATCAAAACTAAGAGGATATCCTTTCCAACGTACTTTGATTTCTTTGACACGACGTTTTCCTACTTTACAGGTTCTTCGTTCGAGAATGCTTTCAATGTCGTACACGTCGTCTTCTTATTTGGTGACACGTTGTAACTCAGGCAAGTAAAACGTTCCTTTAAATACTTCTCCGTTCATGTCTTCCAATTTATAAACGGTAGAATGATGATCACGCACTCTTCCAGTAACACGAAATAATTCGGTGGTCCAGTTCAGGAAGTAACCTTTGTCGAAAAATGCGTTTGGATTTTCCAATGTGAACCCAATCTCCAGGGGTTAACATTCCACCTTTCTTGGGGACAGCCATCGTCCGGAACGTACGAAACAGACGCTCAAAAACAGTCACTTCGTTGTCGGGTGTCAATTATTGTGGGGCACGTGCAATACTTATATGGTAAAATTGGTTGTAGGCTTGGACTAAGTGCGGTAAAATTTCGATGTACTTGAGAGTGTGTTGATGCGTAAAATATTTATACATGTGTTCTTTCAAGGTACGTTGTAAACGTCACACGATGATGGCTTTGGGTTTCATGATATTCGGTGGTGAAAAAATGAATGTCACGTTTCTTTAATTCTCGTTGGAAAGCTTGGCTCAGACATTCGGTGCATTTGTAGGTTTGCCATCGAAGAGGGTGACGACCACATTGTTTCCTCACCAGTTGCAGGGCTGTTACTAACCTTCCGCTCGATTTGGAAGTTAATGGTACGACCCATACAAATTTAGAAAGGACGTTGATGACACAAAACAAATATTTGTAACCACAATTGTAGGTGGCTAAATCGCCTTGCCATTGATGATCGATGCCTTACACTTGAGTGCGACTTCTGTGAAATTTTCGTCGAATGGGCTGGTGACAAGTGTACGTAGATTGTTCTTGTAACCTTCGTTGTACTTCAGGTAAACGGATCTTTTTCAGGTGAGTTTTAGCAGCACAATTTAATTTCTGAACACCTCCGTAACCTGCAGGGTGGACTGGATCGTAATAAATGCTCGTTAACACGTTCTCCATGGTTTTGTTAATAAAGTACCACTTTTCGATGATACTGCTTTGGGTGTGGCGAAATACGGGTTGTTTGGAAACGGTGTTACGTGTCTGATGTGCCAGTGGAGTAAACGTCAAGGGTACTGGTAGTGGTGGTGGTGGTGGAGGTAATGGGATAGCTTTGGTCTTCTTTTCTTTTCTCACTTCTGGTTTCCTTTCTTTCTTTTTCACTTCTGTTGAAGGAGGAGTGTCCATCATCTTTTTAACCCATGTTTTGAGTTCTTCTCGTTGGGGAGTGGGGGAATGGGTATACAAAAAAGCTGAAATCTAACTCGGAATGGGAGTGGCGGTGTGTATCTGAAATATATCATGGAGTTCTTCTTCCTTTGGTAATGGTGGGGTTGTCCGCTGTATATAGTGATGGCAATGGACTATTCATTCGAGCCTTAAAATCGGCCAGAGTGGGTAGAATTGTTTGCTCCACGGGAACATTTACCATTAGGATTTCAATCAAACGTATTACGACGGAGAGAGAATTGCAGTCGTTTCAAGAGTTGGCCGAACTTTTGCGATTTTTCGGTTTTGGACAAATCGTTGCGATGCATCAAGGATTGCTATTTGTGTTATAAATGGGATATCTCGCTCAAATGAGGATTGGGTGATAAATGGGGGTTGGTTGCTCTTGCCAACGATGGTATTCCATTAATCGTTTGTAAGGGACCAAAGTCAGTTTTCCTCCTTCCATGGGCTTCCAAAGGTCATGTCTGAGCACAACGCTCCATAGGACCCTTTTATCTTCTGGACGAATCATACAAATTTCTACCCATTCCTTGGGGTATCCCTTAGCAAATCCCTTGGGTCACCCTTATATCAATCCTGGTATTAAGCCTGTCAACAAAGCAGCAAGAAAAGGTAAAACTCCACCGAGTTGTTCCAACATATTTTTTCTTTTGATGTATGGATATTTTCTTTTGGACTTTTTGATGAAGAACGTGTCGATGTTTGGCTAAGCATTGTTTCTGGTGTGGAAATAAAGGTATCGTGTCTTTCAAGACATTCAAACAACATTCGCACACGGTATCGATGATATCTTTAGAGACTGTTTAATGATTTGTTTTCGCATGGTCGGAGACACTTTGGACAGGACGGACAACATGTCTCCGTGTTTGGCGTAAACGAAGAGGTAGTCCTTTCCTTTTCTTTCCCTTATGGGGTGAATAAGAATGTTTTCTGCGAAGTGACATCTTTGCTTGTTCGCTCAAGAAATACACTGACGTCAAAGACTTGGTACACACACTCTTTTATCTTCTTTTCCAGCACTTCGTCAAAAATGTAACGATGTGTTTCCAAAAATTGCCAAAGTAACCTCCACTTTGGTGAGTCTTTTTTTCTTTACGCGACTGCGTCTTCTTAGGGTATGACGTCGATGTTTGGCTAAGCGTTATGTAGGATGACAAGATTGCCTTTATCCTTTTCCTATTTGGTCAGAAGAACGCCGATGGTTGTGGTGTGAACGTTTTTTAGGAGACATCATTGGGTGTTCAGAAGTGGGACAGAAAATACTGATTCACGTTGTTGTCCTCAAGTCTTTTTTATACTGGAATGCGACGCCACTGATAATCTTTCCGTCGTATCAACTTCATGATAGGTAATACACGTCGTGAAGGAGTTCGCAATGGACTAAATCGGGACAGTTCTTGTTTGGACTAATCCAGCAATCTCTTTAACATGCCAGATCATTCTTGGACTTTGACTTTGGGGGCGGAAACTTTGTGAGCAGCCGCTACTGCCGCTAATGTGGAAGAGGGTGTCACCAGTGGAGGAGATGTTTTGGGAGACGCAGATTTCCAATGTTTCATCAAATTAGGAAGAACGGGTGTCAAATTGGATTTGGCTGGCATCACTAGCAACATAGAAGTGGAAGAACCTGAGGCTACTGAAAACAAGGTCACCGGTACTGCGGGTCGTCGTTGTTTACAAATTTAAGGTTGCGTAATGGCCGAAGTGCCTCTTTTGCGGGTGACAGCTCTTTTCTGTGAACTTTTCTTTTTCTGTGTTTTGGTCTTGGCACCATTGTTCTTTTTCTTGGGGGTTCGTTTGGCTATTTCTTGGGATGATCTTTGGGAGCATTGGGATCCCATTTTAAAAGGGAACGAATGATGACACCTCCTAGAAAATCGCTACTTCCAGATTTCAAAATGATTTGCTTTATTAGTATGAGTGTCGATGCGAGGATCGGCAAGTTGCGTCAAGGCTACTTTGTTTCTGTCAAAAAAGCGTTTGGTTTGATATGGAATGTGAATGATGCCTTGCAGTATTTGACGTGCTGTCACCGTAAACCATCATAAGACTTCATTGAGACTGGCTTCTAAAACGTGAGCACGTATTTGTGTTTTTTTACGCGACTGATGCCGTACAAGGCACGAATCAATTTGATGGGAAGATGAGACTGAAGGGACGTCATATTGACGATGTATGAGACAAGGTCAAAGTGACCGAGGTTTGTATAGATTTTTTAGTTGTTCATATTATGTCCACGACGAGGACGTGTACATGACAGGACCTCCCTCTTGGCACCAGTCGTGAAACAAATCGGTACGAAATGGCAAATAATAGTGAGTGGTGGGTTTCAAATCCAGGAGTAAATAGGCATGAGTGGTTTGAGTGGCATCATCGTACGCATGAGTCAGCAAAGGTGTTCCTAACTGTTTGGCTAAGACTTGCACTTGCGATTTATCTCTAGGACTTTTAAACAAGACCACGTAATGAGCATTGAGACTGATGAAACAAATTTTGTCTAATGTAAATAACACTGGCATTACGATGATGCCCTTTTACGCGTAAACTACATTTTAATTTCTTCTTCGTCTTCTGCTAACATGATCAAATGGGATTGACTAGGGTCAGACACGATCCCATCATCTTCGCTAGAAATGCCTTCCACAAACATAATGGAATCACCTTGACTTTCTCGCAACAGGCTTTATGCCGATTGCCACTCTTTGTAACACGACACGATGCGTTGAGGTGAACGATCGATCACATGATGTTTATGTACGATCAAACGTTTGACAAATTTGGTTTTGCCTGAACGAAGATGACGAAGATACAATGCCTCCCAACTAGCATGATCTAAGTGCTCGTCAATGTCTTTGAATGTCGAGGAGGAAGGAGTAGAAAAAGCAGAGGTAGGCATAGTAGTTTAGGGTATGACACTATTGACACAAAAACAAATAAGACAAGAGGTTTTTATACTTTGTTTCAGGACACATTTATTTCAATTCATGTTTAAATTGGAACAACACGAAATACAACAATACATAAAAGCCAAATTGATCAGCATAGGAATACAATACACATGGTAACGATCAAAGTGGTATATAAACAAGTCTTTGTACAACATCGTTTGGGTAACCTAGGTGACCTAGATGTAGTGTGTAATGTTCTTATAGTCTCTACATGGGGTACAGTAACATAGGTGTCCTCTCTGAATGGTCTTTGTTGAGGAATGTCCATGACAGTAATGTCTTGGAAAGAGTGATTATCCTGGGTGACAGATTCTGCTTTTGGCACTGTCACTGACACAGGTTTAAAAGTTACTTTTTCACTCGACAATGAATTTTACGATCACAGCGCTTGATCATAATGAGATGCTTCAATTTGTCCAAGCCTCAACACCCCAACATTTCCAGTCACGTACATCTGTCCAATGAGGGTGTAAATCACAAGCCACACACACATCCTGGTACAACGCTTTAGCACGTAAAAGTTGACGAAATCTTTTTTTTCCTGTAGAGGTCGATAAGTATCCAGATGAAAGCGTAAGGCTTTTAACAGAATGAGTCTCTCATGGACATTTAAATGAGTCACCATACTGTCCTTGTAGATTTTGTTCGTAAAGTGTCAACAATGAATCGACAGGTAAACAAAATCCCAGAAAGCAAGTCACTACAACACACACTGCACGTCGACCCCAAAGGATGGGACACAGTTCTCGTAATACGTGTTCGTAATCCTCCACCGTGTGAATGTTCTGATTGATATCCTTCCAGGGAATCTTTTTTATCAAAAGTGATAAAGGTTGTGGTATGGTAGTTCTATTTTATACTTCTTTATTGTCGTAGACCATAAGTGTATATTCTGCACATAATTATTTGTTTTGTTTTTTGTTTGTTTTGTATGGTTTAACGCCATTTTTCAGCACAATATAGGCTATACATAGCGGCCATTATTAATGGTGGAGGAAGAAACCGGACAACCCCGGAAAGAATCACCGACCAAAGAGAAGCTACTGTCAAGCTTTCATACATAACTACATTTGCCGAATCTTAGACTCGAACACACGTAGGCAGGTGTGAGATGGCAGTGGTCCGTAACGGACAACGTTTTAGACCAATCGGCCACTTGGAGCCCCTCAGAATTATTTAAAATCTTCTCCACAAGCGAAATTGATTAACAAACGTGTAATTTCGGGCCACTGCCATTCAGGGTAACGGTTAAGAATGATCAAAACAGCTTCAAATGTAAACGGTCTAATTTGGAATCTGTCGAAGGTACACTTGATCCAGAGACATCTGACGCGTTGATTGATTTTTGTCACTTTCCTCTTGCGCCTTTCACGACTCAGAAGCTCTAAAGTCACCAATTGAGATTTTTATATAGCATGTCCCTGCCAAACTTCCTTGCAGATTTTCTCTTGCAATTCGTGTGGTGATCCTTGAATATTATTTTTTTAAAGAGGGTTTATATACTGGTCTAGGATTGTCTCCAAGCCAAACTGGTTTGTTAAACGACATGGTACGGTATTGTCACTTTCAATCACTAATTCCCACTAAAGGTAGGTAGTGACAATTCTGAGACAATCGAGCATGTTCCACTTAAGCGGAATCCTTCTGTTCCTACTGGTAAATTAACACACAACAACTGAAACACTTGACTTTATCCCCTTTGCCCAAGTAGAAAAATCCGGCTCTGGCTAATTCTTCAGGAGTTGGTCCAGGTAGATATGTTGGCCAGTTTTCTTTGAATGTTTGGAATCAACGTTTAAAGTTAAAGTATTCAGGCAAGCACACAGGGAACGAATATTCATTTTTCACAATTTTATTTCGATACAGGTACGGTGAAATTACCAGGAGGATACTTTGGATTGAATGGCATCCGTAGGATAGTAGCCGCATGGTCTCACGCGGAGATAGCATTACTTTTGCATCAAGAGTGATTGAGAAGGTACTGTGGCGTTAGGACACGTATGTACTCCAGAAGTACGCTTCTCGACTACGATGTCTCATTCTCTCTGTCACTTTTACTTTGTTGCTAACCACGATGTCTATCAACAACTGTATTTCTTTATTTGATTTTTAAAAAACTACAAAATACGAGATCTATTTTGTTTAAAAATTATCTACTCTTATTTCACAGCAGCGACAACGACTTCTACTTTTACCACAGTTGCTACACCTACAAAGGGGATCCTTCCCGAGACCTAAGTATGAGACAGCGCAAGCAAGTTGTGAAGTTTAGTGGATCTATATACACAACGACTGTGAATCCTGCTATGTTGCAATTCTGTTTGTGATAATAATTTATGATATTTTGTATTATCCCAAGTGGAAGGTTACAAACCGTACAAAAGTTATATGACTTTAGCTTTTGACACTTACACATTCTTCATTCTTTTGTGTGATCAGTAAATTTGCGTTTTGGCTTCTGCCTGTGTGTGCATTTTATGGTTTGTTTTAATATGTGTATTTTCACTGAAGTATGGTTTCTCTTTGCGTATACCTTTTTTCAAGCTGTTAATACATGGCAAATTACATCCGCATACTCTATCAAAGTAAGAGGCCTATATACAAATATCATTGCCTTTCTTAAATTCGGTTTTTTTGCTTAGCCATCGGTAATCTTTAATTATTTTTTTTAAACGTATTTATTTTTTAACAGAAGATTTCGGGCTGTCTACTGTTGTAACGGTATTTATGTTGTTTAATTTTTTTGCTGAAATTATGTATAATATAGTCTATCGCTTAAGTTTCTTCAGTATTTTAATTGCACGCTCACAAAAGGATACCAAGTTTGTCTTGAAAGAAGATTGAGACTATAAGTCACGCGAACGTGAAGAAAAACATCTCTTTGTTACTAGTTAGGTGTTGTTGTGTTTATTCTAATCATGCTTGCCGTATATCTTTGTGTTTTGCAGGTCATATTGATTTTGATGTAAATATTCACATCAATAGACAGACAACTTGTGTTTTTATCCTTGAGGTTCACTGAACCTGCTTCTTTAATTCGTACAAATCCCAGATTCACAAGTTTGAAAACTAAACAAAACAAAAAGCATGCTACTTAATACTTGCACCACTCTTGACTATACCGATGTGAGTGTGTATGTCAAAATGTTTAAATGAGATACAAATCAATTATCAGTTTCAAAATGCGAACCAGTACTCTGACCGTTCAGTAGCTGATGTGGTAAAGGTGACCATTATATAGTTAATGTGTTAAGAAGAATTGTTACAATATACAACGGAGGGAATTAAGTTCACAATTCCAGTCTGCACTGCAATGGGAACAATTTGAGAGGATATTTATTATTTTGCCATACTACGCTCGTACAAAACATTGCATCACTCATCATTTCATTAGCTAGACTAATTTTCTTACCGCGTTCACTTCGAATTGACTTCACCGAGTTTCGAGATAGGTCGTGTTTCACAGCTAGATTATTTATATAAAAAAAGAAGTAAAACTAAAGCAAGAACAATCGTATCCTGGGCGATCCCACATAAATTATGTCAATTGTATAGTCAAATACATCACAGCGTATTTGGATTAACTATTTTGTGAGAACGTTTTAGTCGTTTTTGTCATCGGTTCACTCTGGTGATATTTTAAAATCGTAGACCTTTCCTATAAGTTTCATTTTCTAAGTGGGATATGTGTTTCTTTGAATTTTTCAAAGGGAAAATATACCACAAAAACAAGCTTAAGTGTCTTGATTCTTTTTAAAAGTAGGTATAACATGGTCCCTCTCTCTCTCTCTGTCTCTCTCTGTCTCTTTGTCTATGTCTCTCTCTCTTTCTGTCTGTCTCTCTGTCTCTCTTTCTCTGTCTCTCTCTCTTTCACCCTCTCTCTCTCCGTCGTAATACGTTTGATTGAAATCCTAATGGTAAATGTTCCCGTCTGAAGATACCTCTCCAAAATTTAAATCAGTAGGCACCATCATTTTCATTTGTCATGTAATTTCTTTTTCAAACGCTACACCCTTACAAATAGTCAATCAGTAAATCGTTGGATGCAAAAAAATCTTGAGTTGACAAACTTGTACAATTCAGGTATTGGAGCTTTATCTTCATTTCAGGCACTGCAATGTGTCACGGAAATTTTTTTAAGCATGAGATCTACCGTTTTTTAGAAAGGAAACAAATACAAAACTATTTCAAGACTGACGCGAGTGATCTTGCACTGTATAACCCTGCTTATGGATAACTTTGAAATTAAAAAACCAGAACCAAAACACACGATCGGAAGAATTGTAACAAGGTAACAATGATTGACGCGAGTGAAATTGCACTTTATGACCCTGCCTATGGATAACTTGAATTTCAAATATAAACACACAGCTTAGGCTGTCGATAGAACAAAGCACATTTTGGTGCTGCGTTGTTTTCACCTTCGACTTAGATTTGTTAAAACTTGGCAACATTGTTTGTAGCGTGTGCTGATAAACACAAGACATCCCTTAAATTTGAGATATTATAAGATGTTAGTCGACAATAAATATCATACTAACTTTTTATTAAATTGATTAATGAATGAAAACAATGAACATATTTCACATATAATGTATGATTTTCTTAATTATCCTTGTTTTGTTTTCCTTTCCTTCTGTGTGTATAGGAGATTGTGTGATTTTATTTTCCTTCCCTTTTGTTTTGATAGGAGATTGTGTGGTTTGTTTTCAGGGCCACTCATATACCTCGAAAAGATATTTGCTTTATTTGCCTCCATTTCCCTTGCCGATATAGACCCATATACAAATAATATTCCCCATGTTACATTTCCCTTGAGGCTATATAGTTCCACCTTAAGGCTATATAGTCCAATCCCTTTTGGACTGGATTTTCCCTTGAGGGTATAAATCTTGAGGCTCTATCGTCCCAAGAACTTTTGACTGGATTACCCATTGAGGCTATCTCGTCCCATATTACTACTGATGTATTTACACAAGCGAATCTTTTAAAAGTGTTACACTTTACACTGTCTAAATAGATTAATGTCGCATTAAAATCGCATGAATTACATTGCTGTTAAAAATGTATAATCATGGATTCTTTAACATTTTACTTGCTATAGTTAATTAGACTTTTTTCGGTTGATTCTGTTTACAATTTGCTAATTCATACGTGTCAACTCTCTTCGTTGACAAAGTTTGCATATTTTCTAATAAACTTTAGAAAAGGTTCAACATATATTTTGTTAGCAATACATTTCAACATGTGCATTACGACATTTAGTTACCATAACGGTTATCAAACTGGGAGATCAGTATAAACAGTACTAATGTACGTGTTTGTCATGGGGGGAGTGCGCAAGTGAACGATCAGACTGGAGAGTCATCATGTCGGGACATGCGCCAGCATTATAACCACTAGGCTGCGATAAACAAAAATGAATACATCCACCATTGGAACATCCGTTGCTTCCTACAAAATTCATGTTTACTTCTTGAGCTGTGGTTTAGTATTTGAATTCATATTGTTTGTCATAATTTGTTTAATATCTTTCATGTAAGTTGATTTCGCCTAAACCTACATTTAGTTGAAAAATTGTGGCACGCGTTCGCAAGGGGACGAACTTCCGAACTTCATAAAGTCTGATATAAACACGTATATATATATATATATATATATATATATATATATATATATATATATATATATATATATAAATATATTGAAAACAATATGCTTCAGTTGATGTGGTAATTTGCTATTGAATCTAAATTTGGTTGACAGTCTATTAAACGGATACAAAGATCGCATTATAAACTTCGTATACAAATAAATTATCTCGAAATATAATCTAACAGTCATTTTCGTTTGCCATCAGTTACGTTCTTCTTCATCTTTTATCTATATCAGCTCATGGAATCTTAATAAGCAGGAAATGTTTGGTTTTATTCTTCAGCTTAACAAAGAGTATGAAATTAAATTTCGATCTACCTTGTATTGTGCTTTTTGTCTATTTTGTAATTTAAAATTTAAAACTTAATACAAGTGATTATAATGATAGCCCAAGGTATACCTAGATGTCCATTGTGGTTCACATGAATGCCCAGTGGATTAATGAGTGTAGTGGGAGCAACGGAAATCAGCCCACTTCCGTCCGTTCCGATTCGCATGATAACATGCCGAAGATAAAATAGATTGAATCGTAAGTTAAAGATTACAAAGATATGTCCGATAACAACTATAGTACATTAACATCAATGATGGTAAGTTTATTACCTCATTGCTTAGCAAAGTGTTTTTAAATACACCTCTTACTACGTGTTATGTGTCTACACCTATTACTACTAATTGTCCAGCTATTAAGAAGAAACAATCATTTGGATTATCATTACCTGAACTTGTATTTCATTGCTGTGCGTGCTTTATTTGAATATACCATTCGTGTGGGCATTTATCAGGTAAAATAAAATGACTGACATGTCCCTAACATTTCGTAACATTTATGGTAAATAAATATTTATTTCATATTGTTTTCTATGATTCTGCAAATGATTTAAGAGTTTTGCTCTAGTTCTAGAAGATTTCTTATATCCGAATTCAAGGTCTATCATTGTTTTCTATCTTAGTCGGAGATGGAAGCCAAAGTATTTAAAAGTGAGTGGAAAGTGTCTAGAAAATATGTCTATAGAGCAATATATTGCATCGTTTGGCAAATAGGTGGTGTTTGTATAGAAAGATATTTGGTAAACAGTTAATAATTCATGTATGTTAAACCAGTATATGGTAATCTATCAAGCTTAAATTTGAGTTTGCAAATCAGAATAAGTTTAAGATAAATTAATGATTCAAATTATATATTTTGAATTACTGAAATGGCCGTTGAAATTCGGATCAATTCCTGACTTAGAGTTGTAGCAAATCAAGACTTCTAGCATATTAGGACATCGGACAATACTAAAGAAGACTATTCACCTAGAAGATTTCGAGACTAATGACCTGGACTAGACCATGACAACAAATATACGTTGTCCAAGGCTTCTCAAACAACAATAACTAATCAGTCTGCTTAAAGACAATGCAAGTTAGGTATGAAATAATAGTTTTCATCCAGGTGAAAAGTAATTGCTTTTGCTTAAAATCATCCTCGGGCAATGGGGTTTGTTTTCGTTATAATATTAAAAGGAAATAAGTGATTGAACGTATATCATTCAAAATCCAAGAAAACGGAAACTGCAATAAACCAGTCTTTAAAAGATGTTACTCAACTATTTTGATTGAGATATCATAGTGAGCTATTCAGTGAAGATTGATGTACCCTCTCTGATAGAATTGAACTATATATATATATATATATATATATATATATATATATATATATATATATATATATATATATATATATATATATTGCAACAAAATGATGATTGTAAATGTAAATCAAGCCTCCAAGTATGACGTATTAACTGGATATGGCAAAGTTTACGTGTTTAGAAATAGTATACTTCCAAATATCCATGTACATTTTTGTTAGTATAATATCAAGTGCATCTTTGATTAATATGTAAAACAATGTTATTAAATAAATCTTTTTTTCTTGGTGAGGGGAGAGGTTATGCTAAATTCTTTTTATTTTATTCGAGGCCAATAAATGGTGGAATGTAAGCAAATTGTTAGTTGCACGTCTTTTCGTTGACTATTAGAAGCCCAAGATTCATAATGAGATACATACTAACCAAATTAGTAAAATAAATACCTGGAATACCATGATGATGTAAATGTTAAATATAGGTATGACTGGTACAAGTCAATGCTGCAGCAAGATACTGATACTTCTTCCTGGTAAATAATAAACCGATTTGATCCGTCCATATTTGCTCGCTCTATTGTGAACGTGCCAATTTCACACCAGTACAACACTCCCGCTGCAATACAATTTGAAAGCTTTTAATGTCTATAAACAGTTTCATCTTTCCTATGGCATAAGCGTAATGGATTATATATGCAATAAGGCATGTAACATTTTATAAGATTTACATTTCCTGTGACTTTTTTAATTTATATTGTGTCATCATAATTATAATATTGAATAGGAAACTTCATAACCGCTTCCGTTTTCTTCAGCCGATTGCTTTATGAGACAGTTTGGTTCATTATTTGTAAGTGTATTATTTTGTATGTATGATATGTACCACAAGTTTATTCATCAATCTTTTAAAGATCCGCAAACGCAATGGCCATCCTTGCAACATAGTGCCACCGAATTCGAACAATATTTAAATTTTAATTCAAATAAATTAGTGTAAGAATTGTTTATTTTTAATTTAAATTAAAATTAAATAAAGAGTAGAAACTATGGTATTAATATTGTGATTTTACATAAGTAGTTAAATTTAATGTAAATCATCTCGCTAATTATATTTATATTCATATATGTCTAGACAGTATATGTGAAATGAATCGGGTAAAAATACATTTTTAGTCACATTGTATGATTTGTTGCTGCATTTTTAATTTTGCAATTAGTATGTTATGCCGTTAACTAAAGTTAAAATCTCGCAATTGTCACCTGTACCAATGCAAGAGATATACATGTTTCCTACTATTACATAAGAAGAACACCTACTTTTTGATGGAAAATGCGGAAAACAAACCGACCGTTAATATCCATGTCCAGACCATATGGAGTTGAAAGTCTAGTATTCACAACTTCTTGTCTGTTTGTACCATCGTAGTTGGATGTTTCGATTTTAGCAGGGCTTCCCGAAACAACCCAATATATTGTACTGCGAACAAATACAGAGGACAATCACAAACTATTAACAATTGTATGATATAACGCTCAATTATAAAACAACTCTCGTGCCATGTGGTTTATTGTTTGAATGATATTGCTGCCTAAATCAAGGATTACAATACGTGATAACAAACAAATAAAAAATTAACACAGTCAGGTTTTATATAAAACCGTCTACCGTTACACATATTACTATATTTTATATTGGTAAACTAAATGTCACGATTTGTTTCATACACATAATCAATATATTTTCTATCCATGTTTATGTGCCAACAAATGCAATAACGTATGAATTTATGAATACCCAGAGAGGATAATAACACAACAGAAAACAAATACATGTTGTTTGAAAGATTATACTAGTCTTGTTTTATGTGTTATAAATAAACTTTATCGCCTATTGTGATTTATCTGAGTCCTTTCCTTTCATTTTACAATCTTCCGGTTCACGTCTGCTAAATAGGATTGCTGAACAGCATCGCCTAATTTGGTGGATGAATATTTATATCCTTTTCATTTTCAGCTTATTATGGTTCATTATATGCCTCCAAGCACTTTTCTTATGATATATTGGTGTATCATTAATATGATTTTTAGTTATTAGTTATCGTATAAATGCCATTATAATACACCACGTTGTATATACATCAAAATGAAGCTGATCATGACTTTATGCATTTGATGCTAATAAAATATTTGAATTAAAAATTGTATCCCTGTTAAACTGTAACTAGGAAATGTTCGTTTTAATTAATACATACATGCAAGACATACGTGTGTGTGTGTGTGTGTGTTTATGTATGTATGACAACTGCAACTATGTGGTTACAAAATAAGCAATGTAAATGACACTGTAACGACATGGTAAGCAATTCATTTATTTCATACAAAGTAAAGCATGAAAAAACAACCTTAATGTATTGCGAATTACTTCTACAAGTTCTATGTATTAAAGTTATTATTAAACATAAATGGTAAACAAGCACATACAAATGCTGTAGGTGTGATTGTGACAGTGGCTTGACAGCGTCGGTGGTGTGCCTAGTTCTTGAATCCGGATAATACAATCTAAGAAGATATCCTTATCTAAATTTAACTTTAACGTGAAGTCGCTGTTTACTAGAATGTTATAATGACATAAATAATCACAAGTTTAGTTATCTAAAAATGTCAATGATTTAAATAAAAGTTCCCTTAACTTAAAAGTATTTCATGTTTTTGTTGAGCAGTCAAAATATTGCAGAAAGAGGAAAACATTAACAATATATTAAGATATAAATGGGTTCCTCAAATATCTAACTGATACTATTTTGCAGGCGGAGCAGGCAGCATACAGCGGTAACATGAAACAGCTGTACGACATCACCAGACGACTCTCCGGGAATTTTAGCAAACCAGAAAGACCTGTCAAGGACAAGCAGGGGAATGCCATCAACAGTTTAGACCAGCAGATGAACAGATCGGCAGAGCATTTTGAGGATCTCCTGAACAGGCCAGCATCTGCGAACCCCCCAGACATCGAACCAGCTAACGTGGATCTCCCGATCAATTGCGAGGAACCAACCAGAGACGTGA
Organism: Unio pictorum; assembly: GCA_030141615.1. Classification (NCBI taxonomy): domain Eukaryota; kingdom Metazoa; phylum Mollusca; class Bivalvia; order Unionida; family Unionidae; genus Unio; species Unio pictorum. The sequence continues at coordinate 874,674 of JARLTB010000257.1, read as the reverse complement.
TCAGGAAGGCCATCACCCTGATAAAGAGCGGGAAGGCGGATGGACCCGACGACATCCCAGCAGAGGCGCTAAAGGCAGACCTGGATGCGTCAGTGGAAATGCTGTACCCACTCTTCGAGAGGATTTGGGAGGAAGAAGACGTACCGGTAGACTGGAAGGAAGGTTACCTGATCAAGCTTCCCAAGAAAGGCGACCTCAGCAACTATAACAACTACAGGGGCATCACACTCCTATTTGTGCCAGGGAAGGTCTTCAACCGAGTCTTCTTGGAAAGGATGAAGGCAACCGTGAACGCACAGCTGCGAGATGAGCAAACAGGCTTCCGGCAGAACAGATCCTGCACGGACCAGATTGCGACGCTCCGCATCATAGTCGAACAGTCCCTAGAGTGGAACTCCTCGTTGTACATCAACTTCATCGACTATGAGAAGGCGTTCGTCAGCGTGGATCGAGAAACCCTCTGGAAACTCCTTCGGCACAGCGGCATCCCAGCCAAGATAGTCAACCTAATCAGGAACTCCTACGGCGGCATGTCCTGCAGAGTTATCCATGGAGGGCAGCTCACAGACAGCTTCCAGGTGCGAACTGGAGTCCGACAAGGATGCTTGTTATCACCGTTTCTCTTCCTCGTCGCCATCGACTGGATTATGAAGACGTCCATCAGCGAGCGCAGAAACGGAATTCAGTGGACTTTGTGGAGCCAGCTAGACGACTTGGATTTTGCCGACGACATTGCACTCCTTTCACACAGCAAACAGCAGATGCAAGAAAAAACAAACGTTGTGGCAGCCACGTCTTCACAAGTTGGCCTCAACATCTACGAGGACAAGACCAAGATCCTGAAGATCAACCCCACAAGTACCGAATGAGTCACCTGAATGGAAGTCCCCTGGAAGAAGTGCAGTCCTTCACCTACCTGGGTAGCATCATTGACCAGCAGGGCGGTACAGACGCAGACGTCAAGGCAAGGATCGGCAAAGCAAGAGTCGCCTTCATCCAGCTCAAGAATATCTGGACCTCCAAAGAGCTGTCCTTGACCACCAAGATCCGACTGTTCAACTCCAACGTGAAGTCAGTCTTACTGTATGGAGCAGAGACCTGGAGGACGACCAAGACCACCATCAGGAAAGTCCAGACCTTCATCAACAGCTGCCTCAGAAGGATTCTCCAGATCCGCTGGCCTGACACCATCAGCAATGCCAATCTTTAGGAAAGGACCTCCCAACTTCCTGCTGAAGAAGAAATCAGGAAGAAGAGATGGGGCTGGATAGGGCACACCCTACGAAAACCGCCAACCAGTATCACCAGGCAGGCGCTGAGGTGGAACCCACAAGGCAAGCGGAAGAGAGGGCGTCCAAGAAACACCTGGCGACGCAACCTCTAGGCTGACACCACCAAGATGGGCTACACTTGGAACCAGCTAGAAAAAATGGCCCAGGACAGAGGACTCTGGAGATCTGTAGTTGGCGACCCATACCCTGATAGGAGTGACGGGCAGTGAATGAATTAATGAACTATTTTGCATAGAGAGCAATAACTCGGTATGACTTGATTCGATTAGCAATACGAACATATTAAAATTATAAAACTTTATCCACCCTTTGTACATCATAGTTGTCATAGCTACTCCATGATTTCTATTTCACGAAGTGTAACTACAAACATGCTAATAAAATCAAACTAATTGTGTGTCACAAAGATTCATTTGGTACTCTTTTCGTGGAACGATACAAATACAGATGAATAAAAAGCACATGTAAAACGGCACTAACGTATTGCCCTTCGACAGTGTGTTTTTAAAGTCAAACATGAGTGATAAGGTTTATGAGCATTGAAAAAGAGAATTAATGTAGCAATAAAATCAATTTGTGGACTAGTTCTTATGTGCTCTTATCAGACTGGTAAAGATCGAAATACATTCTTTATAAATCAATAATATGGATTCCAAAATAAAATTCAATTTTAGATGTACAAAGATTGATTATTTAATTACAAGAGAAAATAACAATGAATTTGATATAAATGCAATCATGAGATATGCAGCATAAAACATACTGTCCGCAGAGCATGACGACACATACTTTGTCCACAGAGACAAATTCCCTTGTGGATAGCAACCGAATTAACATTTGATTGATAAATGTTTTTTTAGAGTTTTAACAGACGTATATAAATTTACGAGGAAATGGACATTTGTTACAGATAGCGATTAAAGAAATTAAAACAATTGCTTTATAATGGTAGACTGCAGCCTACTATTCCACTAATCCTAAGTAATGTTCTGACATGTAACAAACTGCAGACGAATGCTAAGAAAATGAGATCATTCTGATCACAACAAAAATGTTCTCATTGAAATCATTTACCTCACACCTTACACATCAGGAACAGCAACATTAAATTCACACAGTCAGTACGAAACCTAGGTGTTACTCTGGACGGTACTCTCACATTGCACTAACATGTCATGAACAAATGTAAAGCTGCATATCTTGAGCTGGGACGCACCAGCGCCATTCGCAAATATATTTATGTTAATGCCACGAAAACAGTTCTGTGTTCATTAGTACTTACAAGGCTGGATCATTGTAACTCAATTATGTCTAGTTCGTCTCAATATCTACTCCAGAAACTTCCAAACTTTCACAACACAGCAGCTCGGACCATCCTTAGAGTATCACGATCAGAATACACCTACTCGCTGGATTGTACCATACGCTAGCTATATATTTTATCCAAAATCAAACACATATTTTGTTATCTGTGCAATGTTTCACTGACTCCAGTCCAAACTACCCATTCGAACTCACTCATGGATACACACAATTCAGATGCTTCTCTTCTGACAATCGTATACTCATTATTACCACTAGATAAAGGTAGTCATATGGACAACATTATTTGTGCATACCAGCGCTCCGCAATGTTGGACGTATTGTCCACTGAACGTACACACAAAGACATCACATATGTTCGACATGTTTTATGCTTTATAATGTCATTGTGGTTGTTTAAATCGTATACATATATATGTAATGTGTCTCTTTTATATATTTAGCACAATGTTATTTTCCAAGTCATTTACAAGGTAATTGTTTCGATATATAAACTTTGGTGATTGGCACTGGATTTGCTTTTGATACCCCAGGAAAACATGCCAGTAACCTTAGTCTTCTTATTTCGATCACACTAATACAATATTAAAGGTCAGCAGGTTGACTCGGTTTTGTTAAAAGATGTAAGTCATAAAATCTTAAGTACCAGTTGGCCAGATTGGTTAACATAAATGTTCAATACCTGATGGCTAAGGTTTAATTAACATTTTGGCACTGGTCATTTTAAAGACCACTATCAATGGTATTCTTTGCATCAATAAGACCAGCTGTAAATTAGGTCTTTTAGAGCTATTTTGGATAACTAGTGGACACATATTTGTAACAATAATCGTAAAGTTTATAAGATCCAGGATTATTGTTCAGGAAATAATGATTACCAGTGCCTTATATGTGTGTTGGTATAACAATGATTATAATATTAACACTCTGACATAGATACCCACAATTGAGTATGATAGTCAATATGTATTTATTGAAAAATTAAATGTCAAAGAGATAGTGATAAAAACAAATATTTTGAAAGAGAGCAGAAACATTATTTACCCGTTTATTGGGTCTATAACAATAGCTCTTGGAGACACCAATCCAATGCTGATAACTGTTTTCTGCGCATACTCCTGAAGACTGATGGCGGCTATAATTCGATTTCCCAAATCCGTGTAAAACAGGAGTCTGGATATTGTGTCCACTGCAATTCCATATGTCTGAACAACTAAATAGACACGAAATTGCCTGATTAAGATTATTTCATAATTTCATCAATACCTTAATCAAGTATTAAACAGACGTTTCTCTACAAAGCTAAAGTTGATGTCAGGAAATACAAAACATGATCAGCTTCGCATCGTGAAGAGGTCGTTTAGTTTGGATTTATATTAATTAAATATATACATCTATAAGGCACAATTCGCACGATATGTACATAAAAACGCAAACTAGGAAACAGTGTTGCAGACAATACCTTTATGCATACAAAACGATGAAAGTTTCAACACATACAATATAACTCTTTTCTTCAGCAATACATCCGGACCTATGTGAATATCTGATAGCCAACAAAAATCGAGACTTTGTTAGTACATCTTACACATTGCATAGAGCATGTATGTTATTGTGAATATTCTTTACGAGTAGTAGTTGCCTCTGACAACTATATCCAGTGTACACAAAGTTAAACAAAATCATAATAATTACAATTTGCATGACGTTAATGCATACATGTTGAATCTTGAAAATATAATAAAATAAGCGATGGTAATGGTAGACACTCACTGCCATTCAAGTAGCGTACGGTAGTTATGCTCATCCCGAATATCGATCCTGAATTAATCTGATTATTCCCATTACCCAGTGTATCATACCATCTGTTCGGTCGTAATCGAAGTCATAAGCATATACCAGATTTGGAAATGGAAGGTTGACTTAGCTGTAATTATTGTTGATGTCAAGTCGACGCAGAACACCGTATCCAACGGATGCAATGATAAATTCATCACGCAGATCATCTGTTGAATAAATAAACTTGTTTTTTTTTATATAAAAAAGATAGTAATAACTCACAGCACATAACTTGCCAAATTATAGATATGTCCAAAATATATATTTTAGATAATTTAATAGCCAACACTTGTTAACTGCGGAACTTGGCTGAAATCTTACTACAAATATTTTTTCCAACAATTATAGTTCATATATATTTCTTAATGTAGTGGAAAGAAGTTTTAAGATTTACTAAAAACACCCATTTCGTTTCTCACAAAATGAAAAATATATAACTGTATTCTGAAGATGGAAAAGGGAACATAAACGAAATATTAATATCAACAGGTTTCGATATAATATTATATAGACAACATTTATTGCTATTAGGCAAAAATTAGTTGGAAAAGTGACTAGGATTTTTTAAATTTAGATTCATGATGATACGAATCATGACGATGGCCCTTTTGTTGGTTTATCTTATTATTATTATCTTTTTATTATTATTATTATTATTATTATTATTATTATTATTATTATTATTATTTGTATTATTATTATTTGTATTATTATTATTAATTTTATTATTATTATTATTATTATTATTATTATTATTATTAATATTTGTATTATTAATATTGGTTTTATTATTATTATTACTATTATTATTATTATCATCATTATCATTATTATTATTATTATTAATATTATTATTATTTGTATTGTTGTTATCAGCATTATTTCAACATATGTTCAAGTTAAAATGACATTGTTTATTTATATACTGTGAATAATTGTGCAATGATTTATATTTTACTATCAATCGTATCTGTTATTCAGTACGTTGGCCTGTAGCGAGTAATTTCTCTTAAAAGGGTAGTTCTTTCATTAAGGAATGCAGTTATCTAGCAATGATGAAGATGTTTTACATCTTATGTGCAGGATATTACATATTTTTCAGGAATAAATGCAAAATTTTATAACGGAAGAAAAAAATTATCATTTAAATGTTCAGCATACAATGCAAAAAACAAAATAACTCAAAAACGTTTTAGTATATTCTTAATATTTGAAAACATTCGTCGTTAGAAACGGGACAAAATATTTCAAAACTATTCGCTTCATTTCCACTAACATTTGTCTCATAAACTGTATTAGCTCTACAGTATATTGCTTTCTTCCTGGTAATGCATAACAAAAAAACCCACAACTATCATCAATGCAATATACCGTTGAACAATACATTTTATTCTTACCAGTGCCTACATTAAACTTTCAAAAACATATTTTCCGATCTTAAATCAGTCTTCCAGCACCAAATGTCATTAGGGAAGTTGCAAGGTAGATAACTACAATTTCTTTCATCCAAGTCAGTTTAATACATGCATTAAACGATGCAGCTGATGTACACAAGGCATCTTGAAGCCTCTTTTTTCTTAGATACATAAATGAAACGTCATCCATTAAAGTGCATCATCGGATGTCTCATGCGAGGTCGCACCTTCAATGCTGCTAAAAATTAAATCATTATTATACAAATAAAGGCAAACATAGGAGAAGCACATTCCGTTAGACAGGTTCGAGAACGATTATGGGCGATTAAGAAATATCTTCTGACAAACAAAATGACAAAAACGTCAGTGGGCTCAAATTGAATTTGGTACGGCTACAGAAGAAGTATTTAAACCAATTGTAGAAGCAGCTAAAGAAATCGCTGTGGCTACAATAGCATTACAGCAGGTGATCGATAAATTAAAAAGACAAATTACCGAAGCTATGGATTCTGACAATAAAACACGTGCTGAAATCAAGAATGTTAAAATATTGTCGAGGATTTATCTAAACTAGAATTAATAACCAGAAATTTTACTCAATAGGTTATATGTGAGTTATGGATTATTCGGTTAAGGTCGCTGCGATGGTGTATCCACTACGGCAACAGCTTCTAAAACCAGAATTGTATTACACTCAAGAACATGAGAGGAACGTTATGGTATTTCGTGGGTACAAGGATATTCCACCAATCAAGGGACACAAATATAAGCGTGATTATGATGATTTATGTTAAGTGAGTTAATTTTTAAACAAAATGGGTCTTTTAATGCCAAAATAAACGCCGCAATCGTGATCATGAAGACAACCATCGCCTGATCCCGTTGTTACCGGAAGTTGTTTGGAAAGTGTTCTTTTTGTCTGTCCTAATAACATTCTCGATGATGTGCAACGGCTAGATATTCTGATAGCAGGAAAATGAGCTGGAAATAACTATCTGGAAATAATTAATGAATCCGCTGCTATTTGTCGACGATTATTTCAAGGTGACGTTATTGATATTGATGTTTATCGGGAATGTATTGATTAAATAGCGGATAGATTACACAGTGACTAATTGTTAAACGAATAACTTACAATATAAAATGATCGCTACATGACTCACATCGGAAAGTCCGAATGGTTAGAGTAATAAACTCACGATATCCCTTTTACACGACGTATTACGAGGATGGATTTGGCAATGTTATACAGGGATTGTCTACAAGGATAGCTTCAAAGATAGGCCCAATTGCAAATCAAGTATCAAAGAAAGCAATGGACTTCGTTCGTTAAAAGCTCCTCGTACAATCAGTAACGTTGCTGGTAAGGCGCTCTCGGCAAACAAATATAGATTAACACGTTTAATACGCAGACAGCAACCATACAAATTCTCGATAACTGAAGTTATAGCGGTGAATGTCAGTAAAATAGTAAATCAAGCCGCAAATAAAAAAACAAAAGCGTTGGCTAATGAAGAAATAAATTCAAGTTTGATGGCAGGGAGTGGACTTCGTTTTAAACGATAACAATTATAATAAAGTGTTTACGCGGGTATCTGACACATAATTTGACATGGAAGCACCGGTGAAGCGAGATGGATTTGAATGTGAGTTTGAGCATTATTCTTACACTGAGCGGACACCGAACAAGCGAGCGAGAATTGATTTACATGTTCATGGTACAAGTAGACATGCTTGCCATCTTAAGTGTTAATTGAAGGTGTGGGTCAAATCATAAAGAACGATGATATTAATTACGCACTCTATGATAAAATTAATTTTGTTAACAACGGTGTAATGGCGTTATTTTTCAAAGCTACATACTCGATTGATGAAAAGTAGATTGAATCGTGCCATGAAAACGTCGATCTTGCCACGACAATCCTTGGCCTCGCGTTAGTGTTGACAAAAGACACATCTTTTTATCCAGAACACAAAAATGTAACAATGGGTAATGTGAGAAAGCAGATGTTAACGCGAGGACACCTGTAGTAACATTGATGAATCCTAATTATAAATTGGATTTTTCAGCGCTTAAATCAAAAGTAAAAGGTGACGAAAGTTTGCATGCGTGATTCCATTATCTCATATATTTTTTTTTTGCATAGATGTCCAAAAGGTTATTTTTGGTGCTGGGCACAAAGTATTACTTGTTAAGAAAAACAATGACAACGATGTGTTATTTCGAGCTGATGCGGTTGATGATGGTAATGTAGTGCTAACCAAAATATCTTTATGGATGCCAACATCGACTCCGTCTATCAATGTAGAATAGCGATTAGTTTCCTTATTGGATGAGTATGTTAAATTGGCATTATCATTGTTAACAATTATCGACACAACGAGATGCTTCAGCACCACGACATATAATCATTGCGATTCGGGCGAATTACAGGTTAAAAAACTACCCAAAAATTAAATGGCATATAACATATTTCAAGCTGAAGGTCTTGCTAAGGATAAGGGCGCATCAACAACCCTCTGAAGAGATAAAACTAAATTTAGAGAACAAGATGTTTCACGCGTGTGTTATCGATTAATGTCTTATTTGAGGCGTGATCAAAATATTGACCCTGGGTTGCAGATATCTCCACTTGAATTTACGACATTGTATAAGGTTTATTACTTTTCACTGGATCATCTTGATTTAGTTAAGCAATGTGTCGTTGATATAACATTTATAGTTCTTTTTAACCGCATTCCAGCAAAAGTTGCTGGTCCTCCTCGTATTCCTGCTTGTGGAATTGCAATCGCGGTCATAATCAGTAATAAACCAAAGCTATTTGAAAGCATTGGTGGACGCATGCAAGCTATTGACGCACTAGTGGAAACATGTAGAAAAATTAGATCATAACGATTCTTATAAAACGTCGTATAATCATGTTAATGTCACTCTAACTCCCGGTCAGGTGAAAAAATCACTATAAAAACGCGAGTATATGTAAAGCAAAAAAATCGTTAACGCTAGATTAAAATGCTATTGGCAGTCCAAACAAATTATAGTTGATTAAAACCATTTTAACAAAGCGCTAAAAGCAAAACAGGGATTAAACTTTATTTCTCTCCCAATGCGAGGACAAGTATGATTAAAACCCACATCTAGCGCTAACACCAACACTAATCCCAGTTGCTGAGTCAGCAGTCGCAAAGACAACCCCGTTAGGTGCTCTTTGAATAGCTTCTGCAATGGCATTAAAGAAAGCAACCGGTGGATTTGTAAACAGAGTCTGATATAAAATGAGAGCAGGTATGAGACTTTCAGCAACTTATCTATTGCGATCCTTTCGCAGATTAGGTCTGAGACTTCCAGGAACTTATTTATGTTGATACCGATCTCTAATGTTGACTTACTTGAGGCAGATAAACAACTAAAAATAAAAATGGTAAGAGTTTTGTTAATAAAAATATGCGAGATCAGTTAACGCGTAACCCGAATACCAACGAAGCAGGATTTATTAATTGTGATAACAGCGATTGTCCAGGAACTCATTGTGCTACTTACACGATACATCCGCAAACAATTATTTATTTCAATTCGTATGGCTTACCAACGCCAGTGAAATTGCTGTTTGATATCGATAGATTAAAAATTCCAGTTTGGTTTTCAACGCTACCAACACAAACCCTAACCGATCCGACAATATGTGGTAGTGAAATAATTAATATACTTGTTACGAGATCAAAGTCAACCATTTTGGTTGACTTTGATCTCGTAACAAGTATATTAATTATTTCACTACCACACAAAGTCGTGAACTAATATACAAATCAAATTTATGATTTAGATAAAATCGCAATCAAATAGTTGTTGATATTTACGGAAGACTTCGTAGTGATAGTAAAACGGGCAAAGCCGTTGAATTGTCAAAATACGCTACTAAAGAAGATCTTAATGATCTCATGAACCTCTCAGAGATAGACCGAGACGAAGTTATTATCAAGATAAAAATGGCGTTTTGAAAACCAGCAATATCAAAAGGAATGATATAATTTGACGAATACTTGGCGCTGCTGAAAATAACATCTCTGTGTGTTTACGAATACTGGATCTATCAGAGATTCAAGTATATGGAGTACACCTTTCAGAGATGAAATTATACACCGAGTTCATAATAGCTTAAAAAAAACCGGTGACTTAATGATAGGTGAACGAAACTAAAATAGTGATGTTAGCGGATCCAACATCGGAAAACGACGCTGTAACAAAAAAATATGAAGATGTCGGATACAGCATCGTTGATGGTACAATACCCACGTTGCTGCCCGAGAATGACGTTGATTTAATATGTTTTTAAATACACATAAACGTTTCCAAAAATTAAAATAAATCGCAGACGATATTTTGGGAAATCCTTTAACCGCTGATATAAAAATCGCTGATATTTAAAAAAAAGTTGAGACGAATAAAACATCTCTAAAAAATTGTATTACTGGGTTCCTTATATCGTTTGATAAGTTGATCCAATTACAATCCCCCGCGGAATAATCTCGACGAAGATTATAAGTATTGTATACACGATATCATTGGGAGCAGCAGAATGGTCAACGCGGAACGAAACTAACAAATATACCGCGACAATAGCTGGTGTATATAAGTTCTCTGTGTTCAGCAGTGCAAACTGTAGTATATTTACCACATATCAGTGGCGACATATCACCTATAAATATTTCGGAGTTGTGTCTATCATATTCAGAAACGGAACCGAAGAGACATTTATACTGAAACCTGATGATAAAAAAATTAACTCCAGCAAGTTGCTGATGGTGTTTGAAATTTGTAGCTGAAACACCTCAATTGGTCACCGCGTAATATAATAAATAACATTGACAGCGTCGACGATGACTGAGTCGACAACGACGACATAGTAGTCAAGTGTTCAACAATATAGATAAGATCAAGTGCGCGAATGTCAATCAGAGTTATAAAACAACATCATTGACAAATACACTAAACATAAAACAAATACAAACGGCTTGCAACCAAGCCGGATGTTGTTGTTTATTCAGTATCCTTGTTAGTTCCGTCTACTGGCGTAATATTATCAGCGCTAACACCGGTAAGATCCAAAATCGCGGTAACAATATGTACTTCATTTTCAATGGCCATTTTAGGTTCTGTTAATATTATCACGAAAAGATATTGTCGTGCACAAGCACAAAAATTAACGATGTTGTTGTACATTTAAACACAGCCACAATCGCGCATTCGAAATCATCAGCGATGATCTCAAGTCTAAACAACGATACAATATCAGATTCGGAATTCGCGCTAATGGTTAAGATATACGATGAAATCCACGTTTTGGAGAAAAATGAAAATAATAAGAATGGCAACTCCATCGGAGATACTTTAACAAATAGCTGCAAATACAACTCCGCGGAGAACAACGATGATATTAGTAAGCTCAACCAAACCTGAATTCGCTATTAGTTTTCCAATTGCGATTAAGGTAACTGAGATCGCGCTGGCACAAGTGCGAGTATATCACAGTTGACCAAATATCAGATCGAAATCATTTGGTAGACTATAATGGAATAATTTGCTAGTATTCGCATATACAAAACAAAAATCGATGGGACCCCCGACTACAATATAGTTGTAATTCCAGCCGGATGTTAACAAATCAGCAAGATCAAGGAGGAATTACAAGGTCGAATAAAACATATCAACGGGGAAGATTCCAAGATAGCAATAACTGTTGATACACCAACGCTGTCCGCCGCGATCGAGACAAACTCCCCTGAATACGCTGTTGATATATATTATGTTATGTTTGACTTTATAATAAAACCAGCTAGTTATATAATCCTGTTCCGATAGCACAAATTTCTATATGCTCGAGTAGTATCTGGGCACTTTCTTGCATCTTTTACATCCACAACTGCGACATAATTGGGTTTTTCCTCGTATGTCGTTTACTAAGTTGATGCAATAAATGGACCATTGAAATCCTGGTTTGATATTTTGTCCGTGACTGGATCAATATTTTCCTACACATTTCCGAGAACAAGGTTATGTTGACTCCGTTATTGTTCACGCACAATACTTTTGCGCCATTGTTATACTAATGGTACCCCTATATATCTAATTAAACAATAAATAGGTCTTTACAATATTTGGAGAGAATTTCTAATATTACCGATATCAATCCACGGAGAACTCAGAACTATTTTGATGTTGATCGCGTATCTGGACCACGCCCGAAATCACATTTCTAGAAATAATTTTTTTTAATCAATTGTATAAAACAAGGGAAATACGAATTTTATTTCCACGTAGTCGACGTATTAAACCACGCTCGATAATGCAACCATGAACAATAAACGCTTTGCAGAGATACCTCCAGCGATAGATTTCCACTGCGATAAAATATATTTCATTCAGGTAAAATTTGCTAAATTCGAGGGGGACCTAATGAGATTTATGATAAACGTGAACTTGTAATGACGACGAAACGCGATTACGATATTATTAACGATAACCAAATCGAGAATGTTAAACGGGTTGATAAAATATATTACGAACAAGTATATACCTTAATTGTCGTTATTTACGGAATTTATTTGATAAATAAACCAGATATTTACAAACTGGATCGAATGAAATTTTCAACGCTGAATTGTGTGGCAGGGCGAGAAATCGAACATTTAAAAAAACTCGAAACAAGGAAATGGTTTAACCGTTCAACCGCGTAAGAAACCGCATTTGCTGAATCGATCAAGGATACAGGAGTGTCAATCAATGATGTTGTGTTAGAATTTTTTTCCAACGATTCTAAAACAATAACAGGAGAAAATGTGTCTAAAATGAAATATGAATCTCGTGGAGACATAATTGAAATCATCGATCATAATTCACATGTGTGGACCAACACGATTACAATATTTCCTCAAGATCGCTTGCTAAGATTTTACTTCGGTGAAATGTTGGAGTTTATTTACAAGTTAAGTAGAAATGATCTCGTATCAGTGTTGTTGTTTAAATGTTCCGAAGATGGTACATATGATCAATTTGTTCGACCTGACGATGAATTATACCGAATGTAATCTCTTCATTGGGAAATTAAGCGGTATTCAACCAAAAACAACGACGAGTTACTCAATAGTTGTTTTACCATTTTATTTCGCCAGAAAAGAGAATGTATTGAGACCAACACGCGCTGAGTTCCTCGATGGTACTCAAGCTAGTTGCTGTGAATACGGACATGGTGGTTTGTGGAATACTGAGTACAACCACAATGATGTTATTTATGTTGACATGATTGCGTGTTATCCGGGAAGGTTTCTTTGGATGAGTAAATGTGAGTGGTAATTTTAAACGATTAGTTCATCCGATGCATGAAATAACGTGACTGGCGATTAATGAACCATTACCCGATTGGTACTTTACAGGATACGCTTGTGTTGTGTCGTTAGAATTCGCGAAAGATCTTCATCCGTATTGTTATGCTTGGTTTTGTAGACATTTCTGTTATACATAATGGGCAAAAATAGTTTTATTACGATATATACTTGACAAACGCGTATTAATATCGTTGACGGTCATTGAAACAATTATATCATATTGAAAACAAACTTTTGTTTTTGTTACCTACATCTGCATTGATACACTGTATCAGCAACGATGTTGATGCACTCGAAAAAATATCAACGAGGAAAACACCGCAACACATTTCGGCAGAAGAATAATTTGTAAATTAACTCAAGGTTGATCATATGATTCTAAGCGATATCCCAAACGATTCAGTTTTGGATAATGCTAACCACCATTTTATAATTGCTGATGCAACAGCAAGATAAATATGTATAAGTCGAGAAGACGTTTATTTATCCGATGGAACACATTTGGGAACTATTATTGGTTATATCGATGGAGAATGGCCTCAATAAAAGCATGTACGATCCTTGATATTCGCTTATGTTTATCTTAGTTTGTCTTTGATGATACCGATTTCCTTGTATCGTTGTCAGAATTGCCACGGATTCATTTTACATCGACGCCACGTATAAAGAATCGTTGACTCGTTTCACAACCAATAATGGTTCATGGAGTTCGTGGATAATAACACAATAAATATTGTATAGTTCTGATTCATACGCCGATGTTACGATCGAGGATGAATAATATTGTAATCGTATATCAGAATATTTGTCGAAGGCGCGTTTATATATGAAACCGTTTATTTGAACTGGAGGGGAGATGCGGTTAAGCAACTCGTGTTATTGAATTATTTGGACAAAATTCAGGTACGATTCTGTTAACACTCACACATAGACTTACCAGGGAGATGAAAACCCGAAGAGTTAATTCTTGTACTTATCATACCTTTTTTTTGTTGGAGCGGCGACGCATGAACTACTGATCGAATGGGAGGGAATTATATCCCCCGGATTATTATTTGGGATGAAATATTTACGGTATCATTGAAAGCGTTAAAATATTTATTGGCTGGTTGTTGTTGAAAACTACATCTGTGATAATATGTGGAGATCACGGTCAACCACCGCCGTTTGTTGGATTATCTTCCTATGATTGGCTTAAGAGATGAGTGGATTATTACGAGGAGACAAATGAAGATCATAGAGCGCTTGATGAGAATTAAGAACTTTTAAAAAATTAATAAGATTACATCCGAATAAAATCCAGTGTGAAAATAGCATGTGAAATGATTCCGAAGACTTCAATTAAGGACTTTTTGAAAACGTGGAAACTAAGTAGAAATATAACTAGAGATACAATTTAAATGAAAATTATTTCAAGAGCATAATAAAAAGTTTCGAACGCTACCTGTACAGATATATTTCTTCAGAACATATATCATATCAAAGCTCTTAAATACTGATTATATTTAAAATAGTTCTATATTTGTGATTTAAAAAAAATAGCTCTGTAACGTGGGTCTGCTGGCGGGTGATCAAAGTGTTATTAAGACAATATTGCACAAGGCCTGGTCAGAGGTATTGCGCAAACTTGGAAACAACACTTGAAGACCGCCTCCCACTAATTGGCGTTATCTAGGAGATGATCGCTACGGTGTGATATGCCCGGTCAGTGAGTATAGTAATCTGAGATGGTACTTTGAACAAGACAATACACGAGCCCCCGTAAAGATAAAATATGAATTTAATCAAAAATACAATTAAGAAAAAGAATGACACTGTGAATTATACTTTCTCTCTTTCTGAATACAATTAGTTCAGAAAAATACAAATATTGAAGCTTTAAAATAATGGATACATTCAAAGAATCCAAACACTAATGAAAAAAAATGAAGTTAGCCGTTAATACTGAAAGTAACTTTCATCAAGGAATCGAATGTTCATTTAACATTTGACTGTTGGTGATTCAACATGACCTTTTCCGTCGACTGGTTTCCTTTCTTTTCCCTGCGTGCGTCCGTCTCCAGCTTGCCCTTTAATTGAACGGGAATTCCACACTCTGACTTCTTATTTCTTTCCTTTTTGACTTCTCGCTGTTTTTTCACTCTTGCCCAAAATAAACTATTGCCGTTGACTTCTCGCTGATGCTTACCCTTGCCAAAGTAAACTATTTTTCCTTTTGTGTTTTGGCGTCCTACAATCGTTCCACATTCAGTTCCCTGGAACCCAATTAATTTACGAACGTCTTTCTTTCAAAGACGTACGGAGTCTTCTCCGGAATTGGAATCAATTATTCTGACCGTCTCTTCCAGATGTCTTCCTAGACTGCCTAACATCGTTTGATACGAACTATATATTTCCCGATTCTGGGTTTCGACCCAACCCTCTGTCCTGTACATTTGACCAATCGGCATAAACGCTATTCTTACTGACCTTATGGAAACCGTCTCTCACGATGTCAAAAATGCCACTTAGGATCGAGATGTCACATTATCGTTTGTCTTAATCATTTTTGAAAGCTCTACGTGAGTATTCCCATAATTTTACGTGTCAATACTCAGTCCGTTTTCACTTTAATTATTGTACCAAGCCTAACCAGGTTTAAGAAAACATTTTTCCGTTCCAAACTCTGCCCCAAGACAGTCGATTGTCGGCTAGCCTACGAATTAATTACTGGATGTCACCGACGAAAAATTTGGCACTTGACATTACCCCCTTTCTAAGAGAAAAATCGGTATTTTTACTCTCCCAATTTTTTTCGGTGATCTATACTGCTCCCGTTACATATCCTTAGGTGACCTATTCACTTCAGCCATTCCTAACCGACTTAAACAATCCGCTCCTACATTATCTCTACCTTTGATGTATCGCACTAGAATCTGATACTGTTGTAGGAACAGCGACCATCTCATTAATCTACCGTTAGTTAATTTTGCCTGGGCCAAATAAGCTAGTGGTTAATGATCTGTTTCTAAAGTAAACTTCCTACCATACAGATACCGTTGGAACTTAGTTATTCCAAATATAATTGCCAAACATTCTTTCTCCGACACTGAATAATTAATTTCTGCATTTGATAGTTTCCTACTTCCATAAGCAACTGGGAATAAGCTTCCCTCGTGTTCTTGCAGTAACACTGCCCATAAACCTCTATCACATGCATCTGTCCTCAAAACAAAATCCCGTGTCACGTCAGGTAACTTAACTATGGCGTCTGACGTCAGTCTGTCTTTTAGCGTCTGAAATGCGCGTTCACATGCGTCTGTCCATACTACTTTGGTCGGCGCTTTTTTCCGAGTCAAGTCAGTCAATGGACTTGCAATAGCACTAAAATTTGCCACATATCTCCTATAATATCCTGCCAAACCTAGAAAAGATCTAACTTCAGTCTTAGTAGTTGGTCGTAATGCGTCCCTAAGTTGTTCGACCTTTGAACTCTCTGGTTTTAACGTGTCCTCGCTGAGGGTATGTCCTAGGTAGTCTAATTGTCTGAACCCTATATGGCACTTCGATGGTCGTGCGGTCAGTCCGGTTTGTCGTAGTCGTTCTAAGACTTTTTTCAGCAAAAGTATGTGTTCTTCCCATGTAGCTGTAGCTAATAAAAGATCGTCCATGAACTTGGAAACTCCCATCCCCCGCAATGGTTCAAGGAATTTCCGCATCATACGGGTGAAGACACTGGGCGCGTTCTGCACCCCGAATGGCATGACCACCCACTGGTAAGTCCCATCTGGAGTTGCAAAGGCAAGCTTTGCTCTGTCTTCACTACGGACTGGAATTTGCCAGTATCCTTTGGACAAATCGATCTTAGAAAAATATTTAGCATGGGTTACTCCTGCGAAAATAGACTCAGGGTCAGGTAAAAGTTCTACCTGGAATTCTGTAATGCGGTTTAACTTTCGGTAGTCGACACAAAATCTGTGTGCCCCATCCTTCTTCTGGACTAGTACAACAGGAGAGCTATACGCCGACTCGCTTGGTTCGATAATACCCAAGTCTAACATAGTTTCAACTTCCTTACGGACCGCTTCTAACTTCGCGTACGGCAACGGATATGGTCTTAACTTTACTGGGTTATCGTTCAGCAGCTTCAAAGAGAACTCCTCCAGCTCTGTCCTCCCCGGTCTCTCTGTTAAGACGCTCTAATATTCTTGAAGTACCGACTCCACCTCTCTACGTTGGTCTGACGTTAACGTAACGTCAAGTGTGACGTCGACGTAGGTTTCTTCCCTCGTCAACGGACAACTAGGGAGTACTTCCGCCTGCCCTGCGTTGTCGTCGGATTCTTCCGTCACGACGGTAGCCACCACGAACTCCGTGGGTGGTTCTCGCACACGGTACCGCTTCAAAAGATTTACATGAAACAACTTATCCTTATCCCCTACTCTGATACGGTAATTTTGTCCACCTTTCTTCTCTGTTACAACAAAGGGCCCCCTCCATGAGACTTGCAGCTTGTTGTGCTCCAATGGCAACAACAACAACACCTTGTCACCCACCTCAAAGTGACGTTCCTTCGCCCTTTTGTTGTAATACTTGGCTTGACGTCCCCTTGCGTCGCAGAGATTTTCCTGAGCCAATTTACAAACTTTTTCTAGTTTGTTACGCAAGTCGACAACATATTGGTATGTTGTACGCACTTCTTCGGATGCTTGCTCATCCATCCATAACTGTTTCAAGACAGCCATGGGTCCCCTTACCGTCCGCCCATAAACTAATTCAAAAGGTGGAAAACCCAAACTTGCCTGCGGTACTTCACGATACGCGAACAGTATCGACGGAAGGTATCGATCCCAATCCCTAGGTCGACCTTCACATAGCTTCTTTAAAGCCTGTTTCAATGTCCAATTGAAACGTTCTACCAACCCATTACACTGCGGGTGGTACCGGGTAGTTGTCAGGTGTCTAATGGAGAGTAATCTATTTACCTCTTCCATCACCTGGCTCACGAACTGTGTCCCTTGGTCGGTCAGTACCTCGTCTGGAACTCCGACTCTCGACCACACCCCTAACAAGGCCTCAGCCACCGTGACTGAGTCAATGTTCTTCAAGGCCACTGCCTCCGGGTACCGGGTAGCGTAATCTACGACCGTTAATATATACCGATTTCCACTTTCCGCCGCCGGCTTAATCGGACCTACTAAATCCACTCTCGAGAAAGGTTCATCTATTAGTGGGGTGGTTCCTAGTGGCACTGGGCGATGGGAGGTTTTCGGTGCCACTCGCTGACACTTGTCACATGACAAACAAAACCTCCTCACATCCCCATGTACACCTGGCCAATAAAACTCCCTCACCAACCTATCTCTGGTCTTCGCCACGCCCATGTGGCTTCCGAGAAGACCCTCATGTGCTAACCGGAGCACTTCGTCGCGCTTCCCTACGGGTACCACAACTTGTTTAAACGTATCGACCCCTTTCTTGGCGTACCGATACAAAATACCGCGCTTTGTCGCGAACTTAACCTCGCCGTCTGGCAATTTCCGTACGGACCCGTCCGTCGCGTACCTACGTACCTTGTCAAGAGATACATCTTCCTTTTGAAACTTCTCTAACTCACCAGGTACCAAAATGTCTATGGGCGAAGTCACGGATCTTAGCGGCTTCGACCCTGACCTTCGCTTCATAGCCCTCGTCTCCACTGACCCGACATGTATAGGGTTACACGTCATAGGGTTAGGTTGGGGCAACACATACCTACACCCTAATATTACGTCATGAGACAGTCCCGACAAACACGCTGCTTGAATTCGCCCTTTTACATATGGCGAATCAAGGTCTATGCTAACGACCGGAAGCGAATCCTTCGTCCTGTTAGCAAACTGTACTTCCACCGTCTCACCTGTATAATCTCCAGGTTTAACGTATCTACGGTCTACCAAGGCCGGGTAACTACAGCCGGTGTCATACAGCACCGTGGCTTCCTCACCATTTACCGTAGCTCTCGCTATATTCGTAGACTCCACTGTTTTCCTTTTCTTAACAGTATTCGGAGTTACCGAATTAACCGTTGTCGGACGATACTTTCTACAGTCCTTGACAACATGGCCTGGTTTATTACAGCCATAACACACTGGCTCACCTCTTCTACCCGAGGTATCCCTATCTACCCCTTGAGTCTTTCCCGACCCACGGAAATGTACTTGGCTGGGATTTCCGGCCCCTGGCCTCCCACCATTTTGACCATTTCGTCTATGGGGTGCTACCTCAGTGGTCTTTCTAAACTCACTGATTCCAAGTCGGTCCCTACCATTCCAAGTAGTTGGACGCGCATGCGCGCTCTCATAGCGCTCGGCCATTATGCTTATCTCATCCAAAGTTGAGAATTCGCGCTCCGCCAAAAACACAATTAAATCTTTTCTGTAGGTACTTAACACGTGTTCTTTTAAAATCTCTTCGCGAATACCTTCGTACGTTAACGCGGTGCCAGACATTTTTATCCATTTATCAAAAATCACGCGCACTCGACTGTGAAATTGCGCGTGTGTTTCGGTAGCCCTTTTTGACGATTCCCTAAAAAGTTTTCGGAACGTTTCCGCTGATAACTCATAGTGGCGAAGTAGAGCTTTCTTCAGCGCGTCATAATCGTCTATGTCGGTTGGGGTCATGTTGTGGTACACGTCTTTCGCTGCCCCCTGCAAAAAGGCTGAAATATTGATGGTCCACTGGTAATTAGGTATTTGGTGAACCAGGGCCAACTTTTCAAACTGCGTCAAAAAGTTGTCAATTATTTCGTCCTTGTCATTAAACATCGGCATGGTTAACTGTATGGGTCGTCTGTCTTCCACGCGACTACTCGGGGTGTCCGGACGTACGTTCGATTCTTCACCCCTCCTGAACTCGGCTTCGAGCCTTAGTCTCTCCATGGCTAGCATATGATCCCTTTCTCTTACCTTTTCTTCTGCTTGTAGTCGCGCGAGTTCCATTTCTTACTCCCTCTCCTTCTCTCGTTCTCTGGCTTTTTCTTCCTTGTGTTCTTTCAAACTTCTTTCCATAAATTCAGTTAGTTTTTCACCCTCATACCCAAGTTCGTCTTTTCCAATGGATTTAAATTCCTTTAGTAACTGTCTGTCTGTCGCCATTACGTATGTTTTGTCTTTCCCTTTTCTCTAGAACTATGTCCTTAACTGACCTACAATCAGGGATTTTCCCTACGAAAATAGTTTGACCTAAAATAACCTTATCTGCAGCGAGATGGACAGGTCGAATCAGTCGCAATTAATTGACCAGACAGAAATTCCAGTGACAGTGGGATACTGCTAACGAGACGTGACTAATTGCTGTCTAAAATACGGTACTGCCCAAATAATTGGTTCTTGTCTCAAGACTATTTAGGTAGTACCACTTTAACGCTTATAATAATTTCACACAGAAGGTATAAATCTCAAATTCTACAAACCACTTTTAACGTAAACAATTTGCATGCAAGTATACAAAAAATAGCAGACAATGTTTGATTCACTCGATTCCTACTTAATAATAATAACAAATTTATGCCTTTGTTCAAAATACGCTCAGATACTTCAATCACAATGAAAATTTCAAATCCCGAGACGAAGCTCCCACTTTGTAACGTGGGTCTGCTGGCGGGTGATCAAAGTGTTATTAAGACAATATTGCACAAGGCCTGGTCAGAGGTATTGCGCAAACTTGGAAACAACACTTGAAGACCGCCTCCCACTAATTGGCGTTATCTAGGAGATGATCGCTACGGTGTGATATGCCCGGTCAGTGAGTATAGTAATCTGAGATGGTACTTTGAACAAGACAATACAAGAGCCCCCGTAAAGATAAAATATGAATTTAATCAAAAATACAATTAAGAAAAAGAATGACACTGTGAATTATACTTTCTCTCTTTCTGAATACAATTAGTTCAGAAAAATACAAATATTGAAGCTTTAAAATAATGGATACATTCAAAGAATCCAAACACTAATGAAAATAAATGACGTTAGCCGTTAATACTGAGAGTAACTTTCATCAAGGAATCGAATGTTCATTTAACATTTGACTGTTGGTGATTCAACATGACCTTTTCCGTCGACTGGTTTCCTTTCTTTTCCCTGCGTGCGTCCGTCTCCAGCTTGCCCTTTAATTGAACGGGAATTCCACACTCTGACTTCTTATTTCTTTCCTTTTTGACTTCTCGCTGTTTTTCACTCTTGCCCAAAATAAACTATTGCCGTTGACTTCTCGCTGATGCTTACCCTTGCCAAAGTAAACTGTTTTTCCTTTTGTGTTTTGGCGTCCTACAATCGTTCCACATTCAGTTCCCTAGAACCCAATTAATTTACGAACGTCTTTCTTTCAAAGACGTACGGAGTCTTCTCCGGAATTGGAATCAATTATTTTGACCGTCTCTTCCAGACGTCTTCCTAGACTGCCTAACATCGTTTGATACGAACTATATATTTCCCGATTCTGGGTTTCGACCCAACCCTCTGTCCTGTACATTTGACCAATCGGCATGAACGCTATTCTTACTGACCTTATGGAAACCGTCTCTCACGATGTCAAAAATGCCACTTAGGATCGAGATGTCACATTATCGTTTGTCTTAATCATTTTTGAAAGCTCTACGTGAGTATTCCCATAATTGTACGTGTCAATACTCAGTCCGTTTTCACTTTAATTATTGTACCAAGCCTGACCAGGTTTAAGAAAACATTTTTCCGTTCCAAACTCTGCCCCAAGACAGTCGATTGTCGGCTAGCCTACGAATTAATTACTGGATGTCACCGACGAAAAATTTGGCACTTGACAAGCTAAATAACTCAAATTACAGTCTCTGAATTTTGTTTGCAGATTGATATTTATTTCAGAACTAAAATTTTAAATTACGTACAAAATTTAATCATATTTGTAGATCTTATCTGTATACCGTCGTTCAATAATGTATCCTTTGGAATGATACTTCTTGTCATATTTTGATAGAAGATATACCTCAACGTCTTGACCATTTCTTGAGGAATAGATTAGACATTTAATGAAATATTATAGACTCATAGTGAAATGTATTAGGAGTATCGAGTGTCAAATTGTACTCCTTATGAGCAGGGTTACGATAATTTCATTCTGCGATATTTATGTGTCAAATGTGCATTAATGTATTTTTTCTCTCAGGGATATAACATGTATTAATTTAGTAAGACAGTTTTTAGTCGTCATCAGTTTAGTTGTAGACAAACATCCATATCCTGCTGAAACAATACTGAAACGCATGCATGGAACCAATGCCTACTAAACTATTCGCCTGTAACATCTGTATAATGAATGTGATGTACATGCACAGATGGAGCATGGTTTGATGATTGCATTTTCTTTGACGGTTCTGTTCTGTTTGTAACAACATACCAGTCGTGTTGCGGGATTTTGTTCATTTCGTGGTGATAGATTTTTGAAGTAGTAATATTTACGTCACTTGGAATTTTTAAAATAATTTATATAATTTATTTTAAAAACATTTCGAAATTTCACATCAGATCTATTTTAAGCCACTATGCCCATCATGTTCTGCAATTTAACATATTGTTTATGTATATTAGTAACTCTGCTATAAAAAAAATTCCAGTGTCATTAAACTTTCTAACACTTTTCAGACATTTGTGTGACACAGTGTTCTTAGTACGAGTACTGTATTCACAGTGTAACTAAATGAAAAGCGCTGATTTAGTTGGTCTTTTATTGATTTAAATTACACAGATCATCAGCTATGATAACCATTCTGCTATAAGCTCACTCGTTCATTTTGGTTGTTTAACATCATCATTGTATTTCATTCTTGGGGCTATTGTTTTTTTCTGTCATGTTTTCATTCAACCTTCGTATTGTTTGTGTCATTTGCCATGCAAATACATGATTATACCATATGAAAATGTATATGATCAATCATTCTTCTGTCTTTGGTTTGAGTTACTTTCTAAATAAGCAGACTACATCCTTGATGTTGCATATCGCACCGTTCCATAATAATATATTTCGTGTTCTTATTTTTCTTCTTCTTCTTGGTTCTTATTGTCATCCTTCCTCTTCTGCTTCGTCTCGTCTGATTATTATTATTAGTATTGTTATTATTATTATTATTATTATTATTATTATTATTATTATTATTAGTATTATTATGATTATTATATGTTTTATGACATATAATCAAACGACCATTTCATTGAAACATGCATTTATTAAAAAAAAGAGTGTGTAATAATGCGTATTAAAATGGAAACAGTAATCTACTAACGTTATGCATAGAGATGGAGCAAACACGAAAGACCGAACAACCTTATAGAATTGTTTACAAGTATCTGACGGTTTTGCTTCTAATATTGTTAAGCTTCGAGCAAATGTAATTCTTTATTGCAGCACACAATGATTCTAAGGCATGCTTTTATGACACATAGATATTGATAAATGCTTTAGGAAGGAATAATATCGGTCTATATATGTAAAGAGTTTAACTAGTAGTGTGGCAATTTGACACCAAAAAAAATTGTTCCTAGCTACATACATTTTGATATATTAAAATTGTGGAATGATATGCTCTACTCATGCTTTATTAATAATAATAATAATAAGAAGAAGAAGAAGAAGAAGAAGAAGAAGAAGAAGAAGAAGAAGAAGAAGAAGAAGAAGAAGAAGAAGAAGAAGAAGAAAAAGAAGAAGAAGAAGAAGAAGAAGAAGAAGAAGAAGAAGAAGAAGAAGAAGAAGAAGAAGAAGAAGAAGAAGAAAAAGAAGAAGAAGAAGAAGAAGAAGAAGAAGAAGAAGAAGAAGAGAGAAGAGAAGAGGAAGAAGAAGAAGAAGAAGAAGAAGAAGAAGAAGAAGAAGAAGAAGAAGAAGAAGAGAAGAAGAAGAAAGACCGCCTCTGTAAAATACCCATATCTATTTACTTCCAGGTCAATGACATTTTTACATGTATTGCTAAAATGCTGAGCTGCCAAACTGAAGCACAGGTTAACAAATAAAAGTACCGATATTAGAAGAGATTAAGCGATCATCTTGTACTTTTCACACTGTGAAATAAGGAAACATGAAAACATAAAAACATCCTGAAAATATTTAAGGTAGGAAACATTTTTAGGTCTTTAAGTTTCTAATTGCAGTCAAAAAGGCGAGTATTAAGAGTACTTTAGAAAGGGATCACTGTGTCTCTATGTCTAATTTCAATTGACAATTCGTTCCACATTGCAGGGCCCCATTATGCAACAGTTGTCCATATGACCTGATGTTCATAGTGGGAATAATGAGTATACAATAGTCATATGATGAGCGTTAATATCCTGCTTGTGTCTACACATGGGTGAGGTCAGAAAGAGGTGTTTGACTGGAATCCGTTAAAAAAACGTAGCAGAGTGACAACATTTTGAATCGAATGGATAGCTAGTGTAGGATACAGAAGAGCGGGGAGGAGTGCCATGATCGCGGTACTCTAATGATGATCCGATAAGCTCTGTTTTGATCGTTTCAGATTTTCAAGTACATACTGAGACGAAAGACATAATTGAGTCACAATAGTCTAGTACTGAAAGTGCTTATGAACACACAACTGTTTTAGTGGCGTGAACTCAAAGATATTTGTTAATGGAGCTGATACGACAAAGCTTAGGTCATGCAGCCTTGCACAAGTTCATGACATATTGGTGCAATGTACAGTCCAGAGTAACACCTATAATTCTTACTAACTTATGTGTGAATTTAATCTTATTGTGCTGATATATATTATTTGGGGTAAAGGATGTGAATAAGAAAGTCTTGGTAATCAGAACGGCCTCAGTTTCATCATCACTCATTTGCAGCTTGTTACATGTTACATATAATTTCACATCAAAATACACCTCTCGTTTCCTTGGATGTAAGCATCCACTTAATTTTGGTGGATAGATTTTGTATATTTTCACATCATCACAATTTGTGAGACACTTGATGACGATCTAGGAATTTTGAGATGTTCTGAGTGTATAGAATGAAGAAAACAGGTCCAAAAGCAGCCTCTGGCAGACACCATAACATAAATTAACTAAATTAACTATATTTGTGGACACATTTTGTGTCGTGCTGACTATGTATGAATAAAACCACAGTATGGCTATATTGTGAATGCCAAATACATGCTTGAGACTGTAAAGTAATATATCATGGAATATTGTGTAAACTACTCCATAAACTTCAAGGAAGGTGAGGTCTGTAATCTTTCCTATATCCAAAGCATAATGAAGGTCATTAACTACTTTCAGAAGAGTAGTTTCAGTACAGTGGTAAGGGCCATATGCAGTCTGTACTTTGCGGAACAGACATAATATTTGAAAATAAATGAGATACAAGTTTGGTTAGAACAATTATTTCTAAGAAGTGTTTATATGAATTGGAGATTCGAAACTGAGAGGTAGTTCTTTCAATCTTTACGGTCGAGTGTTGAATTCTTTAGCAGAGGCTTTACAATGGATGTTTTGAAATATGATGGAACTCCCTGGATGAGAAAGAGATATTAATAGCATCATTTAGTCAAGCGAGTATTTGATATAAGCAGTCAAGCAGCATTGATGTTGGATTTTTTGATCAAGTTCACATGCATTGTTGAACTCTTCATGACGATTACACGTACTAACTATAGAGAGACGCGGATCAAAGGCAGCTAACGTTTGCTGCTGAATGTCTGTATCTCAACTCTATTGTGACGACGAGTCAATTGAAACTGTGCTGTCAAGCTTATATCGAAAGGTTTCTTTCTTGTTATGGACTCAGTTTGCCAATATATATGGGACGTCAACTGGAGAGTATTACACATGTGTCCCTTGATATTAGCTTGTTAGTAATCTTGAAGAGCTCTTTTCAGCGTGAAATTTCCGCGATCGTAGTACTGTAGTGGGATAATTTATCTGCATGGAAATTATATGTGTGACGTTATTCTAAGCGACTGCGTATATCTGCTTATGAATAGTAAATCTGGTGGAACGTTAAAGTCTCTCAATATTACGGCGGTATTTTGTATCAGTGCAAAGCTAGTCCCTGTCACTGTTATACCACTAACGCAGACAGTCATCTAGTTGTTCTATTGTAGGATGTTAGCGGGTTGTTATGTTCGCGTCCATGTGATGAATTATTTTTTTTTATTTCTCATACGGAATATTCTTTAAGGAGCAAACAATGGTTGAGGATTAGGGGCTGATACGTCCAGATGGCATATAATGCAGAGGTGAGGTGATTAAAATTCCTGGGATACAAGAGTGGACCTCAAACTAGTATAATCAGGTCTGTCAGGTAGTAGCCCCACTTGTCTAAAGGTATGTGTTAGGTCCCACTTTGTCAAGGGGTATTGCAATATATATAATAACAAATACAAACCCACTCCCTTTTTGGTCCTTTTTATCTACGAAATGACCTCTCTCGATATAATTGCCCGGTTCAAGTATGAGAATAGATGGATTAAACTGAACAGGTATATAGAACAAACAACTACGAGCACCCGAATAGATAAAAAAAAACAATTAAATCAAATACATACATAATTATGAAACTTCCTTTCACTAGGAATAGACACTTTATTGGAAATAAAACTTTCACCGAATTACAATAAAGTTCGAAATAGATTTAAACAAATTAGCCGATCTGATACTGATAGTTTTAAATCATCATAGGATTGAGTGGTACAATTGAAGTCAATGCCTTATTCGATTTTTATAACCTGCTAATCGTCGGTCCCCGATCACTGTTCAGTTCAATGTTGCTTCTAGAAGACACTTTTTTCTCGTCCGTCTCTTGATAATCTGCACCCGTGGATATTTCCAGGCGATTCCGGACTTGTCCTCTGTATCATGCGCTCACTGCCATTCCCGGTATCCAATTTCTTTTTCAAAGTGTACGCCCCAATTAACGTAACTTCCAGATCACCCAAAAATTATTTTCTCCCTTCCAAAATAAATTAAAACAACCCTAAGTCTCTCGTTACAATTGTTACAGTTGAGAATTTTCATTATTCCTGGTTCGAAAATCAAATATTTATACCAGTCCTAAACAGACGTTATGGCTAGTAATTAACTACACATATTCTTAAATGACTGTAGTTAAACAAATTGTTAATTCGTTATGCCTTGACCTAATACATAAACGCACTATAGAGCGAGGCTTTGCATTCTGGCCCGACCTTAATTTATACAGCACATAGATTGAATACACTGTCGCTAAATTATCTATGCAAGTTTCGTGAATTCACAGGTATGTTCGTAACTCATTAACTAATATAATACATTATATCTCCAAGAATAATCAGGTTGCCACCTACCGCATTTCCATTCTCCCGGAAATTCAGAAACTGCTCCAAAAACATATATTCAGTTAGCTTATTTTTTGTCTACTAGGAATGGGGAGGTAGAGACAAAACAAACGCACGGACCTTTTTCCAGAGATTGTGTTGTTTGGGCTATTTCAAACGATGTGTGGCAGAAATTGAAGGTTGTGGTGTGGTTAAGATATTTGACGATGGAAATCTTTGTGAGGACAGCAATTCCTCATCTGCAAGAGTGACGGAGAAACGATTTGATGGAGTTACCGGTAGGTGCTAGATCTATGCACCTGGGTTCATCGCTTGATGTTTGAGTCATGTTTCTGTCAGGAAAAAGAGGTCGATAGTCTCATCTTTGATAAAACTAGCTATTTTTGTGCTCTTTTCCCATGTTCCAACTGATTGGGCATTGAACAAAGCATGAGAATATAATAGGGACTTAAACCAGGTTATTTAAATTAACGGCCGATTTTTTAAAATGTTAAACCGGAAGAACGAAAAGGAGATAACTGAAATTCTTCTTCTGTTCCACTCCGGTAAGCATTGAAACAACGTTTCTTTATTTGTCTCTTCCGTTTACAATTAAATAATGATGCATATATTCCCAGCTCGTTTAGTCTAGAGCTAAGGAGTGGTCATTTAAAGCGTGTGATGAGGTTCCGTCAATGCATAAACGGGATGACTGGCAATCAAGTGATGGCGGTTTATTCAAGAACAAAGAACGTTGTACCAGTGAAGCAAGACTCCTGAGAACAAATATAATTGTTCTTGTTTCCAAAATATGGAGATGAAGAAACCCATACGAACTGAAGAGCCAATGTAAGATAAAACACAACACCGTAGACGAAGGGAGACAACAAGCACATATATCATGAAAAACGGCACAAGAGATAAAAAGAACAGCTGCTTCAAACCGGTTAGGCGATAATTGGATAGCGGCCATCTTGTATTATTTATATGAACGTATCCTATATCATTTATTTACAGTTATTTACGAAGTCTCGTTTTTTATACAGAAAAAGACAAAGCATATATACGAACTCAGCTTATACGATAAGCTAACACTATCAACATGAAACTAAACTTGTGTAAACAAAAACACATTAAAAAAAACAGCAGAAATTTAACATTTTGGAAATAAGCGTAAATACCGTTTATTATTTATGAATACATATTTAATGTATGTGTTAAAAATTATTTTCAAATTATTTTCAAACAAAACATTTAAAGCCAAACCAAACATATTTGCAATCAGAGCTTTTAGTTGGACTGTCAAGAAAATGAGCATTGGTACATACATTTTTAACTAAGGAAGAATACTCACCTTGTCGACAAGTCTTTCCATCAGCCTGAAGAGTCATAAGGTCAGGACAGGCGCACTCTTTATAACCACCATGTAATGGAAAGCAAATATGGCTACAGCCACCACTCGCATTAAAACATCCGTTGATGCCTATAATATGGATCCTCACAGTTTGACATGTATGTCTAAATTTTTATTTTTTAAACTAATATTCCTTATAAATTAGTTAATTTGCGAGCAAACCATTTATATGTTAGTATTTTAGTCTAATTTGATGTTGAGGATTTAATATGATTGATTTAATTTCTAAGCCTAAGCTAAAACAAGTCAAGTGTGTTGTCTAACAGAGACACTGCTTAATTGCGATGTATGCTCATGTAAACACGTCTTAAACATTGAGATGTTTTCATGTTCTAGATATCTTTATTTATAGTTGCTATAGAAGAAGCCTATTTAATTTAAAACATTTTGTTATGATTCTTTGCTATCTAATTTGACTTCTGCTGCTAGTCTATTAAAATGCAATCCAACACGTGTTTTATTTGCAACGAATTAACAGTGCCAACTATTTGTTTCGATATTTTCTGCTTGGAATGATGAAACATACATTTTCATCGACTGAAACTTGAACAGTTCAACAAGATCATCCGGCTGTATATCAGAAATTAAACAAACATAATCAACCAAATTATGTTCACTTCACTTACCCATAATCATCAGTGATATACCGAATACATCTTGTTCTTATTTGCACATCGTGTCTGTACCATATACTTGAAACTTAAATAACGAGCAAAGCAGGAAAATACCTTTCGGTTTTAGTATGTAGCGTCTGGAAAAAGTTTCAATATTACATTTAGATGATAATTGCATTATGATTTATGTTGTGCACATTTGTTCACGTTTAAGCTTAATACGAGTGATTGTAATAGGTAAGGCATGTATACCTAGACGCCCATTTATGTGCACATGAATGGCTAGTGCACGTATGTCTGCAGAAGAAGCAACATTAATAAGTCCTCTTCCATCCGTTCCGATTCTCATTAATGAATACCTAACATAAAATATATTATATCATAAATTCAGAATTAGAATGAAATACATGTTAACAGTGACTATTGCCACAATATTATCAATGCTGATCTTAGTGATCCCATATATTTAGAACAGAATATTGCTATACTCTTCCGTCTATCTTATTATATTAACTTCTGCATCAAAATAATGGTAATCATCGGCACATTTAGAAACAATGATGGGTGGATTTGTTAAACTGATATCTGTGTCTAATCAGTACACTTGTGTTTTAAATCAAATTAAAAAGTGAGTGAGCATACTTTGATATAGTATAATGAATATCACCGTACAATATGTAACATTTAAGATATAACAAAATGACCACGTTAGTAAAATAAAAATACCTGTCATACCACGTTGTAAAGTATAGGTATGAGTGGTACAAAGCAATACTGCAGCCTTCTAAAGTTACTTGTTCCTGGTAAATAAGAGACCGATTTGATCCGTCCACGTTTGCTAGCTCTATTGTGAACGTCCTAATTTCACACCAGTACAACACGCCGTCTGAAAGAATTGGTAAACTTTTATATAGGTATTTTATATTACACGTTTCACTATTTCTTTATATTTGCTATGACATCCGAAATAATCATTTATCCATTCTGAACAAAGGATAATAATTATGAAAACATTTATTTCCCAGAATGTAAAACACCAGTATTCAGTCCTAGTAATAATACACCAATAAAGATAGTGCATGCTAAGATTTCGTTTGTTTTGCAAGACGATTATGAGACTATTTAGTTACGTTTTTGTAACATTTTATGAAGAATTAATGTAATGTAAATCTACCCTTAATGTATTTTTTGATCATGTAGATACCTTCAATATTAATGATAGCATATTGACATAAATTGATGGCAACATTTATATGAAATTGTCTTGACAATTTTGAATTAAATAAACACAAATGCTAAACGATATGATTTGTTATAAAGAAAATAACTGATGAAAGCAAAACATGGGAACTAGGATTAGTATGTCCTTTTCAGATGAATAATTTCAACATAAAATGAGGGGGATTTACAACTGTCACCATGATATTCATATTTTATAGCATAAACTACAACACGCCATATGCGTTGAGGACCAAGGTAGAAAACTACAAACCGTTAATATCTACAGCCAGCCCATATGGATATGAAAGTCCAATATTCACAAGCTCTTGGCGGTTTGTACCATCATAGTTGGATTTCTCAATTTTAGCAGGGCTTCCTGAATCAGCCCAATAGATTGTGCTATAATAAGGAATAATCATAATAGTTACAAGAACTCTGAAACACAATGGTATATAGTTTTAAGGAATACATATATTTATTTACCATCGTCAATCGTGAATCAAATATATATATTTGTCGATATGAAACAATATTTAAATAAAAAGACAATGGACTACTAGTTTGCTAGATATACTAGAGATGTATAGTGCTTATGGCGATCTCAGGCTACTACACAAATATTCTGTATATGTAGCTAAATAAATATTAGTTAGAGAATATCATTTCATTCATTAAAAAATGAAGCAAAATATATAGTTTTGTTGTCTGTAAGAGGCGTGCGCCTACTTTTTAACTCCCAATAAATTGGTATGGTAAATGCATCGTGAATCGTAATGAACTATTATATAAACTTGTGTTTTGGGTGGGGCTGAGAGACGATGCCACTTCTGAGGGAATGTTGGTTACAAAGATATGTAAATCACAGTTGTCCAATATTGTATGTCAGACTAAGGATAACATGAATCTTTAAATTCTCCGTAAATGTTTTAGCAAAAATAATTTACCTTCCTTAACATATGAGTCTAACGGAATTGATTCAGTTTTAAAAAACATAGAAAAGAACAAGAAATTGCACATTGAGGCTAATACATTTTTATGAAAGTGTCCCCATTAACTTAGTCAACCGAGGTAACGTGGACACAGAATGAATACACATAACGAAATATAATAGATAATTTATTGATATCAAGTGAGTATTAATGAATTGATTACATATTACCTGAAGCATGATGATACAAAAGTACAGTGGTGTATTACATATTGTCTTTATAATCCAATGTGCTGTATTATATATGTACATATATAACCTAATTTCATTAAAGAAAAGGTAAGTAAATGTGGTCATGAATACACATAGCAGTTAAAAGTTAAAGTGGCAAGTGGTAGTTCTATTGTGGTTTTAAGCTACACGTGCGCATATAGGTCATTGTAGTTGCCGAATAAAGGTATAACGGTACCAATTGTTTTTCCATAGACCTCAATGCTAATGTTTTGTGAAATAAATATACTTTATATCCTATTTCGCATGCTTCTCATACACTGTCGTAGAGAACAATTTGACAATCACAGAACCAGGTACTCCACTGAATATGACAGAGATAACTCTGCTGGAACTAGACAAGGATAGGAGTTATCTAGTCACAACATACTTATTTTCAGTCATGTGCATCACATTTTCAAAAAATCATAAACAATAAAAAATATGATTTATATAGGAATTAGCATAAATTCACATGTTGTAAATAGGCTATACTCTTTTTAAAAGCCTAACAGGAAGTACCACCCTCACATAATCCACCAATCATAGCTAGTAGAATTGCGCATATGGTACAGTTATACATCTAACAAACACATCATTATACATCTTAATTTTTCCAATAATATATGAAATAGCTCGGAACTGCATAAGTAGCACATGTGATTAGTCTCGATTATCAAAAACAATTGTATGAAGTATATGTAAGATAAATTATATATAATGACGTATATGTAAGATAAATTATATGTATGTACGTACATGTAAGATAAAGTATATATATATATATATATATATATATATATATATATATATATATATATATATATAAATATATATATACGTATATGTAAGATAAATTATATGTATGGACGTATATGTAAGATAAATTATATATATGGACGTATATGTAAGATATTATATATGGACGTATATGTAAGATAATTATATATAAAGACGTATATGTAAGATAAATTATATATAATGACGTATATGTAAAATAAATTATATGTATGGACGTATATGTAAGATAAATTATATATATGGACGTATATGTAAGATAAATTATATATAATGACGTATATATAATATAAATTATGTGTATGGACATATATGTAAGATAAATTAGGATAGGTAGGTACACACACACGCACGCACATGAGTACATAACCAGCATTAGGGCGACACATGTCACAGAGCATCATTAAGGTGACAGAATTACATAATGTTGTGTTATTAAACTGCAGCACGTATTTGTGTATGAATTCATCAAAATAATTTATAATTCCGATTATCAAGCTTAAATGTTCATGTTTAAAACAGAAAATAATATTTACAAATGAAAACGCACATGTGTCTCCTTAATACCGTGTCGCCTTAATGTGAACACACAACTGTGATGGTCACAACAACCCTATGGCGACAGACTCTTCACACACATATTCTGTCTAGTTCAGCATTAAGGCGACATTTTGTCTAAGTGCAATATTGTTATCCCAAAGAAAATATTAAACTAAAATTATATATTAAGATGATCCGATTAATAAATATATGACATTTACAACTGTAAAACGTATGTTTATCCACATCGCTATGGCATTATAATCTTCACACACATATTCTGTCTAGTTCAGCAATAAGGCGACATTTTTTCTAAGTGTAATATTGTTATCCCAATCAAAATATTAAACTAAAATTACATATTAAGATGATCCGATTAATAAATACATGACTTTTTTACAACTGTAATACGTATGTTTATCCACATCGGTATGGCATTATAATCTTCACACACATATTCTGTCTAGTTCAGCAATAAGGCGACATTTTTTCTAAGTGCAATATTGTTATCCCAAACAAAATATTAAACGAAAATTATATATTAAGATGATCAGATTAATCAATATATGCCTTTTACAACTGTAATACGTATATTTATCCACATCAGTATGGCGGTATAATCTTCAGACACATATTCTGTCTAATCCACTAATAAGGCGACAGTATTTGTAACTGTCCTATTTGTTATACCAAACAAAACAAAGGATATATATATATACAGTATATTTTCAGATTATCAAAATCATAAATATATGCCTTTAAAACTGAACGTCTGCTCATCCAATTCCAAATGTGTTTATTTTTATATATTTTTTAAAAAAATATCATAGGCAGTTAATACACTATAAGACCGAAGCTGCACTATTGTTTTCAAGCCATAATATTTTTTAAATTCCTTTTAAACTTGTGTGTTCATAAAAAAGTTTTTATAACAATGAGTAGATGAAAACAATCCCCCTCCCATCCCATATATTGAAGTATCCTCAATTAGAAATATGCTTCAAATGAGCTAATAACCGGCATGTTTAATCGGGTTGATACAAATATATTTTAGTGCAATATGTCTATTAATCACTAAAAGGAATCAAATGTATTTATTTCATGTTCTAAAAGTTTGCTCCAATATTTATCACAGGCTGAATTAGCACATTTCTTGCATCATCCTGCGTTATAATGAAAAGTGTCTACCGTTTATGAGCTGTATGTGTTTGTGTACTTTTACATAAAAAAATATAGCCAGAACTCATCCTTCTCCATCTCAATGCAAGTTACAATAGCACATAAAAAGGTGAACAAAACAAGATTTAACAAAATAGCTTTTCTATTGTTGGATTTTAACTCAATGCGATAATATGAGTAATGCCATATAAACGTATAGCCCACTAATGTGTTTTTAAGGGGTGGTCTATTGCGCTTTCCGTTAATGATTACTGCCGTCTCACCTCTGTCTGTGTGGGTTCGAATCTAAGATTCGGCTAATGTAGTTATGTGAGAAGGCTTGCCAGTAGCTTCTCGTTGGTCGGTCGTTCTTTCCGGGGTTTTTTCCCCATGTTCTTCCTCCAATAATACTGGCCGCCATGTATAGCATATTGCTTGCTGAAAAATGGCGTAAAACCCTAAAAGAAGCCCACACAAACTTGCTTACATATAGAATATGTAAATTTCTTGGTCAAAATATTCTCAATATATATATATATATATATATATATATATATATATATAGTGACGAGTAGTAAAAATTCGTATTCCAATAGAGTGAATTATCAAGATTATTACGGTTTATAGTAAAATAAAGATACGACGATATTTTCTTGGTAGAAGTGAATAAAATATGCATTTGATTAAGTGTATTTTAACAATTGACGAAGTAAAAAATTCATTTCACATTGAATATCGATTGTTAAAACTCTTTCAATTTTCAGGTCGGTATTATTAAATGCATCTAACAGTTACCAATTCGTGTCACACATACTGCTTAAAACGAATTAGGTACTTTTTAGTTACATTTAAATTTGAAATTTGCCGAGCCGAGTTAAAGATACAAAAAATGAGGAACGAACTATGAGGTTTTAACCGGCGAGATTAAATATATTGCTTATTTACTTATTCGTTCAGACCAAGCAAGTTTTTTTTTAATTGTGTGCTCAAATGTATTGACTAGAAATCTTATAAGATTAATAGCAGATTTCTTACTGTATCCTATGATCATCACAGTTGGAGTGGCTTGGTGGATGGGTTGGCCGAACTTTGGGAGAGGGTGCAAAGATTAATTCCCATAAGATCTCAATTATATATATGGGCCCTGGCTGAATTATTATTTACCCATATCCTCGTTTGCAAGATCTGGCTGGTGTTTTGAACTCCATATGGGTTAGACCAATTAGTGGATTGGGGGAAGAGTTAAGACTAGAACTGGTGGGTCAGCAGACCATTGTTAAGCCTCCTGCCACACTTCTGCCAAAGCCCCGATTCTACGATCGGGCCATGTAGAAAAATAGATTAATTTGTTGCCAAAAACCAACCCAAAACTTGTATATATGCCTGGTTGGCAAGACTCCTGTGTTTTTTGTTTGTTTTGTTTTTGGGAGGCAGCAGATAGATGTTCCCCCCTCATTTAGTACATTTACTTTTTAGATTGAATTTTGAATTCCCGTCAAAGTCCTGTGTACTAAGTCTTAAATTACAAAACAAAAATGCATTTAATGGCTATTACATTGTGTCGATCTTTGTCCTTTTTATATCTATTTCTTTTGAGAATGACTGTATACGAGACGGGTCCGTACATTTATTAAATTTAAATTCTACATTAACCGCCCGAGTTTGGTCGTCTCTATTTATTATATATAGGCTCTTAATTTTTTTTTCTAATCGTTTATTTGGCCCTTTAAACAGTGCTCTCTGTGTAGTTCGGGAGCTACACAGAGAAAGAGAAAATCCAAGATTGCCTGGTTTTGAATAGTACTCACTAAACTCCTATGCTACTCTATTGTTACGTGTTTTTGATTTGGGTCATTTATCTTTTATTTTAATTGTTTGTTTGGCAGATTCAGATTTGACATTTTAAGTTTAAGATTCTTTCATTGCGAGATATTTTATTTTAGAAAGTGGGATGACCTGTACTCTAAGAATAAACACCAGATGTTGACCTCATTTCTGACCTGATTTCAGAGTTGTAAACAAGCTTTTAAAATGATTGATTGATTCCAAGGACATTATGGAGCTTTGTTATAAAAATCTTTCTATTTTTATTTGAGTCATACGAGATTTTTTGAACGTAAATTTGTTCATAAAGATTCTAGAAGATCAGGTGACCCCTTCCTTGTTTACGTAAAAACAGGTAAATAAATTATGTTTTGGAGCGAATTATTTAGGAGAAGTTAGGCTATTAGAATACTAAGTTGTGTGTCGTTTTGAATTATTTTAAATTACCTTGTATTGGAAATTATTTCAATTCGTTTGGATCAAGAGGATTTATTATGTTATTTATCTGAAAAATAATTGTGCTCATTGAATTTCATTACCAAGAACTGACTTCATCACGTGACATCGTCTTCCATCTTGGATGCTTCACTAAGATTCGAACTGCGAATTGTTTGGACATTTAATATCAGGACTTATCAGGACTTTTGCAATTTCACTAGTGGATTATATTTTGAAATATTTTTTGGAATAATTTTGGAATTGATTCTTAAAACCGTAAATTTATGTTTTTCCTTTTCTTTTCTGGAAAACATCTGTGCTCAATAAATTGTTTAAGTTTATACAAGCTTGTTATTGTCACTCTTTCTATGTTACTGTTTATTCGAGCCTAAGCACGTAACACTATTTATTTTATTAGTGTGTTGTCTGCATGATCTTTCTCTGAGTGGATTTTTCCCCCGACTCTTTCACGGGCCAGTCCACTTCGGTTAGCGCCATGTGATTTAACCCTTTGACTTCCTCATCTCGTACTTTCCACTTAAGATTCCCTGTCCCCCCCACCCCCCTGTGCTCCTACCCTAGTTATGTGTTCCAATACTTATGATTTGCCCTCATAGTTTCCAATATAAACTCTGTGATGTTGTATACTCATTTCTTGTTAAAGTTTCTGTCTAAATATAGTATGTTTTCGTTTGTATAATTGAGTTGTTCTTATTTTTCGTGTCATGTCAACTCGTTTCTTTCTATTCTTATCACATTCAACCATGACATCTTTTTTGGAAGAATGTGTGAATAATTTTACACAGTGGACATTTGGGCGAATCTCAAATCGCATGCCGTCTCACTGTAACCTCTCCCGTCAGCCACGCGTCATATATTTATTTAGGTAGAGGCTTTGTATGTGTAATGACCTTAACTTGACCCGGTTTCCCCAGGCATTAATTGATGTATATGTGGTCATGTTCGACTTTGTTTTTAATCCAATTTATTGTGCTATCTGCAAGCCAATTGTGTGCCGTTTTTGTATCTATTTCCCGAGTTCTCTATTGTCCTTATATTTATTTAGTAATTATTTTATTGATCTTAATTTTCGTGGGTCTCCTGGTAATTTCGATAACCTATTGTGTTTATGTCATTTCTCTGCTTCATAGAGAATCCGAAATAATATATGTACAGAACATGATAAGGTACTTTTGGCTCTGCTTTCATTTCCTTAAATCTGTTTAGAATGTTGGTGTATTTTTAAGGACGGAGTTTGGGAGGACCAGGCCTCCACCCTCTTTCTGCCATTATATAATGCGTCCTTGTTTACGTAGTGCGTTTTAAACCCAGATAAATATTTAATAATTTTATTATCTTTTTTTTAGATCTTCGATTGTTATCTCTATTGATTTTAAAATTTAGTTTAAGTACACATTCATATAATGTTTTTGTTACTTGGGCCCGTTCCATTAGGCACAGTGAAGTAAGTGCCCATGTTTTGATACTTTCATTTATTTTTTCCCTGATTTTCTTGAGGTTTTATTTTCCACGCCCTTTCCAAAATAGATTCCTAAGGCCTTTACTTGGTCTTTAACTATTGGGATTGGTATTCCGTGTTATTTACCTCTCCAGTTTCCTATTAGTAAGATTTTTGTTTTCTCAGGATTTATTTTCGACAATGATACTTTTCCAAATAATTCAGAGTCCCGTAATAGTTTTACATAGGAATTATGATCTTATACAAAGTTAGTGCAATCATCTGCATCTTGTAGCATTTTAACCTCTTCTCTGATATTTGGAACTTTGATTCCTTTTATTTCTTTATTGAGTGTTTTTTTAATAATTATAATTGATGTCGCTATTATATATAATATCATAGATAGTAGACATCCCTGTCTCACTGATCTCTTTATATAAATTTTCCATGTTCTCGCCCGATTTACCTGTTCATGTCTCTGTACAGGATTGTAGTCCACTTTTGGAAACTTTTTAGGGACTCGTCGATGAGGGCTACCGAAACACACGCGCAATTTCATAGTCGAG
This sequence comes from Unio pictorum, assembly GCA_030141615.1. Lineage (NCBI taxonomy): Eukaryota > Metazoa > Mollusca > Bivalvia > Unionida > Unionidae > Unio > Unio pictorum. The sequence goes on along the minus strand of JARLTB010000257.1, from coordinate 835,911 downwards.
TACACGTAAATTTTTATAAATGGATTAAAATGTCTGGCACCGCGATAACGTATGAGAGAATATATGAGGAAAGTTTGAAGGGACACGTCCGAAGTATTTACAGAAAAGACTTAATTGTGTTGTTTGCGGAGCGTGAATTCTCAACCTTGGATGAAATAAGCGTGATGGCGGAGCGCTATGAGAGCACGCACGTGCGTCCAGTCACTTGGAGTGGTAACGACCGACCTGAAACGGTGAACATAAAAGGACCACTGAGGTGGCACCCCATAGAATAAGTGGTCAGAACGGTGGGAGGCCAAGGCCGCAAAATACGAGCCAAGGACATTTTCGTAGGTCGGGAAATACTCAAGCTCTAGAGAAGGATACCTCGGGGAGGAAACGTGAGCCAGTGTGTTACGGCTGCAACAGACCAGGCCATGTCCTTAAGGACTGTAGAAAGTATCGTCCGACCACGATAAAATCGAGAACCAGTACAGTTGACTACTACAGCGATAACTACGGTTAACGGTGAGAAGGCGACAGTACGATTTGATACCGGCTGCAGTTATCCGGCCTTGGTAGATAGTAGGTATGTCAAGCCTTGAGATTACACAGGTGAGGCGGTTGAAGTCCAGCTGCTAAACGGACGAAGGATTCGCTTCCGGTCGTTAGCATTGGCCTTGATTCGCCGTAGGTAAAGGGACGAATTCAAGCAACGTGTATGTCGGGACTGTCTCATGACGTAATATTAGGGTGCAGGTATGTATTGCCTCAACCTAACCTTATGACGTGTATCCATGTACATGTCGGGTCAGTTTAGACGAGGGCTATGAAGCGAAGGTCAGGGTCAAAGGCGCTAAGACCCATGACTTCCCCCATGAAGAATGTGCTACCTGGTGAGTTGGGGAAACTTCAAAAGGAAGATTTGTCTCTCAACAAGGTACGCAGGTACGCAACAGATGGGTCCAAATGGAAATTGCCAGACGGCTAGGTGAAGTTCGCGACGAAACGCGGTATTTTGTATCGGTGCGCTAAGAAAGGGACCGATACGTTCAAGCATGTTTTGGTGCTCGTAGCGAAGCTAATAGAGAAGTGCTTAGGCTGGCATATGAGGGTCTTCTTGAAAACCACATGGTAGTGGTGAAGACCAGAGATAAGTTGGTGAAGGAATTATACTGGCCAGGTGTGCATGGGGATGTTCGGAGGTTGTTTCTTTTGTTGTTGTCATGCTGCAAGTGTTAGCGACTGGCACGTAAGACTTAACAGGAGTAAGGAATTCCAGGTAGAGATTTTACCTCACGCTGAGTCCATTTTTGCCGGAGTGACCAATGCGAAATATTTTTCAAAAATCAATCGTCCAAGGGATACTGGCAAATTCTAGTTCGAATGCGCCGAGCGTCTTCACCAGTATGATGCGTAATTAGAACCATTAAGGACAACTGGAGTTTCGAACTTCATGGACGATTTGCTCTTAGCGATACCTTTATGGGACGAACATATCATTTTACTGAAAAGCGTTTAAGAGCGACTTCGACAAAATGGACTGACAACACGACCATCTAAGTGCCATATAGGGTTAGGAAACTAACCTATTTAGGTCATACCCTTAGCGAAGAAACGTTGGCCCCAAATAGTTCAAAGGTTAACAAATATATGGACGCAGTACGACCGACCACTACGACTGAAGTTCGATCTTTCTTGGAATTTGCAGGGTATTATCGACGATATGTTGCTAACTTCAGCGCTATTGCAAGCCCATGGACTGACTTGACTTGGAAAAAAGCTCCGACGAAATTAGTATGGACAGACGCATGTGAACGAGCGTTTCAGACATTAAAGGACAGACTGATGTCAGACGCAATTAGTGAAATTGCCTGATGTAACACGATATTTTGTCTTACGTACGGACGCTTGTGATAGAGGTTTAGGGGCAGTGTTATTGCAAGAGCATGACGGATGTTTATTCCAAGTTGTATACAGTAGAAGAAAATTATCAACTGCAGAACGTAATTATTCGGTCTCTGAGATTGAATGATTGGCTATTATCTTTGAGATATCTAAGTTCCAACGCTACCTGTATGGCCGAGAAATTATTTTTGGAAACAGACTACCAACCACTCGCCTATTTGGCTCAAGCTAAGTTGATAAATGGACGATTAATGAGATGGTCACTATTTCTGCAACAATACCACAATAATGTACGGTGTATTAAGGGCAACACGAATGTAGGGGTTGACTGCTTAAGTAGAATAGGGACGTCTGAGGTGAAGGGGTCACCTGAGGACGTGTAACTGAACCAGATTAGATCTCCACAGATTAGGAGACTAAAATACCAATTGTATTCTTCAAAGAGGGGCCTATGTGAAGGGACAAGTTTCTGGCGATCTATCAATAATACTTTAGTTTAGACCAGAGAACCATTAATTAGATTTACGGAGACACGCGCGTATCATATCGATATACTGCCGCGTACGGTATTGTTCCTTTATACTGTGAATGTTTGTCTAATTAGAGTCGTTGTTTATCCAGCAGCCAGACTGACTGTTAGGGACATGGTGTACTTCATTTGCATGGGAAAGTTGTCAAAATTGAGAAACCGCAGAAATTCTGCTACTTAATACTGCCAGGTCAGGCTGACCCGATTTTAGCGACTCTGAAAGATGTGCATGATCAATAATGCTTTTAAACAGACTGCATCTTCGATGTTGCTTATCTCACCATACCATGATTATATTATATTTTTTCTTATCATTATTATTATTGACTCTTGATGCTATTCATCCTCTTCTGCTTCTTCTCATATGATTACTATTTTTTGTATTGCCATTATTATTATTATTATTATTATTATTATTATTATTATTATTATTATTATTAGTATTATTATTATTATTATTATTATAATTATTATTATTAGTAGTAGTAGTAGTATTTGTATTACTGGTATTATTAGTATTACTTGTTGCATGTCATATTATCAAATGACCATTGATTCTAAAAATGTACTTATTAAATGAAGTGGAACGCTCTCTAGTGTAAGAATGAATATTAAAATGGAAACGGGGATCTACAAACGTTGCGGACAGATATGGAGAAAACCTTTGTACCAATGTTTATAAGTATCTGAACATGCCGACACCTTACTCTCTTTGCAATTTTGTTTCCTGGAAGACTGTAATGTGTCATTTTTTGGCGTCATTTTAAATCACAACAAAAAAATTTGAATTTTATGTAAGTCTAAAAAATAAACGTATCTTTGTTTCAAGAACCGATTTTAAGGCCTGCCTTTTATGATACACAGGTATTTATAATTGATTTAGACATGAATTAATACAGTCTATAGGTAAGGAGGTACAAAACTAGTGTGACAATTTGGCCAAACACATTTGTTAGTAGGCACTTACTATTTGATATATTCAAATGGTAGAATAGTAAGCTTGATTCATGCTTTTTTAATAATAATAATAATAATAATAATAATAATAATAATAATAATAATAATAATAATAATAATAATAATAATAATGATGGGGACTTTGTATAGCGTCAACTCTTAAGATAATATAGGCACTTTGTGGAAAGTTAGTGTAGGGCACATATTATACATGGTGGTTCGCTGTGATCGTGGTACTCTAATAATGTTCCTAGCAGCTTCTTTGGTATATATTGAGAACAACCAGACATAATTTATTTACAATATCCCAGTATTGAAAGTACTAATGAATACACAACTGTTTCAGTGGCATCAGCTGAAAGATCTTTGCAAATGAAGTAAATGCGTCTGAGCTCAAGATATGCAGCCTTGCAAATTGTATTGACATATTGGTGAAATGTAAGAGTACTCTCCAGGGTAACACGTAGGTTTCGTACTGACTGTGTAAATTTAATGTTGGTGTTGCTGTTATTTATTGTTTGAGGTTAATGATGTGAATAACATTAGTAGGGTGTCTATATTGTTATATGTTGGTATCATCAGATAACAATTGGTGCAGCTAACGGTTGTCGCTGAAATTCGGTAACTTAACTCAGTGGCTACAAGGAGTTAATTTAAATTGTGTTTTCAGGCTTGTCTGTAATATTTCTACCTTGTCACGGACATTATTTGCAAATATGTATTAGCGGTCGACTGGAGAGTGGTATAAATTATTTCCTGGACTGTTGCTTGTTAGTAATCTCGAGAAGCACTTTTGCGCTATACCTTTCCGTGATCGTAGTATTGTACTGGGATGATTTCGCTGGATATATTAGATGCTTTTCACGTTCTTCTTAGCGGCTTTATAAATCTGTTTATGAATAGTAAGTATTATGGAATGCCAAAGCCTCTCAGGCTTACGGCGGTCTCTAATAGCAGTGCGAAGCTGATCCTTAACATTGCTATACCATTGAGAACACTTTTGAACTGATACTCTGTTTTTGACGGCTAGGTATGATTACTATGCAATGAACGCAGTCGGTCATCAAGTTTTTGGTCTGTAGGAGTTAAGTACGTTGTTAGGTTTGCTTGGATGTCATGCATTATTTTGGTTTTATTTATCATACGGAGGTTTCTTTAGGTATCAAATAGTGGGGGGGGGGGCGCCTAGTGGCCGAGTGGTCTAAAGCGCTTTACGGACCACTGCCATATCGCCTCTGTCTGCGTGTGTTCGAGTCTAAGATTCGGCAAAACGCATTTATGTGAGAAAGCTTGCCAGTAGCCTCTCGTGGGTCGGTGGTTCTTTCCGGGTGTTGTCCGGGTTCTTCCTGCACCATTAATACTGGCCGCCTTGTATAGCCTATACTGTGCTGAAAATGGCGTTAAACTATAAAAAACAAACAAAAACATCAAATAGTGGCCGGTTACGGACTGATAAATACAGATGGCATATAACGCAGAGGTGCTCTGATGCAAATTCGTTGGATACAAGAGTAGACTATTTTAAACAAGTCTATGAATAATCTAGTCTAAAATGTGATCATGTTGGTTAACTGATTGTTTGAGGATGTAAACATGAATTGAACTGAACTAGGAGTTTTAATTTGTATACCGTTTTCCCGGGGAGTAAAAATAAAAGGTGAAATCTGCAAGAATAATTAAGTTGCCACCGATCATATGTCCGATTTCCCGGAGATTCGGAAACTGTTAAATATAGATATTCAGTCAACATGTTTTGTTTACTAGAACGAGGTCGGTAAAAGCAGAATAAATGGACTGACCTTTCTTCCAGAGCCAGTGTAGTTTAGGCTAGTTCAAACAATGTGTGGCAGCAATTGAAGGTTGTGGTGTGGTTAATGCAATTGATCATGGAGTTAATTGTGTTGACATCAATTCCATCTCCGCGAGAGTGGCGGGAAAACAAATTGATAGAGTAACGGGTCGGTGTTGGATCCACGCACATGGTTTCATTACATTATGTCTTATCCATGTTTCTGACCGGAGAAAGACGTCGATATTCTCATCGTTGATACAATTAACTCTGTACTTTTTCCCGGTGGTCCTACATATTGGGAATTGGATAATAACACTAAGATTGACGGTTTCATATGGATTTGAACCATGGTATCTAAATCAACGGCCGATTGTTTAAATTGTTGAGCCGGAAAGGTCTGAAAATATTCTTCCTTATCTATTCCTTCCAGCTTTGAAAGAACGTTTATTTGTTCCAATCCGTTTACATTTAAATAATGACGAATTAAGTCGCAGATCTTTTTCTTTAATGCACAATGTAGTGTGGAGAGCCAAGGAGCAGTCATTTAAAATAAATAATGAGTGTCCATTATAGCATAAACGAGTTAACTGGCGATCACGTGATGGCGGTTTATTCAAGAAAATAGAATATACATTCAGTGCCTCTAGACAGCTGAGAAAAATTATAATTGTGTTCGTTCTTAAAACAAGGAAATCACGAAACACATAGAAACTAAACAACCATTGCATGGTAAAACACAATAACGTAGACGATGACAGACAACAAGAACAAATATCAAGAAAAACGGCTAAAAAAAACGGAACAGCTCCTTCAAGCCAGTTAAACGATAGCGGAAATCTTGGATTATTTACATAAACGTATAATATATCATTTATTTATAGCTATTTACGAAGTCTCGTATTTATTTTTTCATACAGAAAATGAGAAAAATTATTTAAGAGCTCATTTCATGCGATCAGTTAACACTGACAAAATAATATTAACATTGTATAAACACAAATGCATACACATATACATTTCATCTGAAATTGAACATTTTGGAAAAGAGCGTAAATAACGTTCATTATTTATGAAATATTTAATTCATGTGTTAAACATTTTTTTCAAACAAAACATGTAAAGCCAGACCAGACATAATTGTAGTCGATGATGTGCAATATAAATTGTGCAGAGATATGGAGGAGAAGAAGAAGAAGAACCCGGGAAAATCCCCGGAAAGAACAACCGACCCACGATAGAAGTTACTGTCAAGCATTCTGACATAACTACATTAACCGAATCTTAGACCCGAACCCACGCAGACAGAGGTGAGACGGCAGTGATCTGTAACGGAAAGTACTTGACACCACTGTCCCACTAGGTTAGGAAGATAGAAATGGTTATAAAAGCCGTTATGAGCTTTCTGAATAACTAACTGTATTCAATTCCAAATACGGTCTAGAGTTTTGTAACTAAAGTAGCTTTGCATATTCTGCTTAAAACATATTAATTTAAATACTCATCCAAACCTTGCCCTTGGACAGGAATAAGTATGAAAATGCTGAAAATGAATATACTTCTAATTCCATGACGAATAGCCATTAACTGCATGCATAAGATATAGACCATGTACAATAATTGAGAACTAAGATGTAAAATGTCGACGGGACTAAATGATGTATACAGTGTAATATTAAGTCAGGAAATGTATATTGCAATTTAAGATAATGTATGGGATTCAGTATGCAGGTTAAATATAAATATATATATCTATAAATATCAGATGTGCCATTTCGAATTTTCAAATAGTTACAGACGGAAACTAAAACAGTAATAGACGAGTAAGGGTCTCCTGATTATTCCTGGAAATAACACATATAGACGATTAAGAGTCTCAATGCTATGTCAGAGAGAGAGAGAGAGAGAGAGAGAGAGAGAGAGAGAGAGAGAGAGAGAGAGAGAGAGAGAGAGAGAGAGAGAGAGAGAGAGAGAGAGAGATTTTCTATAGTTGATACAACAAATATATGTATGTGGTTTTGTTATACCGTGTACAGTGCTACTAGGAGGAGTATATATTAAAAAATGTATTGTGTTGATGTAGTATGTCGCGACGAAGAAAGACTTCACATTTGTGCAATATGGCACGTGCATAACACACATCACTTTGAATTGTTGCTGTAGTCATCGACATCGAGTCTAGTGTGACCTATACTATTCATAAAACTAAATAGTCGTTTTTCTTCTGCGAGTGATGTTGGCGTGGACATCAACAAAAATAAATATTACAACGTATTTCTAACACAGGCTGCAGAATGAGACCAGAAATCCTCCTTACCAGTATGTGATGTTGTCAGCACAACTGCGTACTTAACTAACAAATAAACTGCAAGGCATTTCTATAAAACTTAAGGTCGCTTGACACTGGTATCATGCAATTTAATGGATCGTAGTCGTAAACTGGTGCTCTTCGTAATGCAAATACAAAGTTAAAATTTGCACTGGTTGGCAAGGAAGCAACAAATGATGTATGTGGTTTGTTTATCATACCTGGTCCATTAGCACTATTGATATTGACAAGTTGACAAGAAGCAAAGAGTGTTGAAATGGTCTGACACCAACATTAAGTCGTATTTCCTTTAGAACATTTTGAAAGGCCCGGTTCTTTGAGAAAAAAAAAAACATTAACATCGGAACACCCATGTAATACAAGTATTGTCGGTGCCACGTCAACGTTATCCTTCCATGCATCGAATTTTTTTATGCCTATGATGTGTCTGGTGCTAGCAAATAACGCCATCGCGTCGTTATTAAGAAGACAACATTGTTCCCCACCCCGCTACAATGCATATAAATAGCCACCTGAACGTGAGTTCAATCGACCTCAATAAGCACTTTATCGAGCAATCTTACCTACTTGTACTCTGAACCTGTTACAACATTCCGTAACTGAAACTATAAAACCCGAACCCGATCTCCTACGTCGATGTGGTACCCGGAAGAGTTTAGTTCGATTGCCGAACGGTGCTTCAGCTTGTGAACGGTAACTGTGATTTTACAATTTAAATTATATCTAGCTGAAATGCGGCATTAACCGCACAGGCATTGAATGGGTCGTCTTATTCCCAACTGAAATTCGTCATTGACCGCCCAGGCATTGTATGAGTGGTCATTTACCCAGCTGAAATTCGGCATTGACTGACCATACAATGAAATTGTCGTCTTATAATAAACCCAAATGACTTTCAGCACTGACCGCCCATACATTGAATGGGTCGTCGGGAATAGCTGCTATGTGAAATTAAAAGAACCGCATTATTGGTTTGTAGCCCACCAAATGGTGCCTGTCTAAACTTGGCCGACTGTAACAAACGGGCAGCTGCTCCAATCCTGACATGTTGTTGTCGTAGGGTTTAAATCCAGTGTTTAGCACACAATATGCTATACACGAGGGCCGGTATTAATGGTGGAGGAGAAACATGGGAAAACCTTGGGAAATAACCACCAACCCACATTAAGTTACAGGCAAAATTTCTCACATAACCACATTAGGTTAATCTTAAACTCGAAAATTCGCACACATAGGTGAGATGGCGGTGATTCGCAACCGAGAGCACTCTAGACCACACTGACAGCCCGCCTCCATCCTGAATTAGGTATATTAGCTTGTGTCACCATAATGGTGTTGGAAAATATAACATAGATATTGTTTTACCTTGTTGTCGAAACTGATGCTAACAGGGCCGTTTGTATATATTAAATATTGTGCATGTATCAAACCACTTCGATGATCTGCGAGAGGTACACATGTAAGCATAAAGATACTCGTATTTAAGAAGCGAAACATAAGAATATTATGCTGAGTCCAAGAATATCCGAAAATAATGTGGAAAAGGAAGAGGCATATACTTAAAGTATTTAAACAAGAAACTTCAATATATATTAGCGGAGTTACTAAGATATCAGTAAAACATGGAAACATTGTAATCTAGACTAGAACTGCTAAAAGTACTTAACTAAGTTGTTTTTTAAAGAAATATTTAAATTAGAAAATTCATAGCGGAGATTTGACGAAAGACAGCTAAAATTTTTAAATAAGGTGAATAATTCAATTAGAAAGTTATACTATTTAGTGAAGAATAAAATGACATGGTAAAAATTGTAAGATGGTAATTTATAAATTCTATTTTTTAAATTGAAACATTTAAATATTGACACATTTCATACTAAAAAAATGTAAACCAATTATATCCAATTTATCGGGGACTGAAACTACGAAAAGTAAAATATATGATTTAATTTATAAATATTTTAAAATATTAAACGAAATAGCATAAAAAGATTTGTTTACAACTTGTCCTTAGAACACATCATTATATTCCAACATTCTGTCTACAAAAGTCTAATCAAAAGATCATGAGTTCCAGGTCATATATTTATTTAACATTTGCCTTCATGTAATAGTAATTATCCGTCCACACCTGACTTTTCCTTGACAATCTCGTTAATATGATCAGATGAACGGGCGATCTCCAAATTATAATGCAATGTACGATTGATACAGATAAGACATGGTCACTCAAGACTTTGTTCAACTTTATCCCAATTTTCAATAAAGCGTGAGCAGGCAGTCTAATTTTACTAAAGAGTGTGAAGGCATTTGTCTTCATTAAATTCTGTACTTCTGCAACAGTACTAACATTAAAATATGGCGTACTGGAAATGGCCGTCAGTGTCTTCTCAATAAGTGTACTACTGTTACAGTAAAGTCAGTTTCTCACTAAGAATTTACCTGTTTTACGATATGCATTTCAGGCAAGTTGCCAATCCTGATATGCTAGATCTCAAAAAATATTGCGGTTGAGCGAATGTTCTTTATATTGACTTGCATAAGCAGATTGGCGTTGGAACGTCTGAATAATATAATGACACCATGATCATATAATTGAGGTTCTGATAAACACAAAAGGGTATACATATATAAATATTACTAATACTACTAACATGGGCGTTTGTTTGCAACACTACAATGGCTGTTTGTCAGCTGAAAATCGCATTTATGTTTCCGTTTACATGTTTGTTATCTGAACACTATAAATCGAATAATCGAAATAATCGATATAATTGTCATGTTCGGACATTTTCTTGGTTTGTTTGTCGCCAAGCAGAGTCTTGTTTGTTTTTTTTTTTAATTTCAAGCGATATAACCCAAGTGCGATATTATCTGGCGTTATCTGGCGTTGCTAACCTGGTCAAGTTAGTTTTGTTCGTACAGTAAGAAGAATAAAAGGAGCAACAAATAAAACCTTACACGTTTGTGGTGTTTCACTTCGTTTCTTAAATGGGTATGTCATGCATTTTTAGTATGTACCTTGTGTTGTCTTTTCTCCGTGAGTATATTTTATGTATATTTATATTATGTGATTCACCTCGGACAGTAATTGAGTTTAGATATCGCTATTTCATCAATAACAAATTAGATAACTATTTTAGATTGTCTATTAAGGCCATTATTACTGCAGCTATATATCTATACTTGTATTTGACATTAGGACATTGTCTTCTCACTTGGAACTTTATAATCATCTAGACAGCTTCTGATGTTCTAGAAACTACTTGTTATATGTTGCTTTCTTTAAAACCAAAAGTCGTTAACAAATACAACCTACTCACATTTAACTCTTCAAAATCATAGTTTATGGTATTATTTTGCTTTAGAAATATTTATATTCAGAAAACAAGCTTCATATATTTGCTTTCTTTCATGGTGTGATGTGTTCTACTATAAAATCAGCCCATACTATATATCTTGCTTCTGCAATAGTAAACATTAGAAAGTGAGGTATATCCACAATACTATTAAATTATTGTATACCAGCGTGTAAACCTTAACCCATGTTGTGCCTTGATGAGTGTAGACTGGTCACAAAAAAACGGGTTGTTAAATAGTAAATGTGAGGTATTGGATGACAAATAATTGAAAGAGGGTCTGTCCTGCTAATAGTTTAGTGTGAAATTTAAATAGTATATATCGGGTTTCTGGATAGTAATTGTTAGATTGCAGATTACCTAGTAATGAATATCAGTTCCCTATGTCTTGAATAACAATTTACTGTTGGCATGTGAATGCAGCTTTATCATTGGAATTTGCATTTTCCGCCATATTTGCTAAAAGCCCATGACTGAGACTACAAACTTTTAAATATAGTCATATTCTTTTAAACCAATTTAGCACAAAGCAAGCACGGATAATTTTAAACAAAATAGTAAACCTTACTTTATGAGACCACAGAGACCTCCAACGCACAACCGCTTTAAAAGATAGCAAATAAAACAGATGACAATAATGAAAATTAGAACTTCAATATTAAATTCCAGGTTGAGGTCTCTTATGTTTATAATGTTAGACCTATGATAAGGTAGTTTAGGTCCATAATGTTAGGCCTATGGTAAGGTATTTTAGGTTCATAATTGTAGGCCCATGGTAAGGTCTTTCAGGTCCATAATTTTAGAATTATGGTAAGGTCTTTTAGGTTTATAATGTTAGGCCTATCGGAAAGCGTTCAGGTCCATAATGTTAGGCCTGTGGTAAGGTCTTTTAGTTTCATATTCTTAGGCGTATGGTAAGGTCTTTCAGATTCATAATTGTAGGTCTATGGTACGGTCGTTCAGGTCCATAATGTTAGGCCTATTGGTGTCCTTTTCATTTTCAATATAGCATGTCCTCTTATACATATTGAACCTAAATGACGGCTTATTAATGTATTCCTTCGATTACCAGGGGTTCCCATGAAGCCTATGTTTACTATCCATTTTCCGGGACCTTTTCATTATATCAAACATTTGTAAGTATTTGGTCTTTTAAGGTTTTAAAGATCGACCTATTTTTGTTTCCACAAGCAATTTAATTTGGTAACCTGCACACGTATTCTTTTGGTTTTTAACTACACTTTTAACGTTTGTCTGTATTACAACAGGTCCCCATGAAGCTTATGTTTACTAACCATTTTCCAGGACATTTTCATCAAACATTTGTACTAATTAATATAGGAAATATTTAGTCTGTTAAGGTTTTAAAGATAGACCTGTTTTTGTTTCCACAAGCAATCTAATTTGGTAACCTGCACTCGTATTCTTTTAACGTTTGTCTTTATTTTGCTAATTTGGTTTGCTGAGAGGCGAAGTCGAAAATTATAAATTCAAGAGTCAAAACTTAGAGCAAGTGGCTAGGTGGCATTTTTGTAAGTAAATAATAAAATATATGCACACGTGAAATCAAGATACCTATCTGATAGCAATTTCGATATTCACTACACTTTGTTGCAATGTTTGCAATTTGTTTTCAACTCTGTCTATTTATTTTGGGTTGCGTTCATGTTTGTCAAGAAATATGATAATGTATCCGTTTTGTTGTCCAAGGTAGTATATTTGGATACCCTTTGAACAATGGGAGAATGCATCACAGTCGCCCCTGTGACCTTCTTGGATATAGTTTTATGAATCACTCTGGGAACATTCAGGGACAATGGAAATTTAACGTGGGTTCCTGTTGGGTCTATATAGCGTCATATGGTTGTATTTGGACACTATCAATGGAATAGGCGTGGTGACGTCATGGTATTGAAGATTGGTAACAATGCTGGAACATTGTTGCAACAATGGTAGGAACAGGAGTGCACCGGGTTGACATCAGTGGGACGTATATATATATATATATATATATATATATATATATATATATATATATATATATATATATATATATATATATATTTACAATTTGCATAGAGTGATATATCAGATACAATATATAACATACAATAATATACAGGGACAAACATTTCACACACATTATTTTGCTTGTTTAGGCAACGAAAGCAAATCGTGAAGAGGTTTATGAGTAGCCGTGAAAAAGGATCGTTGAATGTTATGTTACCATCATCATATTAACACTGACGGCATCTCACGTATCTTCATCTCTTCATTATACTTTGTCTAATGTCTAGTCCCTATAAAATGACTCTCTTCAAATAGCTTTGCCTCTCCACACAGATTCTTCTTTTCCATAAGGGCTGTATCAGTTATTCGGGTGATTGTCCATGATGATATGTCATGATGATATGTCATACATTCAATTGTCCGGGTGGAAATTATTGACGATACGAGAGTAGACGATATTACGTTGTGACGAGAACAGGTGCGTATAATGCAGTGTAGTGTAGTAATTTATAGTGGAAGAGTGTGTCGAAATGGATTGGGTTCCTTCACCAATCCCAACAAGCGTTACACAGGGCAGTCAAAGTGCGGAGTCTGTCTTCCAGTCCGAAGAGAGTGGTATGTGACATCACATACTCTATATAGGTGTGCTAGTGTCTTTGCGTCGTGCAAATAAGCGACAGTTTTACGATCAGATAAACTAAGACGACATTGAATTGGGATGCTCCGGCCTTGAAGAGGAGAAACAATGGTATGGCAGTGGCTACTAAAGTCGTCACATTTTTTCTTCCCGAAGTAACCGATTTTAATTGGTACATATTAGACTTTCCCTATCTTCTTCGCAAGGTACTAGTACCATAGCCAGCTTCTCCTTATGTACCACAGGTCGATGATTCCAAATATGCACTAACAAGAAAGAAATAATCAGAACATGCTTTATGTCCTTCAAAAACAGCAGCAAAAAGAAGAAGAAGCAAGAAGGAAAGTGGTGTAGTACGTCGATGTGTTTGACGAAACCCTTCGTATGGCACCACGCAACTCACTGATCAGAAGTTGTACATGTGTTGTTTATTCCACCGTTCTTGTCGGTTTGAGCATGATATGATACGAGAAGATTAGACACTAATCCTTTATATATACACTGATCTGACATGAATATATGGGAGGGTCATAGTCTTTAAACTGTAGTCACTTAATTGCATTCACGATGGAACGATTACATCAGATAATGGATAAAAAGTAGTAAGATACAGCAACGTGATTTATCATCTTTAACAATAACTGTAGTCTTGACTGAAATTAATGTCAGTGACATTGTCAATGACATAAGTGAGTCAGAATCCATACCTAGATAATCTACTTCCAATCAGAGATCACCAGTAAACCTTGATACATACTACCGCATTCGAGAGACGGACAAATATTAGAACTACGGCTTACACATACGCGGTGAATTGTAACGATCTAAAGACCAACGTGTCGTTGGAGAATGCAGAGGGGTCCATTAGTCAAGTGTGTGATTCTTGCTAAACTACACTAAAACAGCAATGTTAAGGCAAAGAAGAGGGTCGTATAAGACTTTCCATTTTCACGATGATTTGAAATCTCTCGTTTCGATCGAGTTTAACAGCCCAGCAGAATTGACACCTTCTAAAGGCATCGACAAGATTGAACACGTGCAAGAATCCAATGACAAATTTCACATCACCGATGAAAAAGCGACACTGTTCATAACCTTTCTCTTCCCCTTGGAAAAGACGCAAGGTGGTCATGGTGGACAACCTTCGCGGCACTAAGCGAATTAACATTCCTCAAGATCTGGGTTTAGCACGTGCAATCGTCGTGGGACGAATATATGCCGACGAGAAACACACGGAAAACTGGAAAAATGCCCGGGTGAACATTCCAAAATCAAACCAAACCAAAAAACAAAGATAAGCAGAACAAATGTTTTATAAAGCGGGACTATTCAAAAACACTAGCTGCGGCATTCCATAAATGCAAACATTGCAAGGCGTCTTAGCGCCAGGCATGATCTTGAATGTTCACCTTAAATAAATTAACAGACCTCCGTTTTTCGAGCTAACAATTTCAAAGAAGGAAATTACATTCATGTCAATGATCACGATGCACATTATGATGGCATTAATAGTATCCCCGGATTTCTGTAATACTGAAATTAATGCATACAATTTGACTGTGGTTATAACAATCGAGAGCAACCTAAATATTTTCGATCGAAATGTTCAGGATGGTTGGCCTCTAAAACCCTTTGTGGATAAAGGACACGAACGAGTAAATTGCCCTGATTGTCAGCGTACATTTGGAAGCCCTACCTGTTTTCAAACAGCATTTGAATACGCAAGGTACACAGGCGACTGTAGAAAAGTCGTGCGTATCATTACTGTCAAGGCGCGCGTACGTTAAGGAAAAAAAACAATGTCACATTTGTCACCAAATCTTGGACTTGAAACATGAATACTTTATGCAAAAATACCAACGAAAACAAGAAGATGACTTTGACCAGCAATTGTATCGTTTTCGATTCCGAATGCACGCAAGAGACTCATTTTTACATATCTAATTTCTACGTGGCTCATCGAGCTTGGGTGACAAGCATCCAATAGTATATCTTTAGTCATTCGTTCACTGTAGCAAGGATCCTTGGGGACGTGCAAAAACATATCTCGATGGTACAACACGCTGTCCGATTTTACCCAATGGATCTTAAACCCAACTGACGAGACGAGGAATCACGAAAATATCGAACGTTACAGAAACTGTCATGGCCAAGCCACTGTAATTGCTCACACTTTCTCCGGATACAGTTGTAAAAATGTCTACACCTTACTGTATTCATATATTTAAAAGACATACACACACAAAAACTCACACATTTTAGTAATTACCAGTCAGAGACATCAAAATCTTCAAGGACTCTTTTACGTTGTTGGGAAAGTTCTAGAAAGCAGCATATAACCATGGTTGTTTAAATAATTTAGGATGGACTCTGGAATGTTATACCCAGGATGAAAAAACAAAAATATCAATTGTCGGTTGTAACAAGATAACCGGGTGTGATTTTTTGGATTCACAAGAGAACACTTTTGACGATATGTTAAATACAATGTTTAATAATGAATGACTTTAATGAGCAAATAAATTAATATATGCATGTGTATTTAATTCAAATTTTGACATATTAACATAAAAAACGCCCAAATTACTCTACAAAAGACAGACAGAAGGCGTGACTGACTCACAACTCGCAGTGACTAAATAATGGAAATATGGATATACTTTCCATAGATACAAAACTCTGTAGAATTGTACTCATATAGTAAACTGACTTCACTCATAGTGAAAATTTACAAATGAAACAAAGGACAAAAATGAAATGTTTGTCCCTATATATTAATATATGTAAGGGTTATATCACTATGTATATTGGAAGTATTTCTATACTCCCCACAGAGGTCATCCCGATGATTACCGGTTCCTTGTTGCAACATTCTTACCAGTCTGCAGTACCGTGATGTCACAACACCTGCTCCACTTCTAATGTCCCAATACAACCATATAACGTTATACAGACCCAATATAAACCCATGTTTAAGTTTCCGTGTCAGCAGCCGTTAACGGGGTGATTTATAAAACCTTGTCCATACACGTTCCCAGAGGTGGGGTTCTGTAATGTACGTTCCCAGTGTCGCTAGGGTATCCCACTATACTACTTGCATTGTTCCCCGTCCTTGCAGTGTGTTTAGAAATGAGCCTAGATAGTTAGTATACTGAATGTCCCAAGTGCCATGTAATGGAATACATTTCATATCTGTAAAGAGCAGCAAAATATACAATTGCTTCTCAAAGGTTTACACAAATAATACTAAACGTCTCTACTATGAACGGTTATGAGGACTGCAAAGCCAATCTTCATGCGATGTCAAGGGGAGGGTCATCTGTCCACAAATATGCCCCATGGAAATCAGTTTCATCCTTATCTCTCCCCTTCCCGCTCCTGTTGTATGTGTGTATATATGTCTTTGCTTCTATCTCGCTCCAAAACACACATCGAAATTGGGTAAAGCTAGGTATTCTAAATCTACTAAACTAAAAACTAAATCTGATTCAGTTGACATTTTGTGCTAAGAATTATCACAAAAAACTATCGTGTAGTCAGCGTAAACTACATGATTACACTGTTAAATTACACACAGTATCAACCGCGTATTCGCAAATTCGCAAATATCCGCGATTATATAATCTTGTCTTGATCACACTATAATATCCGATGATCAGTTCTTGTCGATGGTCAACATCTACGACTCCGCGATGATTCAAGAAAATAAAAATAATGAAAATAATGTTCTTAGGAGATTGCCTCTCCATTATGTTTGTTTTCCATAGATGACCAGTAAGTGTCTCAACTTTCAAACAAAGAGGTGTTTGTAATTTTGTAAATGTCTGATCACTCTCAATACTTCGGGCTTGTGACAGTATGTGATTTGATTCCTCATTCTAATATATCTTACCAATCGTATACCATAGCTTGGGTGCTTCTATTGATAGTGTGTAATAGTTATCCCTTCTTTTTAATGCCCATTATTGACCATTGCATATGGCACTTGGTCAATGCAAATGGAGTATGAATTAGTAGGCAGTGCTAATTTCATGCAGTGTGTGGGAGTAGAGTTTGTTGTATGACTGTGTGTCAAATATATGTTACTCGACGTGTTTTCGTATATATGTTACACATATGGCCAAAATTTAGTTCCCCTTATGCGCAATAATGTTTTCAACATGATATGATAACGACAAGTTCCCTATATACTTCACCAGAGTATTTCGTTTGTTCCAAAAGTGTTAATTGTGACACTAATATATATTAAAGGACATTTATAGGTACAAAACGAAAACTCGATGTTAATATTTGTATTTAATTTCCCCTTGTAACCTATGTTAAAGGCATTTTGAAACTTATGTGTGTGCTTGGGCCCTACAAATACATGCAAGGGTTATATAAATATGTTAATAGCGTTTTTGGATGCCACTAAGCCACGTGTCTGTTCATTAACACTTTCAAGTTTGGACTATTGTAACTCAATTATATCTGATTCGTCGCAATATCTACTCCAGAAAGTTCAATACACAGCTGTTCGGATCATTCTTAGAGAACCAATATCAGAACATACCTCACTGCATATCTGTACTCTACAATGCCTATGTATTCAATCCAGAATCCAACACCAACAAGTTGTTTTATGTGCTATCTTTCATTGACGCACTCCAGTTAAACATACCTATCTGGCCTCATGCATGTGTGCGCACAAGCAAGACATTTCACCTCCTCGTCTGACAATCGTATACTCATTATTCGCACTATGAATACGAAGTCATGTGGACAACAACGTTTTTTCGCATACCAGGGCTCAGCAACGTGGAATGAATTACCCATTGAAAGTAGACACAGACACATTAATCCCTTTAAATAGTGCTCTTAACAATTGCCTGTTCGACTGCATGAACAAACCTAAAGACATAATATTTTCAGCATGTTTGTATACTTTCTATTGTCATTGTGTTTTTATATATGTTTTCTTTGTAGTCTTATCTTAAATGTGTTGCATATCGCTTACAGCTTCTAACACTAAGGCGATATATAAATCCTCCTTATAAGTATTATAACAATGTCAGCTTAATGAATGTGAAAGATGAATGTTGCATTACCATTGATAGATTTTAGAAAAGCTATGCTGAGGACGTAAACGAATTAATATGTGTTTGAACTTACTATGGCTTCATGAACCATTCAGAGTACACCTCCCCGCTACTCTCTACCCTACATCGGCTATCCAGTGGATCCAGAATCAAACACAAAATTTGTTTTCTGTGCTACGTTTCACTGACTGACACGAGTCCAACACACCTATCTGGTCTCATGCATGTGTAACATCAGCAAGACGATAGGACTCCTCTTTTGACAATTATATATTCTTTATTCCCACTATGAAAACACAAAGTCATATGGACAACGTTCTTTTGCATACCAGGGTTCAACATCGTCAAATTAATTACTCATTCAAATTAGCCACAACAACATATTGATACGTTTCAAGAGTGCTCTTAATACTCACCATTCTCGACTGCAAGAACAAACTGAAAGACCTAATTATGTTTACCTTAAATATTTCCAGCATAATTAAATTTTCTAATTTTGTGGTGTTTGTGTTATTTGTGTTGTTGTTTTCTTTCTTGTCGTATAAATAAATATGTTGCAGAGCGCACCGCAACAAATATAAATAGTGTGAAGACATTAAAAGCAAGCAATATCCACTCTACAAAGATATGTATACACTGTATATTAATCTTCTTTCCTGTTTGTATTTTAGTATTAAGTAAGCATCTGACTAAATATGACTACACTTTGTGAATATTTTCATATATGTATTTTAGAATTTAGTAATCATTTGACTGATTGTGGCTACACTTTGACAATATTTTAATTTATGTATTGTTGTATTATAGTACGCATTTGACTAATTTTGTATACACTTTGACAATATTCAGTATTATCGATCATGATTGCAGGCTGGCTAGCAGACAAAAGGATGGACGACTTTGTTAATTTTATCGCTGGCATACAGCAAATATAAAATGTGATATCACAAGTTTCACTCTTGGAAGAGGAAGTAGGTTGGTCATTTCCTAGTAGAGAGATGACATCACACTTATGAAAAAGTGGCGATATGATTGCAATCACTTATATCCTGAAAGACACACTTGTGCATGTGCATTTGGATAACTGAATGAACATAAACATAATAACCCCCGTCACACCGTCATTATTCATTTCCCCACTTCCTTTGCAAGTATGCACTGAAAAACAGGCACAATCACTTTCTACTTAACATATGCGATTAAATAATCTTACAAATAGCGGAAATAAATAAGCAAACGTGTGTCGTTTCTATGTAAGAATATTATATATGTTTGATTTAAAACGTATTACTGCTGACAGTAAATGCTAATCACCATATTGAATCCATGACATATCGCAGTAAACTGCTCGCGAGATTCGAAGCGCAATGGATCAACATGATGCTGAGCAATGGCCGATAACTGCAAAAGAGCATGTGAATTCACGTGTAGTCAGCCTCGTGTCTACTCGACAAATATATTTATCGGAACACTCATTCCCTATAATGTACTGTACATCCTTTTCGGTGCAACTGGGTCGTCCCAAAGTATTATTTACTTTATCTTGGGCATCACAATTATAAATGTAACTATAACTTTAACTGTATGTTTCCTATTCCTTTAACATATGCGATGAAATAGTCTTACAAATAGCGGAAATAAGTAAGCAAACGTGTTTCTGTTTTTTACGTAAGAGTGTATTATACATGTTGATTTAAAATGTCTTTCTGCTGACAGTAAATGCTAATCGCCATTTTTAATACATCACATTTACAGTGAACCCGCATATGGTCGCGAGATTTGAATCCAGATGTTTTTGTTTGATTACATTATTTAGGACAGACATTGCAAACAGCGAGTCTTCCAAAGCAGACAATCAACAATTTATGTTTGATGATTGGTTGCTAAACTGAAATATGAAATTAAAGAAATGAAGTTCTCGTGAAGTCCTGGCCATAACAATGCCTAGGTCTGGAAATGTTTTGTATCCATGCTGAAAGTAGGCAACGTTCTTAAAAATAACATCGACTTCACGCAATAACGTGCGATACTTCACTGCATGATTTGCATTGATAATGCGTTGTCTAAGTACAGCAACAGAGGATTGCCACATGCTTTCATACAAGATAGCAGAAATCCAGGTTATAATAGTTACTGATCAATTTTTGAAACGATTTAACGATTTATGTTGACAAAGTTGCATATCAATGAAGAAATTATACAATTGCTTAAAGTTATAAGAATGCAATTTTAAGCTTCAGTCCTCTGCCGCAATAGTTCAGACAAATCAGATATAGTAAGCCTTTTCAAATAAAACCAGGTACAATTAAGTTAGGAAAAAGATTATACTGATTCTAAAAGAGCTATCGTATGGAATATATATTATAATATAACACAATCAAGCTGATTATAGAATGCTCAATGTTCTATCAATCGAGCGACTGTATGGCGATATATATGAACTTCATAGTAGTCAATTCTGCATTTTCCACACCCTAACCAAAGTTATATATTCCAAAGCAACTATTAGCTGACATCGAATTCGTGTTTGTTCAATGTAATAATAAACCCCGAAGCTGTAAAATTGAATGCGACATCCAACATATGTATATATCACCGCTAACTATAATAGATTACATAAGTAATTTCTTATATTAGAAAAAAAATTATCACCTTGAAACTTTAACACCAAATGCAAAATTTGTGTCAATTTTGATTGTCCTCGTGTTTAAGGAGTCAATTAAGCGGCTAAAGACAACAATATATGTTACTTTCTCCTTCATGACTTTTAAACTTATACTGATAGTGAAGTAGTACAGACTACATATAGTGTCTAGAGCACTTTTCACACACTTGCGCTTACTGTACCCAAATTAGAGTCACAACTTTGCTTCGCTAATTCTGCTGTGCACATGTTTTCTTCTTATCTTAAACATTGACCAAGTGTGATGTGGTATGTTTTACACACAGATAACCATGTCAAAAGAGAATAACTAGACGCAAATTGTATACGGAAAAGTTGTATTAATTCAGATTATTAAACAGATACCGTTATTTATTTGGCGAATTGGATTGATTCTGTCCTCTCCAGGTAGAGCATATCTACAATAAATAGAGTTAGTGCACACTCAAGTGGAAGCATTTTGTTAAGAACTCACTGAAGCATTTTTCTGCCATGTTTTAAAAAGACTTAAAGCTGATTGGTATGACTTTAATTTCCTCTCCGGATAAGAGTGTCTGCATTATTGCCTTGATAATAAGTGCTTCCGAAATGTATAATATTCAATGTCAGTTTCTTTTAATATACAAATATAGTTCATCCACACACTCTTAAGATCATTTTGTCAAAACTGGCTTTTATCTTTGTCTATACATTCTTGCCGACAAGAACACACACGCATATTGTAATATGCTTTCGAGATATGCCAGTACATTTACTGCTGATAATTATTGTATTTTTGGGGAAGTTTGGTTCCAAACCTCGCAATAGTGACCCATACGTTTCCAAACAATGTATAGAGTCCGTTTTATATCCGTAAGTCCTGTACACCTGAACTATGTTTTTACTAGCTGGTTGTTAACAATTGTTTCTCTGCTGGATTTCGTCCACCTGAATTTCTGTATTGTCTAGCGCCATAATTAGTATAGATTGTTTCCGCACTAACATAAATACGTTTCAGAATATTCAAATATGTTTTAGACCAGCTGGGGTTTGTTGCACTTGTTGCACTAGACACTCTGTTGACTACCTGGTTTTATGCCAGTGTTTATGTTGGTACATATTGCGTTATTGGTTTTTGACAGGTTCCGCACCACACTATAGTGCTATAGTGACCCCTGTTATTCAAATAGTACCAGATGGCTCTAGAGCATCGGAGTATGTATTAGTCATTCTGTACCACTAACATGCACTTGTTATGTTTATTCTAGTTTTATTATTTGCATGGTTTAGATCAGCACCTCACTTCAGTGACCTTAGCGTTACACAAAATGTCAAGTATTTTGTTGTATTTTGTACCAGCTGGTTACAGAGCATATGACTATGTTTTAAAAGCTTGCTTAGTGATTGTTTCATAATTTGCATTACATTTTTTACCACCTTACTACAGTGCTCATTGATTATTTAAATCGTCAAACGTAGGATGTATTCTTGACAACATGGATCCATTGTACTGCCCTGTATGTGTTCTGCTTGTACTGTTTCCGTATTGTAATAGTTTGGTTTTCTACTTCAATATTGTAATCTATACATTTTAAGATGTTAGATTCCTACGTCCACCGGTTAGATCCTTACCAATCGACGTAGAAACTATGCATTTACCTGTTCATGATCTGCATAACTCATAACTTGAATCGATAACTAGCTGCATCGAACGGAAAGTTTTACAATACTAAGATATTTGATCTTTTTCACATCAAATGATTACGTAATGGTGTAAAACAAGTTATGTATTTGAAACTTAATTTGGTTTCATAACTCAGGTTTAGACAGTGGCACATTACGTCAGACTAGTTTGTAGGGATTCTCTCTTCTAAATTGATATCCCGTTCCTTACATAATACGCCCTTTAAATGAAAAATGCGGTGGGAATGCAAGTGACAGTACCGTGAATATAGTCAAATCGTGAAAGTACAAGGTACCAGAGGCGTTAAACAGAAACCAATAGGACACAACATTCGTCAGCACAGCAGTCACGAATTGTCAGTTCGGACCTTTCAGCGAAAGATCTTAGGTGGATCACAGGTTATTAAGTAGTAGCACCGGTATCCGACAAGCGCACTACCTCGGTGATACAAATAGTTGGAGTTAGTTCAGATAGCTAGTAGTTCTGGTTAAGCCGACTGTTCAAACCAGTCTAACCACAACTTCAGTCCATCATGTTTGTGACCCGTTCGAATCCCTGATAGGGTTAAGACGTACACAAATTTCGCAATCCTGCTAAATTCATCAACGGATGCGTGTTTAAAGTGTCAACTCGATACACCCAGTAATGATCCTGAAATTAGTATTGTCCGTTAAACTCATGACATGGACAGCACATTCTCGCTTTAGGCAGGTTTATTAGTATCCTGTTGGAATAACACAGATTATTCAGTACATGGCGAAGGGGGTATTCTTGTGATACATATGATTTGTGGGTTATATTTCCATGTGTTTGAGACCTTTATTATTTCCAGTCAATGTGCAGCAAACAGACCATTACCAGAATACATGCAAAACATAGTTTGGACGATATTTAATAACAGATAAAACCTTTGCCCATGGAAAACCTTGATATTTCTCAGATACGAAGTGGATAGATGTTATCCCTCATACGGACAAAGTAAAACAATATATTGCGCTCATGCAAAGATATATCAGAGAAGTGAAATGATCATCAAAAAGTTTCCATCCATCATATTGAGTGTTAATCTAGCTTGATCAGACCTTTAACAAAACAGTGTTTTACATTGGTGGATCATCAGCTTGTCAATTAGCATATCCAAAAGCATCACCACAACAGATAACCAAAATATGATTGTCGCAGAATAGTAACCGAGTGGGTATTGGATTAAATTAATAACTCAACACAATGTGTGAAAAATCAAAATGCATTAACATAATTAGTAAAGAAAAATGTACGATGTAAAAATACAATGATTCTCACACACTCTTAACATACAATTGATTTAATTACTATTTACTAACATTCACACATTGGAAATAAACTAATACTATATCTCGCTGATATACAGCTTCAAGAAACCTCAGTTTCAAATACTAGTACACACTAAGATATTCATATAGTTTAACGTATACACTATGCTTAGGATTCAAACAATCTCAAGTTTTCAAATACATTAAAATGTTTTGTACTGTCAGTAAGATTAAAAAAATCTCCTGGAATTCAGTTAAGATTCAAAATTATCTAATGTAAATACAAATATACCAATTTAAACAACATTTGGAATAAACACATGCTTCTTGACCCTTGTACAGTCGCACGATTCATCCAACGATGAACCGCACATTTTCACCACGTTCGTCTGGTTGACCCACTCTTTTGTATCGGCTGCTCACCCCTTCATGCATCCACTACATGTACAGTCAGTCATACTTATACACGTACAGACAGCATACAGCACCCTTGTCTTAGATACGTCTACAGTGGTGGCTTCACCACATGTACAGACATAAGTACATACATATAGACAACCTCGTAACGTCGTAACCACATTGAAACCACCTCGTAACCACCTCGTAACCACCTTGTTATCACCTGGTAACCACATCGTAAGCTACAATAAAAGCAAACTGATAATAATAATGAGTTCTGGAAAATACTAATACATTAAGCTCATGAAAACAACTAGAAATTCACAGTTCACAACATTTCAAATCTGCGTTGTCAGAAATTAATAATTACACGAAATAACAGTAGGAACCCAATAAACTTATATCAAATAAAATATAAATTCAACACTCAACGATATTGCTTTTAGAAATACCACGTGAAAATACGTGCTCTTCTCACCAGATCCAAAATATCCCTGTCCCGATTATACCTTAATCATGCTTATTTCATAGGTTAGTGAGTAATATTGAGAGTCAAATACCCGTGCATATCGTGATAATGAAGTCCGTAGCCGCATGTAGTTTAATGCGGTTAGACATATATTTGTTCCTTCGCTCGTCTGGAGGAAACAAAACCAATAAACACCTGTTCATCCC
The DNA here is from genome assembly GCA_030141615.1 of Unio pictorum. Lineage (NCBI taxonomy): Eukaryota > Metazoa > Mollusca > Bivalvia > Unionida > Unionidae > Unio > Unio pictorum. The sequence goes on along the minus strand of JARLTB010000257.1, from coordinate 810,645 downwards.
AGACAGAGTTGTAAACATGCACATCACAACTAATCAAATATTTCTCAGGCAAAATAAAACATTTTTTTTCTTCTAATTCTGTGACAATGATCAACAAAAAAAATAAGGTCACAGAAAACTGTAATAACGTGTTTAACAGTAACTCAGTGTTCTTGCATGTTTTTGGAGAGTCTGCATCTCATTGGACGCGTGCACATATTCCTCTTACGCCGTGGATGCTGTGTGTTCACAGCAACACACTACTGCCACCTTGGCTCGTATGATACAGTTTACTAGGATAACAACATATTGAAACTGTTTACGCTTCTTCCTTCTACTTACTTGAAACTGAATTCAACCAATTCACGACAAAAGCAACTCTTACAATGCTTGTTTGTCGATCGATATTGCGTACTGGAAAAACTTTCAATGGCCTTGATGCATACCATTACAGATCATTATAGACATATAATTCGGCCATGTTTGCTTTGCTCCCTTATCTTACTTTTTTTAAACAAGAGAAGGGAAGCAATAGTGCAGATAAATGCACATCATATTTATAAAGTGATCCATATATCAATCCGCTTTAATGTTTTGACATTTCAAACACAGTTAGAATGAGATTTGTGTACAATGCACGTATGTAACAACTTTATCAACACGAATTGTTTCTGTTTCATGTCGGTCATTTTAGATATTTGAATTTATCTTTTATTTTTGGGTGGCCGTAATTTGAAAACGATTTTGTTCACCTGCGTGTCTGTTGAGGTTGAATCCTGTAAAATGTATTTATAATAATGTTTGTTTTATTTTTCCATTAGTTAACAATATTTACTTGAAAGACGCTGTTCAGATAGTTATTAGTATGCAAAAGCATAAAATTTTTTTTTAGTATTAATAAAAAGTCACAAAAGTGGCAAAAAGCAAAATGCACTATTGGCCTTTATTGTATTGTATTGTGTGTGTACATTTACTCTGCATAGTTGTGTTCAATGTGTACATACCATTGGAAATTAGCAAACGCGGAGTATAATAACAAGGCTGGATCATATCCTTGTTATATATCTGTATCCTATACTTTATCCAAATTAAATTTCAATATTCAAGGCTTTTTGTTACTTGCCAAATGTCTGAGAGGAAAGTTCTATTGATGATCGTTCAAAATATGTGAAGAAACTACTACTTTTCATTTCACTTTTGGAAACGACAAGAGTGTTTTAAGTGTAATTCCAAACATTAGAAGACTCTGATACCATAAACGGCGTGGATACAAATGATAATCTCTGAGAAAGGCGTTTGAAACAACAAGTTATATTTTAGGTTGGAGAGCCAGACCTCCCCACCACACACACATTCAACAACAAACAACATAACACAAGTTTACATAACACATGATTGCTGCATGTGCTATTCGCTATAGACACTAAATTTTATATGCAACAACAATACATAAGTCAGTTTAAACGGGTTTTATAATTGATAGTGAATACAAGTAAGCATCATTATTTAGCTAGAGAAAGATTTGATCTAAGCGTTTATCAAACGGAATTGAGTCAGTGTTTAATAATTTGATAAAGGGTGATCATTGATGAACTCTTAAAGCAACGGAAAAAATGTTTACAAAGGAAAAACTATCTTGTTAAGTAGACATATTTGCCTGTCATATCGTTTGAGTAAGATAATGTGTTAAAACAAAACTAAACCTCTTTATAATAGTCGTTGAACACTTTATCATGGAAAAGTAGGGGCTAGTTCCAAAGTTCTTAATCAGACAAAAAGAGAAACAGTACTTAAACAAATCAAAATTAATATTGCAGTTTAATAATTTACGTACGTTTGTCACATGGCTTTCATGGTGGGTAATTAAGCTTGTCCATCACATGGATGATGCTTATTTAAGATTTAATGAACAGAGAATTATTTATCTTTAACGTAATAGCTTCAACATCAAATAACAAATTTCATCCACTGTAGACAATACAGGTTTATTCTTCAAATTTCATCAGCAAGGTCTTAATTTTTCATTTAAATTAGCATGTATTCTGAGTTCAGTATAGTCAAAGCAAACCATGTTACTTTCTGCATCTTACATATTACTCTTGGATTTTAATTATCTCATTCACCACCAATCTTACTTGGCCTTTCCAGTATGGCGTATAGATGTGAGTGACCAATTTTAGTTCCTTGAAATATTATTTGGTCGATTCATAATATATATACATATATACATATATATATATATATATATATATATATATATATATATATATATATATATATATATATATATATATATATATATATATATATATATGCGAATAACCAACTTTATTTTCTTGAAATATAATTTGGTCGATTTATTATGGCATATATATATATATATATATATATATATATATATATATATATATATATATGTGAGAAACCAACTTTAGCGTCTTGAAATATAATTTGGTCTTTATTAACGGGCTAGGCCTCATACAGTGACTACATACAAATGAAACGAAGAATATAAGTTACTATTACTCGTGGTATAAAAGTGTCTTAATAATTATGTTACGTATTTCTGATTTGATATATATATCTGTTTTAATGTAATATTGTTTGTCAGTTTTACATTTATTTTCATTCATTAATTGATGATGTAATGTAAATTTATTCACTAGAGATGATGTTTATTTCTTCAGAAAAATCGATTGACCGAAGTTTCTTTGGCAAGCAAATAATGTTGACCTAGATCTTTCTGATATAGACTTACTGATCAAAATCAAAGCACGTTTATTTAAACCGTTCTTTTATACCAAATACTGAAATAAAATATTTATTATTTCTTATTCGAAAATATCAGATTTTCTGGCACAGTTTATTACTTCATCGTTTTAGAAAAAGTCTAATTGTTTCATTTTATGTTTGAAACTTTTCCACCTATCATGCTTGAATGTGGCAATTGGCAGTGGAAGTCAAAAGTAAAAAAGTGGTTAGACAGAACAACAAAGAAGAGAACGTTTGAGTCTGATAATGGTGTTCTTTCTCATTTGTTGATTCTTCCAAAGTTTATTTAGGTTCCATTTTACGGTCCATACATAGTTCAGAAGAAACTCAACTAATTACATTATAATACTAATGCTCCGGATCTAAAATTAGTATGCCAATACTAGTATATTGAAACAGATCTGCAATTAACTTAGTTGTACCTATCCAACTCAGTGAAGAATCAAGTGAAGGAATATCATCGGAGTATACTAATATTGGAGTGACAAATCTTCATAATTCAGAAACTGGGAAAGATCTAGACAAGGAACGTTCATATTTTTAAGAGTATGAAATAAATTAACTAACGTAATGAGCAAAGGACATTTCAGCAGTCGTGACTCCACATGCTCTTTACGAATAAAATGCAGTTTCGTTTGGGATGAAAAGGATAATTACTTTTCAAAGTCTCACGTATATGATCACCTCAGATCTAAATAACTGTGATGCTTAAATCGATGATATCCTCATCTACAGCGACACGTGAAAGGAACATTGAGCTATAATTTGGAAAATCTTTGACAGACTTACAGATGCAAATCTGACAATTCATGTAACTAAAAACGCGTTCTGCCATGATATTGTACCATTTTTAGGACATACTGTGGGACATGGACAAGTTAAACTTAAATATACTAAGGTCAAGGCTATCTCTAAATTCTCTGTGGATGTTTAAAACTTCCAGCCACTAAGATGGAGTTTATTGTTACAGGAAAGTAATATTGACATCAGGCTTAAAATGACGAAGACAATTGATAACAAATGTATGTTGTATCTCATACGAATGCTTCTCATGTTTCTCGTATACCTCAGGTGTAACTAATCTTTGGTAAAAGGAAAGGTTTATCATGAAAAGTTTTATTTTATATGGATGAAGTTTTACGTATATCTGATTTGATATATAGTTGTTTTAATTTTATAATTATCATTGCATGTAATTGCAATACAGATGTATTCAATACATTTTTTATTTCATATTGAAGAAGTAAACACCCTTTATTGTTAAAGTAAAATGATTGGTTCTCCCCAGATCATGTTAGAAGTACGCGATATATACGATCGCATGTCTCTTCTCACCCACCCCCTTTATGTGAGTTCGTAATTTGCCGATTGTTTTCGGAACTGTGTATAAAAATCTGTTTTAGTGAAATAGTTTCAGTTTTGGTATTTTAAAGAAGACGTTAATTACTTTAACGTTGTTGTAGCCACGTTTTTGAAACCACGGTAACAATTCTTCAGTTCATTTGGATTTTAAGGGATTAGTTCGTAGCTTGCAATACTTGATGTACGCATACGTAAATCTTGAACAAGGACAGTTTATCAAAATATTATTCAAATTTCCAAAATGTAAACGTTAAATATTGTGGTCCTAAAAGGAACTATAGCCAAACAAAACAGATATGAGCACAAATCGCCGTCATCCATCTTGGATTTTCTAAGAGGACGCGAACTTGAATCTATTAGAAAAGTTCATTACTAAGACAATTGAAATTTAATTCGTCAATTCTTCCTGAATTTTATTTTTGATTTTAATTCTTTTTCGATATTTACAATCACTTCAAAGGGATAAATTATTCATTAAATTTTACAAAGTTTGTTGTTTTCACTCTTTCCGTATTACCATTTATTAGAGCCTAAACTCGTAAAAACTAAAACATGAACACGGAAATTTACACATCCACAACTCCGTCATCCAGGTTCGGCGTCTTACATTGAAGGCTTATGGAGATCAATTGGTATTATCTAAATCTGTTTACCTCCTGTCCACAAATCCCTATATCCATTGTATCTGAAGTTTTACTTTCATTGAAACCCAAGGTTTAGACTGCATTATTATTATATATATGGATATATGTCAAATCTGGTCATACAATAAATATCATCAAACAAATTACAGTATATTAAATGGCATCAATACATTCAATCTGCAGAATACTAGATACACCCACTTACATGTGTATTCTATATATCGACGTTATGCCTTCCATCTGGCGTGGTTTACAATATTATCTAAGAACGTGTTCTTATTTTTAGAAGTTTTGAACTCATTAGTTGTTTGAACAGTTTGCGCACTTGACTGAAATAATTTTATTACAATTCGATATCTTTTTATTTCAGGTATTATCGTAAATAAATTGACAATTAAATGCATATATGCAGGATGATGTTGTATGATGTGATGATGACGCTAAATGTCTAATTTCTCTTTTAACAAACCAACAAACTAACACAGCTCTATGGATTACTAAAATACCGTATTCTACATGGAATAGAATATGTAAGCACTCTCAGGTATATTATGCTTTTATCGCAGATGCAAAAGTTAAAGTGGTTTGTACACGAATTCTAAACAGTATTGCATAGTGACAGAACTACACATGAAGTGTCGATAAATATTTATATTAAAGTGACCTGGATAAAGAAACATAAAGGAAACGGCGAAAAAAGTACAATTCTAGTTCCCAAATGTTATTTGAGAGCATCGACAAGATTGCTAGATTTTAAGAAAATTGTAAGAAAAAATATCTGAATGAAAGATTTATTTGCAAGGCAATAATACTCACATAAGCATAAATTTTGTGCAATAAATTGGGTTACACTCTGCCCTGGTGCAACATTTCATAATCATGTCCAACGTTCTTTGAGTTTGTCAGTGTTGTTTATTCGTCTTTTCCACTCTTTGATTTATGAAATGCAATCTTAATACACGTCAGATAAATTTCCTTTGAAATATATTCCCCTTCAAGGTTCATTTTCTCAACTATAATAACATCGTATTTTCTCTGCTTAGTTGTCATCGTATTTACGCATTATCCATCATTCTTACTTTATTGCATTCTGTGAAAGAGGAGAGGATGATTTTGGAACGTATATATGGAACGTATATATGTATATATGGAAGGTTAATTCGCTGGTTGGATTCAGGACATGGTCATTTAAGAGCTATGCTATGGTAAGTAACTGTCTTTGTAATGCATATGTGTAGTGTTTCAGTCTTCTCGCGAATCTGAAGCGATAAAAGACTCGTGAGAAAATGTCGAATCGAGCGAAGGGTTGTGGTCACGCTTGCACTCATTGTGTTGATATATCGTCGTCGGCATCCGTCCGTCTTCGAGAGGCGATGGTGTAGCTTCAGATTTGGGTATCCTATCTGCACCTTCGCGAGTGGCTCAAGAGTACGACCCTTGAGTGACAGTCTCTGTTGCACTTGCTGCAAGTGTATGCTGATGCTTGCTGAGGATGTTTTTGGTTCGCCTTCCTCCTGGCTCTCTTTGCAGCGAGGTTTGTGTTTCTCATATCTTCAGCTTTCTGAGTGCTCTGTCTGACAGCAAGACACCACGCGGAGCGGTCGTCAGCACAGCTGTACCAATTGTTTATGTTGATGTTGGCTGTCTTCATGTCCTTTTTGCAGACGTCTTTGTAACGCAGACGTGGCCTACTAGTCGTTCGTGCACCTTCTACTAACTCGCCGTACAGCAGGTCCTTGGGTATGTGGCTGGGTCCATTATCCTAACATGGTCTAGCCAGCGAAGGCGCCTCTCGCTGAGAATAGAGAACATGCTGTTCATGTCGGTGCATTTCAGAACCTCTGTGTTGGGAACTTTGTCCTGCCACTGTATACGCAGAATGAGCCGCAAGCATCTCAGGTGGAAGCTGTTGCGTTTCCTCACGTGACTCGCGTAGGTGGTCTATGTCTCGCTGCTGTAAAGGAGTGTGCTGAGCACGCATGCCTGGTAGACGCGCAGTTTGGTCTTCTTGGTGAGGTTGTGATTGTCCCAGACCCTCTGGTTCAGTCTCGCATTAACTACTGATGCCTTGGCAATCCGGTCATTTACATCAGTATAAACGGGAGCGAGTTGGAGATGGTGGACCCAAGGTATGTGTAGTCCTCAACACCTTTTAGGTTGTACCCATCAATGGCGATGGTGGAGGAGGAGTCTGCGTCTTGCACCATTGCATTCGTTTTCTTCATACTGATGGTCAGTCCGAACTCCTTGCAGGCGTGGGAGAGGCGGCATACTAGCTGATGCAGTCCATTTTCCATGTGCGATGTCAAGGCTGCATCGTCGGCAAAGAGCAATTCACGGATGAGAACCTTTGTAACTTTAGTCTTTGCACGGAGACGGGCGATGTTAAACAGCTTTCCGTCAGTCCTGGTGTGTATATACACACCCTCACTGCAGTCCATGAAGGCGTACTGGAGGAGAATGGAAAAGAAGATGGCAAAGAGAGTTGGCGCAAGGACACAGCCTTGCTTCACTCCGATGAAGACTGGGAAGGCCTCTGATCTTGCGCCGTTGAAGCACACTGTGCTGTGCATGTTCTCGTGGAATGATGTTATGATAGCGAGCAGTCGTGGGTGCAGCCTATCTTCTTAAGGATCCTGAAGAGTTCGCTCCGGCTGACCAGGTAAAATGCCTTGGTCAGGCAATGTAGAGAGGCATCTGCTGCTCACGACATTTCTCCTGCAGCTGTCGTAGTGTGAAGATCATGTCTACAGTTGACCTGCCTGCTCAGAAGCAACACTGCGACTCGGGGTAGACTCGGGATGCTAGGGTCTGCAAGCGCGCCAGGACGACACGGGCGAGAGCCTTTCCTACAATACTGAGAAGAGAGATGCCCCGGTAGTTGTTGCAGTCACTGCGGTCTCCTTTGTTCTTGTATAGAGTGACAATGTTTGCATCACGCATGTCCTTTGGGATGTGTCCTTGTCCCTAGCAGAGGCAGATGAGTTCGTGCAGAGGCTGGATTAGTGCTGGTTTCCCTATCTTTAGGACTTCAGGCAGAATGCAGTCACTCCCAGGGGCCTTCCCACAAGCGAGGATGTCGATGGCTTTGCTAAGCTCTTCCAGGGTGGGTGGTGTGTCTAGTTCCTCCAAGACTGGAAGGTCTGGGATGGCGTCTAGTGCGGTGTCCGTGACGACGTTTTGGGTTGCATACAGCTCAAGATAGTGCTCAAGCCAGCGATGCAGCTGTTTGCCATGGTCTTTGATGACTTCGCCAGTCTTTGACTTGAGTGGGGCGATCTTGGAGATGGGTAGGCCTGTTGCCTTCTTGATACCCTCGTACATGACCCTTGCATCCCCGGTTTCGGCAGCTATCTGTATACTGGTGCAGAGGTTCAGCCAGTAGGTGTTAGCGCAGTGACGGGCGGTCTGCAGGGCATTTTTCCTGGCAGTCCTGAGGGCCTGTAATGTACTAAAGCTAGGCGCAGCCTTGTAAGCCAGGAGGGCTTTCCTCTTCGCCTCAGTCACGGGTTCCATCTCCTCCCAGCTGGCCTCATAACAGATTGTGTTTTTGTGCTCTTTCTTCCAGTAGGCAGTAATGGCCAAGTTGTACACAGCGTCTCGGAGGAGGGACCACTTGGAGTCGATGGTGTCATCAGGTGTCTCTTTGGTGAGAGCCTCGTGAAGTTTGCAGATGAACTGATGTGTCTTCTCTGGATTGCTTGCACAGCAGGTGTTGATGCGTGGGCGACCATTCTTCTTGGCGTGGTGCAGTTTCTTGGGTATTATTCGCACCAACTTGCTGGCCACAAGGTAGTGGTCCGTGGCGCAGTCGGCACTGTGGTAGCTGTGGGTGAGAAGGACGCTGGCTAGTTCCGCGCGCCCGGCGATGACTAGATCTAGCTAGTGCCAATGGCGGGAACGTGGGTATCTCCATGATACCTGGTGGATCTCCTTGCATTTGAAAAAGGTGTTGGTCGCACATAAGCTGTACGTGCAGCACATCTCCAGCAGTCGTTGGCCATTCTCGTTGATTTTTCCCCTTCCGTGCGGGCCGAGACAGGTGGGCCATGCCACGTTGTTAGCTCCCACTCGCGCATTGAAGTCTCCTAGTAGGTAGAGGCCCTCGGTACTGGGGATATTTGATATTGCTTGATCCAGAGCCTCGTAGAACTGGTCTTTTTCTTCTGGGTTTGAATAGAGGGTTTGGGCATACACGATGAAGATTTTGGCTGGGCCTGAGGATGTTGATAGCTGGAGGGCAAGGATCCTCTAAGTGCCTGATGATGGAGGCTCAATGAAGGCGACGAGGGTATTCTTTACAGCGAAGCCGACACCATGCTGCCTGGGTTCGTCTGATGGTTTTCCTTGCCAGAAGAAGGTGTAGTTGGCTTCCATGATGTTGCTGCTGTCAGCCAGTCGGGTCTCTTGAAGACAGGCAATGTCGACATTCAGTCGGGAGAGTTCTCTGTCAATGACGGCAGTCTTCCTTGAGTCGTTGATCATATGCAGGTCAGTGGTGAGTCCAGGGCACAAGGTTCTGATGTTCATGCTTGTGAAACGTAGAGCTGGAGTCTTCTTGTTTCCTCTTTGTATCTTGCTTGGTGCAGAGTGTTTTGGCCTGTTTGTCGAGATGGTTCTCTAAGCTCCACGCACCCAGTGAAGCAGGCAGGCCATGGCGGGAAGCACCTTATTGACTGGGGTATGCCCAGCTTGAGGAGGGCGGTAGCTTCCAATGAGACAAGGCGATCTCTCCCATCGTCGAAAGCAGCCCCTGGCGCCAAGTTCTACGCCAATCGAGCTATGGCTTATAACCGGTAGACTGCTGCTTCCCGTGTTGTGCCGACGCCTTAAGATGACGCTGGAGTGTCCTCTCCAGTGGAGCTACAAAGCCTGGACAGTCTAGAATGGAGAATCAGCTGTTGCCCATGCAGCAGATACCCCATCTCCACGCAGCTGGTGGACCCAAGGGAACGACAAATGTCGCTACAGCTTGGCACCAGCGGCGTCGCAGTAGTTGCCGGAATGACGTTGAAGTCAACGTCAGATCGCCTTAGGGACTCCGTCTCCGGATTTTCTGTCGGGGTTTACTCCCTTAACCTTCCCATGAGTGGGTATAGCCACAAGGCAGCTGAGGTTTGAAATAAGAGTTTTCCTTCTCCTAGATGAGCTACCATCCAAGGTTTACGATCCCCATCTACCTGAAGCGACTGGTTTTAAGGCGCCAGTGTCCGCCTTCACCCCTTCTCCTGTCAGTGAAAACATGCTCCGCCGGACTTAAAAGCTAAGCCACTCTTGAAGACCAGGAGCTGGATTTTAGCTGACAGAGGCGTTCAGAGTCGCAAGCCCTATGGGGAATTTTTGGAGGAGTGGGGGGGGCAGCTTGTCTCCCACTCCCACCCCGTCAATGTCAACCTTTGACTATATATATATAGTTAAGTGTATTTCATTTTGCCGTACTTTATTGATAAAACGTAAAACGTCAGACTCCTGTGGTATGTATGTTATGTATGTATGTATGCATGCATGCATGCATGCATGTATGTATGTATGTATGTATGTATGTATGTATGTATGTATGTATGTATGTATGTATGTATGTATGTATGTATGTATGTATGTATGTATGTATGTATGTATGTATGTATGTATGTATGTATGTATGTATGTATGTATGTATGTATGTATGTATGTATGTATGTATGTATGTATGTATGTATGTATGTATTTAGGTATATATGTAGCTATTTAGGTTGGTAGGTAGGAAGGTATGTATATAGGTATGTTACACAATACACTTCAGTATGTACTACTCTAAAATGTATATGCTGTAGAAGGTAGAAGTCGTAATCAGAATGATTACATGTTTTTGTCTTTGTATGATATTATATCAAAATACATAGTGAAGTCATGTTATGTATCTATATAATTTAAAATACTTGTTAAACTCTCGGTTATGTAGTTGAGGCAGTTTATATCAAATGCAATATATTTCCTCTAGAAGCTGGATCATAATGCACTGGAAAGCATATAATCATATATGTAATATCGATATTATTATGATAACCAATTTCAGTGGTTAGAAGCATCAACATGTTATCCATTTTCGCATGTATTTAGATGATGCAACAATTTTTGTTGGTGCCACTGTAAGCTATTTTACTTCAGAATTAATCAGTTGAAAATGAATAGTCAATTTGTCTTCTGTCTAAATATCTTTTTTAACGCTTTTCTCAGTGTTCTTGGACTTTGCTATGTTAATGTTGATATGTTATCTATGTGAAGATAAAAAATAACTTTTCTTGTGGAATGAAATACCTTTCATCTCCATTCACTAATTAACTTCAACCTATTGGATAGTTCGGGGACAGATGTCATTTATACAATTATGGTACGGTTCTTAATTTACTTATTCAAGTTTCATCCATCAACTGTGAATGAATGTCAACACACTGAAGACAACAATATAAGTTCAATCTGTATTATCTGATTCATAAAAACGGATTGAAAATCTTTATCAATCATTGACCAATATTAACTCCTAGATTCATTGAATAACAAAACCTATTTGTTTTCATATTTCATCAAATTGGTCATTTTGAATTGGTTCACACAGTATCGCCTGTATGCATTAGGAAGGAGACAGATCCATTAATTCAATACGCGTACTATTCACGTTGACCAATTTATAATATATACGCCAAGCAAGATTCACCAACAGTTCGTCGGTGTTGGCACAAATCGCCCTCCTTCACAGAGAGTAAGCAAGATTACGCGTTATATCATAAAAAAGGAAAACCGATTTTTAAACAGTCATTCTGTGGCAGAAGAAAGTGTAAAGTATATTCTTATAGGCATTATTTTAAGCATATCGGAAGCAAAGTTGTTTGAAATTGTCTACCTGATCTATTTAAATCTTCCCACGATGGTTTTGTTTTGTTTTATTCTGCGTCGTTATGTTTCTAAATATTTATATATATTATCAAGACTACTGCGTCATTTCAAGGTTTATTAACCAATTGTCAAAATACATGCTACATGCATATTGGGAAAATTACATCTTTGTTTTTCTCCGACCGAATTGCGAAGCAGTATCAAACAAATTCGTTCTCCGGGCTCAAAATAAAATATTTCGGTGGGTTTTGATTTTTTTTTATAAAACGTCGTATGGTACACATGCGAATTCAATAAACGATACAATTTTCTCAAATCGTGGCCGTTTCTAACCGTGCATTGGATCTTGACATGAATCTCTTAGTCTCTTCCATCCTCTCGAGTTAGATAAAATCAATACATGATTTCAGCAGCTAGGTGCCTGTCCAAAGTGTGCGCTTCCCACGTGCAGAAGTTATAAGCCGCTATTTTCACAAAGATAAATCTGTATTAAAGCAATTATAAGTGTTGTTAATTTTGAATAATTTAAAATGCATACCAATAAATCACTCAAGACAATAATTAAGTGGATTATTGTTTAATATTTTGTTCTTCTAGGTTGGGTTTAAGATAGAGAAATGTTAAGTGTGTGACAGTAAATGTGCGTACGGAGATAAATACTAAGCATATGTAACGAATACAAGATTAGCTTTTATGACTGTTATGTTATAAACAACTATTCAAGTGAAATATATAACTTATCGCACATTTTCTTGATTGTATCTGGGTTTCTATAACACTCTGTCATGATGCACATGCATTTCCAAATCTGCATCAGCACATGCTAAATTTGCCATTTATGCTTTAAATGTCCAAATACATATGACCTCTTTTGACCCGATAACTAATCTACTTATAAAATTCTATACATGTAATATTTCACCAATAATACACTTGTGTTCATATTATCAGAAACATTAAAATGTTTTAGAAGGAGTTTAACATTTCAATGTAATATATTTCATTGTGTTTTGTTTTATGAGTTGTGCTATATGAATCAAATTTCTGAAAAGGTTTGTTTTCGTACTTTTGGCGATTTATTTATGTTGCGATTCCCGAGCTTATAACTTTTGTTGTCACCATGTAGACCCATTTCTGCTGATGTGCATTAAAGCGATGCTAGCTAATTAATTATCAGCCTATCTATATAGATAATTAATATACATTTAGAAAAGTAAAATAGGAACACATCAAGGAGAAATATAACGTCACTAGATCTCTTCGCTTATGGAAACTCAGATTGAATAGTGCGTCCTTGCAACGAGCATCTTGATATCACGCAAAGTATGTATTGGAACAAAATTTGGATGTACAAATTTTAGAAATTATCACGTGTTGAACAGATCTTAGCTTGCCACAATATTGAACAATATCGCTCGTACGAATCATTTGTAGTTAACAAAAGTGAGCCATGGTTGCACATCAAACTCAAGCAATCAATCACGACTCAAAAGTAATGTTTCCACTTTTGAAACGTTTAATCTAACTATTTTAGTATTAAGATGATTAAACCTTTAAGCCTATACAAATACTGACCATATAAAATACTAAAATATGGTTCATCGCACGATTTAGACGTGCTGTAAAATCTTTAAGATATTTATTTATTGACTTTTTTGAATGATAAGTTCTCGGCTCGTATGGTAATTGGAGACTATCTCTTTTCCAAACTGGCTTCCGTTACGGTAGTAGTATCAACGATAATATGTTTAGACTGGACATATTTGTATATTTGTTCGTCACGCGTTTTTCAACATCCATTTTCAAAAGTTGCTTCCGTTAAGGCGGTGGTAGGTCAAAATTTCATCTGGTTAGATTGCAAACATTTATATGAGATACATTTACCTAAAAGCGACATTTTGTAGCTGTGTTCTTTGATTTAGAAAAGGCCTATGTCAAACCATGGATGTATGGGATGCTAAATGACTGGCACGATCTGGAGATAAAAGGCCGTCTGCCCTCTTTCATATCAAACTTTCTCTCAGACAAATATTTCCAAGTACTAGTGGGATGTACTCTCTCTGATGTGCACTAACAAGAAAAAGGGTATCCCCCATCGCAATATTTTATATGTGATTCTTTTTAATACCAAAATCAATAGCATCACTAAGTGCTTGGCTTCTTGTGTGAATTGCTCTTTATTCGTTGATGTTCTAATATGTTATCGATTAAAGCATATGCATACGATTGAAAGACAACTGCAAATAAATATCAGCAAGATTCACAATTGGATCAATACTAACGGTTCCTAATTTTCGAAATCGAAATCAGTATACATGCATTTAGGTCAGTTGCGAAGACTTCACAAAGACCCATACTCACTCTGGACGGTACACCTATTCAAGTTCTTGAGGAAACGAAGTTTGGGTATTAACTTCGATACAAACTGCCTTTTATAACCACACATCAAGACTTTGAATGTAACATGCTTAGCAGCAGAGGGGGGTGAACCATACAACTTTTACCGACAAAATTGATTGAAGCTTCAAAACGGAAAATAGAGCCTTCCTGAGAATCTCATATTTTAACCAAAAAATAATAAGTCTCCATTTAGCAAACGGAGACTTTACGATTTTTCAATCAGTTTTGGTCGCAACGATGTTGTCATCACCCCCCTCTGCTGCTACAGGTTAACAAAAAAAATAAATGATTTCAACGGAATATCGAGTCCGATACGATATCGTGTCCGAGGACGAAAATCTTTTATGATCTCACAAACAGACTAATCGTGTCCGAGGACGAAAATCTTTTATGATCTCACAAGCAGACTAATCGCTAACACCTCATCTTATAGATCAATTAAATTATTTGACTGGTCGTTGAGTCGGAAATTAATTCTCGTTAACGAATTATTATGGCATCTCATGTAGACAGGATTAATTGGGTTTTCAATAATTAGGAATCCTGGAGAAGCTGTTGGTGCAAACGAATAAAAAATATATCCTTGCTGAGCTTGATTTGATTGCTCTAGATTAATTTGATAGCTTCCTTCGATTGCGTCACATGTTAAATTGAGTGCAATCACCGTTGAAATATTTACATTATGCGGGTCAATATGCCTACCGCCACAATCTGGATCGTTATTATATTTGAGGATATTTGAATCTTGTATTTGTAATATCGTGATAATTATCTTAATAGATTATTTTAGTTCCTCAGCGTTGTATCCAGGGAACTTGAAATTACGCAGATCGGTTTCTGTGATATTGTAATCGGTTAGAAATCGTTGTTTATTGCCGCTGTTGTCATTAATTCTTGTTTGAATAATTAGTTCATTGATATATTCCATGTCAGATATAAGCTGATTTAATATTTCAACGTATTTTTGCGATTTTGTTTGCCGTAGTTGTTTTAGTTGTGTTACATATAATTGATTAATTTCATTAAAATAACCAGTGATGTCAGTTAGCGTAAATGATATAGTAACAGGTGAGTCAGCTGTTCTTTTAATGATAAAATTCCATTGCAATGTGTTTTTGTTGGTAAATATAAATCTATCGGCGATTTTCCTTTTCTTATATCAGATAAATTATCTCGATACCCGGTATTGATTTCATGATATGATTGTACGTCTGTGGTTAAGTCGGCGGTGGCTCCGGGTTGTTTTTCAGGCCATCCTAACACTGTTCTTAACGAGCTGTTATAGATATCTACAATGTATCCCTCTGTGCTTATTTCGATCGACGACGAGAGCGTCGGTTCATGAAGTTTAATAGCTATTTTTGATTCTTTTCCAGTGATTGATTTTATTCTACGCTGAATTTCAGCATCGATTTGCTCAATTTGGTACGATCCGGTTGGTAACGAAACAGTTTCCCACGCTGGAGTACCATCGGGTTTATTTTTATACGAGAACACCAGTGTGTTATTCGGTTGCTGACCACCAAATGCAACCGATCTGATATTAGGCCAGCTATGATATACTCGTAATTTTGCCAGCGCGATCTCGCGTACTGGAATTGGAGAAGGAAAGTTCACACTAAATTGTGGGTTTGTTGATGTTATTGATATCATGCTTGTTCGTATCGGAGTGGTATTCTCCGCGATTCGTTGAAGCAGTTGCAATTCGTTGAATTGTAGTGACATTATTGTTAACGCTGTCTTCAATTTCCAATTTCAACATCGCGAAATTATATCACTGTGTCATCGTGGAAAATTCAACATCGGATATGAACTAATTATCTATCGACAGCGAGATCAACTCGGATAATTTTGAGTACGCGTCAAATACCACCCTGTACCGAGCTGTATAATCGGCGAGTTTATTCTGAGAACACGATGATAATTTTTTAGTTATCGCGGTGGCGACTGCTGCGATTGTTGTTGCCGCGGAGATAGCGATTGGAACTGCAATCGGAGCCATCATGGTCACCGTCGACAAAATAACCCCGGCGCTGGCCATCACACCGGACACCGAGTACACAGTGATGTCGATGATTGCTACGCTGCGTCGGTATTTTATCATTTTTTTACGATAGCGCTCAGAAAGTGATTTCAAGTTCGCGGAAAACTCTTTCACGGTATCATATCGATATCGATGCGATTGTGATTATTATCGGTTCATTTGATTTCATCGATTTTATTGTTATTTTAAACCCACTAGTGTTTTCAATTATTCGCCATCGATAGCGGGAATTGCTGGCCTATAGGTATAGTAGCTTCAGCCGGAAAAATTATCTACAAGTTCTATACACCAGGCTATTTTTGATCTAGTGGTGGAGCTATCAACCGCGGCGAAGTGAAAGATTTGTCTTTTGCCAGTCTCGATAATTAACGTCGTGACGCCACCAGAGTAGGTTCTATTATTGTTAATGATCATATGAAATTGATGAATAGAGGCCCACGTTAATCTGTAGATACCATCGACCTTCACTTCCCCATCCCGCAAGAGATCGATGATAACCCTAAGAGAACCGTCGTCTCTTGTCAAATCCATGATTCCATGACTGATCGTATACACGATATTTTTTAACGTTTATGTGCGGAATCTTTACCTTTTCAAAGGCTGCTTTTAGTTTAAGAATATCGTCCTAAATATCGAGATAACTTGCCGTGATTCTGTCAGGATTTATTGTTCTCCACCCCGACTCCTTGCTAGAAAAGAATAAAATCAAAAGGTCGTTGATTCTAAGCCGTGCTTGTTCTTTAATATACCGGTCGATGTTAGAAAATGTTGTCTTGATATCTTGAAGTTTAGTGCCCTCAAAGAACTTATTAATAATTTCTCTAGTGGGCTTTTGTTCGTCAAGCGCGCTTTTAATTTCAGCGAGGGTCGGGCCTGTCAACGATGTGGTTTCAGATTCGCGTGTTCTCCCTAAAAATTCATCGACGATGGTATTAAGTGTTGCTTGTCTCACAATAAACCTAATAATATCGTCAAGAGTCATTGTAGATGTAGCCGTGACGCCGAAGAAGTTATTAACTACGTAGGAATTGTGAGTATGCTTGATAATAAACTCGCTAATTTCAGCGAGAGTCGAGTCTGCCACAAGTGGGGATCCCAAAAACTTTCTAACGACGTCGTTGGTGGGTTTTTGTACCTTTTCAAAATTTTATATTAGCTTAGAAATATCCGCGTAAATATCGAGATAATTTGCCTTGATTTCATTTTCATTCATCATCCTTCCCGCCTCCTTGTTAAAAAAGAATAAAGATAGAAAGTTTTTAATTTCAGCGAGGGTTATGCCAACGACAAGCGGTGTTCCAAAGAATTTATGTACGACATTTTTGCGAAAAGTATTATAACCTCGTATATAATCATCCAGATCACGGTCGTGGGCGGCAATAGCGTCGGTGATCGTAGACACAAGTGCGTCTGGTATAAGTCGTCCGTCGTTGGAATACAGCGCAATAGAGTTTTCAGCGGCATCTTGCTGCCGTATCAAAATGTCATTAGCTGATATATTACTGGATTTCAATTTACCCTGGCGATCTTGAAATACAACTATTTCGTTCGGGTCAACACTTGCTAAATTTAACGTCTTAGCGATTTCATCTTCAATTATTTTTTTTACATCCTCGATAGAACCCGCAGATGTTTTTGGGGTGGGTTTCGACATTGACAGAGATCGTCCCCAAATATCAATCATTATTGTTAGCGCAACTTCTGCTTTCAATTTATTGGTTCTCTAAAATTATCTTGTAATTTTCCACTCGTGTATTCATTTACAACCAGATGAGGTGGTTTCTGTGACGATGAAATCTCCGCGAGGACATTTAATACTTCACGGCCGCATATCGGTGGATCATTTAATTGTTGTGCTGGCAGCGTGGAATAAAAAATCGGATTTGATTGATTCTTTGAATTTATATGCCGCATAAACTCGCTTGGCGGAGCTAACCCATATGAATCAAAATAGACAATCCCACGTGGATCAATCGCGTATGCAACCCAGTGAGTTCCCGATCCGCTGCTGTTATCAAGATTGATGATACCAGTTTCAACGCGTTTAGGTTTTCTCGGCAACTGATCTCTCATAAAAAACACTCTGAAGTTTTGTATCGCTAGATTTTTAGCAGCATCAATTAAATCAAAATTGGACATGGGAAGAATTGAGCTTTCAACTAATAAACCGTTCCTGGTATTCTCAGACCTGTTCCGTGAACGGATCTCCCGCTGTACCATGAATACGGGGTTCCTGGTAGTCTTAGACCCTTTCCCTTTTTTATATCCTTTCCTAGTTGCCTTTTTCCACGCCATCCCTGCCGCGGTCCCAACGACTCCCAACGCCGACGCTTTCGCCACCGCTGGGGCAGCCGCTGCAATCAATGCTGGTATTGCAGCTAACAATGGGAATATATCACCTGATTTTATCATGTTGGCGATTGCAGCCTTTGAAAATACAATTTGAAACCCTCGCTTATTCTTCAGCGCATCATTGAAATGTTTTATTTGACGATCCGTCAATTATATTTTATGTGTACCGCCGGACATTTGCGCTGGTTTCAACGTTATTGTGGTTCCACATTCTTTAGCGGATTTTGATCGCAATTTCTTGACCTGACCATCAGTCAGCTTGACGCTAACAACACTATATGTCATTTTATTGTAAAACACATTTATGCTTTCAATTGATCAAATTGTGAATCGTTTACATATTTTCCACTGGTGCATCAACTATTCTCATTCGTCCGCCAGCCCCTTCTAACAACATTGATTTGTCGCTGAGAATGACAGCAACCGCTCTATAATCAACACCACCAGGAGCAATACGAGCTCGAAAATGTATGTCAACGACGGATTGCCTTGTTAAATCAAGATGCTCCAGCGAAAAGTAATAAATTGGATACAAGTTCTTAAAATCAATTTGCGATATTTGTAAACCAGTATCAACATTTTGATTACGGCCCATAAATGACAGCATCCGATGATACACACGTGCTATGTGGTTAGTGTCGTAATCAAGCTGTTATATCCTCAGATGGTTCTTGTTGTCTGTTTATTCTCAGTAAAACCTCCTTGACTCCTAATCGATCAAATATCATATGACTGTGTGCTTGGGAACCTAATCGATTCCGATTCTGCAGCGCTATAAATATATGACGTGGAGCTGAAACGCCTTGTTTTGATGCCAGGTGCCATGTAAGTGTATCAGCAACATTATCCTCTTTGGCATCAGTTGTTGTTGTTAGCCAACTTATCAATGATTTGCCACCTGTGTCCATAAATGAAAGTAGCCGCTCTTCCGTGGTAATTGATGGGGTCATTACTGGCATCCACAATACTATTTTACTCAAAACAACTTTACCATCAGCGGCACCAGTACGCAAACTTGCATCATTGTCATTGCCTTTTCGCATTAACGCGATTGTGTGTTTGGCTCCATAGATGACTTTTCTGCCATTTCTGCAGAATCCAAATATGTGATGGAATGGAATCGCACATGAAAAATATCGCTGCTGTCCTTGCAATGCTCCTTTTCGTGTTGCAAATCCTAAATTGAAATAACCATTACGCCTCCGAGAATATCAAACGCAGCTCCTGGTCTAGCTCGACGTTCTAGATTAGCTGCTTCTTGTTGATTTGCTTCTGCAGTATCTTGTGCTGTTAACACTTTAATGTATTGAAGGTGGTCCGCGTTATCAGAGGTATCCTTTGCAAACATCATAGATGGACCAGCCGACCTTGTACAATCATCGGAGTATCTTGCTAGCCCGATTATTGTTGTTGCAACATCAACTTAACGGTCTATTGATTCAATGTCTTTTCCATCAATGAGATATCTTGCACTTTCAAATAACGCCATTATGCCATTATTAACAAAACCAACTCGGACATTTGCGTTATCTGCATATGGGGTATCAGCTGCAACATTTGTTACGAGTTTTCCCTCGATTTCAATAAATGCTTCACATGGTAAAAAGTATTTACTTGTATCTTGAACTTGAAGTTCAATTCGCGATCGTAGGTTGGGTTGTATTGCATGATAGGAATAGTATTGATAATCGCGGACGGAATCGTCTTTGCGCACTGGGGCTTCCATATCAAGAGCGGGATCAGCTGTTCGTTTAAACATTGTTATTATTATTTAGTGTTTTCAATTGTGAAACTCTTTGTAATCATCGTTTATTTTCGTTTTCGTTTCAAACCACTTTCTGCTATCGCGTTCATAATAGCGCTATCTGTTACCGGCGTCACCGAAGCAGCCAACGACGCTAGTTTTTCTTTCACTGCGCTATTTATTGCTTTGCTTATTTTTGCAGGCATCACTGTAGTTGATGGCAGCACTGTTGGTTTCTTTCGCACCAATGATGCTTTTTTATCTTTCGCAGCAGAAAATGCCATTCCGGCAAGATTTCCAACGAAATCTCAAATTTTGCTGGTTCCCTTATCACGAATAACATAAATGGCTTTCATTGATAATTGATTAGCTAGCGGCGCTACTTTTGGGGCTATTCTTGTAAATAACCCCGCGATGGTACTACCGAGGCCATCTCCGTACTACGCGCGGTAAACAGGCAATCGTGAGTTCACCACGTAGACGCTTACGGGTTTATCATGGTTGTAGTGTATGATCATCTTGTTATAAAACTAATAGTTTTTCAATTAGTGATCAATCGCTAAGATCCATAGGATTTTCATCATAACCATGGACGTCTCTGTGATTTTCAACTAATTCAGCAATGAGTTATCGATATATATTAATGTCCATGATACCGCCGGCAAATAATCGTCTACAGATATCAGCTGCTTCATTAATTACTTCCGGTGAGTTATTTCCGGCTCGCTTCGCCCCGATGAGAACTTCCAGCCGTGATATATCACTGCGGATGTTACCAGGACATGTCACGGTTGCGTTGAAATCCAAAGGATTTTTAATTGAGTAACCTTTTCCGCTTGTTTTCTTAGAACCGGCTTCTGCTCTTATGTCTATTTGTTCCGGGATTGGATCCTCAGTATAACGTGGTGGTTGTGGACCGCCTTTAACCGCAGCTAGAAAGTCATCATAACCAGGGTGCTGCAACGCTCTGATTTTATCCCCGCCGCGTTTCGCTAAATATATTTTTGATGCCCAAGTGTCTTTGCTTTTTATAAAACTTTTAAACTCGTCTTTTAATAAATTCTCTCTTTTACCCTTTGGAAAATTTTATCTAGCAAAATCAGCTAATTCGTAATCCGTATGGTTTCCTCTAATTTCATTTAATGCTGAGACTGTAACTATATTCTCAGGTGAATAGTCTTTTCTTCCAGCTGAACCTTGTTGTTCTTCTTCGCGTTTTTCAATGTCGCGTTGAGTTTTTATATCACTGGATAGCTGTTGTATCCCTGCGCGTGTTTGTTCGGTCTCTGCTGCTATCTTTTCAAGCGTATCAAGCAGCGGCGCCTACGTTGCTCGTTCTTTTTCAGGAATATCTCCGTATATCGCTGGTTCAGTTAACTTTTTCACATCTTTGGTCGCACTTGTTATCGGAGTAAACAGTTGTTCACTTGACACAGAAAAGTCAGTCTGCGCTTGTTGTCGTTGTTGAAGTTTCTCGCGAAGTCTGTCTCGAACCGGTATAAACTTTTTAATTGCTGCTAGCCGCTCCCGGGCTAATCTAGTTGTAAGCGATTCACCTACCATATATTGTTTGTGAACTGAATTTTCAAATGTGAAACTATCACAATTAAAAGCTGAGTTATTAAATAATGTATCATCAAGCTAACGTATCCATCTCCGACAAGGTTAAACTGTACGACGCTATACGCGAGTGTTTCAGAAATAACATCGCTGGGGGTTTCAAAATTGTAATATCTGAGAACGGCGATGAACGATTTTTGTTAACGACGCGGCAACAACAAATACGTGAAAATGGAGGCGTCGCGGTGATTACTTGCTACCACAACCAGATCACCCAGTACGCACATAACTGCATGAGCAAGCCCAAACTGATGAGTATTATTTCAGGAGAAAATCCTATGTGATTGTTACAAAAAACGCTAAAAAAAAATAAATTTTTTAATAAATTTTACTGAAAGCCTATTTTATAGTAACGTTCACGTGGTTAAGATACTGGTTTTTCCTCGTTTAATATTTTTCTAAGATCACGAACCTTAGAACTAATTTCAGCTCGTTTTTGATACTCTTGGCCGAGCTTTTGACGTATTGCTTCAACGGTGCTAAATAGCGTTATGAATACATTAATATTACCGTACAAACAAGCATTGATGGACTTTTGAATTCCTTTCACGAGTCTGTACATCTTAGTTAAAACATAACGACCCTTACTAGACTGATACTCAATTTCTTCATATTCCGAGGCAATCCTGTCGCAGTCGAGACCTTCAGATAATACTATTCCTCGATTCCTCAAATTTGAGATTTCAGCAATTATAGAATTTACATCTTTGATATCCATATTTTTATAAAAATATAATATAATGCATTTTACCTCTAATTATTACAAAAAATAACACTCATTTGGCAATCTCGCTGGCGCCCTATGACGTCAGAGAGACTCAGAGGTTACTTTATTAACTTAATTAAGGACAGCACAACACGCATCTTTGGAACTCCTTGGTTGCCTTCACATCCAAGTAAGCCCAAAGTAACCCGAAACATACATCTCCGGCGGGAGGCCAAACGTGGCAAACGCCATCTTAGACCGCCCAGAAGATATGCTTGGGGGACATCACTACATGCACTTAATTAAGTTAATTAAGGACAGCACATACATGAAAACCCCATTTGGCAATCCCGCTTGCGCCCTATGACGTCAGAGAAACCCAAAGGTTACATATATGACAACACATCATTGGAACTCCTTGGTTGCCTTCACATCCAATTAAGCCCAAAGTAACCCGAAACATACATCTCCGGCGGGAGGCCTAACGTGGCAAACGCCATCTTAGACCGCCCAGAAGATATGCTTGTGGGACATCACTACATGTACTTAAGTTAATTAAGGATGGATATTTACAATGAAACGATTGATGTGGGACGACACAATGCATATATATCTCCACTCGAGTGTTGCGGCAAATTTTAGGCATAACATATACTTAATTAAGGATGGTATTATTCAATGAAACGATTGATGTGGGACGGCACAATTAAATATATAATTAATTAAGGATGGATATTTACAATAAAACGATGATGGAATTGGTGATGTAATGATGTGGGACGGCACAAGACAGTACAAACATGAAAAGACGGGGCGGATTTTCTACGGCCAATCCAACCAATCAAAAGCAACCAAACTAAATTAACCTAGTTGCATGATTGACAAAAGACAACCACACGCCCGGGTCAATGGCGTGGGTTAGTTTTGATTGGTCGAATTGGCTTTCGAAAGCCCCAAGCTAAATACCTTTCATATGCTATATAAGGTGACTAATACGGCGGCGTTGATTCACGGGTATGTTATTTTATTTCCTTGAATTACTTATTAATGGTGTTTCACAACATTTAAATGGGACAAAATAGTTTAATAAAACACTAAACAAAAGAATACAGTTGTTAGATAACAGCGTGTATTTACTCTGTTCTAATCCTCTAGACAAATGCGTTATCGATTAGGCCACAAATAGCTGTATACAGAGGAATTTTAACCACGCCCACTTACTTCAATGAATGGGAAACATTAAGGTTTCATGCTCCTTCCGGCTGAGCGAACATAGGTAACGCGTTAGATTATAAAGAACGTTTGTACTAAAAGAACGTGGTTGACTGTTTGCTTTACTGCTGGTCCACCCCACCCCCACACATGAGACGTGTAGCTGAATGTAGATAAATAAAAATACAACTGTTTAAATAATGCAGTTTTAGCCCAAGCGACAAAAAAAAGTTTTATTTATCAACTCTACCGAAACTCTTGTATTATATACTCCATTACAGTCACGTGGGTGCACACATGTAAATTATACCTCTCCTACAGGTAATAGCAGACGACACATAATACAAGGGAACTTAGTGAGTAGAGTGTTATGAGTGGTTGGACTTATACATAAAGGATTTATCCCCCGTGAATCGTTTCAGGTGTATACGAATTTTATTTTATGGCCATTGTTCTTTGAAAGAGATGTTTTAATTATATTTTCTGCAACAAATCGTATTGAAGTCCTAAAAATATCAAAGTATTTACTGGCTTAATTTATTTTTTGAAATATTTTCTCCTCTTTGGTTTCTAAATCAAACGATTTACCCCATCCCCCCCCCCCCCGGGTGTTTTGCGTGTTTGCCAGTTCCACCTAATTTTGCCTTCCGACTTTGTGAGACGGCTTGAAGATTCTCAAGACAATTATCAGTCTTCACGCCATTTATGTGATCAATCACAAAGCCATCTTTAATCAATCGGTTATGACATTCAAAAAAATTCTATGACAGAGATATGTTTTATATCTAGCACTAAACAGAAAATAATCCCATATTATTCAGAAATCCAACCGGCTTCTTTAGTCTGCGGTGCGTGACAACACCATCACTGGAGGCTTCGTAATTAACAAGCACTGGATAGGGTCTGAAATCTTGGCTCATTTGTATAATAATACTACTTATCTAATTTATATCTGCTTTAATTATAAACCTCTTGATATAATCTTGAGGAATTTTTATGATTTTGTCGCTGACGGAGTCATCGGTAGGATCAATGACTGCATTTTTTTTTCGTTTGTCATAGTAGCGTTTTAGTTCCCTGTATCGTTTACCCCCACAAGCAAGACACAACTGCGACTTCCCCTTTACCCCCACCCCGCATCGGAGGCATGGGAGAGGGCCGAAGGAACCGTTGCGAACGCTTTGTAAATGATACCCACATAATTCGCCTCTGCATGATTTGTTACACGGGTTGTTTATCCAATCATAAGCTACTTGCAGTGATTCATTATACTATATTTTTCTATTTAAATACTTGTTTTAATTATAATATGAAAGAGTTCAAGAGATTATCGAAAATTAAGCCCTGGAAAAATGCTAATTTCAATCTCGATAGAGTCTCTAATACATCAAAACGTCTAATCGGTGATAGAACTATACTGAAGGAGTTTAAGAGATTATCGAAAATTAAGCCTTGGAAAAATACTAAATTCATTGATTATACCATGAAAGAATTCCAAAGATTATCGAAAATTAAGCCTTGGAAAAATACTAAATTCAATCTCGATAAGGAGATCAAGAGATTATCGAAAATTAAGCCCTGGAAAAATACTAAATTCAATCTCGATAAAGTCTCTGATACACCAAAACGTCTAATCGGTGATAGAACTATACTGGGTAAAATCAGGGAGTGTTTTAATGAATTCTACTGAGACGGTGCAGCCGACATTTCGAATTATTGATGAAGATGTCAATGTACCCAACATCGATGCTACTATGAACGATAAAAGAGCAGCTGAGATAATTTCACATCTTGGCTGGAAATCCAAGGGTAAATTGCAATCAATTCCCAACAGAAGTATTTTTCAGAATAAAACTCATTATCGAAGTCGGAGGTGAATGGATTATCATGGAGAAATTTGAACCAATCCTCAAGGATAAAAAAAACTGTCATTGTGAGTAGAGATTCCAAACCAGGAATTTTAACTGGAATTGACAGACCATACTACGAGAGATCTTATCCTGTAACAGCAATTGTTTATGGGATATATCCGTTAAATGATAAACCCAATATTGCAAAACTATCTCCTATGAAATATTCTAGTTCACTGAATTGTGTAGCAACACGGGTAATGGAACACTTCACAAATGCATCCCGAGGAAATAAACTAACTGATCTGCGACGTAGGAAAAAAACCTTATGGGAACTAACAGCGAAACAGCACGGTGCAAAGATTTCTGATATAGCTAAATTAGAAACATCATTAAGATTCCCAATATCAGTAACGACAATAACCGGAGAGGTATTACATGAATCAAAATATAAATCACAAGGAGCGCCAATACAAATTATTGATCATAACGAACACGCGTGGACACCTGCAGCAACAATATTTCCACGAGATAGAACCGTGAGATATATCCCTGAAGAATTCCTCAGGAATGTTTTTTATGAAGAGAAATTATTTCATGCTATTCATGCGTTGTGTAAAGATGATCCTGTGTCAGTGTGGTTACTTAGTAGTGCTGATTCCGAAATAGGATTTGATCAATTTGTAAGACCAAATGGTGAATTATATCGCGTTGAAGAGTTAGATACTAGAATGAGAAAAATTGCTAATGATTTTTCACCGGAGAGTTCCCATGAGAAACTATTAACGGATAGTTTTACTATTCCATCAGTGGTAGCTCACTTCGCAAGAGAAAAAAACTCATGGCGTCCAACACGAAGTGATTTTCTCGAAGATGTTAAATTGAGCTGCATCAAATATTTCAATGGGGGGCTGTGGAATACAAAATACCATCGTGACAGTATGATTTCAATTGATATATCCGCGTGTTATCCTGGAAGTTTTCTCTGGTATGGAGAATGTAGTAACTATTTTAAACGATTTGGACACCCCACGCATGAAATGACTCGTGTTGCGATTAATGGTCCATTGCCTGATTTTGATTTAACTGGATTCGCTCGTGTGATATCATTCGAATTCGCTACAGGGTTACATCCGTGTAGTTATGTTTGGCTTGGTACACATATATCTAAAAAAGGCCTGGATGCCAATAGTGTTACTACGATATATGATTGATTGTGTTATGCTAATATCGTTGATTGTTTCCGAAGCTATTATATGCTATCGAGCTCAGAAAGAAGTTTGGCTACCACAACCCGATCTAGATCGTATAATTTGCGAACAGCGAAAACAGTTTCCAGATTTCAATGAAGAACAAATCATGAATTGGTCTAATCAGTTATTTGAAATTAAAAAAGAACAAGGAAAATATTTTGGACGAAGAATAATCGGTAAATTTACCTAGGGTGGAAGATACGACAATGCAAAATATTCTTCGCGGTTGATCATAGACATCGCTGAATACGATTTTATTGTAACGGATTTAACGAAACAGGGAAAACTTGTAAATCGTAAAGACGCTTTCCTATCCGATGGAAGACGATTAGGTACAATTGTTACTTATTGTGATGGAAATAGTAAACAATATATGCATTTGAGAAGTTCTATGCTAGCTTATGCTTCTATCAATTTATTTTCGATGATAAATAGACTTCCTAATACCGCAGTTAGAGTAGCCACTGATTATATGTATATCCACGAGAAATACAAATCAGATGTAGCTAAATTCACAGATCCGGAGGCAAATTGGGGGTGTTGGAGATTTAAAAAGGAAACGCTACATGAGTATTGTGAATCGGTAGATGTTACCATGGATGAAAAGTACTTAAAGTGTGATGAGATTCAATCAAAATTTTCTAATGCACCACCGGTATCTGATCCAATATGTAGATACAATACAGTTTATTTAAACAGTTGTGGTGGGTCAGAAAGACAACTCGTGCAATTAAATTATATCGTAGAAACGCTAGCGTTTCAAAATCAAACATGATTGTCCTAACACCAACTCACAGACTCGCCAGAGAGATAAAACAACGAGGGGTAAATGCCTGTACTTATTATAGTTTCTTTCGATGGAAAGGCGATGAATGGACCCCTGATCGAATGGGTGATAAATTCATTCCTGAAATCATACTTTTTGATGAAATATGCACAGTATCGTTGAAAATATTACAAACATTTCTTGAGTGGTTGTTATTGAAAAATACAAACGTCATCATGTGCGGTGATCACGGCAAACCACCACCATTAATCGGTGCATCCCCACATGAATGGCTAAAGGGTTTTTTAGACTATTATGAAGAAATTACCACTGATTATATATCACTTGATGAACAATTACGCGAGTTCAAAGCGCTAATTAGATTAAAACCGGATAAAATCCAATGTGAAATAGCGCGTGAAATAATTTCAGAAACTCTCATGATTGATTTTTTGGGAAAAGTGGAGACCAAACGATTTGATAATTGCAAGTAGAAAAATAGTCAGAGACACACTTCAGATAAAGTTATTTGAAACGCATAAAGAAACATTTGCAACACTTCCAGTACCGTTGTGCTATAGGCCTTCGGATACACGAAAACAGAATACAGAAGTTGATATTCCAGGATTTCAAAGACAGAATTTAGTGTTAAATGATATTGTGCTGGTTGATATCAGCGTTGTTGAAGATGCATTGCGTGCTAATAATTCCCCGTGGACGCTAGGTTACGCAGAAACAATACATTCTTCACAGGGATTGACTATATCAGATACAATTGTTTGGATGGTGGATAATCACATCGAATGGTCGAATTTAGTCTATCTTGCCGTATCCAGAGTACGAAGAATAAATCAACTTCGAAGAATTATTTTCGATGATGACACCACAATGGACGTGGCTAGCATTGTTGATGTTAAAATTATTGATAAAAAACTCTCCGGTTACAAACAACAAGACAAACAAAAACAACTAGAATTTGACATTGATGCTGAATTAATAATCACATTGAAGCAACAACAGAATAATCACTGCGCAAGTTGCAATTGTATAATGCGTTGACAGTATTCGGATAAAGATCCTCGCCAATTTACCGTAGACAGAAAAAGTAACAGTCTCGGTCATGTCAGAAACAATGTGATGTTGACTTGTTCTGAGTGAAACAGACGCAACGGCGCTAGTTAAGACCCCGTGGTGGTAATTGAGTATCGTCAGGAATCACTTGTAACTGTTCGCGTGTAAAACCCCGTTGAGGGGCAGTTGAATCCAATTTATAGATTGGAGGTCTACCAGTTGATCGTGTTATAGTAGATATTTTTTGTGCAGTAACACTCCAAATAGGGTCAGTAGCCCTTTTTCTGCCACCTTCCAGCTCTCCTGGTTCGTATAAATACCTAACAGTGACATTACTACCAAGAATTGGTTGGGAAACGCTATAATCTTTTTGTGAAATTCTTCGAATTTTCATTTTAGGTATAGACTTCTTTTTAATCGCGTTGATAGGTTTCATGTTGATTGTTCTAGTAATCTCATTATTCAGTGCGGTAATCACAGCTGGTAACCTTTTGACCCATTCACGAGATCTTTTTTCTTGGATGAATTCTTTTGCGTATTGATATCCAAATAACCGCTCAGCAATCGTCCGATTAAATCGTTCAAGAATTGCCTGATCGCGATGTAACGCAGTATGTCCTCGTCTGATGGTGACATTATGATGTTTCATTGTTGATAACACTGCACCCTGAAATTCCTTGTCAGGATCAACTTGTAATAGATTTGGCCAACGCAGAGGACCCTTTCGACAAATCCTTTCAAATCAGAATCTACTTCAGTGGCTGACTTTGTTTTTAACGGCTCTGCTTGTTTGTATCGATTTGCAATATCAACTACAGTTAACGCATATTTGTAACCGTTGTCATGAGGTAAAAATAATATTTCAGCTTGATGAACTTCATTGGGTCCGGTAACATCAAAATGCAAGAAATTAATTTGTTTAGGCGGTGGTAGATAAATTTGCCATATCGCCTGTTTGGATAACCAATTAGCCGCAGTGGTTTTTTTTCACTTTTGCAGCGCTAGCGAGTTTATTGATTGCTGCTTTACCCCGCCAGTATCCTTTTGGAGAATAATAAATAGATTCTATGTTGTTATTAATTACCGGCACCTAACATCAATTTGCCTTTCATAGCTGATTTTATCAACCATGAAGCCAATTTTTCTTTAAAAGATGTATCAGGAATAGCATTTAACGCATGAATTAATTTCACATCTGCGAGATGCCTGTGTTGCAAATTGCTGCTTTTATATGCGACATCATGAGCATGACACGCCTTATCAATGGCGTTTATCGGTTCTTCACCACGTCGAGGTTGATTTTGATCATCAAGTCTGATATCTAATCGTGTTCCGGGGCCACAGTAGCTATATCCTGGAAGGTGCTTTTCTCCTGGATACTTTGCCCACGGCGTTCCAGGGAGGTTTACTAACTTGGCTGCGATATCACCTCCTCGTTTTTTTTTTTAAACATCTCCGGATTTCATAGAAACAAATCTAAACTTTTTTTATACCAGATGTGCAACCAGTAAGTGCTGATCTGTTATTCCTACTTGTAATCGTCATCACATCATTTGTGCCAGTACGCGTTTTACACTTCACACAATATAGATCCATAATTTATGTATAGAGATATGAATATAATTGATTTCTCAGCGATTAAAACAAGAGAACCAGTTAAGCATCATGCAGCGCTACCAAACTCTATCCACGCAATTATAATCGGGCCATCTGGATCCGGCAAGACGCAATTGTTGCTCAATTTAATAATGAGATGGATGAAGTGGGATAAGTTGTATTTAGTTGCTCCTAGCGTAGATGATCAACGATGCTATGAAGTGTTAAAGGATTTTAACGAGAATGCATCAGAAATTGAAGGTGAGAACGTCGTTGATTTTATAACTGATATTGACGAGGCACCATCCGTGGATGACCTTGATAGGAGCATTAACAATTTAGTCGTATACGACGATGTGATGTTAGACAATCAAAAAAACCCAGCTAGAATATTTTCCCGAGGCAGGCATAAAAACACCGACGTGATATATGTCACTCAACGCTACACTCAGATTCCAAATGTGATCAGAGATAACTGTAATATTCTTGCTGTATTCAACGGCGTTGATACACATACGTTACGAAATATTTGGCTGACATGGTGTTCCGATATGGACTTCAATCAATTTAAACATTTCTTTAGTAACGCTCAGGCGACCCCGCACGGATTTATAACAATAAATTTACATGATCCTCGGACACGATATCGTATCGGACTCGATCAAATATTCCGTTGAAATCATTTATTATTTTTGTTAACCTGTAGCAGCAGAGGGTGGTGATGACAACATCGTTGCGACCAAAACTGATTGAAAAATCGTAAAGTCTCCGTTTGCTAAATGGAGACTTATTTTTTTTTTGGGTTAAAATATGAGATTCGCAGGAAGGCTCTATTTTCCGTTTTGAAGCTTCAATCAATTTTGTCGGAAAAGGTTGTATGGTTTATCCCCCTCTGCTGCTTGCTTAAATCTGTATGTATGCGTATAGATGTAGCGGACACTGACTGGGGTGCTGATACAAAAGTCATCCTCATTTTTTATAGAACGTTTATGCTCTCCAAATTAGACTATGTGTGTGTTGTGTATGATTCAGATAGGAAGTCTTACATGATGATGCTTGACACAATTCATCGTCAAGGAATTAGACTCTCTCTGGGAGCATATAATACATCTTCATGAGAAAGCCTTCTTGCTGAAGCTAATTAACCACCTTTATCACATCGTAGAGAAATGCTTTCTGCACAGTATGCTCTCAAGTTAAGTTCAAACTCTCTGAACTTTCTATTTGTGGATGTGTTTCCATCCAAATACAAAACCTTGTAGCAAAATAATCCAAATACCATAGCATTATTTGGCATCAGAATACCACCTGACATTGACAGAAACAAAAGTGATCTCTCTACAATACAGGAAACGATTGTCTGCGAAATACCACACCGGCTTCTTAAACAAGCAAATTTACATTTTTGTTACACGATGGAAAAAATCGGAGACAAACCATTTCATCTTCCAGAACTGTTATCAGAAACTCCTCACCGAATTTAGAAACTATACTATAATTCATACTAACGGACCAAAAGATGAAGCAAAGGCTGCTGCAGCCTTCTTTAGTGGCAAACACATAACACAGGTTCGTTTTCCATATGATGCGTCCACTTGTTCTGCCTAAATCAGATCAATAGACCTTGCTCTGAAGTTTTATTGAAAAGAAACGTATTTTAAACAGCATTATATTCTGTGACTCACTAATAGTGCGTCAGTCACTACACAATAGAAAACTGGAGAACCCATTATTAATCAATATCCTCGTCAAAAATACTGAGCTGTGTACCTCCCACAATAAAGTATTATGTTGGTTACCTAGTTTTATTGGTATTAAAGGTAATGAAGAAGCAGATCGTGCTGCTAAAATGTGAAATGATGCAGTGAATAACAAACTTCACGCCATCAAATCATCCCTAGGTGAATCTATTTCTTCCTACAGAACAATCACTACGGAGGAGGTTGTCATTGCAATAATTTGAATTGTTCATACGTACGTTAGCTACTCCCACATATTACAAGGTGACGTTTGACCATTCACCTGAGTGCAATAAACCATTCATAGTTAAGCATACCATGACAGTGTTTCGACGTGTAACCTACGCGTGATAATTAGCATATTGTGCATGACATGAAGGAACGTTTTGATTCTATACATATCACATGCATGTTAGATTTTCTAAAGAACGTAATTCATAATTTTAAACTAAAACTTGTATTTTATCACACTGAGCATTTTTATCTAATGTAAATAATGCCCATTATTTTGAAATATGTTTATCTGTCCTCATTAACAACCACCATTGACATGTCCCGTTGATGTGGGAACTGTTACCAAGATCATACCATTTTACTTTGAACTATTGAGTTTTTGATATCGCTGGACGATATTGAATCGATCAGTATTTTTCAACATGTATACATACAACCTGTTGTATGGCGCTAAATATCCTAAATGTGATTGTGCGACGTTAAAAAAACCCAAAAAACAAACAAACATCTCATATGCACCGTGCAGGTTTCTAATGGATTTAGGAGGTTATATATATATCTCGTAAGGAATTTTGTCTTATACTTGACAGCCTCTAGGCATTTAGTAGGTAATACTGTCTGTAACAAATTCAGTTTCAAATGTCCATCAATTAATTTCATCACAGACGGATGGTGTAATAAAACATCTGTCCTCGAAATGCAGTATGAACAACTTTCTGATTCCTCACTATTTTCGATCCCTCAGCGCTTAAATTCACTTTTTCCTGTAAACCGATGTCTTGACTGATTGTGCCCCTTCAACATTATTTTGAACAATAGTTGCTGTAGAAATCCACTATCGTTAAGCTATGTCACATATAAATTTACGCCGGGAAATGAAACACATGAATGGATAGGTTGGAAAGAAGGGATAACTGTGCGTCATATCCGTTGATGGAACGCGGAGACTATGGCTTCTTTATGGTTACCAAATATTTGTTTTCATTGAACTTGGACTTTGATGTCTGAATTAAAGAATTCTTCTTCTTATTCTGATTATTCTTATAGAAGGAAAATAAAAAACGGAATTTAAGTCTATTAAACATTTGTATGGTGTACATAATGCTTTATCTTATTACTATAATATCACACTTATGTACAATATTCATGGCCAGTGACTTTTAATTAGCATATAATACTTAAAAAATTAGAGGGGATATAATTGTACTATAGAAAACAATGCTTTAGTGTTAGAAGTCTAAATCAGGGAGAGTAATTAATTGCATATCCATATGTCTCATTGTTTGTATATGTCACAGCTGTGTGCATATACTATGTGGATATTAATTGATCGTACGTTTTCACAATGTATGTCACGTTTTAATTACATACAACGATTGAGAAAGCTAACACGAAGCTTTTGTCTTTACTCTAAAGACTTCATCAGCATACTAATGTGATCTCTACTGACTACTGACTGCCAACATCGCTAGACGGAATGATGAGTGATGTCAACAGATTGTCCCAGATATGATTCATATTGTAACCGCCCCCATCCCTGGTCAGAGTCGTTTTGTGCGCGCATATATAACTCCATTCCTTACATCCACGTCACCGGCTCTAACCAGTCGTGTTCTGGATCCAGAAATTTCCGGAGTACCATGATACCTCTGACGATCTTGAACACCTGATGTATATCATAGACATATATGCCTTATTAGAAAAGTGTCTTTAACACGGAAGTCATTTTATTCATCTATAGAGGTATGAGGAATGAAGGCTGTATTCATGCTCGTTATTAATTGTATGTGCTGCATTCGTTCAATGCATTCAATTCTAAAGTATTAAATTATACTGATGTTTGTTATTAATGTGTCAGTTTCATTTATGAACGATATCGTTGTTTTACATCCGTTGTTGCTTATATGCGCATGAGTAATGCGGCTTATTTTGTCCATCATTATTATGCGTTGAAATAAATATCACCTTCACGTAATTGTAGCCAGCTTCTGTCTATAAATCCAATCAAACATCACTTATCCTGCGACAATTGTACTTTATTAATTTAGATCAAACACAAAACCATCGATCTAAATGATAATGACCTAAGCTTTTAGGTAAGGATGATTCAGTGCATACTGTTTTATCCCGTTTGTAAGGTTAGAACCCCGTTTCTCAGTAGGACATCGTACCTAGTTTTAATATGGATCTATTGTTCATTAAAGGTATGTTCGATATAGATGAGAGTAATTAGGATTTGTCAGCTATGCATTCATGCTTGGCGATTGCGTTCTTATTTTAGACTCACATGTATTGACATTTCGTTTTAATTTAAGTTTATTTTGCCGATAAAGATATTTGTTTAGATGAGTGATTTGTTTTATTTTTTAAAGTTCGCATTTTATCTCTTTTCCTTGTGTTCTATATATTCCCTGTATTCTATATTTCAAGAAAATATGTTAAGCTTTCAAAGGAATTTATTAAACACTTTTTACAATTTTAATTGATCATATTAATAAAAAGCTTGATTTGGATAACATTCTATGTACAGGTAAGATGTTAATCACGGCTAGGAAACAACCAGGTACATAACCTTATTAATAAAGTGCCCATTCAGAGATCCAATCGAATTTGTCGTCACGGATTAAGTAAGACAGTTCCGACAATCATCAATTCATACACAAGACGACCTGTCATAAAGTCTCTGCTACTGAGTAAACATAATAAACAGCCTATCTTTTAATAAAATCCAAATGACCTATTATCCTAATACACTACGGTGGGCTACAACGTAATTAGCATAATGTATCGGTTTATAAACTTATAATAAACATGACCTGTCCGGTAGCCTTTGGTAAGAGCTGCCACCTTAGATGCGGAAGGTCGCGAAGACTTATATACATGGTACTAACAGCTGAATCTCCTGGCGCTCAGCATTACGAGGTTAGTGTTAGGACTGGTCGGTATGGTGTCACGATAATGTAACTGGAAGGCACATAATGCTACATGTCTGCCGTTATATTTCCAGTCCTATGCATCACATTAACTGTCACACTGCATATATCGTAGCGATATGACTTAACACATCTTGATGGCATGTTAAAATTCCAAACGAAACACACACACAGACACACACCTTAAGAAAACATAATCTAACTGACATCATGTAATTTTGTTTTAATAGGTAATACTATCACGACTACAACTACTGCTACTACATTTCCACAAGACAAATGTATTAATATGTATACCTTTATAGATAATTTTGTATAATGATCTTCACGAGACTAATCCTCATTTTGCAAAGAACAAAATGTTGAACGCTTCTGAAGCAATGAATGATCAAAACACACAATTGTTCAACATCAGTCAATCTTGTCAAACTGAATAAATAGTTACACAAATAATCAACACATTCACTCACTCTAATATGGAGTTCTGTTCTTGACAATACGTATGTTACAATTTGGATCTCTATAACAGAGTAAGGAGAATTAATTTCAAAGAAAATATATTGGGACAATATATGATAAATTGTGCAATTGACAAACTTTATACTAATGACGTGTGGCTTAGATGTTTTGGTTGTAGTCTGCTTCACTTGTCGCCTACATCTAGCAACAGATGCATTAAATACTAATGTCCATTGAGGACCTAGTGATGTTTATCTCCAACGTCTATGAAGAAATATCATTGCCTATAACAAACTAACGACCGTGGAGCAAATGATTCTTACATGTCATTTTTACAGGACTCATAGTTCTGGGAATATCACTGCACACACGTATCTAAGCCACGAGAGTGCAGATATGATGGTCATGCCCCACGTGAGTGGCGCCCAAAGTTTGCTAACGGTGTACACCAGATGATTTTTCGTATTCATGTTTTACGAGACAATGTCCATATGCAACAACATCATTACCAGATAACTTATCACAATATTGTCAGCAATGTTTTCGGCTGGCTTTAATAATACATTTGAAGACATTAACATCTAAAAAGTGATGTCTTTCATTCAAATGTCAACCGCGTAAGTCATGTAAAAAATACAGGAAGTGTACGTGGCTTGCCGCAAAGAGCTCTCAGATAAGCGATCAACGGCTCACACAATATGACGTCATCTAGGAGTTCGAAAAGATATTTTATCCTATAGACAAGGTTTGTCTAAACTCTTTTCAAAGAGGGCCAGATTTGATAAAGTGAAGATGATCTGGGGCCAATAGTTCATTCTGATGTTATTTAAACACAAATGTTAAATTGCAAATAAATATACACTGTTATAGAACAATAAATTAATGTATTTAAAAATATAAAAATTAACATTACATAAATACAATAATTTTAATTACAACACTTATCTTTATTTTTCAAATGGCAAAGTAACTAAATATAAGCCATTCAGGCAGACATGAACAACTCTAAAAACACAATTCCGCCTTTCATATCTTGAGAGCCAGATATCATTTAACTTTATATAATACCTTCAATATCCATTAGTTAAATACATATTTTTGCCTCATGGTGATTTTAAACAAGAGTTATAACTAAAGGAAAGTTTTATGTTATCATTTTTGTTACCCAGGTACTTACTATCAATAGTTATAACCAAATGGTATCCAAGAGTTTAATAAAATAAGTGTCATTAACATTAATTAGTGCAAAGGTATATGCGTATCTTGTGGTTAACACATACATTTGAATATTATGTTGCAAAGAACATTCAAATCAACTGCACATCTAGCAAGAAATAAAAAAGACATAAAGTAACAAAGAAAGAAAAGAGAGAAAGAAAACAAAATGAAACATTAAGGGAAAGATCAATAGCAAAACGAACAGTTATATTTGACTGCTCCTCTACACCATATTGATCAGTCAGAACAACACAACGTTTACAAATCTGTCAGTCTACTGCGTGGTATTTGCAGTTCATATTGTGCGTGCAAGCAGGTGTGCAAAAAATGTACAATTTTCACTGATGCCTTCTTCGCATGATAGCATTTTAACCCGGATACCATGTTTGCATATTAGATTTGTCCGCATTTGGGCAACCTCTTGCAATCAGCATATCATATCACTATGCTTTTTAAGGAATAATGTCACTAAAACGACAAAACCCGGAACCATGCTATGTGTTTGATAGAAAAGGCCAAGTGATATGTAATCGAATGGGCAGAGTGAAGATTACAAACGTACAATAAACGTGGTGAATGATGCTGATAATACACATATATTGGAAATTATTTCGTATGGATTGCGCTGTTGTGAACTCAACTCATCCCAACATCAGATAACTCGTCGGCAGCAGCAGAGAGAGCAAATCGGACTTCTCTAATTGGGTCAGATTTTAAGCAAAATATTTTAAGCCTCCTTTTGCCAAATGGAGCCTTAACGATTTTAGAGCTATATTTGTCAAATTAGGGGTTTCTCAAAACCAAAAATAAATGTAAGAAGAGAATAAATCGGACAAACCATTACCGGCGACTTTTTTGGTAATCCAAAACTTTCTTATAAATGCTTAATAGAAACGTCCACGCAGGAAAACAGAATCGACGCCATAGTCGTTGTCACCACCCTGTTGCTGCTAACGGGTTAACCGAATTAGCTATAGATACGATGATGAATTAGCAATTGAAAATTTTCGATTTTTATTTATATAAATGGCAAACAGCGGAGAAGCACAAATAAATAGATTAACTAGAGAAAGGTTGGCTGCGATTAAGAAATTTCTCCCGGTGAGAGACTCTTTCAGAGATAATTTGCAAGCTCGACAACAAGCAAAATTAGATTTTACCGCTGATACTGAACAGTTATTTAGGCCTATAACTGTGGCAACTGGAGAAGTTGTAACGATGAAAGAATCACAACCTGCGGTTGCACAACTAGAGGTTAAACCTCCTAAAAAAACAGATAATAGAGTTCAAGAGCTACGAGATAAATTTACTAAGGAAACTTTATCTCATATTGATAAAGATGATATAACTGATTTAGTAAAGTTTGCTGCGCTGGGTTATTACACTAAAGAAAATTATTTAAAACCTGGACTATAAGGTTATATAAAAAACGTAGGTGATTTGGCTAAAGCAGTTTACAAAATTATAAATCAACTACCACAAATTGATAATGATGATCCCATATATCAGGCATATTTGACTGCTGTTGAACGAGAATATCTCGAAAGTCAGGAAAAGAGAGGTTTATTAGTATCTGAACAACAACGACTAAAAACCGAACAAAAACAAGGAGATAAAGAGGAACGACAACGATTAAAACAAGAACGAGCAGAAGAACGAAAGCGTATACAACCAAGTCCACGAGGACGAGGAGGACGAGGACGAGAGCGAGGAACACGAAGACAAAAATATCCTCTTGTGGAAGATCCTCAACGAGAAGAACCTGAAGAAGAATTTACCGGTATGGGATATCATGGTGGTAATATACCATGTTCAAGAAGTATCCTCGATGATATATAACAGTTACATGTTCTCATTGGAGGAAAACCAGCTGGAAATAATTCCCCAAAGATAATTAACGAAGCTACTGAAATCTGTCAACGGTTATTTTAAGGTCGTGTAATTGATATCGGACTATATCGTAGTTTCATCGATGAACTTACTGATGATTATAATAGCGATTAATCACCGATTAGATATATAGCATTTAAATAAAATTATAGTATTTCGTAGTATGAGCAGAGCAAGACCTGTTTATGGTGTAAATTCACAATTACCGGTTTACAAACTCACATATGGAAATGGACTCGGTGAGGTTGTTACTAGATTATTTACTCGAGTTGCTCCAAAACTACTACCGATCGGTAAAGTAATAGTGTCCAAAGCTATTGGGGTTCTCAGTGAAACAATTGGTACAGAGGTTGGTAATAAAGCATTTAATACGTTGGGTGCTGCAAAAGAAAAACTTTTGTCGTTGGCGAAAGGTTTTACCTCCAGAGGAATAAAACCAGTAAAATTACAATCTACAGAGCAAATGCCACATAAAATAGGTAGCGCAATTAATAAAATAGCAAAAGCGCGATTGAGATTAATTGCTGGTTCCGGTCTGAAACGATTAATGATTTAGATCAACGACTGTAGAATAAAATGCTTGAATACGAAGACGATGATGCTTTTAAAGTAGATGCTCCTGTACGAAAAAATACTTCTATACGCGATTATCAGTATTTTTCGTACCAGTACCAGAATGCAAATGTAAGGTCAAGAATTGAACTTAGATGTGATGACACATCTAAATACTTCTTGCCGTGTGAAGCTTACATAGAAGTAGAGGGGAGACTAACAAAGCATGATCATACTCCATTTGTCGTCGGTGATAATCTTGGAACTACCCCGATCGGGTTTGTCAACAATGGCATAATGGCGTTATTTAACAGCGCGCAGTATATAATTAATTCTACTAGAATCGAATCCATCGATAACGATGTTGATGTTGCAACCACAATAATGGGTTTAGCTAGATACTCTGATGATTTTATTAAATCTGCAGGTCATTCAATGATGTTTGCGAAGGATATTACTGATCACACTGATCATAATCCATTTATTATAAGACGACCACAAAATAATGCCAAAAACGCTAATGCTGATGTTGAGGATGTTGTTTTAGGTCATAATCCTGATTACAATCCAGGATTTGCAGCGCGAAAAAAGAACATAGACAACCTTGGTAGATTTTCATGTGTGATTCCACTATCTCATATATTTGGATTTTGCCGAGATGTACGAAGAGTTATCTTTGGTGCTAGTCATACTGTAGTGCTCACGCGAAGATCACCTGACGATTATGGTCTTTGGCATGGTGCTGATCCTGTTAGAGATGGTAATGTAGAATTGACAAAATTAGCGCTATGGATGCCAATTTTGACTCCATCGTTGACTGTTGAGACGCGGTTGCTATCCTTTATGGATCAAGGAGGAAATGCATTATTGAGTTAGGCTGATGTTACAACAGCTACAACAACTAGTACCGTTAGATGAACTTTTACTTGGCAACTTGCGTTAACGAAAAATGTTTTCGCGCCGAGATATGTTTGTGTTGCTCTACAAAATATTAATAGAACTCAAAAAATAGCTACGGTTGCAAATTATAGTATAGAATTACGGTCTCATATGACATTTGATCAATGTGATGTCACTGAGGTATCATTGCGAATAAGTAATCAGCAAGAACCCGCAGAACAATTTATTCTCAAATACGGTGACTATCAAATAGGACGAGTTTATCATCGATTATGATCTTTTATGGGTCGTGATCAAAACGTTGATACTGGACTCCAAATATCTCAGTTGGATTTTAAAACATTATACCCGAGTAATTACTTTTCATTGCAACATCTTGACCTATCTAAACATTCAACCGTTGATGTAAAATTTCACGCTCGTGTCGGTGATGCTTTTGGAGGATTTAGGGCAATTGCTGTTATTCTCAGTGCAAAATATATGATACTCGAAGGTGGTGGAGGAAAAATGCGAGTTATTGATGCACCGATTGAAAACATGTAATGTTTTCCAAATATGTACTGGGACAATTAGATGATCACTATCTAAATAAAATGTCGTACAATCATGTTAATGTCACCCTGACACCTGGTCAGGTAAAAAAACTTCAATCGAAAAATTCTACTGCGTGTGGCACAACGATAAGGCTTAAAAAGAAGCGATAACAGGTGGATCAAATAAATTATCGCAGACGAAAACTCAACTTGGTCATTTCAATAAAGCATTAAAGGGTAACACAGGAATCAGATTGACTTTTTCACAAGCTGCTGTCAAAGATATGAGTAAAACCGGAGGTATTTTAACGTTGATAGCTGCGATTCCAGCGTTGATTGCAGCAACGGCTCCTGCGGTGGCTAAAGCAGCAGCGCTAGGAGCTATTGGTACCGCGGTAGGGCTTGCAGTAAAGAAGGCAACTAAAAAAAGGGAAAAGGATTCAGACTACCAGGAAGTCGATTCACAAGACATTACCCCAGTTAAATCCAATGTCAAATTTTGATTTGCTCGACGCTGTAAAAAAACTCCCAATAAAACATTTCAGAGGTGTATTTTTGAAAGATCAATTACCAGCACAACCACAAATACCAGAAACTGGTATAATTAATCTCGATGATAACACTGGACCTGGAACTCATTGGGTTTGTTACGCGATATATACAACATCGATTATTTATTTTGACTCATATGGATTACCACCTCCGAACGAATTTGTCAAATATGTGTCTAAGTTGTTTACAACTCAAACTAAAATCCCAATCCGGTATTCAGCGTTACCCACGCAGACATTAACAGATCCTCCTATTTTTGGACGAGAGGTTCTTAACGCGCTAACAGCTATCCCGACGAGTTCTAAATTATCTCACAAAGCCATCCACGAGTATACGATGATGAATCACTTAAAGAGAAACGTGTAATATATAACATGGCAGATAGTTTTGGAAGATCAGTATCACGTCCTTCCGAAACAGTTACTATCGGACAAGTAAAAAAAATTAATCAACAAAGCTATCTCATCGAGAGCAAACTTAGATGAATTTATAAATTATATGATCAAATAAATGCTCTAACTGGATTACAAAAGAACCATCGATGACGTTAAAGTCACCGCTTGTGACTCAGCCATTGATATGAAAAACTACGTGACGATTATAACGATCATATAACCAAATTTAATCAACTACAACAGGATATCATTGACGCCATTGAAACTCCCATAAATAATTTATTTGGTGGTCCGCGCTTGACTACACCGAAGCTTACAGAGATAAAAAATTATATGTTGGAACTAGCAACACTTCAATTCAAATGTGAAGAACATGTAAAACAGTTTTCATCTTTTCGTAAAAAACATCGTTGATAAATTTATCGGATCTCCACTTGATAAACTCGATATGAAAATCCCAGATATTAAAAAATCCATCGATGATCTCAAAACGACCACAAATGCCATCGTAGCGGATGCAACAAGGATGATAGCAAACGTTGAAAAAGTAAAAATTCCTCATAATATAACTATCAACGTAGTATACACCATTCAACACGGATCATATACGTGGACACCTACAAATAATATTTTACACGTTACTGCAAGCGTAAAGGGAATTTATCGATTAATGTTAGTAACACCAACGTTGTTTAATATATCATCGTCGAGTTCATCTGGAGTCAATAATACGATATCAACAATTATCGACAATGATACGATTGAACAATTCACGATTACATCCACTGATAATAATCTAGCTAGGATTTCAATGTCATGGTATGTGGAATTCGTAGCTGATTTAAGTAAACAGCTAAACTAAAATCCATCGGATTTTCAAGGATTGTAAACGTTTCAACTAAAATTGTAAATTGTTTACTGTGTTAATAGATAAAAATGTCATCAACAGTACCTTCAGTATATCAATATCGCTATGATACCGTCA
Organism: Unio pictorum; assembly: GCA_030141615.1. Lineage (NCBI taxonomy): Eukaryota > Metazoa > Mollusca > Bivalvia > Unionida > Unionidae > Unio > Unio pictorum. Next base: position 768,011 of record JARLTB010000257.1, on the reverse strand, counting down.
AATAATTTCAAACTAGTCTAGGAATACTCACGTGTAAAAGTAAAATAATATCAACGGACAATTAATATAATTGATGTAACCGTGTATTCGGTGTCTGGTGTAATTGCCAGCGCTGGAATAATACTATCTTTGGTGACTATGATAGCTCCAGTTGTTGTTTGTTGTTCCTATTTGTATATCCGCAGCAGCAACAATCGCTGGAGTATTTACCGAATAACAAAAAAAATATCATCGTGTTCTCAGCAAACATTACACGATTACGTTGTTAAACTCGCTATGGTATCCAACGCGTACTCGCAATTGTCAATGTTGATCTCAACATCCATCGATGACGAATTTATATCCGACGAGGAATTTTCGAAGATTGTCCGGTTGTATGATTCAACAATGTCGAAATTGGAGCGTGAAAACAATTTCAACGTTGACAATAACAATTACAATAACAATGTCACAAGAACTGCTTCAACAAATAGCAACAAATACTACCACGACAAAAACACAGTTAATCTCGCTGGTAGCAAAAACACCAGAATTTAGTATTGAATTTAACCCTCCGCTGGCAGTATCTAATATAGCGTTAACGCAATTAAGATGTTATTGCAGTTGGCCAAATGTGCGATCAGAACCATTCAATGATAAACTTCCCAACAACAGTTTTATTTTTTTGTATATAAAGGTTAATCCTGATGGAACAAGAAGCGAACCAGAAACACATACAATACATCTACCAACGAGTGCATATGACATCGAAGATATCAATGAAACAATCATATAATCTATCCAAGCGATAACAGGACCAAAGAAAATCGACGTCAAAGATGAACCTGATAAATACCCCATTGAGATAAAAGGACATGAGCCGTTGCTATCGACGGTCATCAAGATAAATTCACCTGACTACGCAGTGGATATATACAACAGCTCAATTAGAACCTTATTGGGGTATCCTGAATTTATTCCAGGCACCGTCAATATAAAAGATCTACCTCGTGAACCATTGAAATCCGACTACGTATCCACGAAAGAAGATTATCACGGTTTTGAACAAGGTGATGTTGGTAGTATACCTAAATTAACATATGATTTATCTGATAGTCATATTAGCAATTTGATCAATTTTACCTACCCAAACGAGGGGATAGTAGATCGTGCACTTCGTGCTGACGAATTTAAATTAATACACAATGACTTTGATCAGTTTTACAATTATATAGTAAAAGCAATAAGTGAAATCCCACCAACTCACGATGATGTCATCGTATACATACAAGTATGTAACAAAATTATCACTCACATGGACGAGTATAATCGAAAAATTATTCAATGTATATTGAGGAATACCACCGCAAGAATAAATTATGCAAAACAGTTCAATATCAACACCGAAAACATCACCGATGGCATCTCTAATTTTAAATTTCCAGGATATAATATACCATGGATGCGTCACAAACTCAGTGACTCCATCGACGAATTCTTCCCACGGATCCACAAAGCATGGATTGATAGTCTTCCTGCGTTTCACCCAAGATTACTAGAACATAAACGCGTTGACTTCATCGATGATAAATTACCTAGCGTTTCACAACTAGATTACTCCGATGATGGCTTTTTTGTACGTTATCGACGGCAGATACAACAAAACATTATCGTGTGATAACAAACGACCAGAGTTCCGAGTATATAACACAAGGTCATATAACCTGGACATTTTTATTACAGTCTCAAGGAAAAAGTTTCACCGTAATGAATAATAGTTTATCTGCGAGATTCAACAATATGAACAAATTATATCAAACTCATTTACATCAACTTCGAAATCTTATTCAAGGATCTCTCGGAAATTATTTGAATTTTACAGGTGTAACAATTACACGTGATTCAATCAAGCAACAACAACAACTAAATCAAATTATCGCTGATATGAATTTGCTAAATAAGACATTACTTGATGTGATAATCAATGATGATGTTAAAAGTATTAATAAACAAGATTTTCGATGAGTGTTTTCGCTGACAGATAAAACTCTACCTGATTGGAAATCTCCAGGGTATGATGTACTAGCGATGAAAGCGTCAATGAATAAACTCATCAATGAATTCTTCCCACAGATTCACGTGTTATGGTTTAAATTGATTCCTCCAGAAGCAATTTTAACATCGACGAATTCGCCGTATAAAAACAACAAACACAGATCTCCCGGCAACGTTGATATATCATCAGTTATTGCAATACACGTTATTTGTGATGCAATCTTAGTGAGTTTCGTAGTTAACATCGAAAAATCAGATAATGCTGATCAATGATACATCCTATATACGTTTTTCCCGAATGTTTCCCCGTGGAGTCTCATAGTGAAAGACCCACCTCATTTTACCTATTTGGAAACCACTAATAGACTCATAACAATGAAGAATTTTAGAATAACCAATCAGGATTTCAACTTAATTGATCTTCGTAGGGAAACATTACAGATAACGTTAGATGTAAAGTCCTTTTAGGACTTTCGTCGTACAATTGCTTTGGAATTTCAAAGAGATTTTCAAAAAGGATTTTCACAATTAGAAAACTAGCTTTAAAATTGCGTAGTAATTTCAATAATGTATCAACATGTTTTAGTGTCAGTTCACGACAAAGATCTTCTTGAACACGCTATCAGAGAGATACTCAGCGGACAAACACAAAGCGAGTTCTACGTGGATATAGTCATATATAACCTAGGCACGGAAAAGTTTTTATGGACGGATTATCAACTGTTACAGCTTCAACAAAACGTTATAACCGAGGTACGATTAAACCGTGATCAAATAATGCAATACGCTCACTCATGTTTGTCCGCGGAAAATCTTAAAAAGATTTTATATGGAAATCCATAGGATTTCAGAGCTAAACAAAATAGTAAATGGAAAATTCAAAGAATTTTAAACAACGGATTTCCAATGAAAAAAAGTAATCACTAAAAACTAGCCCCACCCACTGCATAAACTATTATACTTCCGTGTGTAATTAATCTACCAACAGGTATTATACATGTCATACAATTTTACTTTAGTCGTATACCTGTCTTTACAAATTTTTTGTTCTAGCTGAGTAATCGCGCTTCAACAGGTAGTATACATAGTGAGAATTTTACCTATGCGGCGTTACAACTTCCTGGTTGAATACCTGTATCTGCAAATACAAAGGATTTTCATTCATTGATAGCGCGTGTGGTGCAAGCTATAGAATTCACATCTATTGTTTGTTATTGAATGGAGACCTCATACCTGTATAGCGTGGTAGAATTTCAGATAAAACAGGTATTTATACATGCCTGACAAGATTTCACACGATGGTTCAAGTATTCAGTCTTATTTCAGTGTTGTCAATAATAACAAAATTATGTTTGAATTTATACAGTAAAGTGTACCAATGCGTAAGACTCAATACGAAAATTTGACTTACCTGCCCGCAACTATCTTCACAACATGACTTGTTCAATCCTGGAATACACACCGTCTTTTATAGTCCACAAAGGTAGGTTTTCAATGATTCATGGGAGGGAATTACCAAAATGATTCATTGACTGTGGTATGTGATATGGTATGTGATGGTATGTAAAAAAAAAACATTGACTGATGTATGTGATGTGGTATGTGATGGTATGTACAAAAAAATCATTGACTGTGGTATGTTCATTGACTGTGGTATGTGATGTAAAAAGAACAATGAGTCATTGAAAACCTACCTGTGTGGACTATAAAAGAGTGAACGTTGTCGTATATACGCCATTCGATCATAGGGGGTCCAAATGGAGTTCCAGAAACATTATGCTGCCTTAGGTAAGTGTATTTATATCCTTATGTATTATATTGTGAAATTTGACCCATTTTTTATTATTTTTATTTAAAAACGCTAGTTTTCAATTGAAAATATAATTATATATATAAATATATTTTTCAAAAATGAATCATGAAAGTATTGGCCAGATTATTTATGAAGCATTAAAACTAAAAAAATACTGGGATTCAATTGTCAGATGATTTGAACCCTGATCAAATTATGTCAGAATATCAGGATATTGAGTTTGCAATTATGAACAATAAATATACTCTTTCAAAAAATATTCATTAATAAAGCGGATTCAATCTTCTATACGTAATTCTCTTTATTGTGAAGATGTTAGTGTGTTTGTCCCGTTATGTACTATTGTTGAGCGTGTATGAAAGGATTTAGGTCGAGAGTATGAGATTATAAAAATGATTAATTGTAAAGTTAGGGATATAAAAACTCTCAATCAACAGAATGAAACCCTTTAAGAGTCTCTGTTGTATGATTCGTTTTCTTACAAAAAGGCATCCGCTGAGATTCATGATAGCGTACCGGCCAATCATAAATTAGGTGACAGTGTTTCAAGATCTGTTACTGTGTTAGGCTGTAACATACCTAAACGAGTTATTACCCTTCATGCTACAGTTAGATATAAGAAAACTTAATTCTATTTTTAAAACGCTTCGAAAAAGTCGTCTTAGTTATATTCTCTGCAACGTATTGAATAGATGACGGATAAATATCGAAATATCTACCGGCTTCGGTTATTGACTGAAATACTGTCTCCTCGTTAGTTGCCGTATTAAATGATTTTACAGGTCTAGCATTTTTCGAGTATTTCCCAGTTCTTCCTCGTTTTGTGTTTTCACGTTGTGTAATAGCTTGCAGATTTGATAAAGAATTGTTCTTAGGATCAGAGTCAATGTGATCAATAACAAGACCATCCTTGATCAATCCATTGTGACATTCATATATTATTATATGACTGAGATGCATTTTCCCTCCAGAGTTAAACATCAAATATCCAAGATTATTCAAAGTACCAACTGGCTTCTTCAGTCTGCGATGTCTGACAATACCGTCACGAGACGCTTCATAGATTACGATCACTGGATGCGGTTGAAATTCTTGGTTCATTTATATACATAGTACTTTGTTTGTCTAATTCATTTTTTGGCTGAGATATATTATTTGAAAATCTCTGAACGTAATCCTGTGGAGTTCTTATGATCCTGTCGTTGACGCTGTCAGATTCATTGATGTAATCTTTGATGGAGTTTTTAGTGGAGTTTTTAACTCGTTTATCGTATAAGCGCTTCAACTCTCTATATCGTTTAACACCACAACCGAGACATAACTGTGATATTCCTCTAACCCCTACCCCACATTGTATGCAAGGAAGCTGGCCATTACTTCCCCGACAAAAACTTTGCATATGATACCCAAAGAACTCATTTATGCATGATTTGTTACACGGGGTTACTGATCCAATCATGAGCCTTTTGCAATGATTCATTATATAAAAAACTCTCTATTTAAATACTTGTTTTAATTATAATAATATGAAGGAATTCGAGAGATTATCGAAAATTACGCCTTGGAAAAATGCTAGATTTAATCTCGATAGAATCTCTGATATACCAAAAAGTCTAATAGATGATAGAACCGTGTTGAGTAAAATCAGCGACTGTTTTAATGAATTTAAGCGCGATGGAGCATCTCAAACGTGGTCGACATTTCGAATTATACATGATGATGTCAATGTACCCATAATCGATGCTACCATGAACGACCAAAGAGCAGATGAGATAATCTCACATCTTGAGAAAAAAGGTATTTTTTTAGAATGAAATTCATTATCGTAGATGATGGGAAATGGATTATCAGAGATACATTTGAACAAACTCTCAAAGATAAAAATACTGTCATTGTTAGTCGAGATTCCAGACCAAGAATTCTAACTGGAATTGACAAACCATACTACGAAAGATCTTATCCTGTAACAGCAGTTGTTTATGGAATATATCCGCTAAATGATAAGCCAAGAATTGAAAAACTAGCACCTATGAAAACGCCGTCAGTGGCTTTGCCACTCTGTTGTGTTGCAGAACGAGTAATGGAACACTTCACGAATGCATCCCGGGGAAATAAATGAACTGAACATCGACGTAAACAAATAACATAATGGGGACTGACAGTGAAGGAGCATGGGGCAACAATTCAAGATATAATCAAATTAGAAACGTCATTAAGATTTCCAATATCAGTAGCGACGATAACCGGAGAAGTATTACACGAATCAAAATATAAATCAAAAGGAGCTCCAATTGAAAGTATTGATCATAACGAACACGCGTGGACACCTGCAGTAAATGTATTTCCACGAGATAGAACCGTAAGATATATCCCTGAGGAGTTTTGTAAAGATGTGTTCCACGAAGAGAAGTTATTCGATGCTATTCATGCGTTGTGTAAAGATGATCCTGTGTCAGTGTGACTACTTCGCAGCGCTGAAGATTTCGAATCAGGATTTGATCAATTTGTAAGACCGAATGGTGAATTATATCGCACTGAAGAGTTACACTCAAAGGTGAAAAAAACTTCTATAAAATGTTCATGTGAAAACTCGAATAATTTCCATGAAAAACTACTCACGGATAGTATTACGATTCAATCAGTGGTAGCTCATTTTGCACGAGAAAAGAACTCATGGCGTCCAACACGAAGTGATTATTTATTGGATGTTAAATCAAGATGTTTTGAATTCGGCCATGGAAGACTGTGTAATACAAAATACCACCGCGAGGGTATGATGTCAATTGATATATCTGCGTGTTAGCCAGGGAGTTTTCTAGAATATGGAGAATGTGCTAAATACTTTAAACAATTTGGACACCCCACACATGAATTGACTCGTGTTTATGTTAATGATCCATTGCCCGATTTTGATTTAACTGGATTCGCTCGTGTGGTATCATTTGAATTAGCTACAGGATTACATCCGTGTAGTTATGTTTGGCTTGGTAGACATATGTCTGAAAAACACTGGATGCCAATTGTGTTATTGAGATACATGATTGTTCGTGGTATGCTGATATCTCTGATTATTTCTGAAGCAGTTGTGTGTTATCGAGCTCAGAAAGAAGTTTGGCTACCACAACCCGATATAGATAATAGATAATATAATTAGCGAACAACGAAAACAATTTCCTGATAGAAATTCTTCCAATGGAAAATCGGAGATTTTCAATGAACAACAAATCATGGATTGGTCTATGCAGTTATTTGAAATTGAAAATGGACTTGGACGAAGAATAATCGGTACATTTACTCAAGGTGGAATATATGACAATGCAAAATATTCTTCACGGTTGATCATAGACAGCGCTGAATACGATTTTATCATAGCAGATTTAACGAAACATGAAAAACTTGCAACTCGTAAAGATGCTTTTCTATCCAATGGGACTAAGTTGGGTACAATTCTTACCTACTGTGATGGATTAGGTTCCCAATATACACACTTAAGATCATATATGCTTAGTTATTCTGCTATTAATCTATTTTTGATGATAAATATATTTCCTAATACCGCGGTTAGAGTAGCCACTGATTCGATGTATATACACAATAAATACAGATCAGCAGTGACTGAATTCATATCCCCGGAGGAAGCGTGGGGATGTTGGAGATTTTAAAAGAAGACGTTACACGAGTATTGTAAATCTGCTGATGTTACGATGGACGATACATATTTGAAAAGCAACCAATTATCATAATTTTCTAATGCACCACCGATATCTGATCCCGTATGCAGATATAAAACCATTTATTTGAACGGCTGTGGTGGATCAGGAAAGACAACTCGTGTGATTGAATTATTTCAAGGTAAATCAAATATGATTGTGCTAACACCAACTCATAGACATGCAAGAGAGATGATAGAGCGTGGGGTAAATGCTTGTACTTATCACAGCTTCTTTCGATGGAAAGGTGACTCATGGACTCCTGATCGAATGGGTGAGAAATTTATCCCTGATGTCATTATATGGGATGAATTATGCACGGTATCGTTGAAAATATTACAAATATTCCTTGAATGGTTATCAACGAAAACAAAAAAAAATTATTATGTGCGGCGATCATGGTCAACCACCACCATTTGTTGGTTTATCCCCACATGATTGGTTAAAATCACACGTAGACTATTACGAAGAGATTAATACCGACCATATATCACTTGATGAACAATGCCGCGAGTTTAAACAACTAATCAGATTACAACCGGATAGTATCCAATGTGAAATAGCTCGTGAAATAATTTCAGAAACTCCCATGAATGATTTTTGGGAGGTATGGAGACCAAACGATTTGATAGTAGTAAGTAGAAAAATAGTCAGAGACACACTTTAGATGAAATTATTTGAATTACATAAATGTAAATTTGCAACACTTCCAGTACCGCTCTGTTATAGACCTTCGGATACACGAAAGCAGAATATCGAAGTTGATATTCCTGGACAACGTGAAAAGCAGAATTTAGTGTTAAATGATATTGTGCTGGTTGATATCAGCGTCGTCGAAGATGCACTGCGTACTGATAAATCCCCATGGACGTTAGGTTACGCAGCGACAATACACTCTTCACAGGGATTAACTATCACAGACACAATTGTTTGGATAGTAGATAATCGCATTGAGTGGTCAAATTTAATTTATCTTGCAGTGTCCAGAGTGAGGAGAATAAATCAACTTCGAAGAGTTGTCCTGACAGAGTCATGAGATTATAATGACACTACAATCAGCGTCAAGGACATAATCATAAAAAACTTTCTGGTTATTAACAACAGGATAAAAAAAAATAATAGAGAATTTGACATTGATGCCGAATTAATAATTACATTGAAACAACAACAGAATAATCACTGCGCGAGTTGCAATTGTATAATGCGTTGGAGTTGGTCGGATAAAGATCCTCACCAATTTACCGTAGACAGAAAGAATATCAGCATTGGTCATATCAGAGATAACGTGATGCTGACTTGTCTTGAGTGCAACAGACGAAGAAGTGCTAGTTAAGACCACGCGGTGGTAATTGAGTATCCTCGGGAATTACCTGTAGTTGTTCTCAAGTAAATCCTTGCTGAGGAGCAGTTGAATCCAGTTTACAGTTTGCTGGTCTACACGTAGATCGTGTTATACTAGATAATTTATGTACGGTGACACTCCAAATAGGATCAGTATCTCTTTTTTTACCACCTTCAAGCTCTCCTGGTTCGTATAAATACCTTACAGTGACATTACCAAGAATTTTTTCTTTGAAATCTTTTTGTGGTTGTACGGGTATATACTTCTTTTTAATAGCGTTGCTAGGTTTCATGTTGATTGTTCTAGTAATCTCATTATTCAGCGCGGTAACTACACCTGGTAATCTCTTAACCCATTCACGGGATCGTTTATCCTGGATGAATTCTTTCGCGTATTGATATCCAAATAACCGCTCACCAAGTGTCCGATTAAATCGTTCAACAATTGCCTGATCGCGATGTAGTGCAATATGCCCTCGTCGTATGGTGACATTATGATGTTTCATTGTTGATAACACTACACCCAGAAATTCCTTGCCAGGATCAACTTGTAATAGATTTGGCCAGCGCAGAGGACACCGTCGATAAATCCTTTCAAATGCAGAAGCGACTTCATTTGATGATTTTGTCCCTAGCGGCTCTGCTTGTTTGTATCGAATCGCAATATCAACTACGGTTAACGCGTATTTGTAACCACCATAATGTGGCAGAAATAGTATATAAGCTTGATGAACTTCATAAGGAACTGTAACATCAAAATGTGAGTAGTTAATTTGTTTAGGCGGTGGTAGATAAATTTGCCATATTGCCTGTTTCGATAACCAATCAGCTGCAGTAATATTTTTTACCTTTGCAGCGCTAGCGAGTTTATTGATTGCTACCTTACTTCTCTAGTATCCTCTCAGAGAATAATAAATAGATTCCATATGTTATTTATTACCCGCACCTAACATCAATTTACCTTTCATGGCGGATTTTATCAACCATGAAGCCAATTTTTCTTTGAATGAAACACAAGTGTTTCCTGTAATATAATTCAACGCATGAATTAATTTTACATCTGCGAGATGACGCTGATGTAAATCACCCCTCCGGTACGCTATATCGTGTACACGACACTCTTCACCGATAGCGTTTATCGGCGATTCTCCAGGATTTGGAAGATTTTAACTAATAAGTCTTATATCTAATCGTGTTCCTGGTCCACAATAACTATACCCGGGAAGGTGTTTTTCACCTGGATACTTACTCCATGGTAACCCTGGGAGTTTAGCTAACGTGGCGGCGATATCACCTCCCTTTTTTGTTGAAAATGTTTTCAATTTTCCTTCAGAGGATTTTTCATAAATCGATATTTTTTTGTACCGCATATTTCACACTTGCCGGTGACCGCTTCTCTGTTATTTTTTTGTCGTAACAGTCGTTGGGTCAATAGTTGATGTACGCTTCTTACATTTCACACAATATAGATCCATAATATTTTTATGATCTATCAACAAATGGAAGTGATCGATTTCTCAGCGCTAAATAAAAAACAACAAGTAAAACATCATCCGATGTTACCAATCTCTATCAGAATGATTATCATTGGACCTTCCGGAAGTGGTAAAACTCAATTGTTGTTAACGATGATAATGAAATATATCAACTGGGACAAATTGTATTTAGTCGCTCCGAGCGTGGAATGTCAGCATTATAACAAAGTGTTTAAAGAATGAAACAGTTTTAGAAGCTTACGGCGGAAACGCTATTGAGTTTATAACATATATTGAAGAAGCGCCATCCGTGGAAGACTTAGATGTATGCGTTTACAATCTCGTTGTGTACGACGATGTAATGTTGGACCAACAAAAGAATCCAGCTAGACTATTTTCCCGAGGTAGACATAAAAACTCCGACGTGATATATGTAAACCAACGTTATACACAAATGCCAAAAGTAATCAGCAATATCTGTAATCTATTGTGCGTATTCAACGGAGTTGATACTCATACGTTACGAAATATTTGGCAAACGTAGTGCTCCGATATGGATTATAATCGATTTCGAAATTTGTTTAGTGGCGCAAGAGCTACCCCGCATGGATTTATCACGATAAACATACACGATCCTCGTACAAGATATCGCGTCGGATTAGATCGTATCTATAGCTAATTCGGTTAACCCGTTAGCAGCAACGGGGTGGTGACAACGAATATGGCGTCGATTCTGTTTTCCCGCGTGGACGCTTCTATTAAGCATTGATAAGAAAGCTTTGGATTACCAAAAAAGTCGCCGGTAATAGTTTGTCCGATTTATCCTCTTCTTACATTTCTTTTTGGTTTTGAAAATCCTTAATTTGACAAATATAGCTTTAAAATCGTTAAGGCTCCATTTGGCAAAAGGAGGCTTAAAATATTTTGCTTAAAATCTGACCCAATTAGAGAGGTCCGATTTGCCCTCTCTGCTGCTGCGGCCAATGAAAATATATACACCGATATACTTCTACAGTGTAGCAGATATGAAATATGCACTAACAGACAGCTAACAAAGAATGTACGCAACCGATATAGCTCCTGGAACAATCGGAGCGTGTCTAATAAAATGACTAAATTTACGTTGAATTTTACGGTAGCTTTAGCACTTGCCTGCGAAATCGGAGCTAAATAATATTTTTAATATCATACAGAGGCAATTGAACTGTGACGCCCTGGGTGAGAATTGAATACATGCCCATTGTATTGGAGTCTAAAGATTTATTGACCGATGTACGACTGGTGCAAGGTGCTGAGCCTGAAGTCCACCAGCAAACTTGTTTAGTTGTAGCTGTTAACAATGTGTGACATGGTCTGAGGAGCTCATGACCTGATCAATAGCGGTTCAGCGTCACATATGACTGACTTAGAAGTTTGAAGCAAGGAGTCCAGACACATTGCTATACTATATTTTAGTGGTTTAAATATTTATTGAAGACCACTCTACACATCATTACGAACAGCTGTCATATCCTGTGGGAACGATTGTAACCAGACTGGGCGTCTCCGGTAATGTTAACTGCTGAATGTGAGGTGATATCAATGTAAGTGCAAGATTTTCACTGGCATAGACTATGGCCACAACATTTTTTTGCTTCCTGGGTACGCCGATGAGAAGGTGGAATGTTGCATAGCACCGGCAACCATGGAAAAGGAGTAGGACACAGCGTTCCTCAATATCAATAGCACAGATAACACGAGTTAAAAACGAGGTAAATGCAAACGTAAAAGAGAGAGAGAGAGAGAGAGAGAGAGAGAGAGAGAGAGAGAGAGAGAGAGAGAGAGAGAGGGAGAGAGAGAGAGGGAGACCGACAGACAGACAGACAAACATATGTACACAACGTATAATGTACGTAATATGGATACCTGTGGCATATGAAATAATTTGTTATCGCTTTTGGTTTTGTTAGTTTCCATGTGAAATGTCTTGCTCTGGTTAGACCCATTTATTGTGTCTTGTTTTGAATGTATATCTTGTTTACTCGTTTTAATTTTGTTTTTATTTTACGTTGGTTGAAACATATGGTCTTGGTATATATACTCACAAATGTTATGTAAGAGTAGAGTATTTATTTGTGAAATCCGTAAATACTACAGCTGTAACATATTGTTGATGCCCTGGTAAGGTAATAATGTTTTACATATGTTAACGCGGTGCGACTAAGTAGTAATGTATAAGACAGACATAACCGTAATCTCTGAAATGCTTTGTTTGAGTATGTGGCTTCCAATGAGAAACTAGCACATTATAATCTGGAGTATATATTGCCTTGATAAAGTAAAGTGTCTTGTTTTTATAATTAGTAATTTCCATTTTGTCGTTTATTTCTGACTTGATAATTGTGGTCTCTAATTTAGTTTGAGATTTTTTTAATCTTATTACGAAGTGGAATATTTTTCAATGCAAACCGTCTGGTTGTTGAAATATTTCGGATATAGGTTCACGTTATCTCTTAACTCAGTAAATATTTAAAATTGATAAGACATTTGTATAGCTAAATATAAAGTTGACTAACACTGCTATATTGTTATCCGCATTGAATGTCCTTATTCAGTGTATTATCTGCATTGTAGCGAGTGCGTCTCCTGTCGATGTGTTCGGGTGGTGGTACATCGGATCATGATTACTAATAAACAGATGGAGTCTTCCTTTTCCGAATTTGTGAAGGGCATTTGAATTTACAATGTGATGCATAGCAAGTTCGAATTATGGTTTTCACCGCTTAACTGAAACAATACAGGACCATTTATCATCTTATTGTCCGTCGGTTATTATGAAACTTGCGCACCAAACATGTTTTCGCCAAGGCATGATTCGTTTAGTCTGCTTCAGTGTGTGACTGTGTATGGGACAAAGGGTTTCAATCCGACTTTAAATCTAGCCATCGCCTAATTATCATCATTCCATTTTTGCAATCATCATCATTAACATTGTCATTGTTGCCATAATTACACGTCATCTTCATCACCCGATAACCTAAGGCCATATTCTACTCAAGGTAGGTAAGTAAAAATGGTACACATCAGTAAGACGATCAAAGTTGAAAGTCATCATGTGAGTCGAGATTTTTTTATGACAGTGTAGTGGGACAGAGGAAAATTAAACCCATAATGAGGTAAAGTAATATGAAACACATCAGTGAGAAGAATACAACTTGACACTTATGTAGGACAGAAACAGTTTAGACCCATGAGATCAAATAAACTGAAACACATCCGTGAGACATACCAATGAGTCATAATAAATGTATCTTTGATAAAATTTGGAAACGTCGTATAATGAACAACAATAACTGCAATCTTTGTAAATTATTTTAATGCATATATTTGCGCCGTGAAACACGGAACATGCATGGCGATACATATACTAAATTTATCTCTTTCTCTCTCTTTCTCTCTCTCTCTCTCCCTCTCTCTCTCTCTCTCTCTCTCTCTCTCTCTCTCTCTCTCTCTCTCTCTCTCTCTAAAGCGAGCAAATGACTTCATAGCTATGCGGAAAGATACATTACATTATATAAAATAGATCAATTTTGAATTAACCGTACAGCTGTAACATATTGTTTACATATCAACTAAGTAGTAATGTATAGGACAGGCATAACCAGAATCTCTGAAATGCTTTTTGTGAGCATGTGGCGTCCAATGAGAAACTATCACATGATAATCTGGAGTATATGTCACAGAATTAGGCGAAAATTGAACGTATTTCTTCTTGGATAGAAACCAATTTCACCCTTTTGGTTTCGTCGTACATGCGTTACCTGGGGTGACTAAGTGCTTTTCAAGGTAAGCGACGTGTAGTGACTTACATGTACCTGGCCGGAAATCACTTGAAGTCAGGAACATTATAATCACGGGGTGCACATTAATTTTGCCCTATATTCTGCTCACCTATTTTGGGACATATAAAGCATAACATTTCTAGAAAGATTACGAGTCAATAGTATAGTGTCAAAGGAGAGATAGCACGTCATTTCTTTCTTCAGCCAAAGGGATGAGTGTTAAACTTGTGATTGTGCTGCTTAATTGTGCCATTTGATTGTGCGATCAAGATAAAGTGTCTGACTGTCTGTCTGTCTGATTGTATGTCCGTCTACGTTTGTATCTGGCGTGAACAGGAGGTCATGATGTCCGAGGATATCTGTCGTGATGTGTAAATATCCGGAACTATCTAGAAGTCTAAATGTCCGAGTGTCCGGAACTGTCGAGAGATGTAAACGTCCGGGTAGTATCTAAATGTTTGGGACCGGTGGTTCTAATATGTGATGTATGCTGTCTGTACGTTAGTTTGACGTATAACTGTAGTGGATCCGTGAAGGTCAAGCGACCGATAAAAGTATTTGGTCAATCTTAGGTATTCGGAGAAGCTGGTTGACGATTCAACAGTTGGTGAATTGTTCGGTTGTACAGGGTCGAGACGCATGTGAGTGTTTCAATTGTGGTTACAATTGAATGCATTTACATTTATTTACACGGATTTACTTTGAATCTCGTAGTTTTCCAAGGAATTACATGAATCTCAAGAACAGTTAGAAACATGACTTAATACAGATAGATGTTTGTACTTGTTATCGCAATTCATATATGCGATAATATAATTTTGTAAAGGTTCCCTTTTATTTGAAACATTTGTGCAGTCCAGGAGGTTCCTTGGATCTGTGTTCATTTTTAATTAATATTTAATTGTATTTTCATACTGTGAATGGTTGTGAAGTGTGATTGTGGGTTGACTGCATGAGTTATTGTGTTGATACATCATTATTTTTCATTAATAATTTATTTAATAAATTTACATCATCTTTCACATATTGTGTTTGAGTTGATCATTTGATCCACCATCCACTCGATACAAATTCTGTTACAATTGTGTCCTCAAGCAGGGTTTTTTTTTGTTCAGTTTATCTATGACCGTGGGTCCAGTATAAACATTTGATACACCATCCACTCGGTAACAATTATGTTACAGTATATATTGCCTTGATAACGTAATATGTCTTGTCTTTCTAATTAGTAATTTCCATTTTGTCGTTTATTTATGTCTTCATAATAATGGTCTCCAATTTAGTTTGAGATTATTTTTTATCTTATTACGGAGTGGAATACTGTTCAATGCACAGCGTCTGGTTGTTGAAATATTTCGGATATAGGTTCACGTTATCTCTGATCTCAATAAAAAATAAAATTGATAAGACATTTGTATGGATAAATATGAAGTTTACTAACACTGCCATATTGTTATCTGCATTGAATGTCCTTATTCAATTTATTATCTACATTGTAGCGAGTGCGTCTCCTGTCGATGTGGTCGGGTGGAGGTAAATCGGATCATGATTTCCAATAAACAGATTCAGTCTTCCGTTTTTGAATTTGTGAATGGCACTTGAATTTATAATGTGATAAATAGCTGGTAGGAATTACGGTTTTCACCGGTTAACTGAAACAATACAGGACCATTTATCATTTTTTTGTTCGTCGGTTATTATGGAACTTACGCACCGAACATGTTTTCACCAAGGCATGATTCATTTAGTCTGGTTCAGTGTGTGATTGTGTATGGGACAATGGGTTTTGCAAAAATTTCAATCCGACTTTAAATCTAGACATCGTTTGATTATCACCATTCCATTTATGCAATCATCATCCTCAACCTTGTCATTGTTGCCATTATTACACGTCATCTTCATCACCAGATAACCTCAGACCTTATTCTACTCAAGCTAGTTAAGTATAAATGGTACACATCAGTAAGACGATCTAAGTTGTACATCATCATTTGAGTCGAGATATTTATGACAATGTAGTGGGACAGAGGAAAATTAAATCCATAATGAGATAAAGGAATAAGAAACATATCAGTGAGAAGAATACAACTTGACACTTCTGTAGGACAGAAACAGTTTAGACCCATGATATCAAAGAAACTGAAACACATCAGTGAGATAAACCGATGAGTCATAAGTTATTCCTAAAATGTGTGAGTCAAACGAAAACAAGAAGAATTGTATATGTAATAACATTTGGAAGCGTCGTATAATGAACAACAATAACTGCAACCTTTGTTAGTAAATTATTTTAATGCATATATTTGCACCGTGAAACACGAAACATGCATGGCGATACATATAATCTCTTTCTCTCTCTCTCTCTCTCTCTCTCTCTCTCTCTCTCTCTCTCAAAAGAGAAAATGACTACATAGCTATGCGGAAACACACATTACACTATTTAAAATAGAACAAGTTTGAATTATTCGCACACGGAGACATGCAACTAATATTACAGATACCGGAAGCAAGAGTCCATCAAATGTTATTAGAGCAAACCATTAAAATGACTCAACATTGTCATGAGTTAGAATAATTGCTAAATAAGCTCTGCAATATATACAGAAGTAATATATATATATATATATTAAATAAAGCAAACAATATAATTTACAACATTTAAAATACATGTTATTTTTACATATAAACAAAGAGTCATAATGCGATGAGGCTAATAATAATTTAATATAATCCATTTCCATATCAGATCAAAAAGAAGTTTTTTAGTATAGTAGGTTAGACATGTAAAAAAAAAACAGGATTTTTTTTGGAAAGGATAGTAACTCTAACGTTAATTATAAAATACTTCCAATAAGTAAAAGTGTTCAATAATATTAAAAACTTCTGTTACACCTGAGAACACTTGACAACGTTAGTAAATCTCAACACTTTTAATAAACGTCTGACAATTAATATACATCTGATCCTATATTAAATATCAATGATGGCAACAGGTATATAGGCAAAAAACGTGGTTTACAGAAATAATAGAACCTAACGATTTTCATGCTAACTAATTTTAATTAAGATAAATATCGTTTTGAACCAGTAACTCGAACAGAGAACAATTTGAAACAATTCAGGACTCAATCTTATAACGGTTTATAGCGTTATATTTCATCTTTGTATCATCATTTTTACAAGTAATGAAGACTTGGTTTGTTCTGATATTGCGTTGTGTAGTGAACTTCAAAGATTGATGTAAACATCTAATCCACCTATCAACATACAAACGTTAACAGCTGTAACATTAATACGTTGAATATTTGATACAAGATTGTACTTGTTCCATTTACTCTTCGAAGCAAGGCTTTCGGCCTATTGTATACACACAAAAAGACAGACAGACACAGAAACATACACACATACACGGGCACATATATATACTGGCAAGCACACAAACATACAAACGCAAGCACACACAAACACACGCACACATATATACATATATAGTGGGACAGAGGAAAATTAACCCAAAACCATTATTAGTTTATCAATTTCAACAACTGATTCTTTTAATATAATGTACGCTCTTGTGAGAGGAGAACTTTGTATATATGTGCAGAGAGAGAGAGAGAGATACAGAGATACAGAGAGAGATACAAAGAGAGAGAGAGGGGGGTGGGATAAACAGAGAGAGAGTGTCTGTTAAACAAATATTAATCGGAGTGTCATACCCTTTGTTAGTGAAACATCTTTGGAACGAAACAAATACTAGTGGGAGTTGTACACACTTAGCTAAACGTGTATTCAACGAAACGAATCATATAATCTTACTAGGCTAAACGTCTAATGAGTGAAACAAACCATTAATGGGAATGATATACCCTTCTATGCTAAACGTCTATTGAGTGAAACTAAATATTACTGGGAGTAACATACCATTACTATGAGTGAAACAAAATAGTAATAGAAATGACATACCTTTACTACGATAAACCTCTAATCAATGAAACAAAGCATTACTTGGAATAATATACCCTTAGATTTCTAAATGTCTATTCAACGAAACTATATTTGTGAATATATCATACCTTTTCTTATGAAAACATCTATACAACGAACACAACTTAGTGGGGTATCAAACACTTACGTAGCTAAATATGTGTTCAAGGAAACAAATAGTTCACTAAGGGTATCTTAAACTACCTAACAATTAGAGGGAATATCACACCATCAACAAGCTGAACGTCAATTAAGAGAAACAAATACTAGCGGACGCGTCGTATATTTAATTCGGTAAAACTGTATTTAACGAAATAATTTGTCATAAATTCGATTGACATAATGACTTTTTAAGAACACATATTACTTAGAGCATCATATTTTTTGCTCGCTGTGAGTTTTTCGCAAAGTATTGATTAGTATTTGTCAGTAGTTAGACAGATTTAACATGTTTTTAGAAACTAAGAAGACTGGATATATAAATTAGCAGACAATATAGATCAGACAGAGTACTGGTTTAGAAATCATTATGTTCGCTCGTGAAAACAATACAAGAATTCATAGTAAATGTCCTTTTTCAATTTTTATTCGATGCCTTTAAACGTCGAAGCCATCAAATATTCTTGGAACTCGAAAAGCTGAGTGATAGGTGTTTATATGCTTCTTTTCCTGTCCCTCATCTCATGCAATAATATCCAAACTAATGCAATAATACAAAGAGTTAAATAAATTGCGAATATAATAATTTCGGTTTAGCCATACCCTACCGGGTTATCTTGAGCTCTGCGATCAGTCCTGTCTCGTCTGTAAATGACGCAAATAAACAAAATACTTGCACCAATCAACAGAAGGAAAATGGGAATGCCAGCCGCTAGCGCCGTCGTAAGGTAATACTCATCTGAAAAGCAATGAAATATATATATATATATATATATATATGTGTGTGTGTGTGTGTGTGTGTGTAAAATTTTACGTATAGTGCGTGATGGATTTAATTACAAGATGAATTATCAAGATATTCTGTAAATCATAGTTAGCTATCTACGGTGTGACACATTTACTGCGTCTATTGGAAGGTTTGATGCCACACATCATATATGTCATCAAAATGTCTCAGTTGCAGCTGAGTTCGGTGCTTGAAAAATCAAACTGTCAAAAGCTGATACGTCTTGAAAAGGACATACTTTGTATTTTTAAATATATAACGCTAATTAGCTCTGGTGACACGTCTGTTGATGCCCATTAGCTTAGGTGATTGTCCAGAGAACCGATATTATTTTTATATGTCTAACCAATGACAACGGTATTGTTCATACATGTTCTAAACAGTTCTGAACAAATGCATTGTCAATGGTTGGTAGCTGTAATGGCTATGTTTCTCTTCTTGTATTGAAAGACGACTATATTCGTCTATGCAAACAAATCCCTTACAGAACAATGCATAAATACAAAATTTATATAGGTACATTTATAATAAAAGAAGTACAAATTACATATTTGAATGATGATAAAAATTAATTTACATGATGTTGAGTATACATTTACACAGTATAGCAAATTGACTTTCGGCATCAGTAGATATCGTTTAGATTTCAAAAGATACACGCACGGTATTTGATCGCTGACTATATACGGTGCTTCAACAAATTAGACTTTGAAAAGACATTTCTTTAGAGATTTTGTTATTTTGCACATTGCGAACGCATTTTTAAAGCCAGACATGTGTTTCTTTGTTATAATTTATCACATGATGTTGTCGCACGTACCGTTATATGGAACGAGTAGCAGTATTGTATCTAAAATCAAACTTCCCAGAATTTATCAGTGTTCGAAAAAATAATTTATCTTAGATTTAATTTATAGAACAATCAAGATGTTTGTATAACATTGTAAGTTTTGTTTCTCGTGACCTTGACAAGCAATCGATATATTTGATCGTGATATATTATTACATACTGCATATAAAGTATAATCTCCAAAAGACAAACTTTTAAAATTTAAAATTTTCAAGATGTAATCCTTGAATGCGGACTTCTTAAAGTGTTCTATACGAACTTAGTTATTATTACTGAAGTCGAACTTAATTGTCCTGCATATGGTGTTATATTTGCCGACGTGTAAATATACCTTGTTGTCGGAGTCTAGTTTGGAGTCGGTAGAAAAGTCGATACTAAAACGTTAATACCGTTCTTCTAACGGTAAAATCTAATCTTGTGAAGAAAATGCAACATTTGTACAGTACAATTATGATGTTCTCAGTATGATTAGCAAATTATACGCAATCTTTTTTTGTGAGTAAAATCAAATGTTACCTGATGCACAATGATGCCCTTGCCATCCACGTGCATAATTACAAAAGTATGAACCATCAGTATTGATACAAATCCCACCGTTTTGACAAGGATTATCACTACACTCATCTATGTCTGGAATACAAATATTTTTGTGTTTAATAAACATATTTTAATACATACCATTCTTAACGTAGGATAGACGGTATTAGCCATTACAAACATAGATTGTAACGATAGAGCGGTATTATAACCGCAGTACTTATTACGTCGACCCGATGCCCAGGTCTGTTGATAGTGCCACATTATTATGCTTATCAGAGGTGATGGTACGTATTGCCGGCGTGAATTAACTTTGTTTTCCCACCTGGCTAGAACTAGCAAATGAGTTGTCCAATTCTGGTTTAGATAGAAACACACTCAATGGAAAACCGACAATAAAAGTATATCGAAATATTCTTTAGCTATCAACATTAACAAATTATATTTAAACGTATTGGAAAGAACACATGAGAGACAACCACCAATACTATATAATAGAGCTGCACACAAGTGGTTCAAATTTTTACTAAATCAACATAACTTATCCGATGCCATTAATGTCAAGGGTAAACATTTTTTAATCAAATCTATTTTGTGATCTAAAAAAGGTAATGCTGATATTAGATTTGTTGCAGTTACTACAAGCATGGCAAGGATGACTGGCGTATTCATTAGCATTTGAGATTCACATTATGTGACACGAATAGGAAACACACAACTATATTTTGTATATGCTAAAAATCTCATACAGAACAATTCAGAAATACAGAAATTGTATATTAACATATATCTTGGTTTAATAACATACATAAACAAACCAAATATATTTTTTCCACTGCCATCCGTTTATTATCTCTTTAAAATTGTATTACTTGTATTGTGCACGGTTTCGTGAGGTAGCTTAGAAGATTTTGAGATAGCGGTTAACACGTTGGTGACAGATCGGGGGAACAGTTAATGTCTGAGTGGGTAACGTTGAATACCAAACAGGAGGATTTAACCCGTTCATATACTTGCTAATCTATACAAGTACATCGAGATATTCTTTAGCTATCAACACCAATACAATATAGTTTAATGTATAGGAAAAAATCCTGAGAGATATTCGTCAATAATAGGTAATAAAGTTGCACACAAGCGGTTTGAATTTTAACTAAATTATCTAAACTTTACCGATATTATTAATGTGAAAGGAAAACATGTTCTAATCAAATCTGTTTTGTGACCTAAATAAAATAATGTACACTTTAGAATCCACGCGCTTACTTCAATCGTGGCAGGGAAACCGAGCGTAATAATTAGCGTTTGAGATTCAAACTGTCTCGAGAATAGGAAAGCAACCCCACATTATTTTGTATATGCTAACATTCTCGTAGAAAACAATTCAGAAATACAAAAAAATTGCATAATAACATATATTGTGGTCTAATAACATACATAAACAAACCAAATGTTCTTATTAAAGTGTTCTGTACGAACTTCTCAGCTGCTGTTACTGAAGTCAGACGTAATTGTTATGTAGATTGTCTTCTTTGACATGTGCTGTCATCAGCATGATTATCAAATGACAGGCCATGTTCTTGTCGAGAGTAACATTGAATGTTACCTGATGAACAATGTCGTAAACAATTGCAAAAGTATGAACCATCAGTATTGGTACAAATCCCACCGTTTTGGCAAGGATTATCACTACATTCATATATGTATGGAATACAAATATTTGAGTTTAATAAAAAAATATTTTTAATACAGTCCATTTATACCGTAGGATAGACGGTATTAGCCATTACAAACAGAGATTGTAAAGATAAAGCGGTATTGGAACCGCATTACTTATTATGTCGGCCGATGCCCAGGTCTACTGATATTGCCACATTATTATGCTTATCAGAGTTCATTTTACTTATAGCCGATATTAATTAACTTTCTTTTCCCACCTGGATAGAAGAATCAAATGAGTTGTCCAACTCTGGTTTAGAAAGAAAAAAATTCAAAGGGAAACCGACAATAAAAGTATATCGAGATATTCTTTAGCTATCAACATCAACACATTATATTTAAATGTATTGTAAAGAACACCTGAGAGACAACCACTAATACTATAATATATGGTTGCACACAAGCGGTTCGAATTTTCACTAAATCAACATAACTTATCCGATTTCATTAATCTGAAGGGAAAACATTTGTTTAATCAAATCTATTTTGTGATCTAAAAAAAGTAATGCTCATATTAGATTAATACAATCATGGCAGGGAAGACTGGCGTATTCATTAGCATTTGAGATTCACATTATGTCGCACGAATAGGAAACAAACAACAAACAACAACTATATTTTGTATATGCTAAAAATCTCATAGAGAACAATTCAGAAATACAGAAATTGTATATTAACAAAAATTTCGGTTTAATAACATGCATAAACAAACCAAATATATTTTTTCCACTGTCATCCGTTTATTATCTCTTTAAAATGTTATTACTAGTATTGCGCACGGTTTTATGAGGTAGCTTAGAAGATTTTGAGATAGCGGTTAACACGTTGGTGACAGACATCTCGGGGGAACAGTTAATGTCTGAGTGGGTAACGTTGAATACCAAACAGGAGGTTTTAACCCGTTCATATACTTGCGAAACTATACAAGTACATCGAGATATTCTTTAGCTATCAACATCAATAAAATATAGTTAAATGTATAGGAACAAAACTTGAGAGACATCCATCAATAATATGTAATAAAGTTGCACACAACCGGTTTGAATTTTGACTAAATCAACTAAACTGTACTGATATCACTAATTTGAAGGGAAAACATTTTCTAATCAAATATCTTTTGTGACCTAAAAAAAGTAATGGACACTTTAGATTCCACGCGGTTACTTCAGTCGTGGCAGGGCAACCTAGCGTAATAATTAGCGTTTGAGATTCAAACTATGTCGCGAGAATAGGAAACCAACCCCATTATTTTGTACATGCTAACATTCTCGTACAAGAAAATTCAGAAATACAAAAAATTGTATAATAACATATATTGCGGTCTAATAACATACATATACAAATCAAGTATGTTTCCTAAATTGTCATAGGAAATTTAGCTTTGAGTTCAGAACAATAAAGTTGATTTAGTTTGAACAAGTCTTCATTCACGATCTTTTGATCGGTTTTAAACAAAGCCGACGACTACACAAGAACAACCGCGGACAATATCCGATGTACTCTCACAATATATGAACAATTTCAGTCTTTGCGGTTTAGAAAGAAAAGTAACTAAAGGCATAACCGGCTATACAACTAACTCGAGATATTCTTTAGCTTTCAACACCAACAAAATACAGTTGAATGTATAGGAACAAACCATGATAGAGATCCATCAATAAATATGAGATAAAGCTGCACACAAGCGGTTTGAAACTTCAATATATCAATTAAATTGTACCGTTATAAAAATGTGAAGGGAAAACATTTTCTAATTAAATCTGTTTTGTGATATAAAAATGGTAATGTTCACTTTAGATTCGTTACAATCACATCAAGAATGGAGGGAAACCTGGCGTATTCATTAGCGTTAGAGACTCAAACTATGTCGCGATAACAAACTCCCATGGAGAACAATTAGGAAATAGAGAAATTGTATATTAACATATATTGCGGCCTAATAATATATATATATATATATATATATATATATATATATATATATATATATATATATATATATATATATATATATATATTTATAAAGGAAATATGTTTTGTCCATTGCAAAAAAACTTTCACTTTGCATGCAGAAAGGTTCAATTCATTCATTTTGAACAGGTATTCATTCACGATATATGGACAAGGACCGGTGTAAACTCACAATACAACATTTTCAGTGTTGGCGTTGACGCACATCGATGAGTGAGATTATTATCCTTGTCACCCTTTAATATGCATAATTCATGAAATGGACGCTTAAACAATTAAGAACGGATATTTATTTGCATGGTTAAGATGTTATATGCACTTAAAACATATTCCGCTATGTTGCAGCTCTTTGAGCACCACATACGAAATAGATGAAAACATTGAATGATTATCACTCTACCATCGAACTTTGATAGTACCATTTGTAATTTTTCAAAGTAAGAGGAGCTCCTAAAAATTGACACAATGAACAGCAATTAGGTACACCAGTCAATAGTGATTACGTGACTTAAAGTTCATATATACCTACGACAAACGCCTCCTTGACGACAGCGGTCGAATCACTGGCTAATAACGTTATGGTTTGGCAGCTCAATCAGTTATTTTGCACAATGACTAATATTTTCAGTTATTTCGCAGAGCAATATCCTTATCCTTTCTTTTGCAAAAGATGTAGATAAAATATTAAATTCATCGTAACTGACATCATGATAAACTAAGATATCAAAACCTTGTTTATCGAGGTAATGAAATATGAATCACTTTTAATTATGAACTGGCAGTAATCTCGTATAAATTACTCACATGCGTGATATATTATATTAATAAAAGAAATATCAAGATATTCTGCATAACAAAGTTTGCTTTCTACGCTGCGATACATTTGCCTTGTGTACTGGAAGATTTGATGCTACAACTCATATATGTCTTCAGAATGTCTCTGTTGCAGCTGAGTTCGTTACTTTGAAAATCATATTGTCAAAATCTGATGCGTTTCAAAAAGGGAAAACTGTGTATTTTTAAAAATATACCTATATTCAGCTATGGTGGCATCTCTGAAAATGCAAATTAGTTTAGGTAATTGTCTCGTAAACCGATTGTGTTTGGATATGTCTAACCAATGTCAACAGTATTCTTCATACATGCTTTACACTAACGTGAATATGTATATGATGTCTTCACATGACGCTGAGTATAAATTTACGAATTAAAGCAAATTGGTTATCGATATCAGTATATACCGTGGAGATTTCAAAAGATGATATACGCACGGTCATTTATCGCTGAACAAATATGGTGCTTCAACAAGTTAGACTTTGAAATACTTTTGTTTGATGATGTTGCTATTTAGATCATTTTACATAACCAAACTTTTCGAACTTATTATTAAAGTGAGAAAATTGAACTTATCACAAGATGTTGTCGCACCAGTACATGAAACGATCATCAGCCTTGTAACTTAAATCAAACTTGCATGGATTTATTTAATGGTGCATTTAGTGTTCAAATACATGTTTTACATTATATTGAAATTGTAGAACAAGCAAGATGTTTTATTCTACATTGTGTGCAATTTGTGGTTCTTATGATCTTGACAAACAATCGATTTTTTGCCTTTATATATATGTGCTGAAAATAAATTGTATTCTCGAAAATATTTTTTAAAAAACGTTTGAATGTTTAAAATGCAATCCTTAGCAGCGAATTATTTTTTTAAAGTGTCCCGCACGAATGTCTCTGTTACTGTTAGTCAAACCTAATTGTCCTGCATATTCTTTTTTATATTCCGACGTTTAAAGATACCTTCTTGTCGTAGTCTAATTATGAGTCTGTAGAAAAGTCGAAAATAAAACCTTGCCCCTTTTCCTCTAACGGTAAAAGCAAATCTTGAAGAAAAACTTCAACATTCATATAGTACAAAATGATAAATGGTATCCTATATATTTACACATTTCCACTTGTAGCGTACATAAAATTAGACGTACCGTTCTCATTATGAATAGCAAATTATACGCAATCTTCTTTTTGAGAGTAAAATTGAATGTTACCTGTTGAACAATTTCGTCCTTGAAATCCACATGAACAGTTGCACAAGTATGAACCATCAGTATTGGTACAAACCCCACCGTTACGGCAAGGTTTATCACTACAACGATCTATGTCTGGACTAACAATATTTGAGTTTAATCAAAAATATTTGAATACAGGCCACTAGTAACGTACGATAGAAGGTATTAGCCATTGTAAATATAGATTGTAAAGATAGAGCGGTATTGCAACCTCAGTAATTATTATTTCTTCCCGATGCCCTGGTCTTTTGATAGTGCAACATTAGAATGCTTAATAGAGTTCATTTTATGTATTGCCCACGTGAAATACCTTTGTTTTCCTCCTGACTAGAACTAGAAAAAGAGTTGTCCAACTCTGGCTATGACAGAAAATTCACTAAAGGCAAGATCCGTTATACAAGTAACTCGATATATTGTTCAGATTTTAATGCCAATAACAAAGTTAATAATAACATCTTGATCCCGTTCGTTAATCGTTAAGAGCTAATTCTGAGAAGCAAATTCAACATTTATGCAGAATACAATAATAAATACTCAGTCTTCTTCTTATGAGTACGATTGAATGTTACCTGATGAACAATTTTGTCCTTGCCATCCACGTGAACATTTGCATAAGTATGAACCGTCAATATTGGTGCAAACAGCGCTGTTTTTGCAAGGTTGATCGTCGCACACATCGTCGTCTGAAACAAAACAAATTAATTTGAATTATAATCGACACCAACGTAGAAGTGATATTTGTTACTATATATAACATTGGTGTTATAAAAGAAGGCCGGATACAGCCCGGCAGACACATTAGTTTGATCCACATACCATGCTTCCTTTTAGTGTCACAGTTTAGTTCATTATACGTATGAGTGAAGTGAACATTGGTCAAATATCGCACGCTATATCAAATGAGCTGAAAACCCTTAATTGATAAATAATAAATAAAACACAAGCCGTCCCAATGTATCTGCAAAATGTTCTACCGTTTTTTACCATCTTAAAAATAATGCTTAAATGAACAGGAAAGAAATTTGAGTGACATCGATCAATGGTACGTACACAAGCGGTTTTTAAGGTTCCATATTTAAATCACAATTGTTAAAATTAGGATCAAATTAATCTAATATATAATGTTTCATTAATAATTGTATTCAGAACCTGAGAGGGTCCATTTAAAAACATGACATATATAAATGTTTAAATTGTGTTCATTACATAGCTCAAAGATTGTTATTTGGTACTTTAAGGTGAGTTCATTTCGCCTGGAAAATAGGTTAGTATTGCATCTTGATCTTAGAAACTGTCACAAGATATACTGACAATTTGATCGGACGATTTCAGGTAGTGGAATTTCCACTTCCCTTGCTTCCTAGGCATGTGACCTACTTTTCTTTATTGTCCATCAACACAAACTCATGACATTTGGTACCTACATTATATTTGATCTGGAATGAATGCTCGGCAATCATTAATAGGTGTATTAGGTCCTACCTTTTCATATAATGGTTGATATACTGACAATACATCATTCTTAGCATACATATCAATATTTGAGGAGCTAAAATGTTTTGAATCCATTTGATAATTTATATATATATATATATATATATATATATATATATATATATATATGTATATATATATATATATATATATATATATATATATATATATATACTTATTCACTGGTATTACAAAGCGTTCATACCTTAGTATTAGTGTAGATCCTTAAATTTTAGTTTGTTATCATTTAGATTCCTAAAAAACATTGATTCATCAGAAATATATATTCGACTGTATTCAGAATACCCCATGGAGCTAAAATGAAACCTAGTGATCTATTGGGCGAACATGAAACAATCTGCGAAAATAATACATTTGTTCATACATGACCTATTTGTATTGGATAAGCATTTTACAAAAGAATGATATATCATTGCAAATACACGACGAATGTGCATTCAATAATTATTGTATCTGCAATTTTTTTTTTTATTATAAGCACCAAAACAATATTTTTATATGAATGAGTATATCCAGGTTATTATGCCACAATTGAAAACAAATACGTGAAGAGGAAATACTAAATAAAATTCATGTTGTGAACTAGAAAGATTACTTGGCTCTATGTTCGATCCGATGCAGTTTCAGTTAGCTTGATATTTAGAGTTGTCGTATTCTGCGATGTGAATGGGTTCACACAATATGGCGAGAAGGGGGAAACATACGTTTTGTTAAGTATGCTAAATAGATTAATAGATTAAGCGGAACAATCTGAAATTCAGAAATGTATTAGTAACATAATGTATGAAGTGAACAACAAAATGTATGTGAGACAAATGTATTTATATTATAACGCTAATTTGGAATCTTGATAAATGAAATGTACGTTTCAAGAATTATAAAAGCTTCATTATATGGCCAAAAGGTAATCACATTGAACAAAGTAGCAGTAAGACAAATCTATGATTTTAAAAGAATTAGGATCGGTTGAATTGTCGACCATGAATTTGAAAATTAAACATATTACGAAGTAATCCCTTATTCAATATGGGGAGCGCATAAAAGGTAACAAACACATCGAGACAAACTGCGATATTTTCTCTACGCGCATGATTATTTCATTAAAGTTTGAATACAACTGGCATTTAAGTTTGTGATTTCCGCAGTGTTTATGATATCATAATGTGTTTGAGAAATATTATTTCCATCATGCATGTAGTGTAAAACATGAATAAATAATTGGTACACAGGTATTATAGCATTTTAAAGATCAGCGATAGAAAGGTTTCTTCCTCATCCGAACGATACAAATGAAACAACTTGTATACCCATTAGTTGTGTTATTTGGTGCTATCCAACCGCTGGGGCATTCCCATTGTTGAGAATCGTTTCGTTAGTGATATATATATATATATATATATATATATATATATATATATATATATATATATATATATATATATATATATATATATATGTAATTTTGTTTCACCAGTTCACATTAATAAGTCTGAGTGAACGATATTGTTAGACGACAGGAGTCTTTGATTGACCGAGCGGTTATGTCAAGCCCTGACACGAATCCCAAAAGAAGTCAAAAGATGAACCGAAATTTCCAACGACTTCCATAGAAAGAAAGATGCATCCGTTATATACATAATGTTCACTCTAATCAATACAGGACCACATATACCAAATGTATCTAAATCGCACATTAGCATAGTTTCTCTTCATAGGGTTTCCGTACCGCCAGCAGCTTGAAACTACAATTGATAATAGTACAGATAACTATTTTAAGTCCGCTACCTTAGGCCAGACAATTTTTAATTTCAGGGCGCATTTTATCGGTACAGTTGCACATTTGCCACCATGGCGATATAAACGGTATCTGCCTAATTCCTTATTTTTTAATAGCTTTATGTAATTCCTTACAACGGGCCGCCACATCTAATTTGCGCTTACTCCAAATGTGTTACAATATTTTCTTAGTCGCTGTATGATAACATTGGCCTCTTATTATAGAAATAGGAGTTATATCTTGCATGGAATTGAGCACAAAATATCAGTTCATGTGCGGCGTATGCAATTGTTTATATTTTCTTCTCAAATAATTATTTCATTTTAGTCTTGGATATGTCTTATATTCCGAAGGATATAACATATACACTCCACTGGCTGCATACTGTTCAGCAAATTTATGTTTAATACATTTCATTTTATGATCTTTTGATATAGATGTACATAATGCTTCATTTCACCGATGACCAGTCGACTTTGGAACAACTGATAACGGAAATCTGTAACTTAATGACGTCTTTGCTCCTTTTAAAATGTCGGCTATGATGCAGTTCTTTGAGCAGAACAGAATGAAGAGATGGCATTCTGGAGCGACTAACACCATATGACATTGAAAGCGCTATTCGCAATATGTCAATATAAGCTAAGGTCCGGACCAACATAATGTGGTTATCTGACTATGATTCGCATCTACTGATGACATCATGTGACTGTCTTCAACGTGGAGGCTGCATTAGCTTCCTTAAAGAAAGCAGCCAATTCATGGCTTTTAAAATGACTCGATTGTTTTGTTCATACAACACCGATATAAAAAATGAACAGGAGATGAGATTCCATACATTTTAAATGGTGATAAATATCATACAGACAATTCTGAATGGTATGAACGTTAATCTAGGGTCTTTACGTTTTCCTAATGTTAACACGTATACTACTGTAAGAGCCATTTAGTCAAATGGGCTTCAGTTTCGGAATAGGAATTGGCACTAATCTCTGTTACTGATAGCATGACATTTCCTTACTGCAAGCTACACATATCAAAACATGATGTGTGCGATGTACTGTAATCGTAGAAAAGAACTTGCGAGGAACGAGAATGATAATGTATATCGCTGTGAAATATGGAGGAAGCGTTTTCTACGACTAATAGCGGGTATTTTTCTGGTAGGGTTTCTGATATATACGAACAACACAAATTTTAGATAAACTGGTGCATACGACATAATGTAACAGTTATTTCAAAACGAAACGTCTGGTAGAAACGTTATTTCACGGACTCGCTAGAATATCCATTACTCAAGAGAATTGACCCATTAACTGGCTGTAATCATGACAAATGCATTAAAATGCCTATTTGCCAGAATTAGAATAAGGATCTTAACTTGCAATGTGATAAATGACTACTTAGGCATTCATTTGCAGGCGTCCAATCCACGCAACACGATGTAATTCTGAAAGTTCTCGCGACAAATCTTTGGTTGAAATGTAAAAGTTGGTATGAGCTAGTCTTTTTGTATAATGTACTCTACTGCAGTTAAGGAATGTAAAATCAATTTTGCAGCTCTCAAACAACACATATGCTTTTGGAATTATTACAGAAAGACTTGCAATAAGGTTTCGTTTAGGTCGTTTTCTCCCCTTTTCATTTTTTGATATGTGTTTAATTAATCTTTTCTGCATTATCAACGGTAAATAGTATGGAACGAAAGACACGGCAAGAATTTCCGCCCCAAAATCGTTTGTATCAACGTATGCAAGGATTAGAGTTTACCTTTCAAACGTTGTAGACACTTGGGCGTAGTTCTTAGATGTGTATGGCAGTAAAACAGATCTTTGTATACACATATCCATAAAAACCTCTCAATAGTTCCTTGTGTGTGCCCAACACTTAGATCAATATTTTTACTTCCTCTCGTTTTTTTTTTGGTCGTCGATCAAGTCCATAATTATTCAATTTGTAGCTTATAATAAATACATATGTTATATGACTCTTCTATAATCGTTTAAGTGGTTGCTTGGCAACAACCTCTCCAGTTGCAGATGATTGTTATATGATGACACTAATGATTCTGATATTTGCTAAACTAATTAACTCCCTTTCTCTTCATTAGCAATGAGGACTACGCATATACTTTAATATTCGGCGATCGTGTGTGACACTAATACAGATGTTTGCGAAAGGAAAATATAAATACACCTTTAATTACATCTCAACAGTTTTAGCATCTTGAAAAGTATAAAATGAGAAAACACTCGAGCTTATTTTGCAATATGAAATTTGCATCCTGGATTATTGTCCGGTACAAATACTTTATTTCATAATTGGTAAGTCAAATCTATATTACCTTGTACATCTGTATACTTAATGCCAAATTGAATTGGAAATATACCTTTCCTATCTTCAAAAATGGATCGGTATATCATTCTTTATTATGACTGAACCTACCAATCCTGCTGACATTTTACTTCGAACAAGTCCATCTTTACAAAGGACGTTTGCAGGTAAATGGCCTACTGGTATTTTTATTCATGATAAATCATTATCCACGGCATTAATTGATGCCATTACAAAAGGCCTAATAGTGTAAGACTAATATGGAGCTACCATGTTTGTCATGAATTAGAGCCATGTTATGATGATTCAGCACTTGCCAGGTGCACGATGTGGCAATGGTGATTTAACATTTCGCCTTCATGGAGCAGATTTCGTCATTTTGTAAAGAAAGCAAAACAAGTAACACGAAGCATACACATGTCTGCAAAAGATTCTGTATCAACCATGTTGTGGATGTCGCAATTAGCTGTGCAACAAACATATCTTACTAATCTGGGTTGTTTCAGTTTCTATGACTGTTATTTCAAGATGTCTGGCCTTCCTTTGAACAAGTTGTCAAAATGCAGCATACATGAATCGAGTATAAAAATTGTAATGCAATACAGTTAC
This sequence comes from Unio pictorum, assembly GCA_030141615.1. Classification (NCBI taxonomy): domain Eukaryota; kingdom Metazoa; phylum Mollusca; class Bivalvia; order Unionida; family Unionidae; genus Unio; species Unio pictorum. Next base: position 735,506 of record JARLTB010000257.1, on the reverse strand, counting down.
ATTTTAAGGCAAGAACATATATCACTATTTTCAATGGTGAATTTCCAGTGTTTTTATTCTCTAATGCTTGTCTCATTTGATCATTTGACTTTATTTAGGGCATGCATACACAATATCATATATTCAATTTGTGCCTAGCATGCTTTGTTTTGCGTATAAACAAAATCATCACATAAGCAAGACAAATAAACCCAATATGTGGTTTATGTTTATAGCTTATGTTGAGTACGTATATCAATGTGGTTCGGTATCATTACGATATAATAAATTATGCAAACAACAATTTTCTTATACGATAGTGACTATAATTATACATGGCAAGCTCTCATTTTGAACAGCTTATCCTTGCCAGCGTATTGGACAGCGGAATGAATAGATACCGTGGATATTTATACAACTGTCAATAGGTACGCATGGATAATTCATGCATTCATCGCTGATTGAAATCAATGCTTTATCAACCTACACTTTTAAACAAGCTTATTATGAAGATTTTCTTTATCTTGAGCAATTGCGTTTTGTCAACATGCGTATTTATGCAAACTGTCACGACATAATTGATTGCACAAAGTATTTATTTACTTGTTAAAGAATATTGTAAAATAGTAACGGTTTAAGTGTTACACAATCACTTTCAATATTACGTTTTGCATCAATCCAGCCATGTCATCATGTAACATTCGAACGCAAAAATGATTTAAGACGTAAATTTAAGATCTTCAATTTCTAATATTATTCCAATTTCTGCAAGCCACATTCAACGGTTTCAGAATGTACAAAAAAATAAGCTGATGCACTGAGGTAAGGACCTTGCTTTTTTAATCAATGACACAGGACAATGTGGAAATATAGCTGCAAGCAAAGAAATAATTCGAATTCCATAATGTGACATTGCAGTGTGCTAACAAATGCATTGTTTGCGAAATGCATTTATGTTGAGAATATTGAAATGGGACATTGACCATTCTTATTATTTAAGAGTACGTTTGTACAATGTGCAGAGTTGTGCTGCCTTTTCTTTCCATGTATTTCGGTTTATTTTGGAATTATATCCATAATTAAACATCACATCATATTTTGAATACAGGCGCAATGCAACTTTTCCATTTGATACGGAATGAAAAGATTTTGGTATTTCTGTCGTTTCTACTAAATTTCGTGATTATGTACGTTCAGTCCTGGATTTATATACAATTATATCAATTATATCAATTATATCAATTATATACAATTATATCAATTATACATGATTTATATACAATTATACATGATATATACAATTATATCAATTATATCAATTCTTCTTCTTGGTAGTCTCTCGAGTCGAGGAAGACAAGTTGTGCACTTTCCTTCAACGATGGACGCGCATGTGACTCCGGAGTCCAAATTCCGATACACACATGCGATTGCAGGTGGGGCATGGGACACCGGTGGTTGTTGATATCTGGGATACATTTCTGTGGCGTCTCTCACGGGTTGCAGCAAGACGCTGGCGACAGTCAGCCTCAAAGGAGGAACAGGCTTTTCTGGTCAGGGCTCGCCAATGCTTTCTGTCTGAGGTAGCGAGCTCGAGCTGGCGTGCATGAAGGTCTGCCCACTTGATGTTTGTCTTGAGGTTGTCTTTGTACCTCTTGTGAGGGCGGCCTTGGTTTCGGTTCCCCAGGAATAGCTCGCCATAGAACAACTGCTTTGGGATTCTGCTTTGATCCATTCGGATGACATGGCCAGTCCATCGAAGTTGGGCCTGGATTATTTTGGCTTCGATGCTTGTTGTTTTGGCTCTATCAAGGACTTCCAGGTTGGTGATTCGGTCCTGCCACTTGATCCGCATGATGGATCTCAGGGAGCGCTGGTGGAATTGTTCTAACTGACTGATGTGCCTTCTGTAGAGTGTCCACGTTTCACAGCCATATAATAGAGACGTGAGGACAACTGCATTGTAGACCTTCAGCTTTGTTGACAGACGTATGTCCTTGTGCTGCAAGACCTTGGTTCGGAGTCGTCCTAGTGCTTGATTGGCTTTTTGGGTCCTCGCAGTGATCTCTTTGTCCAGAGAGCCATCACTAGATATTGTGCTGCCTAGGTATTTGAAACTGTCCACATTCTTCAGCTGCGTGTCGCCAATGGTGATACAGGGTTGCGAATGGACAGTGTTTGGGGCGGGCTGGAAGATGACTTCTGTCTTTCCTAGACTAATTGTGAGTCCAAATAGGTTGGAGGCTTCAGAGAATCTGTTCAAGATTGCTTGTAGGTGAGTCTCTTCATGGGCCATGAGGGCGCAGTCATCTGCAAAGAGTGCATCAATGATGAGTCTTTATAGTGTCTTGCTTTTTGCAGCTAGGCGACGGAGATCAAACACTGATCCATCCAGGCGATACCTAATGTAGATACCAGGGTCAATTTCCCGTATGGCATGGAGTAGTACCTGTGTGAAGAAGAGGTTGAAGAGTACTGGAGCGAGTACACAACCCTGTTTGACACCATTAGATATGGGGAATTTCTCTGAGGGTTCACCATCTGAGAGAATCTCTCCATTCATGTCAATGTGGAGGAGCCGGATGAGGTTGGTAAACTTTTGAGGGCCAAGTTTATTGAGTACTACCCACAGTGCATCTCTGTTGACTGTATTGAAAGCCTTTGTTAGATCCACGAAGACAGCATATAGATTCATATTCTGCTCAAGGCACTTCTCTTGGACTTGTCTCACTGCGAAGATCATGTCAACAGTGCTGCGGTCTGGGCGAAAACCACACTGAGACTCGGGGAGGTTTTTTTCTGACACTGCTGCAAAAAGCCTGTTGAGCAAGATGCGAGCAAGTATTTTTCCAGCAACAGAAAGCAGGGAGATGCCTCTGTAGTTACTGCAGTCCATACGTGTGCCTTTGTTTTTATAGAGGGTCACAATTGATGCATCACGGAGGTCGTCTGGCATCTCTTCTTCCGTCCAGATGCTGATTAGCACGTGATATAATGCCTCCAGAGACTGCTTACTGAGAGTCTTGTACACCTCCGCTGGGATACCATCCTTTCCAGGTGCCTTGCCACAGTTTGTTTGTTTAATGGCCCTTCTCAATTCCTCCATCTTTGGCGGAATATCCAGTTGGTTGAGCATTGGCTGTTGGGGTATTTGGTCAAGAACAGATTGGCTGACTGATGAGGGCAGGTTTAGGAGCTGATTAAAGTGTTCTTTCCATCTTTCCTTAATGCCATTCTTGTCTTTTACTAGTGTACTGCCATCTGTAGCAAGTAAGGGCGTAGAGCTTGACTTTGTGTGGCTGAAAATTGACTTGATGGCGTTGTAGAACTCTTTGGAGTTGTTAGTGTCGGTATAGCTTTGCACTTCCTCAGCTTTCTTTCCCACCATTGGTCATGCATCTTGCGGATTTCTCTCTGAGCCTCAGCCTGATAGGATTTGAAGCGACCTTTTTTGGGGATGGAGTTTGTGTCATTCTGCCAGTCCATAAAAGCTTTATTTTTTCTGGCAAGCAGATCTTCAATGGCAGCGTTGTTCTCATCAAACCAGTCTTGATGGATTCGCTTCTTTGGACCCATGGTTGCCATAGCTGTTTCTCTTATTATGTCCCTGAGCTTGTTCCATTTTTCAGAGGCGTTTCCACATAACAGTCCGTTTGTTGACATCATGTCATCTAGTCTCTTCTGGAAATCGAGCTGGGTGGAAGGCTGCTGCAGTTTGACAACGTTGAGGGCTGTGCGCACACGCTTCGGACGTCTTAGGTTGAAAGGGGCAATGTGCAGCTGTAGGGTAGTTCTGACAAGTCTGTGGTCTGTCCAGCATTCTGCTCCTCGCATGGCCTTGGTGATTTGGACATCCTTGGCGTCACGCTGGCGTACTATTACATAGTCAATTAAGTGCCATTGGTGAGATCTGGGGTGCATCCAGGTGTTCTTGTGTTTGTCCGCCATTCTGAACATTGAGTTTGTGATTAGGAGGTTAAATTCTGTGCATTTGCTGAGTAGGAGCAGGTCATTGCTGTTCATTCTGCCGACACCGTGCTTGCCAAGCACACCTTTCCATGGAACATAGTCGCAGCCAACACGGGCATTGAAGTCCCCCAGTAGTATGATCTTGTCGTCAGCTGGAATTGAGCTAAGTACAGAGCTGAGGTCCGTATAGAACTGCTCGATGGTTTCTGCTGGACTCGATAGGGTAGAGGTATATGCACTGATGATTGTTGCGTGCCGTTTGTGGCGTATAGGTATTCTCAATTTCATTAGCCTCTCATTGAGACCGACCGGCATTTCCGGGAGCTGCTTCAGAAGACTTGATTTGATAGCCAGGCCGACTCCATGGATCCTGTCCTCATTTTGGGCTTTTCCTTTCCAGAAGAATGTGTAGCCGCTGGCTAGCTCAGTAAGAGAACCCTCTTCTGCGAACCTGGTTTCACTCAAGGCTGCGATGTCAATATTGTAGCGTGCTAGCTCCTTAGAAACTAGAGCTGTTCTCCTGTGGGGTCTTGATACGTTTTCTTTGTCCATGAGAGTACGGATGCTCCATGCTCCAATAATAAGTTTTTTTCTTTGATTATTTCGACCGCAGATATGGATGATCTTGCATACCGCTGACCAGATTTTTACAAGGCAAGCTTTTTTTAGGCCACCTTTTCTAGGCCTCTCCCTATTCAGGGTGAGCAGCGCCGTCCTTAAAAGGTCTGCTCAGTCACCCCTGGATGCTGCCGAACTGTTCTGCTGCCTTGGGTACAGAGCAGAGCGACCACTTGTCCAAGGGCCGCCTACGTGCAGGTCTCTGAATACAACTCCCAGTGGTCATCTCCACCTGTTGCGTCGCCAGTCGCCCATCGCCGTAGGACTTTGGTAGGTGTAGGTAAGAAACAATGAGTGTGATGATAAGGATGAATGATAGGTGCACAACATAACCTGTGCGTGAAGGAGATTAAAGCGAAACAGCCTTTGCACAGAGACAGTCTCACTCTCTCGGCCTTGGTAGTTAGAACTCAGTGGTACGAAGATTCGTCACGACTTGGGACTACTACGGCTGCATTGGATGGCTATGACGTCTTCAATTATCAATATATCAATTATACATGATATATACATCACCCCTTTGAACAGTTTTATGATATGCAAATGATATTAAATTTAATGTCGAAATCTTTAATTGGCAAGTGAATTTAACGCAGTTGAATCGTCAATGGGTTGATAACAATAAACATACTAATATGCTGTTTAAGCATAAGCGAAAGTTTAAGCGAAAGTAAAAGATGCATACATGCAATTGCAAATACGTGCTTATTTTGCCAAAAACACAGTTAATTAAGCACAGTTAATTAACTAAATTTACTCTACTGAATATGTTGTAATTGTTTGCATTCAGGACGAATGAATCGTGTATATCTAGGCTTAGATCGTTTAAGACTATGCGTCAATTATACATTCATATATACATACATACATATACACATACATACATACATACATACATACATACATACATACATACATACACACACACACACACACACACACACACACACACACACATACATACATACATACATATATACATACATACATACATACATACATACACACACACACACACACACACACACACACACACACACACACACACACACACACACACATACATACATACATACATACATACATACATACATACATACATACATACATACATACATACATACATACATACATACATACATACATACATACATAAGTGGTGCAATGATTGTTTTTAATTTGAAATATGCCGAAGAGTTCCTTTAATACTTGTTCAGTAGTGAGTTTGATTCACTTTATATATTACGTCTGTAACATTATCAAACGAAATATAGTGTACAGAAACTCTTAACTTTGGAATTATGTTTGAATTCATGAAGAACAATAAGTGAATTAATACAAGGATTCAGTGCAAAATGAAAGACAACTCACATGATATGCAGGTATGACCATCAGATCGAAGGGTCAGGCCATCAGGGCAGTCACACACTTTAAGACCACCAGGTCGAGGAAAACAAAAATGGCTACAGCCACCATTTCTGCTTGAACAACCGTTGGAACCTAAAATAAAATACTCATATGATATGAAGCAAAGTCGATTTACAATATATACAATAGAGTGATATCAATGTTAGTTGTATCTATTTTCAAAGCAATTTCTACTGTTTTAAGATACATGGGTTTCCAGTTTTAAAATTTGCATTAAACGTATTGATCTAACAGAGATCGACATATTTCCTTTTATTTGAAGTCTATATGTATATATGGACAAAAAGAGTTACTGCTAGTTATTAAACCATGTCTTAAATTTGCAGCATTCATATTGATTTGTATCTCGCCATCCAAATAATTGTATACAGTAAAATTGGTGATACAACGTTTGAACCTTTATTGTACATCTGAAATCATCCATAAAACGTCAAAACATTAAATTTTGGAAACATATATCTTGAAAAGCAAATTGTCGAATAATTAACCGCAACACAAATATTCTGTATCTAATTTTAGGTAATATTTGTATGATTCTTCGTATGAACTTTATTTGTATTGATTCGTTTTTAATGTAATTCTTCGTATGAACTTTGATAGGTTTATTTATATCTATTTCTTACCAGGATAAGACTAATTTGTTCGTTTGTATGATTCTTCGTATGAAATTTATACGTTCATTTGTATTGATTCGTTTTTAATGTAATACTAATATTAAACTAATTATCACATTGTATTTGTGAATAATGCTGTTTAAAAAAAAATTCCATTTAAAGCAAAAACAAATTCATAGACTTGATTTAAATTTAAACTAAGATAACAAATTACTTGAACCACTTAAACATCAGATACAATATAACTATTAATAGAGGCTATTTAGAGTATATGGCTAAAATGTACATATGTAAAATGGACATATGTAAAATGTACCCTTGAGGCTGTATAGTTTCAATGGTTTAAAAATCACTCTGCAGCTGTATAGGGTCTATTGGAATTGAACACTGATGGACTATTGGGCCTGTATAGCATCACGGGAAAGTGTACTGGTTGCATAATATATATAAATGTACTACTTATATATATAGGAACCGTTGTGCACCGAGTTAGCATCAGTGTGGAGTAGAGATATAATCCCCAATATACAAAGAGTGATTAAATAGACACAATATACAACATACAGTTTAGGTTAATGTTAACATCATTACGTTAACATAGAGGGCATCTCACGGATCTTCGTCTGTTCTTCAGAATGTGTCTAACATTAAATAGGTAGATAAGTAATCTCTTAAAACAGACTAGCCTCTTCACATAAATCCTTCTTTTCAAATGGCTGTATTAGTCATCTGGGTGGTTGTCTATTTTGATCTGACGTACATGGGATTGTCCGCGTTGAAGCGTGTTGAATTTACGAAGGTAGTCGATGCTACGTTTCTCCACATCATGTGACGAGACCTTATGAAGGAATGCATTGTACTTGGGATATTTATAGTGGAAGAGTAGACCAAAACGGATTGAGTTCTTTCACATATCCAAACACGAGTTACGAAATTCGTCACTGTGCAGAGTCTCTCCAATCCGAAGAGAGTTGTATATGATATCACATTCTCTATACAGGTGATCTACCGTCTGTGCACCGTGAATCGATGCGACATTTTTCATTCAGAACGAAAACTAAGAAGACAATGAATAGAGGGTGCTACGACCGTGCAGACAAGAAAAGAAGCGATGGTATAGCATTGGCTACTAACGTCAACACAATGTTTACTTCCAGAAGAGATCGATTTTAGTTGGGATTTAGTGGATTTTCTCTCCTGTTTGCAAGAATTTGTTCCGGTACTAGTACCTTCGCCATCCTTCTCCTTGTTTACCACACCTCAGGGATTATAAGCAGAGACATAAATAAGAACTGGATAAATCTTAACAGCAACACAATGAAGTAGAACGCGCTGTTCTGCTTCATCAGGAATAGGAAAAAGAAGGAGCTGGAAAGAAACGGCACAAAAAAGAAGAATCAGTAAAGAAACAAGGTTTAGGAAAGAAGGAAGACTTTGGACGTCAAACGTTAAATATACATTCAGGCTGAGTTCAGGAGTCTGAAAAAAAACGTATCAAACTTCTTTAATATGCCCCCCACCCCTTAAAAAAGTCCATGTTAATACGACGTAGATAACAAACATTGTTATATTGATATCGACCAAGTCATCAACAGGAACCAGTCCAGAAGTTGGCTTTGGCCTTGGCATTGGCTTACAAAAAGAGTTAAAGCCGATTTCATCCAATTGTTGAGTTTGTTTGTATTAAGAAAACAAACACACAACGGTCATTTTCAGGATCACTCACTTCTTTTGAAACGAGATAGTATTCATTTTGCCAAAATGAAGTAAAAATTAGATTTTCTCTCATACCACATGATGTACTTGTTTGAGTGTGTGAGCGTAGGTCCTTATTTTAAAATTATCAAAACCAAGACACACTTACGTTTTAATGACTGGTCTATTATGTTACAAATTTTACAATCCAATATCACAAAATAGCTTCATACGAGTTCATATATTTCTTCTGTGCTTTGTTTGTTTATTCTCTCTATTTTGTGAGTTTATTCACTGTCACAGGTTTTTCCTTTTTTTCGTCTCCTCACTTTCTTCTCACTGAAACGTATTGGGTAGATCGCTGGGACTTAGAAAACCCTCAAATCGTGTATGAGTTTAATATATGCTTATTGGTATCTTCAATGTGACACTAAAAGTAAGTTTTAACAATGCACTATGGAATAGATGTACGAGAACACTTGTCAGAGGCGCATCAAGTTAGAACAGCATGGATACCAAGTGGTGGAAATGTGGGAACATGAGTAGGATCACCGTTGGAAACCAAGTTTGAGTTTAGATGCATCTTGAAAAGTTTGAATTTGGTTGACCCATTGAATCCGCGGGAAAGTTTTTACGCCGATGTCATTCCAAATTGGCGGGAAATATATTATTATGGGACTTACAAGGAGCTTCAGTACAGGTCAGTGACCTTTTGCACAGGTGGCTTGCGCGTTATTGCTACTTTTTCCTGTTCAGTAATAAGACTGGACTAGATTTGAAATAAGTACGTTCCCGGCGTTTCAAGGTAACAACATCCATGGGCTGGCTTGCTGAGTAACTTTCCTTCTTTGCCAACACAAGGATCGCTCACAATTACGGAGATGTTAAACTATTTTCACCCGCCATTATCAACACTTGCAATATTGCCCACCACAAGCAGACCTGATTGTCTGATAGCGTTGAGTGTTTGTTGGGTCTATTTCCACTCACCCAGGTTCTTACATTCAGATCGATAGTTGCTCAATAGCGACCGCGACCTGACAACCATATTCAAGAGTACTCAAATTGAGTACATAAATGCCTGGGGATGTGGCACCATTTATTCATCCAGTAGTAATTAAATATTCAGTATTATACTGGAATTAAACAGTACTACATGTCCTTTGTGGATGAACAGCACTTTAAATCAAATTTCATCATCAGAATCATACGCTTTGGTATCAGGGTACGTTTTCCTTCACGTTCGAGCTTATAGTATAGGACGGGAATAGCTCGTAAATAACAAACCCATTAAGACTGTGATTATCAGCGACTCGCTTAGCGTCCTAACCTCAATCCGAAATAATATCACAAAATCCAGAGATAATTTCCTAAAACAAATTAATATGTCACTTAAAAACTTAAACACTAACAAATTAATAGTAGAATTCATGTGGATACCCTCCCATATCGATATAAAAGAAAATTAAATGGCAGATCAACTCGACAAAAAAAAAAACTCGACGAACCTAATTACGTGCCTCTCAAATATAGTCAAACTGAACTATACAGTCTAATTAATACACTCATTCATCAAAAGTGGCAAACCGATTGGGACCTAAATAAACAAGGGAGAATGTTATATAACACCGTTAAGGAACTAAGCATAAATATAAGACCGCCCAATTGCTCAAGTTATGAACAAACCATAATAAATAGAATAACCCTAGGAAAAACCAAACTGGCAAACAGCTTTGGACAATACGTAGGACCCTCTCCTCAAAATATAAATTGCTACAATTGTAACACCCCGGAAGATCTACAATTGTAGACGAACCAAACCGGAAAGGGACCAATTAGGATCCACACAACAAATTATGACAGCCCCTCACAGATACCCAGAAATGGTACGAAATAGCAACATTAACATACGAGACACGTATAGGAACACCATAAAATACCATAAACAAACAGGGTTATTATGAAAAACAAAATATTCTCCCACCCACCCTACCCGATGTGTGTACACCATAATAGAAAACCCTTTAGGGGATGGAAGCAGCTAGAAACGGTCAGTGGGACTGGTGAGATTTATCTAGCCCACCTACACTATGCCTTCTTAAGGCTAACCAAATCTGTAGAAATTAAACTGTTTAAATTGCCAATTGGTGTATAAATTGAGTAGTATGATTAGAAACACTCTCATTTCATAATTTGATTGTGCGTGTGCGTTTTATATGCGTGTATTTACCTTTTTGTGGATGATAGTGTGTGTGTATGTGTGTGTGTGTGTGTGTGTGTGTGTGTGTAGGAGTGTGCTTTTGCATCTCCTTCCTATTTATGGATAGTACGTTGTGTGATTTTTGATCGTATAATTTATGGTTTGATTATTCCCTCTCATGTATTTTTGTGATCATTAATACAATATTCAGTGGTTTTTGTTTTTCATCCCTTTGTGAATTGTATATCACATGTGAGGTGAGTGTAAGCGATGTTTTCCTTCACATCCGTGCTTGACATGTAAACGCAAGAGTGCGTCATGCGCGCCATTCTAGGAAAAGAGCAAAACGAAACTGGCCATTGAGTTATTCAACAAATTGAAACACAGTTGGCTCTGGATAATGGATATAGCCTAGGTGGTGAAAAGGCTAAAAAATAAATGGAGATATGCATATATCACAAACTTTGTGCAGCATCAATAACCAGCTTCGAATGTAGCCATGGATCTGGAAAAAAGTATGTTACTGCAAGAAGTGGAGACATTTAATCCATCCTAAATATACGAGAGTAGAAAATTTGAAGGAGACACTTTACAATGTCATCCAGGTCAAGTGCTGTCTTGAACACGTACTGTAGTTATACAGAGTGGTTCTTTGTAAAGTGATAAGTGGACCTGATACAGAAAGCCGAAGACAAGATGAGAAAGGTGTTATAAGTTTAAGTACAGATAATTAAAGAGACCTGGCCAGAAGACAGAATGGAGAAGAAAACAAACTGAAAAATAAGGAATTTGAAAGACTGAACAACAACTGGATGAACATTCAAGATAAAGTCGGAGCCATGGGGCATCCTGACTGGATGCCATAGACGGAAAATAAAACGAAGAGAGGAATCATTGGAAAAGTCAGAAGCTGGTGGGAAGACTGGAAACATAGAAGAAGAACCCTATTCAATTCATACTGTCCCGATATAACACTCCACTTTCAATACCGGCCCAATAGTCTTGGTGTTCAATTCGTATGGACCCTATACAGTCCCAGGGTGATTATTAAACTTTGATCCTATACAGCCCCAAGGGGGATCTCTAATGTAATTTCCTATATACCATAAATAGCCACATATTACTACTAATATGTACGTTGCATTGGAAATTCAACCATGGTAATATCAACTCCCTGTTTAAGAACAAAGACGATAATAACCCTATTCTACCCTTTTTATTGTAAACACAAGGTACTTCAAATATCGCTGCAAATTCATAATGAACCGCTCACAAAGGAGACTTTTTACCTTATGTAATATTTATATGTGGTCAGTATGTAAGAGCACATAGATATCATTATAGTCCATTTCGTGTTGCGATGATGTGTATATGGGAAGAGTTTGCATACATACATGCATACGTACGTTCATACGTTCATGATCCTATGTACGTATGTATGTATGCATGTATGTATGTATGTATGTATGTATGTATGTATGTATGTATGTATGTATGTATGTATGTATGTATGTATGTATGTATGTCGCCATTATTACATCCTAACTTGGAAATTGTTGAAATCCACAAATAGCTCATTATCAAATATGCAATTATTGCACATATCGTCATCGAATAAAATAAATATTAATGCCTTTTTTGGACTCATGATCCTATTTCTGATTTTGTCTTTGAGAAAAAACTCCAATGCAAAGTGCATTTTGGTGTGGAAAAGATAAGGGTTGCAGATGAGTATGTTAACAATCACATTCAATGTTTAGTAAGTATACCAAGGGACCCATATTCATTTGAGTGTAAACAAATATCATGGTTGTCTCCGAACTGGAATGGACGAAGGACCAGGTTACTTCCATCTGTTCCGATTCTCATCACTGACCATCTAGAGAATAAATTTAATCTCGTAAAGCGTAAAATAGAGTGGGTCAAATAAAGATAAACCGATGAAATTAATCATAGCAATATTAAAGAAAGGAAGGATGATTGTAATACTTGTATGATGATTATAGTCGTTTATTTATATATTATAAAATATTTGTTACTGATAATAATAATATTAGTTAACTAATTAATTAATATATATATATATATATATTCATATTTAGCCATAAAAAATACATCATCTGAAAGGAATCATGTAAACTTATTTGAAGAGAAAATCAACCGCGTTCGGTTGGATCTCAGCCATGAATTACAAATACAAATTTCAATAGTTGGCATGTATTACAATTACTAGCAAAACTGAATAAAAGCATAAATTGTTTACATGACGGAAACCTCGATTTGTAATATATATGAACAAAAGAAGTTTTGTTGTTTGTTTGTTTGTTTGATTAGGATTTTTAACGTTGCTTTAACAATTTTTCAGTCATATCGCTACGATGTCTGCTGTGAGGCAGTTTATAGTGATGTCTAGCACTGAGGCGTCATGCCGCAGACATGTAGCATGATGTCCCACCTAGTAAAAGTATCATGACACCAGGCCGACCAGTCGTAACACTAACCTCTTAATGCTGAGCGTCAAACGAGGCAGCTGTTAGTACCATTTGTGTAAGTCTTTGGTAAGACTCGTCCGGGGATCGAACCCACGACCTCCCGATTTCGCGGCGAACGCTCTAACCACTAGGTCACCGGAGCGGTTAAGTTTTGTTGTAACGACACAAATAAAATATGAATCATCAAGATCAATCAGAGTAACATACCTTTGCCCATAAACTTGAATATATAGGTGGGATTGATGTAAAACAATTTTATAGAAAAGGGCGCCTTGTTCATGGTAAATAAGCTGTCGATTTGTGCCGTCCAAATTAGCTCGCTCTATCATATAGGTAGAAAAGTCACACCAATACAAAACGCCCTCTGCAAGGTATTTAACAAACATGTTAGGTATTTATCAAGCATTTTAAGATCGCTTTATATATACATATCCGATTCTTTTAGTTACTTTTAGAAAAACATGTGATTATTTGGCAAATATTGATATTATCTACTATATTAGTGTCGGTAAAATTCAATATTACGGTGTTTAAATTAGAGACTCTACATTACTACACTGAAATCGTATATTGATTGCATATTTGTCAGGATTGTGATAAGATAAAAAACAAACCTCTAAAAGAGAACTAAAAACGGATATACAACTTAACTTATAACAGAGAAAACATTATGATATCTTTAATTGCATGGTTTAAAAATTATTTCAAATGCAAGAAAATATGAAAATATTGTTTTTCGATATAGACTTCAAAGTTTAAATTATGAAGCCACAGGCATTCACATAAAGTAGCAAATTGGCACAATGAATGGATTGAAATTATCAAATATATAGCAAAATCACAACAGATTAGTCAAGACTCAGCATCATATGGGATACCTGCTTTAATCGTCTCTCCTTCCCTCCTCTCTCTCTCTCTCCCTCTCTCGCTCTCTCTCTCTCTCTCTCTCTCTCTCTCTCTCTCTCTCTCTCTCTATATATATATATATATATATATATATATATATAGATATATGCCTTTAAAGTGGAGAAGGTAAATCCCGCGACACAAACATAATCCTGATTTAAAGGGCTCGTATTCGGAGTTCTGAGAAGCACTTTGAAGAACGTTTGACACACTAATCAGTTATAGTAATATCCTCCTCTTGAAAGATAATACATAATCGCTAATTAGCAGTTTCTACATCCATGTCATATACTCATTTGTCGTTCAATGTACGAGTCTCCGTCGGAAATCTGACCACATGTATATGACGCCGATAGTTACCCCAATTCCCTTTTATATGAAATACATCAAATTGTTTCTCTGAAAATAGTTCTATCATGGATGTCAAACTATCTGCTTAAAATTGGTCGTCGTAGTGGGATATTTAAAGGAATCGGGATCCTCTCAATACAGAATCACAATAATGACATGTCTTTTCCTGAAATAATTGATGTATATTGAATCAAAAATCAAGTTTCTACTTGTCCTATGTGTATCAAGTGATTGGTTGTTTATGCTGCAAAGAAATCAGCAATTATATACGATTCAGTTGTCAAAAATTAATGAAAGGTAGGCACTGAGAGGAAAATAACGGCAACATAGTATCCAGCGAGATGTCGAGCCAATGTCCATGAACATATATTATGTCTGCAGTGGACGACGATTATAACGGTATTTGTCCTTTCATGTGCACAATATCCATCCCTGGTTGACGCATGTTCCTAAGTCTTGCCTTTGGTTAAAGTCTGTATGTTTTATAGCCGTAGATTTTATAGCTCAAACGAGACACTCAGACAGCATGGCTTTGCATGTCAATAGCATCATGTAATGAAATTAACTCAGTAGTGTCTAACAGTACGGAAATGTATACCGTCAGAAGGATGAATAACATTTATTGGTAACGTTCTATCAACGTCTAAAGTAAATGTTGCAAATGTCAGTTATGATAGCTCAGTGAAACGGATACACAAATCGTGGAGTGCACATTTTGAGATGCCCATTATAATAATCCTCATATAATATGTGCGCATAGAGGTCCATGTGTGTGAGCAATGCATTAAGTCTATACATTTATAACGACAATGATCAGTTTTGGCTATTACATGTAAATATGTCCTCAGTATCGATAACTAAGCTTACTCATGGATTAATATATGTGATCTTAAATGATATGAACACCAATTTGATGGAAAGTCGAGTTCAAAGGGCACAAAGCATACGCTACAGTAAGAATAAATATGAAGTGTACAATTCAAATCATTGTCAGTGTTAGTGTTATTCACCTTAGTACATAATTTAAATAAGCTGCAATACGGTGGTTGGTAATTAAAAGTCATATCATCATTGTGTTTTCATTCTGTTTAATGCGAACAATACTAGAACAAACGAACAGCAAAGACGAGAGATATGCATGTATCGTGAAGCAGACCTTGAGTTGATTTATTTATTGTATTCAAACTTATTGACCATTTGGACACAGGTATATGTTTACATGCAGTAGCACTTTAGATGTTTTCCTAATATTTCTTTAAAATATAGCATATTTCGTTCTTTATCTTTGGATAATCAACGCCACATTAATAATAATAAACGCGTAACAGATATTTAAAATTAAGAATAATGCCATCCATGTATGCAGCATACAAACTAGATTTTACATAAGTGAATACTTCATGTATGTAAGCTCTGGTATTAGGAAACGTATAGTCATTTGTAATAACCCAAAACAATACTTTAAGTTTAAAACATAGATTGCAAACATTAAAAAAGGCAGCCTAATATTACGTAAATAGCTTTTTACCCTTTCATTAGTGATTTACCACACAAGAAACAAACGCAATTGGAGGTCACACATATTTGCGCCTAAAGATAAATGCTGTTGAATTTAGTTGCAGTTGTCATACACAGTCACGAGGGTTTAAACATTTATAACTGTTGAACCGTTCAGACACTTCAGTAAACGCTGGCACATTCATCGATGCAGATAAAAAACTAAGAAGACGTGCATGATTTATGTGATTTCTGCCTGAAGGCCCATGGCAAGCTTAAAATAAATGGTCTTCCCATATCTTTAGGCACAGGAATATAAATAGAGCAGACGCAGAGGAAACAACTTATGAGACATATATCAGAGTCGTTTATGAATTCCAAAGCGACTCATTGAAATCTGATGTAATCATTTACAAGTACGATATATTCAGTTAACCATTAAAGCACCTTTGGCTGATCACTTGCTGATCACTTGCTATTTCTAGGCATTTTCGCTTCATTAACAAATTATCTTACTTTATGATAAACTAATTAGTTTAATTACTGCAGGATTAGTAAAGTTAACAGTACATAGATTATTTTACTCTTATTATTTTTGGACGTATGCGCAATATATACGTTTAAGTATTGTGTTGGCATATACAGTTAGGTCTCTTTGTATACTAAGAACAATGATCTGTGCAAAAGTAGAAAAACAACTAAAGTAACTGTAATCATACTATTGTTATTATTAACTTTTTATAGACCAGAACGAGACTATATACTGACGCTAAACATATTAAAAGTTAATTGTAATTTCAACTGAATGAAATAAGATATAAATTAAACAACATACCCCGAATATCTATAGTCAGGCTAACTGGATGTCTAAGTCCAGAATTGATTACCTCTTTTCGGTTTGTGCCATCATAGTCAGACTTTTCGATCTTACCGTTTTTCTCACTAGCAGTCCAATATATAGTTCTGCAAGTAAATGAATTCATGATTATGGACAGGCCAGATAGCAATTCAGCTCGTTAGGATATATAAATACCAAGTGATTAAGTAACTAATAATTACATCATGTGGACTAATCAGAGCATGATACTTAAGTAGGCAACAACATCTATACTGAGGAATTACTTGGCTGTATATGTATTTATTGTAACCAAAGTCGACGTTCATTGTTATGTCATTTCCTGTATTAAGATCGAAATAGTTCTACGCACTGAAAATAAGCATGAACATGTAAAGTCGATTCTTCCCAATTTATTATCGCGAATTTTCTACATTTAAGTCTAATGAAATGTTTGTGCAATACAGATGTTACATTAGTATTATGTTATTATTATCGCTTTATTTCAATGAAGCAGTTAAACGAATTGAACAATAATGACGAGTGGGGTATATATGTGGAAAGGATTGTATGATGTTTGATACAGAGAGGATTTGGGATTCTGAAGTTGTTTGTTCGATATTACATATTTGTGTGCCAAACACCGTTATAAGAAGTGATACTTTGTACAAAATACTATTGCACAAAATTAATATCCAGAATGACACTTGAAGAAAATGTGTTTCAAATGCAATACAGATGTTACATTAGTATTATGTTATTATTATCGCTTTATTTCAATGAAGCAGTTAAACGAATTGAACAATAATGACGAGTGGGGTATATATGTGGAAAGGATTGTATGATGTTTGATACAGAGAGGATTTGGGATTCTGAAGTTGTTTGTTCGATATTACATATTTGTGTGCCAAACACCGTTATAAGAAGTGATACTTTGTACAAAATACTATTGCACAAAATTAATATCCAGAATGACACTTGAAGAAAATGTGTTTCAAATGCAGAAGTTATAAACAGTGATACAAATGCCATAGAGTGGAAATTTTCCAGTGATGTTAAACCAGAGGTTTGTAAAGCCGTTTATTAACCATAATTCGAGTTTTTCATGTACGCTATACTAATCGTGATGTTTTTGTGTAAGGTAGATGCACTGATTTTCATCCAACTCTATCCAGATAGTGGCATGGAGTTTAGGCGTTTAAAGTCTAAGGAATTATCAGCTGGTATTCTCATAAGGACAGTTACGGATGTTAAGAATACATTTATAGAACGCTCGATACTTTGCAATGTTGTCAGATGAACTGTATTTATATAATTCCATTCATATACAATATTTTTTTGGAATCCACGGCTAACAGTATAATACTTTATTCTCTACCCAAACCTATGATTACGCGTTTATCAAGGACATAATTACAATGTAGTCTATCTTTACGGGAATGTCAAAATGCGTGTATTGATTAGTTCATTCGTTATTTTCTATTAACATATTTATCTTCATATAGGTCCGTTTCTAGAGATACTTCATCTATAGAAGATCTTATATAATACCATTGGAATTCTATTTCAACTAATTTAGTTTGAGAGCTGTCACATTCTCACAAAATTAGGCGAAACTTGAATTTATTTCTTCTTGGATACGAACTATTTTCACCATTTTGGTTTTGTCGTACATGAGTTACCTGGGGTGAATAAGTGTATTTTCAAGGTAAGTGACGTGTAGCGACTTACATGTACCTGGCTGGAAATCACTTGAAGTCAGGTACATTATAATCACGGGGTGCACGGGAATTTAATTATAAGCCAGAAAATTTCTAAAAAGATTACGAGTCGAAAGTATCTTGTCAAAGGAGATATAGCTCGTCATGTTCTTTCTCGAGCCAAATGGTTGATTGTGCCTTGATTGTGCCGTGATTGTGCTGTTTGATTGTGCCGTGATTGTGCCGTGATTGTGCTGTTTGATTGTGCCATTTGATTGTGCGATCAAATTGAGGTGTATGACTGTCTGTCTGTCAGACTGTCTATCCGTCTACGTTTGTATTTGGTGTGAACAGGAGGTCATGATGTCTGAGGATATCTGTTGAGAGGTGTAAATATTTGGAACTATCTAGAAGTTTAAATATTCGAGTGTCCGGAGCTGTCTAGAGGTGTAAACTTCCGGGGTAGCACCTAAGAGTTTGGGACCGATGGTTTTATTAGGTGTTGTTTGACGTATAACTGTAGTGGGTCCGTGAAGGGCAAGCGGCCGATAAAAGTATTGGGTCAACCCGCGGTATTCGGAGAAGCTGTGCGGCGATTCAACAGTTGGTGAATCGTACGGTTGTACAGGGTCGAGACGCATGTGTGTGTTTTAATTGTGGTTACAATTGAATGCATTGATTTATTTACACCGAGTTACTTTGAATATCGGCAGTATTCCAAGGAATTACATGAATCTCAAGAACAGTTAGAAACTTGACTTAATACATATAGATGTTTGTACTTGTTATCGCAATTCATACGTACGATAATATGATTTGTGGTTTATCGCAATTCATACGTGCGATAATATAATTTTTGTAAAGGTTCCCTTTTATTTGAAACATTTGTGCAGTCCAGGAGGTTCCTTGGATATGTGTTCATTTTGAATTATTATTTAATTTTATTTTCAAATTCTGAATGGTTGTGAAGTGTGATTGTGGGTTGAAGGCATGAGTTATTGTGTTGATATATCAATATTTTTCATTAATAAATTATTTCATAAATTTACATCATCTTTCAAATATTGTGTTTGAGTTGTTCATTTGATCCACCACCCACTCGGTAACAATTCTGTTACACACATAAGTCATTTCGAATTTGACTATATTATAAGTTTTTTGCTATAATGTCTGAGTTATATTGACCTTCACTCAAATATCTTTTATATGTCCGGATCGTACCATTCTGAAGACCTAGTGGGAGGTCGTGTTTATACCAAAGACTTATTCAAATGTTGTTAGCAGCTGTCTCGCTAGGCGCCTATGATTAAGAGTTTAGTGTCAGGACCGGTCGCCTTCTTGTCAACATGATGTGACTGAGTGAGATGATGCTACATGCCTGAGGCATGATCACCTGGTGTTCGGCATTACTATAAACTGCTACACTGCATATATCGTACCGACATGATTGAAAATGTTTTTGAAAATAACGTTGTAAAACCAGATCATAAACATATTTCCTAACATTTGGTGACATCACAACTAGGATATTGAAACAATTTATATTATGATATAAAATGAATTTGGAGCCAAACATTTTGTCTTTTGTGTTTTAAGTAGATGAATACAGGTTTACTGAATCTTTATCAGTTTAACAAAAGTATGGGAAGTCGGGGACAGTAACATGTTTCAGTTTCAAAACGATTTCAGTTCAATGAGGCCTCAGTCTTGCACAGTTTCGTTCTATTTCTAATATAGATGTTGTTTATTGCTTGTATACATTATTTGTAATGTACTTCGTGCAAAATGACTAAAACAGTATACAGCTTCAGCAAAGCATCACATTCCTGCATGTTCAGTGTTGTCGATTACAGTATTCCCTATACCCATTCAATATAACCTTTATTGGGACATCAAGAAATTGATTAAGACACATTTGAACACGCTTCATCACGTAGTCAAGCAAATAAACTCTTATCACTAATTTTAGCGACGTTATGTACTTTGTTGTATGCAAACATATATCTTATGCACCTAGCATTATTACAACCTGAACGATTCCACCTAATAGGTAAGAAACAGTCAATACCCATTTATTGGATCCATTGCAATGCTCATTGGGTACGCGTTGGTATTGCTGATGACTATTTTGTGCATAGAACCGTCCAGACTAAGAGCCGCTATTATTCGATTTGTATAGTCTGCATAAAATAATAGTCTTGACTGCACATCCACGGCAATTCCGATAGGATTAGAAGCTGCAATGAGAAAAAATGTCAGTCAAAACAGCATGAACATGAACTAATAAAGAATATAAAGCATTGCAAAATTTGATGTTTATGAATAATCTATGCCTGCTGCATTTACAATGCATAGCAACTTAGATATAAAATGTTTTCACTCAATGTTAGTACATATTATAATAATTAGGAAAGATCTAATAGAATAAGAATTAAACAATTGAACGATATGAATAAGCCATTCGTAAATATAGCTGATTAAAGACTCACGTTTAAACACTAGTACATGATTATATTCTCAAACTATCCCGTGTTTGCATAAAACCCTCGTTGTTATATAATGAAATAGCGTTGCATGGTATTATTACATTTGCATTTAAGTTTCAAGAACATTTAATCCAAAGAAAGATCTCACATCATTTAGTATACACATATAACATATTTAGAACGTCTAATATTGGACGAGGTAATGATAAATACCTCCGTAAACAATTTTACATATTATGTTAAAAATATAATATTTTGCAGAAAATGGTATAACCATTATTTATGAAAAGAATATATTTGGACAAAGTGTCAGTAATAACTTGCATCTATTTAATTGCCGTACGGTCCGTTGGATAGCACCATCTATGGATACTGATAAAATCTGCCGAAATCTCTGATCGGTCAAGTATATGTTCCTATCTATCGGGTCATAGGTGATGGCGGAAAGACTAGCAGTATTTACATGTACAATCGTGACATATATGTAGTTACGTATGTCCATGAGGTAAATATCTCTGTAGTTTGGATCCGCAATTAGAAGAAAAGTTTCAGGTAAATTGTCTGTATAAAATAGAAAATAATTAAATGACGTGAGCAATTTCAATCGAATAAATAAAATGTAGACTGTTAATAAATCAACTTCAGACAAGTAGTATATAATGTTCAGCTTTGTCCAGTAGTCATATTTATCATTAAACATATTTAGCAATAATTGCATTGGTTCATTTTGTTTTCGATAAAGACAAATATAATGCTATAATATACGATATTGTAACAGTACTATCTTTTGATGATATGGCCCTCTCTTTCTTTTGAGTCAATCGGTATGTTAACGTCATTTCCGATGTCATTCGAACTATGCACGTACACAGATATGAAGAGAAAACGTTTGCGATTAAACAATCTCAAAGGATTTTTACCCAGCAACATTGACAAGAAGTCCGTATTTGTTCAAAAATGGTCATAACAAGCCCGTTAGAAAGCGTGTTTGCAAATATTATCCTTTTTATATCCTGGCTACTCCGGCAGAAACACGTTTATTCTAATATTCCGGAATGCCAATTGCGACTGATGTAATAAGCACCTATTTGGAGATGCCTCACTTAAATCTGAGAACAAATTCTAACATGTAAGTTAACTAAATATTATATTTTACTTTAAAGCGTCATACATTATTTCTTGAGCAAACATGAAACACAAAAACAACATGCACCATTTTACACAAGTGACATTTTAACATTATTGTTGTTAAACTTTGAACAGAAGACAGAAATTACAACATGGGAACCTGCCCGGTTATTCGAATACAACGAGTGAACCTACCGGAATAGTCGGTCAATGAAATATTATATTATGATGTTGTTTATTTTTTTATGTCAATCAAGGTGAGATTTTTTTATCAATTTGTTATTCATCTCAAATTGAACATTACAAGAGTGACCAATCATATCTGTATCCGAAAATGACGGTAGTGGAACCCGTGTTGTGAAGCGGCTATTCGTATATAATTAGATAGTATAACTATCGTACAAGAATATTTATATTAATTTTTTTTCATACTAACTTCTTAACATATTTTCCGGTGCATTTGTCCACCTCAAGAATAATCATTTTAAAACACATACACATTTTAAACTATATCAGTGTTAATCATTTGCAGTTCAGTTTAATTAATGTTTCTAAAGTGAAATATGTTTCTGGGCATTGTATTTACCTAAAATAAAACTATATGAGATTCGTCAAAAATGTAGCAGAAAATATGTTTGGTTCAACCAGTGTTGTGAAGCGATTATTAATGTTTTATTCATATTTGTTTACGCTGAAGTATGTAATACTTAACATTTTATCAAATTGTCCTAATCACTCCTCCAAATCAGGAAAAACTGGATTTGGACGGATATAAAGTTACACTTGTCTACTAAATCAATCAATTTTCGAGCAATTACTCATTTGGTTACAAAAAGTGGGGAAAATGTCCTAATGTCAGGATGGAAGCTATATTATTTCAAATGATTTATGGTTTGTTAAATGGAAACGATAATGTTATTATTCAAACCAACTAATCAGCAAAAATAACAATTAACACAAACAGGTTTGTTTAGTCTGTATAACTACTTCATTGTTATTATAATATGATATTGTGTTATTTAATTAAATAATAACCTCATAACCTGATATACTTACTGACAGAACATAACGATATGATAAGAATTACAGAGAAGATCATATATTCAAATTTATGTTATGTTTGACTATAAGTACCATTACTATAAATACGACAATTTTATTAAAACAGTAATATTACTACTAATAATATTACTAATAATGATATTAACGGCATTGGTAACAATACTAACATAATGTACCTTTTATATCATTGAAGGGGCAGGAGATGGCAATAACCATAAATTATATCATTTCAAAAAATAAAACATGGCTTATTAATATTATTTTAACTAAGATAAAAACATGGTTCAGACACAAAACTGTTACAAAATGGAAATTTGTGGGATGTAACAAGGCATAATGGTGTAACATAATTGTTACCGAGAGGATGGTGGATTAAATGAACAACACAAACACAATATGTGAAAGAAAATATAAATTTATGAAATTTATTAATGAAAAATAATGATGTATCAACACAATAACTCATGCGTTTAACCCACAATTACACTCACAACCATCCACAATACATGAATAACTTAAATATTAATACAAAATAAAACACAGATACAAAGGAATCTCTTGGACTAATCACAGATCCAAGGAACATTTACAAAAGTAATATTACCGCAAGTATAAATTACGATAACAAATACAAAACATCAAACTATACAATCGCACGTATGGATTGCGACAACTAGCACGAACATATACATGTATTTAATCAAGTTGCTAACTTTTATTGAGATTCATGCAATCCCTTGAAACACTACTGTGATTTGAAGTAACTATGTAAATATAACAATGTATTCAATTGTACTACAATTGCAACACACACATGTGTCTCGACCCTGTATAACCGTACGATTCACCAACAGTTGAGTCGCCGCCCAGTTTATCCGAAGAACTAGGGTTGACACAATACTTTTATCGGTCACTTGCCCTTCACGGATCCACCACAGTTATACGTACAGACAGCATGCAACATCTAATAGAACCAACGTTCCCAAATACCTAGATGCCACCCCGGATGTTTACAACTCTAGACAGCTCCGACATTCGGACTTCTAGATTTCCGGATATTTACACGTCACGAAAGACGTAGACGGACAGACAATCTGACAGACAGACAGTCAGATACTTCAATTCGATTGCACAATAAATCAGAAACAATTTCAGCTACGATATCAGAGATGTTATCAGAGATGTTCCGCAATAAATCATTTACAATTTCAGCTACGATCTCAGAGACGTTATCAGCCGACGTTATCAGAGATGTTATCATAGATGTTATCAGAGATGCTATCAGAGATGTAATCAGAGATGTTCTCAGAGATGTTATCAGAGATGTTCTCAGAGATGTTATCAGCCCTTTGGCTGGAGATTGAATGACGAGCTATCTTTCCTGTGATAAGATACTTTTGGTCCCGTAATATTGATCAGAAATATTCTGCCTTATATACCATCAAATAGGTGAGCAGAAATCACGGCAAGATTACCGTGCACCCTGTGAATCTAATGATCCGGACTTCATGTAATTCAAAGTCAGGCACATGCAAATCGTTACACGCCGCTTACCTTGGGAAAAACCACTTATTCACCCCAGGTAACGCATGTACGACGAAACAACATAAAAAAGATGGTGAGATTAGCTTGTAATTTAAGGGAAAAAAAACTCAATTTTCGCCTAATTCTGTGACAAATGGATTACACTATAAAGTACGTTAAAAGCAAGAATTATTATAATTAATGCGTGATAAGCAGATTAGTTTCCTTTTAGATACTGTTGATACAATTAGTTCTTGTCTTCATCCTTACAAAACGTCAATGTGTATCGTTACAGAGAAAATATTACTGCCATGGCTAATACTTCCAAATATATGATAAGCAACTAACACATGCGATGATGTGCTATTTTTATGTCAGATATAACACGGTAAACTCAATAAAACGGTAATAGTCTAAACAACTTCGAATAATCCATAAACGTTCATAATTAATTGATCTTCAAACTACAGCGACATTGTTTGTAAGCAAAATACCATATGGATATCAAAATGATCTTGGTAATGTGTGCCATAACACAATCTTTTGTAGAGGGTACTATTTTAGTCAAATAGTAAAGCTGCTAATTCGGTTTGGAAATCTCTTACGTAACTAAAGAATAACTGGCGATATATCACTGTAACAAAAGAGTCCAATGTTTTTCCAAGAACAGATATTAGATCAATTTTAGTAAATGTGCGTGAGCGAATTAAAACAACGTCATACCTTAACTTTGGAGCTGATTATTTCTTATCTGATGATGATATTTGGCTTGAAAATAAATGAATTCCTATAACGGAATAAGGTTTAAAGCCAGGTTCAATAGAACAATTTGCTGAATAAGCACAAATTGTAGTTCGAGATGCATACACCCACTGGTAAGGTTGATGAATATCCCTGGATATCAGTTGTTTATCGGCGTTACATCACTATAAGTATTTGACAAGTCAAACAGGAAGCAAAGTATATCAACATGCATCTCACAGAGGAGGGTCACTTTGAGGTTGTTACATGCATACAATTTCCAGGTCTGTTACATGTACAAATCCAGTCTAGATACTCCTATAATAACATCCATATGATTTGGATTTAATACGAACATAAATACTACATGAACTCCATTAATGGATCATATTGTATAAGCAAGTTTGGTGGTCAGCTTGTTAGGAGTTGTGCCAATGGTTCTAATTTCAGATGGGTTATTAGCTGAACAAGATGGGTAAATGATGAGTTCATAAAGAAAGCACTCTTAATTTGTACAAAGGTTGCATCATATATCCCAAAATGTAAATATAACAATCGCTAATCAAAAAAAGGAGTTGTTTTCTACACTGTGACCACTACTTCCATCAATAATCATCTGGCTCCTTTTATGTTTTTATGACAATTGATAATTTTGTATAATTTTAATTGTCATCCATAGCATGATATTTAAATTATTATGGCATCTTATTTGTGTGATATTCTGACAAATTGATATTACATAGCAATTGCCACACTTCGAGGGCCCTTATCACTTAAAACTAGTACAATATTACACTCCCACTACTAAAATGAGAAAGTTAAAACAAACAAAATTCAAAGGCGAAAAATCGGTAGAAAATCCCGATGAGTAAAGTTCCAATTCAAAATACTGTTGTTGAAAATAGACTGAAACGCTAAAGATGATGATATGCCTTTATATGTTTTATGATATGCTTTTATGTTATATGATTTGACACCCAACAGTGAATGAATCATAGTAGTAGCATCCATTATTGGTTTAATTCCAATTAATACATATGTCCAAAACTATTTTTTCATTACATGAATACAAATGGTTCTGTTCCACTATCTTACATCATGAATGATTTATTTCTATCTAAGCAATAATATACAACCTTCTACATGACCTTTCACAATAAGCATATACAGTAATAGCATTGGCGTTATGAAACGTTTCATCTCTGGAACAATTTATTACAATATTTATAATAAACATATAACAAATATCTGGTGTACAAGGTAGTTTTATTGAATAATTCCAATAATTATGATTAAATCCTGAAAACAATGTTTGTTTGTTTACGAAATCAATCATCATTGGTGCCTATCTACTTGATAGCAAAACTATGTACAAACAACTGAAGGATAATTAAGATAATAAGGACGTATTAATAAGCTCCCTAACGTTTTTCTATTTGTATACGCAAGATTACCGTGCACCTGTGAATCTAATGTTCCGGACTTCATGTAATTCAAAGTCAGGCACATGCAAATCGTTAAACGCCGCTTACCTTGGATAAAACCACTTATTCACCCCAGGAAACGCATGTACGATGAAACAACAAAAATTGTGAGATTAGTTTGCAATTCAAGAAAAAAAAAATTCAATTTTCACCCAATTCTGTGACAATACCTATCCCTAAAAATAAAAATGTGCACATTTTTAAAACTAACACAGAATAGAAGAAAAATAACTACTGATGATATCTTACAACATCTACACTGGTTATACTACAATCTGGATTTTATTACTGGGCAAATTCATACAAATTTCCCATCATGCACTACTCAAGTAGTCTGCGCCTATATTTTCAACTCCCCTTATTGACATTGTCGCTCTGTCTCTTGATGTACAACTTGAGCATGTTAGCATGGAAGGTCTTTAAATTACCGTCCATGTAAATTTTATAGTCCATGTCACCTTTTACCTCCATAACTTCATAGGGACCTTTCCACTGGACTAATAACTTATTTGAGCTCGTTGGAAGAAGTAATAGCACCTGATTTCCTACAAGAAATTTCCTATTTCGCGCTCTGCGGTTATAATACTTGGCATATCTGCGCCCCGATTTAATTAATTCATCACGTGCCATCTGGCATGTACTCTCAAGTTTATTTCTTAGATCTAACACGTACTGGTAAGTTGTTTTTATTTCCTCTTTCGCGACATCACCAGTACATAGTTCGCGTAGTATCCGCATCGGGATTCGAACTGTTCTACCGTACAACAGTTCGAAGGGTGAAACCCTAAACTTTCCTGCGGTACTACACGGTACGCGAACAGTACAGCGTTTTAATAACGGTCCCAGTCTTGCGGACGTTCCGCGCACATCTTTCGTAGCATGCTTTTCAGGGTACCATTAAACTTCTCTACCAGTCCATTGCACATCGGATGGTATTGGGTAGTGTTTAGCTGTTTGATGGATAACAGCCTACTTATTTCACCCATGAGGTCAGAGGTGAATTGGGCACCACAATCAGTGAGGATTTCTTCTGGCACCCCTACCCTACTGAAGATATCAACTAATGCTTGAGCTATCTTTTCCGTTTCAATAGTTGGTAACGCTACGGCTTCGGGGTATCTGGTCGCGTAATCATCCAGAGTAAGAATATACCGATTCTTTCTTTCGGTAACTGGGTGTATTGGTCCTACAATATCTACTGCCACTATTTTAAACGGTGTATCTATTAATGGCATCTGTCCTAAGGGCACCTTTGTGACCATTCCCTTACATACGGTTTTCTGACATACGTCGCACGACCTACAGAACCGTGTGACATCGCCATTAACACCGGGCCAGTAGAATTCAGCGACTACCCTGCTAGTGGTCTTAGCCTTACCTAGGTGTCCTGCCATGCTTGACTCATGCGCCACCCTAAGTACTTGAGATCTATATCTCTGGGGTACGACCACTTGCCAATACTTCTTACCCTCCCGAGCGCTAAACTCCCTATGAATTAATCCGTTCTTGCGTACGAATCTCGAGCTACCCCCACGCTTGCAGTGTTTAATCGCGCCGGACGTGATTTTCTCAACAATTGTCTTGATGGATTCATCACGTTCGTGCTCTTGTTTGAAATCATCACGCAAAATTCCTGAGATCGATTCAGGGACTATTAATTTATGAAACGCGGTTTTCTCTCGCCGTGTTTGCGCTCGCGTTTCGATTGCCTGGGCCAAGGGTATTTTAAAATCGGCCATGGTTGGAAGACTGGAACCTTAAACATTACCGATCGTCAGATCGTAAATAGGGTTTTCCATACAAAGGGCATCAACAGTTCCAGTGAGGAAAGGTGTTTTTACCGTGATCCTTGCTACGGGAATGCGACCGATCGTCTGATCAAGTAACATACACGGGGACTCCCACCCGAGCATTTGGTTATCCTGCACGAGACTACGTTTGATCACTACGCCAGTGCAACCAGTGTCACGTAATACTACGACTTCTTGACCGTTGACAAACCCTCTCGCGGTTTGTACACGCGCTTCGGGAAATAGACACGTGCCAAGCGAATGAATACAAGGTTCTACCTGTACGATGTTATCAGATATACCTTTACTTTGTATAGCCATTGCTACCTTATGTACAAGTGCCTTTCTTTTAGGACAGTCTGTTTGAACATGACCCCATGCATTACACAAGCAACATTGCACACGCTGAATACCTGGATTCCTAACTGACCTATTTACCTCAGCTGATTTCACCAGCTCCCTAGGCATAGGTCTTGCAGAATGGTTCCAGACTTAAAATCTTTTAAAACCACGTTCTGGGTTCCCCCATGAGCTTCGACAAAGAAATCGGCTTGCTTAGCCATATCTTTTACGTTTGTGAGAACTTTCTCTTTCAAAAATTTATCTAATTCTCGCCCATCTGTATTAAATAATTGATCTCTGAGCAAGAAATCAGTCAACCCTTCAAACGTTTTCACCGCATTGCCTCATTCAATCCACCGCTCAAAATAGTTCGCAATTCTAACGGTGAACTGACCAAAGGTTTCTCCCTTATCGGGCTTGCTATACCTGAACCTTTTGAGAAAACCCTGTTCAGTGAGCTCGTACCTTTTAAGAAGTGCTTCCTTTAGGACGCCGTACTTAAACACATCGTCTCTCGGAAGTCGCGAGTATACATCCAGTGCTTTACCCTTTAATAGAGCACTAAGATGCAATGCCCAGTCATTTTGACTCCACTTCTGGTTTTCGGCATACCGCTCAAACCGATGAAGATAACTATCCATGTTATCTTTTTCATCGTCAAAGGGAGGTAATTTGAGGCCCCTTAATTTACTAAAGGCAGAATCGTGTTCTCTTCCAGATGTTTCTAATTCTACCTTACGCTCATGATCCCGTTCCTTTGCTTTTTCTTCTAACTCTAACATTTCTTCTTGTGCTCGTTTATCTAACTCTATTCGCCGTTCCTCCGATTCCCTTTCCCATCCAATCCTGTCCTTTTCGGCCTGCTTCTCTAATTATATCTTCCCTTTCTCTAATTATATCTTTTCCCTCTCAAAGGCCCATTTCCTATCTTCGGATTCCCTTTCTAATTCTCGTTTCCTTTCATCGGCTTCCATTTCTGATTCCCTTGCTCTTACCCTTTCTTCTCTTTCCCGGGCTTGTTCTTCTTTAATAAATTTCTTTAAACTTTTACCTTCATATCCAAAATCTTTGCCTAAGGCAACCAAGTCCTTAAAGGATGACATGACAATTGTAATATGAATATAGATAGGTAACCAAACCAATGCTTTAAATACGTTTATACTGGACACACGGACCTAGATAAACTAAACAAAAATAAACCCCAACTTGAGTATTATCTTGTCAAGAAGGTCACGCTCAAATATTAACATTAAATGTATACTTTCACAAAAATGATTGACAGTTCACTTAATCCAGCGATCCCACTTCTGACATTATTGTAACAGAATTGTTACCGAGATGATGGTGGATTAAATGAACAACACAAACACAATGTGTGAAAGAAAATATAAGTTTATGAAATAAATTATTAATGAAAAATAATGATGAATCAACACAATAACTTAAATATTAATACAAAATAAAACACAGATACAAAGGAATATCTTGGACTATACACATATCCAAGGAACCTTTACACAAGTTATATTACCGCAAGTATAAATTACGACAACAAATACAAGACATCAAACTATACTATGGCATGTATGTATTGCGACAACTAGCACGAACATATACATGTATTTAATCAAGTTGCTAACTTTTATTGAGATTCATGCAATTCCTTGAAATACTATTGTGATTTGAAGTAACTATGTAAATATAACAATGTATTCAATTGTACTACAATTGCAACACACACACATGTGTCTCGACCCTGTATAACCGTACGATTCACCAACAGATGAATCGCCGCCCAGTTTATCCGAAGACCTAGGGTTGACACAATACTTTTATAGGTCACTTGCCCTTCACGGATCCACCACAGTTATACGTACAGAAAGCATACAACATCTACTAGAACCAACGTTCCCCAATACCTAGATGCCACCCCGGATGTTTACAACTCTAGACAGCTCCGACACGCGGACTTCTACATTTCCGGATATTTACACGTTACGACAGATGTAGACGGACAGACAGTCTGACAGACAGACAGTCAGATACTTCAATTCGATTGCACAATAAATCAGCAACAATTTCAGCTACGATATCAGAGATGTTATCAGAGATGTTCCGCACTAAATCATCTACAATTTCAGCTACGATCTCAGAGGCATTATCAGCCGACGTTATCAGAGATGCTATCAGCGATGCTATCAGAGATGTTCTCAGAGATGTTATCAGAGATGTTATCAGCTACAATAAAGAAACCAGACAAATAATAGTAATCTAAACCTTAGATTACGCTATTGCATTTAAGTCTAATAGTGACTAGTAATTCCAAATATTCTACGTTTAAAATCTGCATTGTAATAAAGACATCATTATATGAAATGATAAAATGAATAAAAATTCACATCAAAACGAAATATAAATTTAACACTCACCCCTTTGGCTGGAGATTTGAATGACGAGCTATCTTTCCTGTGATAAGATAATTTTGGTCCCGTAATATTGATCAGAAATATTCTGCCTTATATACCCTCAAATAGGTGAGCAGAAATCACGGCAAGATTACCGTGCACCTTGTGAAGCTAATGTTCCGGACATCATGTAATTCAAAGTCAAGCACATGCGAATCGTTATACGCCGCTTACCTTGGGAAAAACCACTTATTCACCCCAGGTAACGCATGTACGACGAAACAACAAAAAAAAATGGTGAGATTAGTTTGTAATTCAAGAGAAAAAAATTCAGGTTTCGCCTAGTTCTGTGACAAATGGTTAAAGTAACATTAAACATTTAAATTAAATACAATCAAAAGCGAAAGTTAACAATTGATGTAACTGAAGCAATGCAAAATGAGCAGTATGTTGGAACTATGAGATTAATATCAAAATTACCTAAACGAGTCTTTCGAACGTTAACTTTGAAAAGATTCCTTTTGGAAAACACTGCTGGAACAACTGAGTAGTCTTTACTAACACACAATATGTCATTGATCACAACACGTTTCACATTATTTCTGATTGCTACAATGTAAGAAAATATGCAACATAATAAAGAAACAGCTAGGACAAATGTTTTTGTTTCTAGAAACTCAATCTCGCCATAATGAATTCAAGTCAATACATTCGTTGAAGCAAATAAATCCTAGTCTGATTTAATTATGGAGAATTATGAAACATTCCGATAGGGAGGTTATATATCACATAGAGATGCTTTTGTTTTACCTATATATAAAATACACTGCGTCTGTAATGATTCCTTTATTTTAATTTCATATAATGAGAGTATCATGTTTTACGGAGTATATTGGTCTTGGCAATGTTCGTATCCATTTTGTCAATGTGTCATCAAACTTAGTGTCAGGAACATTGACTGATGAAGCTGTGTTTATTTGGTCATTTTGAGTTTGCCTTTATTGTTAACAGTGATTAAGCTGCATATAGGGTAGTAGTTAATCCTCTTGTAACTAACAAGACTTTCTTGTTTTATATCATGCTTACTAGGACTATAGCAACAGAGCTCTTAAGAATTAGTTAAATAAACCTTAAGCTGAGACAATATTTGTTGATGATTATGCCGCAGTGTCTAAACACATATACTACTTCAAAGTGTATTGCTCAAATTGGTCTTAAGGATATTCTGACCTTTAACTACTACAGAATGTCAATTTGGTCCAGAGTGAAAAAGGTATCACGTTTGTTGCCAATGCCTATTGAAGAAACAAAAGCAATATATGTACCATATTGTTATCTTTTGAAACAATGGATCTTTGTAACATAAAAAGTTTTGGTTAGGTTCTTGTTGCTGGCGAAAGTTAGCAAGCTCTCACATTCGTTTTTTATATGTTCCAATCGCCTCGCCTTCTAATTGGAGTTTTTGAGTTCCTGACATTATTGATTGGTCATTTGAGAATCAGAGATGCGTCATAATAGATTCAATAATTTGTATAGCCCTCAAACTGCAACGTGCTTTTCCTAAATACCTTTGATCATGCCATTCCTGTTTAAAACAGACAATTAGAAGATGTCTAAGTCTCCTCTGCTTTACATTCCTAAATGTAATTAACCATTTAGCAGAATAAGTGTAGCCATAGTCAGCCATTTACTTAAGATCATGCTAGGGAACCAACAAATGTTGATCATAATGTGTGTGTCAACGTGATTTGCAGACGTCATTCCTGAAGGAAGCGTTTATACAAAAACAATTGCAAAAACCTTGACAAAAGTGTGCTGATACTCTATAGCATTCATAGCAGCAACGAGGGCGAACAGACCAAAACTATTTCAGACAAAATCAGAGAAATAACCGAAACTATTTCAAGCAAACCGACACTATTTTATATAGACATAAAAAAGAAAGATGAATGGCTATGGTTTATCACGCTACAGAGACAAAGTATCCAGACAGACCCGGCGCCGATTGCGCTGCAGAAACAAATTGTTTTGGTAACAGTCTTAACGATTTCACAAACAGACCAATTTGTAAAATCTCTCCTCGTAAATCAATCAAATTTATTGGACTGGTCAGTGAGTTTAAAATTAATTCTCGTTAATGAATCATTATGACATCGCATATATTGACCGGATTTGTTGGATCTTCAATTATTAGAAATCCAGGTGGAGCCGTTGATGCAAATGGGTATAAAATATATCCAAGCTGGGCTTAATTTGATCTTTCAAGATTTATTTGGTAACTTCCGTCAATGGCATCAGATACTAAATTTACTGCAATCACCGATGATATGTTTACATTTTGAGGAGCAACATGCCAACCACCTCCTTCTGGGTCATTATTATGTTTGCGGATAGTTGTTTGTGGTTGTGGCATTTTTTTCCACGCGGCGAGTATTCGTTGAAAATACTCATCAAGGAGGTCATTGTTTGATTTTTTAATTGGTCTACACTATACCCGGGAAGTTCAAAATGCTGAAATATTCTCTACGCTTATATATATATATATATATATATATATATATATATATATATATATATATATATATATATATATATATATATATTGCAAATTCTGTTCTTGATTTAGGATTTACAGCATTTAAGACAGTTTGAATAATCCATAAATTAACCAATTCCATGTCAGCGATAATTTGATTACATACATGATATTTTTTGTTGTTATTATTGAAATTATTCCCGCGACTGTTGTCGCCGCTGATATACAAATCGGAACAGCTATTGGAACAACCATTGTCACAGAGGAGAGTACAATACCGGCTCCGGTAAATACATCTGATACCGAGTACATGGTAACATCAACTGTGGTAATTCTTCGTCGATATTTTTTGATTTTCACTTGGTACTCGTCAGTGATTTTTTTTTTAGTTTAGTTTCAAATTCTCTGACTTGATCATAGCGATACTGCTGTGATGACAATATCGGTGATATTAGCATTGTTGTTGTTGATGATATTTTATTTATTACAACTGATTTTAAGTATGTTGTTTACTCAAATCGGCTACAAATTCCACATACCATGTTATTGAAACCTAGCCAAATTGGTATCGGTGGATGTTATTGTGAATCTCTCAGTTGTTCCCTGGTAGATGATAGTTGATATGTTACTGTTAGCCCCGATTGAACTCGTCGATTCAATATTAAACTGAGTCAGTGACACTAGTGTTAATCGATAACTATCCTTGAAGTCCGAGGTGATATCTAGTTTGTTGTTTGTAGAGATCCACGCAAATGATCCGTGTTGAATCGCATAAACCATGTTAATATTTTTCTCATGAGGACTTTTGATTTTATCTAATCGGGTTATCATCGCACAAAAATCATCCCTGATGGCATCACGAGTCTCTTTGATCTCTTCAATGGATTTTTTTACATCCGGGATTTTATGTCGAGTTTATCTAATGAGGTTCCAAAGAATTTCTCAATGAGATTTTTACGAAACGTTGAAAACTTCTCAACATAATAGTTATACCTAGATTATAATGCTGCTAAATCTAACATAGCTGTTTTTATCTCTGTTAGCTTCGGTGTGGTTACTGGTGGATTTCCAAAGGAATTTAATATCGGTGCATCAATCTAATAGGGCTTTAGCTCCCTATTTCGCTTACCAAAAAAATTGAGACACAACTGAGATTTTCCTCTCACACACCCCCCACATCGTATGCAAGGGAAGGACCCAAACTTCCACGTCTTACGCTTTGTGAATGATATCCACATAATTCATTTCTGCATGATTTGTTACAGACAGTTAATGATCCTATCACTTACAGCGATTCATTATCTATAGAATTCTTTATTTAAATACTTATTTTAATTATAATATATAGGAGTTTGAGAGATTATCGAAAATTACACCCTGGAAAAATGCTATATTCAATCTCGATAGAGTATCCATTTATGTTCCAAAAGGTCTAATAAGCGATATAAACATGTTGTGTAAAATGCATGATGCATTTAATGAATTGAAGCGCGATAGAGCATCTCACTATTGGTCAACATTTTGAATTGATGATGGTGTTGATGCTACCATGAACGACGAAATAACAGCAGTGATAATCTCGCATTTTGACCAGAAAAAAGTATTTTTTTTTTAGAGTGAAATTCATTATCCGCTCAGAAACATGAAATTGGATTATACGCGACAAATTTGAACCCATCCGGAATAAAAGAGAACTGTCATTGTGAGTCAGGATTCCAAACCAGGAACTCTGACTGGGATTGACAAACCATACTACGAGAGAGCTTATCCTGTAACCGCGGTTTTTTATGGGATCTAACCGATAAATGACAAACCGAGTATTGAGAAATTAAAACCAATGAAACAGTCGTCGCTGAATTGTGTAGCAGAACGAATAATAGATCATTTTACAAATGCGTTTCGTGGAAACAAATTGACGGCTCTAAGTTGCAGAAACAATAAAAATAAATGGGGTTTAACAGTTAAGGAGAGCAGTGCAACAATTCAAGATGTAGCCAAACTAGAGCGGATACTAACATTTCCAATAACCGTAGCGACAGTAACAGGCGAGGTATTATACGAATCGAAATATAAACCGAGAGGATCTCCAATCAAAATTATTATTGACCATAATGCACATGCTTGTACCTTCTTTAGTAACACTATTTGCTCGGGATTAAAATATAAAATATCTAACCGTGGAGTTCTCCGAAGAGGAATTCTCTGTGGAGAAATCATTTGATTTTATTTATCACTCAAGTAAAAACGATCCTGTGTCAGTGTGTTTATTTCAGAGTGTTGAAACCGAAGAGTGTAAATTCGATCAATTTGCAAGACCCAACGTCGAAATACATCGTACTGAAAGCTCTTCACAACGAGACGAGAAATCTAGCTCGTAGTTTTTCAACAGAACACGACGAACAATTACTAACAAACTGTTTTCCAATCCCGTCAGTTGCAGTTCATTTCGCGAGAAAGAAAAATATGTGGAAACCAACAAGAGCTGAATTTCTCTCAGATATGCAAGCCAGCTGTGTTGATCTTAGCCATGGTAGATTATGGAATACAACATATGAACCCAAAAGTGTCATTTCGGTTGATATGGCTGCGTGCTATCCAGGGAGTTTTTTCGTGTATGGAGAATGCTCTGAGTATTGTAAACGGTTTGGGCATCCTACACACGAAATGACCCGTGTTGCAATTAATGCACTGCTGATCTAACCGGACTCGCTCGTGTGGTATCATTCATGACCGCTAAAGACGTAATCCGTGCTGTTATGTTTGTTTTGGTAGATACATCTCTGAAAAACACTGGATGCCAATAGTGTTATTACGGTATATGATTGATTCTAAGATACTGATATCGCTGATTGTCAGTGAAGCAATTATATCATATCGGAAACAAACTGAAGTCTGGTTACAACAACCCGATTAGTCTAGATAGTATACTCAACGAAACAAGAAACAATTTCCTTCGCTAGACGAATAATATATCGTTAGGTGATCCCAGGTGATCTTTCAAGTTAGAAATAAACACGCAACAAAATTCCGGTAGAATAATAATTGGTAAATTCACCCAGGGTTGGAAAAAAAATACGACCACGAGCGATATTCTTTGCGATTAATTATATTAGATGCTGAATACGGCTTTATAATCGGGGATGCAACATCTAGAGGTATATATGTCTATCGTAAAGACACTTTATTGTCCGATGGAACAAACTTCGGTACAATTGTTACCTATAACGACTGAGTTAATCCCCAATATATCCATCTAAGGGCGTCTATGCTGGTTTTTGCTTACATCAATTTACATTCGATAGATTTCCTGAATTTGCGTTCAGGGTCGCCACTGATTCATTTTATATAGATGTAAAACATCGAGAAGCAATGGCTGAATTTACAAATTCTGAGGAGAATTGGGGGTCATGGAGAATTAAAAAGGAAATAATGTGTGATTATTATTCTAAATCAGCAGAGCTTACAATTTGAAAACAATTGCTTGAAAAATAATCAAATGTCAGAACTATATAATGCAAATACGGTATCCGATCCAATATGTAGATATAAAACCAGTTACTTAAACGGTTGTGGTGGGTCCTGGAAGACGGCTCGTGCGATCAAATTATTTCGAGGGAAATCAAACACGACTGTGCTTACACCGACACACAGACTTGCAAGATAGATGAAACAGCGAGGAATTAATGCTTCCACTTATCACAGTTTTTTCGATGGAAAGGTGACGAATGGACTCCTGATCGAATGGGCGAGAAATATATTCCTGAAATTATTATATGGGATGAGATATGCGCATAGTCGTTAGATGTATTACAAAAATGTCTCGATTGTTTATTGCTAGCGAATGCAAAAGTGATAAGGTGTGGCGATCATGGTTAACCACCACCATTTGTTTGTTTCTCTCCACATAATTAGTTGAAGAATTGTGTAGACTATTATGACGAAGTTAGTACTAATCACAGGTCACTTGACCCAGAATTATGTGACTTTAAGAAACTAATCAGATTACAACCGGATATAATCCAGTGTGTAATAGCGCGTGAAATAATGTCAGATATCCCATTGAATGATTTTTTGGAAACATGGAGACCAAACGATTTGATAGTGGCAAGTAGAAAGATAGTCAGAGACACACTTCAGATGAGGTTTTTTAACACGTTATGTTATAGGCCATCGGATTCACGAATACAGAATATGGAAGTTGATATTCCAGGACAGACTAAGAAGCGA